>CM052720.1:6245904-6360658 GCA_028551405.1 Uromys caudimaculatus
GGCTAAGTCCACACAGTGAGGGAAGCTGGCTAAGTCCACACAGTGAGGGAAGCTGGCTAAGTCCACACAGGGAAGCTGGCCCTTGAATCAGAAATATCTAGTCTAATTAAGAAGATAATATTCTGAGTGGTGGTGGCATACACCTTTAAAAACTCTGGGAGTTCAAGGCCAGCCTGGTCTATAGAGTGAGTTCCAGGATAGTCAAGACTACACAGAGAAACCCTGTCTCAAAAAAAAAAAAAAAAAGCAAAAAACATTTATCTTATCTTCATTTTCTTTTATTGTATATACCATTTCACCTCTAATTCAATACCCTAGAATTACCCTAATTTACAACCTGAAATTATATCAGCCTCTGTCCCCCCTATGGTGTCAAGAGGTGATGGCATTCAGTAGAGAGGGGACACATAAACCTACCCTCAGGCCTGTAACTGAGGCTATGTGCACTATTTTCCAAAGCCTACCACTCCCTGGGGCCATTCGGTTTGGCCATTAGAGCATCACAGTCCTTGACACAGCCGCCTGTCAATACGGTCAACCTGACTAAAGTCCCCCAAACTGCCATCCCGTCAACAGTAACTCCCCAGGCAGAGGTAAGCAATGCTGGGGCAGGGTGAGACAACGCCTTCGCAGCTGCCTTAGGAAAACAACCATTTCCCTATGGTCATGTACCCCACAGGCCTCTCAAGGTTCCAGGGTCCCTGTCTGGGAAGCAGTGGTATATCCCACTGTTGCCATGGGCGCAGTAGCCAGAAACTGCCTTAGGAAAAGTCTCTACCTTTATGGACAAGGGTCTGTGCATGTTTTCAGGTTGCTGAGAAAGCAAAGGCAGCAGGAAGCAAGCACAAGGTGTACCCGATGGAATCAAGAGAAGCAACGACAGTCGGTCACAAACTGCATGAATAGAGGCCTGTATGTCCCAGGCCTTGTGTCATGTTTTCATGTGGATTATTGTCTTATTTAAGGCTTACAGCAGCACCGTCAAGCGCACAGATTAGCAACCTCACCTTATGGGCAAAGACACTGGGCTTAGAAACAGTAAGTAGTGTGCTCAGGGTCAGAGGTCAGAATCGGAACCCTGCTTTCTGAGTCTAGAGGCCATCGGGAGCCCCTGTGGTAGGCTGGCTCTAGGAGAAGAGAAAGGGGCCGAGCGGCAAGCCAGCTCCCGGTAGGCACCTGCTCACTCCCACCAATCCGGACTTGCCTTCCTACCTTCAGTGCCTTCGTTCCCACGGTGACCCCTGTCTGCAACATGCCATCAGCAATGCCCAGTCGGTCCATGTTCAGGAGGAAAGGAGTCACCAGAGTCACATAGGTGGCTCCTGACCACTTCTTGAGAAAATTTAGAGCCCATGTTTCAGTAGATCCACCAACATTATCAAGAATAAAGTCAAACCTGGAGGGAAAGGATCAAATAAAAACACTCTGCCAGCCTCTACCCAGGACACAGGTCCTCTTTACTTCGTTTGCAGTTGGCTACAAGGTGTATTCAGCGACATTCACAACCCATGCGCAATGCATCATCTCACAGAGGGGTGGCTGCCTTGGGTGGAGGGGAGAAGACACATCTGCTCGCCTCACTTCTACCTTAAGCAAGTGGGTGTGAGCCGGGTGATTTGGGTTACTATGCAGAGAACCTAGTCTCACACAGTCCCTGAAGGGCTGAGGCTATGTAGGCTGAGGGACCTGCCGTCACTGTGAAGACTGGAGAACCGTCCTTCCAACAGCAGCAGTGTGTTTTTCAGTATACATGACTACTTGAAAGAGAAGTACACTCAAAGTATTTGCCTGTAAGAATGACTTGTCAGAAATGTGTTCTCTTTATCTTCTGGAATGTTCTTTTTGTATGTTTTATGTATAGCATCAAGGTAATACAAAAAAAGAAAGAAGAAAGAAAGAAAGAAAGAAAGAAAGAAAGAAAGAAAGAAAGAAAGAAAGAAAGAAAGAAAGAAAGAAAGAAAGAAAGACCAACACCCTTCTCTCAGCCTTCAGTGTTACTGACATACCCCACCCCAAATTGTCCTAATAGACTTCACAGAACTGACAGATATGCAAATCTCTACATCTAACCTAATGCTGTTATAATCATCACACCATGCTCAAAAGGGATAGAAACCCACAAAAGCTTTTAAGTATTTTCAAAACCAACGTTCTGTTTAGAAAACGCATGTGTATAAATTAAACAAATCAACTGGAGAATTCCTCTTGGGTAAAGTTTTTCCCCTTGCAAGTTCATCTGGAGGAAGGCAAACATCAAAGCTCCTAAACTAGCTCTGGCCAGCTTCAAGGGAACCAAGTCTCTCATGGGATTAAACTACAGACACAAAAATTAAAGGCTGAACAAGGCAGGAGTGACCGGAACAGAGCATCACGCCTCTCATTAGGAAGGTTTCTACTGTGTTCCCAATGCATTGTATGAGGCCATTTAGTCTATGGTAAACTTTAAACTACTGTGGTGGAATGGGCACACTGTGGCCAGACGTCTGGAGACAAGCTGTAGGCTGAGTCAGGCCAGGACTGATTAACAGCAGGACCTTGAGCCAACAAAACATCCATAAAGCCGCTACCTCCACTTTCTCCACCAGAGTATAAGTGGATTAGAAAGAGATTTCAAACTCTTGCTTGCTGTAACGTTTCTAAGTTTCAAACATCAAGAAAGTTGCTACTTGGAGAAGTCACAAGTTTACTAGAGACAGATTCAGAGGTCGACCCCTAGCCAGAGGTTGTAATTATAAGGATCAACTTCAGCTAAACTGTCGGAGCTGGTTTGGATGAGAATGGCCCCGACAGGCTCGTATATTTCAATGATTTGTTCCCAGTTGGCGGAAGTATTTGGAACCGATTAGGAGGTGTGGCCTTGTTGGAGATGTACCACTGGGGGTGAGCTTTGAGCGCTCTCTCTCTCTCTCTCTCTCTCTCTCACACACACACACACACACACACACACACACACACACACACGCGCGCGCGCGCGCACGCACACACGGTTGTTGATGCAATTAAATTTTCTTTTATAAGTTGCCTTGGTCATGGTCTCTTTTCACGGCAACAGAAAAGTAAGACACTATTGAAGAAAGAGCAAGAGAAGAAAGAGAGGGGAAGGGAGAGGGAGGGAAGGCAGGAAGGATAGAGAGGAAGGAAGGAAGGTAAAGGCCTGCATTTATAAGTCGGGAAAGCCCTACTGGAAACGGACAACCGGGAAAGCTCATGAAGGCATGAGCACTTGCCAGAGAAGCTGGGGGACTGTCACACTGATCTGAGAGGACAAAGTGTCCTTCGGCATTCTGGCTGTCAGGATCTCCTTTGGAAATGAATCACAGACATAGATACAATTAAAGGTCAACAGAAGGGGACATGTTGGCCATGGTCTTTGGGTCATGCTGCTCTTACCAACAGCAGAGAAAAGGAGATCAACCACTGCTATCCAGAAGCCAATCTTTGGAGACCATGGTTCATGGCTCACCCTAAGGAAGCACACACCCTAGCAGTCAGCTACTTAGCTCTGAATTCTCAATCACATCAGATATGTTCTTGACACAGGAGCTTCACGTGTACTTTTGCTTCAAACAAGAACAACCACTCTTCTAGAATTCCTCAATAATTAAAGAAAGAGCTTGAGAGATGGTCTGGTCCTTAAGAGTGTTTGCTGTACCATCCTGAGGACAGAGTTTGGATTCCAGCACTGTTTAACAAGACAGCATCTGATTCATGCTAAACCCCAGTTCCAAAGGAGCTGGAAGCAGGAAGATTGCTAGTGCTTGCTGGCTTACAGCCTGGCCAAGAAAACATGAATCCCAGGTTCAGAGAGCGATCCTGCCTCAAAGGACCAGGTGGAGAGTGACAGAGGGGACTATAAACCCTCCTTTGTCCTCCACTTACACAGGCACATGAGTGAACGCGTGAGAGTTCGTTCACACGTGCACGAGCACACACGGGCACACACACAATCAAATACCATATAGCACCAGGCGGAGACATAAGCCAAGAACAAGACCAGTTTAACTGAAGCCTCTGACCAAGTCGTGCTTCTTCAATGCAGATTCTTTTACTGCCCAAGTGACCGCCTCCTCCCTGGTCAGCTGTTCTCCCCTTCCCTGCTTCGGTGCTCCACAGAGCACTGTGGTCAGGAGACACAGCTAGTGTCATCAGAGAGGAGAAGGCTCGATTGAGAAAATGCCTCCGTAAGATCGGCTGTAGGCAAGCCTAGAGGGCATTTTTTAAATTAGTGATTGACAGAGAAGGGCCCAGTTCACTGTTGGGTGGTGCCATCCCTGGGCTGGTGGTCCTGGGTTCCGTAAGAAAGGAGGCTGAGCAACTCATGAAGAGCAAGTCAGTAAGCAGCACCCCTCCAGGGCCTCTGCCTCAGCTCCTGCTTCCAGGTCCCTGCCTATTTGAGTTCCTGTCCTGCAGAAAGACTATCTTGTATATGGATATGGTACCTGTCAAAAATAAATCTGACGGCCTATGGCTTAGGCAGGAAATAGGAGGTGGGACATTTAGGAGGCAGGAAGAATTCTGGGATAGTGTGAAGTTCGGAAGATCCACACGAGAAGATGTACAGAGATGGATGCAGGGTACCTGAGCACAGGTAACAGAAATGTGGCACAATGTGGATTGCAATAGAGGGGTTAATTTAAGTTATGATCTAGTCAGACAAGAGCCTTGCTCTGTGGCCAAGGTATTTGTAAATATATTTTGAGTCTCAGTCTTTTTCTGGGAGCACTGGGCTAGGAGGGAGAACCAGGCCTAACTTCTACACTATCCTGACTTTCTCCAATGATGAACAGTAATATGGAAACATAACCCAAATAAACTTTTTCCTCAAGTTGCTTTGATCACCAGGTGCTACTGGATTTTGAAGGCATGAAGGGATCATGAAAAGCAGCTGAGGCTCGGCACTGTGAGAGGCCATCAGAGGCCATCAGTGACGAGGCAGCCTCAGTAGCAGATGAAGGCCCAGGATTGAAGGGGTCATGGAGAGACAATGAGGCTGAGCACCATGAACAGAGTCCTGGAAAGGCTACTGGTGAATGTGCAGCCCAGCTGCAGCAGAGCCCCCAGCTTTTGGAGATGCCAGCACCATGGCATGAGCACCAAGAACAGCAGCAGCAGTGGAGTGGATCCTGCCCCAGCTTAAAAGAGACAAGCTTGTGTGCGCTGCAGAGGGTGGATCCAAAGAAGTGACCCAAGCCCCTTGAACAAACTTGAGGGGGGGGAGGAGAGAGAGAGGAGAGAGAGAAAAGGGGTGGGTTGGAATTTTATGAACTTTAGATTTTAAGAGAGTAGGTATTTTTAAAGAGACAACTTTCAAAGTGTTTGAATTTGTAAGGCTGAGACTTTGCAATAGTTTGTAAAACGTTTTATATTGTGCTATCTTTATTAATGTGATCTTGGGGACAAACAAGAAAGGAAAGGCTGTAGTGTGACACTGCTATGTTGTGTATCAAGCCTACAGAGGCAGTGGTGTTGGCTAGTCTTGTGTCCACTTTACACAAGCTAGAATAATCAGAGAAGAGGGAAGGTCAACTGAGAAAATCCCTACCTGCGGTTGGGCTGTAGGCAGGCCTGGAGGGCATTTTCTTAATTAATGAGTGCCCATGAGCACGCGCTGCTCTACAGACTCTGCCTCCTGCTCCCTGCCCTGTTGGAGTTCCTGTTCTGACTTAACTTCGATGAAGAACGGTGATGTTCTTCCCACATTGCTTTGGTCATGGTGTCTCTTCACAGCAACCCTGAGTAAGGCAAGCACTAGCCACTAAAACCCCTGCAAATGGAGTATAAGCTCTGAGGAGGAAGATGTATGTCTGGCTCAGCAGCACCCAGGGTCTAGAACAGAGCCTGAAGCTCCGTAAAGGGCATAATACACAAGGCTTTGGCTGGCTGCTCTTGGGAGCACTGCACGGAGGAGCACCTTGTTTTGCTTTCAACCTTCAAAATTATACTTCTAGTCAATATGGCCAAAAATAATTGGCTTCTGAAAATGGGCTTTAAAAAAGAAGAATCTCTGAAATTGTAGCCAAATACTTGTGAGCTGTGCCTTCAGCTCCAGTTTATCAGACAGACCGCAGTCAAGAGCAACAGGGCTTGAGAGATTTCCCAGGTCCGACCCCTCTGATTCCTTAGGCCAAGTCACAGGCATTCTGGCATTCAGCACATACCACACTGCTCCCTGCCAGCGTTTATTCTTACACTGTTTCTTTCTTGTGTCTTCACTGAGACTGTGTTTAGTAGAAATCGTGTGGGTTTATGTCCTCCTCTCTGGTCTTCCTGTAATGATGACACAGAACTACACTTCCCAGCACTGCCTTCAGACTTCTTATAAGCCAGCAACAAAAGCTGGTTCATCTATCTGTCAGACCATGGAGAAAAAGTAACATCCAAAGGACAGGAATGTTTTTAGACTCTTCGAGAAGACTGCAACCTGACCAGAAGCTGCCAACTGCCCTCAGACCTGCACACTCGACGGGACTGCGCCTGGTACTTACAGTTTTAGGGATCTCAGTTGCTCTTCGACACTTCCCAGTGTGTAATCAATGACTTCATCTGCTCCAAGCTTCCTCACAAGCTCACTGGCGTCTTTCGAGCAAACGGCCGTCACATGAGCACCCCATGTTTTCATTACCTGCCAAAGGGAGGGGAGAAGAGGGGAAAGAGAAAACATTGCATTTTTAAAAAGAAAACATTGGCCCGTGGTCCACATTTCTCAGAGTGTACTCTCTAGAGAACTTTTAAGTTCCCCTCTTAACAAGAACTGCAGGATGCTACTATCAGATATGGTACAAATGTTTTTCAAGAAAATCCCACTAGATCTCATCTTCCATAGGCAATTCAACCTTGTTTATGCAGTGCCCCACCAGGATCAGAAAAAACCAGGAGAGTTACAAGCCTCAACTTTAGCACCTTCAATGACAAAGGGCAAACGCAGAGAAAAGAGAAAGTCCTCGCACATCCTCAGGAAGTGAGTATCTATCTGACAAGTACCCAGAATACAAAATTGCAACCCTCTTCGTTTGCATAACAAACGAAGTGTGGAGTCAGACAGTGCGTCTGGGGCTGGGATGACAACCAGACTGGCAAAGTGCTTGCTAGACAAGCACAAGGATCTGAGTTCAGATCCCCAGCACCCATGTAAGAGGTCAGGTATGGTAGCATACGTCCATAGACCTAGTGCTGGGGAGGCAGAGAGAGGAATATCCCTGGAGCTCTTCAGCTAGTCTAGCAAGATCAGTGAGCCCCAGGTTCAAGTAATAGACCCTGCCTCAAAATACAAATGGTGCGTGATGGAGGGAAGCGTCCGCTCTGGCCTCCGCATGCATGCACATCCACGGACACAGTAATCAGCGTCAGAGGTATTAAGCAAAGACGGGCATTTTAGCTTTAGAACATGAACTGGGCCTCTTCCTTAGAGTAAGGGCTACGTAAACGGCCTCTTCATTGTAAAAAGCAGACAGCATATTTAAAGATAGACTTAAATCAAAGAGTACATAATTCTAATGTTACTCAGCTGTATATCTGACATTGCCCTCCAAACTTGATAGACTTTTCTATAAAACCAGCTTCACAGAGTTAACAGGGGACTATTTTCAGTCTACTAGCAGGCAAGATGCTTGAAATTTATCAAGAAATTTTTATAGTAATAGTTACAGATCAAAGTAAGTGTGGTGACATACACATGCGATCTCATTACTTTGGGTCATAGAGCCAAAGAATCAGAAATTCAAGGTCACCCTCAACTATACAGAGTGTTCAGGGTCAGCCTACGGTGCCTGAGTTCCTATCTCAACAACAACAAAAATATCTCCCAAGGATGCACACAACCTGAAAATCTGAGGAAACTGAACCAGAGGAACTCTGACATAGAGTTTTTATGTTTGTGGGTTGCAGACAAGGCCTCTGGAGTAAAGGAATCTGTTGCTTTCTTCAACAGCAAGTCCTGAGTCAAACACGTGAGGTGTGGGATCTAAGATGAAAAGCTCATGTGACCACGCTTTCCCCGAAGTCTAGGCAAGACATTGCTGAGGAAAAGGAAATGCGCTAAGACTTCGATAGTACACCTTCTTTAAGGATTATTTACATTTGTTTTATGCATATGAATGCTTGCCGTGTGTGTGTGTGTGTGTGTGTGTGTGTGTGTGTGTGTGTGTGTGTGTGTGTGTCACATCTATGCCTGGTACCCACACAGGCCAGAAGGGGAGTGGACCCTGAGACTGGAGTTACAGACAATTGTGAGCTACCATGGGGGTGCAGGGAAACAACCCCCAGTCTATGAAGAGCAGCCAGCGCTCCAAATGGCTGAGCCAGCTCTCCAGCCCCCTGTTCTCTCTCTCTTTAAAGATTTATTACATATAAGTACACCGCACCTGTCTTCAGACACCCCAGAAGAGGGCATCAGATCTCATTACGGATGGTTGTGACATCATGTGGTTGCTGGGATTTGAACTCATGACCTTTGGAAAAGCAGCCAGCACTCTTAA
This sequence comes from Uromys caudimaculatus, assembly GCA_028551405.1. Lineage (NCBI taxonomy): Eukaryota > Metazoa > Chordata > Mammalia > Rodentia > Muridae > Uromys > Uromys caudimaculatus. The sequence continues at coordinate 6,254,379 of CM052720.1, forward strand.
CCGCTGAGCCCTCTCTCCAGCTCCTTATGTTCTCTTTAAACAGCATTAAGTCCTCAGGATGATTCTAGGACGTTGATACAACAGCTCAACCCTTTGCCCCTTAACAACTCGCTTTTGCTAACTCACTGCACTAGCTAGTTATCTTTACCACCAAGAAGTTGAGTGAGGAAGTTTCCATGTAAAATGAAGTTTGAATGCAGAAAGTTCTTAGACGGCAGAAAAGCTCAGACACAGACACAGACACCCTCTCCCAAACACCTCCTTTTTAAGCCACCTTGATTAAGTATCTTGATTTTTTACAGTAATCAATTCCGGGTATTTAAAAAATGTCATCTAAATATGCATTCCTGAGGCATGATTTGGCTGTGCTCATTTTTTAAACCATGGGGGGCGGTGGGGGACACTCCTGAACTACAGGGTACCTTTGTGCTCTTACAATTTATCTGTGGAAGAATCTAGGCCATTTGACCTGCAGAGCCGCCCTATAGTTTGGAGCTCCTGATTGCACAGAGGGCAGTTGTGCACGGTGCTGTGTCCTCTGCATTCTCAAGACTGGGTTTCGATCTCTATAGCAAACCCTGCATGGTATCTGACAAAGCTAGAGACTTCAGCAAGCTGCCAGTGCTCAGGACTTACGTCTGTCCATGAGGGCTGCCAAGCAGTGATGTTCAAACGCCATCCTTCCTACTTGATGGCTATAACTAATAAAGAAATGTCTCCCTTCCAATACCAGATGGTTTACTCAGTCATACAGCATACAAAAACAGAAGTGATAGGTGACAGGGATATTTAATTATTCCCTTTATCAATTTATAATTTGTCCTCATAACCTTCCAAAATTAACTACCTTTCCAAAAAAATCAACATAAACTCATGAATTTAAATATCTTTCTATGGACTCAAGCTACTATAACTACTTTCACAGAAACTGAAAACTCTCACATCCTGGGCAGTTTCTCTATGACTCCCAACTCTGACACTGATAGTGTCCGCACTGTTTAGTGACACTGAGGCTCGACCACACACTGTGCACTCTCTGTAACTTCCCATTTCTCTAAGAGGCTCTGTGTTCCTCTATCCAGAAGTGATATGCAAGAGATGTTTCACACATCCATCTTCGCAAACACCGAGGTCTTACTGATAATCGCGTTTAAGGAGAGACTGACTGCCGTGAGGGTGGAGCCCTGAGCACTGACTGCCGTGGGGGTGGAGCCTGGCATGCAGCAGGCTGAGTCCAACCCTAGAACTCTTCTCCAGAATATCTACTGACTAGAATACAGCTCATGCCTGGCATGGTTGCTTTGTGGTAATTGTTAACTATACATTTATATCACTTGTACTTTTTTTTTTTAGTTATATTTTACAACAGAAAACTTTAAAAGATTTTCTAAATTTCTGTACACGTGTCTATGTGAGTGTAGGCCATGTGTGCGGTGCCAGAAAAGCCAACTAGTTCTTGCACTCTGACTCCTAACTACGACTTAAATGAGTGACTATCACTCAAACTAAAACCAGAGGCCCGAGGGGCGTGGCGCGGTGGTACAGAGAACCGTGAACTAAAACCTCCGAAACACTCTGTTAAACTTTACCGTAATGGGTGTGTAGCAGCAGCAGAAGCTGCCAATCACAACTTGGCTCTCTACACCCTAGCATTTGTTACTTATTGTTTTATTCAATTACAGCCACCCTAGTAGGTATGCCAAGGGAGTCCCTTCAGGTGTCACACAGGGAAGCAAACCTGGAGAAGAGATAAGAATGAACTTGGTGCAGACCGATGTCAACCTGATCAAACTCCAGGAGTCTAATGCCAGGCAGTTTATTCCCAATGAGCTAATCCCTGTAGAATTTGGGAAAGTTTCCTGGTGCAGTGCAATTCATGGTACACAAAGCAGTGTAATTACATTGAAACTCAACTCAAGCTAGTGCCATTTCTTCCAAGATGGGTCCTAGAGATAGACCACCTGGACTAGCTTAGGGGCCTAACAGTCTGGCCTGATCTTGTCATACAGATATCGAAGATAACATTTAGGCAATTAGCCATCTCTAGTCCAGGTTGTGAGGGCTTGGGCAACCTCTGGCTATACAGATAATAAAAGGGTCATTTAGGCTACAAGGTATCTCTGGTCCTGGTTGTGGAAGCTGGGGGATCTGGCTGTAAGGGTCACTTAGGTTACCAGCCATCTCTGGTCTTGGCTCTATGAGCTTGATAAGGCTAGCCCAGCAGATAACAGATCACCAGGCTGTTAACCATCTCCAATTCTCCGCTTTCTGGGTGGAAAAACAGGTTTTTCATCTTTCCCATTAGAAAGACAACCCTGCGTGCTTACCAGTCCTGGTTTCCCTGGAGACCATGGGCACAAGGACCTCCCTGCTGTGCTCAACAGAGCCCCCTTGTAGTTCTGCGTGCTCCAAAGGAGGGGTGTTCAGCGGCTTCCCCTGAACTGGCAGGCCACCCCACGGCCCTTCAACTGCAGGCTACTTTGAGGTCTCCCCATGTTTTTTATTGGTATATATTAGCTGTGGCAAGCCTCTGAGCACGCCTGTGAGGCATTACCTCCATCAGGCAGATCACTGAGGTGGGGAGACCCACCTGATCATGGGTGCTGCGTTTCCTGGGCTTTGGTCCCAGGCTGTAGAGACAGGAGAGCGCTGGCTGGGCCCCAGCATCCATGGCTGACTACAGGTGTAAGATCAGCTGCCCCAAGATTCTGCTGCTGTGACTCCCCTGACGTGGACTGCATCCGAGGACTGTGAGCCAGAACGAGTCCTTTCTTCCTATCTTCACCACAGGCACAGGGAAAGTACCTAAGACGTGTGGGCTGCTTTTCTTTTAATTCCTTGATAGTGCCCTTTGATGTATCAAGATTTCTAAGTTGATAAAGCTCTGCGTCCTTGCTTCTGTTTTTAGTGTCACATCTAAGAATGGCTGCCGAGCCTACGGTGATGAATATCTATAGCTGTGTTTTCTAAGAGTTTTGTGGTTGGTGCTCTTACGTTTAATCTTTGATTCACCTTGAATTATTTTGGGGTATCATGTGGGTCCAGTCTGCTTCCCTTGAATGTGGACATCAAGTTGTCTTATCATGTTAGAAGGACATTTCCTCTCCCTTGGTGAAAATCAGATGAGGGGGCTGGAGACATGGCTCTCCCACAGCGCCCTGCATCAGTTACCAGCTCATAACCACTATCACTCTAACTCCAGGATCTAACGCCCTCTTCTGGCCTCTTGGTCACCTGTACACACATGGCACAGACACACAGACACAGAGACACCTTCAACAGCAAAACCGACTATGTATATATACATCTGTCTCTGGATATGTACGTCTCCTCCATCATGTGCTCGTGCTCTCTCCCTCTCTCCCTCTACACACACACAGATGGGGGAGGGCAGGGGGGCGGGCAGGGAAGGAGAGAGGAGGAGGAGGAGGAGGAGGAGGAGGAGGAGGAGGGAGAGGGAGAGACCCATCCTATGCCACTCTCCCACTAGTTGGATTACTCTAGCTTAACAGTAAGTTTGAGATTTGGAAATTTGGAACTAATTTTATTCCTTTTCAAAAATTTGGCTTCTTGGGTTACCTCGCAATTGTATGTACATCTGTACATTTCAGAATAAACTTGCCACATATGGAAAAAAGGTAGTTGGCCTTTTTAATGGCTTTACATTGAATACATAGATCACTTTGAAAGCACACTAGCTTTTTAAATGATATTCTGGCTACCACATTTCCCCATGTAGTTTAGAATCAGCTTATTAATTTCTACAAAAAGCCTGTGGCTTCTTGACTAGAAGCAGCAACAGCTTTTGGTATATGCTGCTTACTGCAAACTAGTATCCACAACCGCCATGGTCTTCCTCCCGAAGGTCTTTGCTCCACACTCAACTGATTTTATGTCTTTAACTGTTTTAAATCTTCCATGTCAAACTACTGGCGAGGCTAATGTTCCCTTTAGTTACTAGGTAGGTTCATTCGGGTCACTGATACTACGAGGCACTTCCTAGAGTTACTGGGTTCAAACCAAACCCCATCAGGGAGTGCAGGATCTCAGCTGACAGACCACAGGCCTTCTCAGAGGAAGTCAGGGCAGGGCTGAAGCCCTGGAGAATGCTGCTCACTGGCTTGGTGTCCAGGGCTTGCTCAGCCTGCCTTCTCATACAGCTCAGGGCCACCTGACCTAGGGTGGCCCCTCCCACAGTGGGCTGGCCCCTCCCACAGTGGGCTGGCCCCTCCCACAGTGAGCATTAATCAAGAAAATGCCCACCCCATGGACATGCTCATAAGCTGATCTGATAGACAGTCCCTCTTCCCAGGTAACTATAGTCAGTCTTAACAAAACTAGCCAGTACACTAGACTCAGCTTTCAAGGAAAGTAATTTATAATCTCTGAATTTTTAAATTTGTATAAACAAAAATCTTTCTAGTCACAAGATTAAGAAATCCTTTTACCTGTATCGCAAAAGTACCAACTCCACCTGATGCACCCAAGATTAGCGCACTGCAACAGAAGAGAAAGCACAGTGGGTGAGACACTGGGCGGGCACACCGGACGGATAGGACGTCTACAGATGAAACTTCCTCAGTGGCAAGCAATCCCCAAAGCAAATAAAGTCATCCTCCTTCCCAAGGCTGGATCACACAGATTTCGCCAAGAAGCTGCAGATAGTTAAAATGAAACCCTTTGCAAACTCTTCACTGAGAACACAAAACACTGGCAGACCAACAATTTACTTCTGCAGGTAGCTTGGTGGGTGCTTTGTAACCCCGCTTCACAACTAATTACCCTAGGCTAACGCTAGCACACTTCTCTGTAAGGAGGGAACTTGTGACGCTGTCTTCTCAGAGTCACATTCCTGACCACATTCCTGCGGAGTAGAAGGAACACCTTGTGTTCAGGCACGTCTTGCTAGGCTCATCAACTGTCACAGGCAGACTCATCCTCTGTAGGATTTCCTGTGGAAGCCAATGGCTGTGTCCTGTCAAGCACAGGCACCCTGGCTCCAGGCTCTTACCACAGCAGTGGCCCTCCTGCCACTTGAGGCCTGGGCTGGGGGAGAGGATGGCTTAGCCTGCAGTCCATGGGGAGAGGGGCAGAGGTAAGAAGGGAGGGAGAGAGCCTGGTCCTCCACATGTGTGACTCTCCTCAAATATAAAGCAAGGCTAAGGACACAGTGCCACCATCCACTTCCCAAAGAAGTCTGTGATCTGAAAGCAGATCAGGAGTCAAAACGCATCAGGCAGGCAAGATGGCTCCGCGGGTAAAAGTGCTTGACATGAAAGTCTGACCACCTGAGATCAACCATCGGCACCCACAGGGGCGTGGGGGGCAGAACAAGCTCCTGAAAGTTGTCGTCTGCCTCCATACCTGTGCCATGGCACGCGCATGTGCGCACACACACACACACACACACACACACATACACACATACATACACACGCACGCACGCGCACACGCACACACACACACACACATACACACATACATACGCACACACACATGCGCGCACACACACACATACACACACACACACGCGCACACACACACGCACACATGCACACGGGGGGCCGGGGGGCGGGGGGCCTGGACTGTGTGGTCTCGAATGCCTAGAACGTTGTATTTAACCGCATGGTGCTGCTGTGCTCCCAGCAGAGGAGGAAGGACACTGTGTAAGGGTTGTCTGGTACCTGATACTACATTAACTCTTATGGAGGCCACTTCACAGAAAACACTCCTGAGATAAGTGGAGGAGCGCCTGCCATCTTCTACCACTATCATTACATAACTACTAGTTACAGGTCTTCTGCCTTCACTGGGAGACAGTATAGAATTTTGCCACCTACCGCACCAGGACTGAGCCTTACAACACGCACCCTGCCTGTAATCTCAGCTACTTCATCTTTCCTGTCCCTCGCTCAGATCACAGAGGCTGATTATTATCATCTGTTATGAGTTAAAAGTTATGACTATAATTTCCAGGCCAGCTGGCTCCCTTTGAAATACCATTAAATATAATTAAAAGAAGTCTCCTTGAAAATCACATTCCTTCTGGAAGTGGTTTTCATCTCAGAACTACCACTAGTGAAGAACAGACGACACTGAAGAGGTCCCTCCTCCTCCAAACTTCACCTGCACGAGAGGGGAGATCATGGGAAGTGTCACACGGCGAGGTGCTGGCACACACCTGGGATCCCAGCACTCCCGAGGCTGAGGCAGGAGGATTGTAAGCTCAAGGTCAGCCTGGGCAATTCAGTGAGACCCTGTCTCAAACCAAATCATGTAAAAAACAACAAAGCAACTATCATACAGATATTTAACAATTATTTTACCCACAAAATACTTGACCTTGAATTTTTGATTATTATCTAAATTAGTCAAATTCTCCTTCAAGTAATATCACACTTTTAATCTACAATTGGACAGAGAAAAGACAGGCATTTTACCAAGTTTTTAGTTGTCTAACACTGGTGATTTTTGAGTCATAAGGCTATTTGCTTAAGAAAATGCCTTTCTGGTGGCTTCCTATGGAAGCTACAGATCAGTGGCCACTGTTCTAGAAACACCCCAGCGCTGGCACTCCTCGGCCTGGTGGGTTTGTCTGCTTTCATACAAGGGATGAGGAGAAAAGAGGGCACACTTAGCAGACAGAATTAAAAGGAAAGCAAATACAATGGCTGCCTGGGGTCCGACTGCCAGACACGTCTCTGACCTCCTTCCTGTCAGCTTATCTCTGCCCCACAACCTTAATCTGAAGCAGTCTCACCTCCTGAATAAAACAGCAAAATTATTTCACAGGCTCTGCAGAAGAGTGAGGCTCTGCAACCAGTGTCAGTTCCCAAGGCTGCCAGCTGAGGGCGCCCTCAAAGTGCAAAGGGGCCAAGAAGCAGGCTCAGGCCCTGACAGAGACCAAGGAAGTGCTGACACTAGGGAGGACACACATTTTTCTGGCCACACAAACTTTAGTTTTGTGTAAGGTCAGGTAGGGCCTATTTTTTTTTTTTTTTTTTTCAAACAAAGTCAATCTCTAAAAGGACAGCAGGCAAAATAAATTCTAAAGCCAGCAATAAGCTGAAGTTCTGTGGCTCACCTAACTGCATTCTATAAAGGACCTCCCAGCCCTAGGGAAGAGCGCTGGGGCCCACCCTCACTCACAAGCAGCTGTCCCCGCCTCGGGGCTGTTCTGACCTAGCCTGCTGTATGACCACACTCAACATGCAAACCCAACCAAAGTGAAAACCTTGGCATGGCGAAAAAAAAGTGTGCTGTTTGCTCTTTTACATCAATGTTCGCAGCCTTTGAGACAGTTCATGTTGTGGAGACTCCCGATCATAAAGCTGGTTTCATTGCTATTTCACGACTATAACTTTGCTACTGTTATAAATCATAATGTAAATATTCTTGGAGACAGATGTTTACCAAAGGGGTTACAACCCACATGCTGAGAACCACTAGCTTCTACAGGAAAGCCCATGAACATTGTAATTCAAGATTGCCCAGGTCTTTACCACATGGACCCTCACTTCGTAGACCACAGCTTACTCTGAAAATTCTGAGGACTGAACTAATGGCAGATCTAGAAAGCACTGGAAAATAGAAATAATTATTATAATGCTATGCATTCCTCTTTGTTGTTGAGACAGAGTATTAGGTAGCCCCGGCGGGCCTCAGACTTGCTATGTAGCTGAGGGTGGTCTTGAACTCCTGACCCTCCTATCGCAGCCTCCAGAGTGGGGTTACAGTATGTGCTACCACACTTGCTTTCTTAAACTCTAAATCCTAACTTGCTCGGCCATTTCTGCCTAATGTCTGAAGTCTCTCTGAATAAGCCAACAATGTACTGATTTCATAGTGGTTCTTTGGAGAGATGGCTCAGCAGTTAGGAACACTTGCTGCTCTTCCAGAGGACCTGAGCTCGGTTCCCAGCACCCATGTCAGGTGGCTTTCAATTGCCATAACTCTACTTCAAGGAGATCAGACTTCTGGCTTCCACAAGTGCTCTCACATGTGTGGCATACACTCACAGACACATAAACACAAGTAAAAATAAAATACATCTTTCAACAACAATAACACACACACACACACACACACACACACACACACACACACACACACACGGGTAGGGGGACTAGAAGGAGGAACTTACCCTCAAATTCTTGTTCTGTCTTGGCCTGAAGAAACCTGGGCTACAAATGTACAGACCTCAGCTCTGTCTCATGGCGTGCTTTCTAACCCAGGTGTAACAGGCTTCCCGACTCCCCGCAAGATTAAAACACCATCTATTAGCTCCTAATGGCTTAGAAACAAAGATTCATCAAGTCTGGCTCCATTTTCCACAGGTAAAATAATGACCTTTAGGAATCAAGAACGGTGCTGACGACGACCCACATGTGAGCTCACAAGCCCCTTGTCCATGTGGGAGTGGAGAGACGAGTGCAGCTGCAGCCGCCATGTTCTAGCACAACACGCTGCTTACTGCGCTAAGTTCCCTACTAACGTGGATGAGAAATGCTGACCAAGTGAGATAATACAATTACAAAACAAGTCAACAGAAGGGGACTAGGAGAACCTGGACTGGCTTCCTTCCCTTCTAAACCTCTGTAGTTCATCCTGACATCTCCAAGTTTACGGAACGGTTCACGTATGAGTTAGATATCTGAAACCAACACACTTTCCCATGAACACAGCTATTTACATACGCTGGCAAACGCCCAGGGTAACTGCTTCTAACCCATAATGGATCAAGAACTTCAGACACCGACTAACAAGGATTCTAATCTAAAGTTTATTCAGAAATGCGCCTGGACCGAGATGGATCTTCCATGTAAGACAGGCCGTAGGGACAGGGGGCTCACTAGCTCCTTGGGTCACACACAGAAGCAGACTGAAGGGAGAGAAGTGGTATGTTCAGAGCGGGATGAATTGTTAGGTTCACTGTCAGGGTGAGCCTTTCCCCCCAAGGGCGCCCTGGCGGCAGCCCTGCACACACAGAACCTGTGTGCAATTTAACAAAACTACGACAGGCCAAGCACAGCCAGCCAGGATGGGGGCCTCTTCCCCCCTCTACTGGCTCCTGTCCTCCCCTCTACCAGCGACACTAGATTTGGCTGATAAGTTGACTTAGAGACCCAGTGGTCTCTTCCTATTTGTGGTTTCACATTCTGTGGTTCAAATTACCCACCCTCAACTGTGGCCCCAAAACAAAAAAATTCAAAATTATAAAAATAAATAATGTCTAAGTTCTAAATAACTTTTACAAGAGCACATCAATAAAATGATTCTGTTTTATCTGTGGATTCAGAATCCACTGGGGAATTTATCTTTTATGGATAACAGGGACTGTTGTCCATTCAATTGGGATTTAGTGGGAAATACTGTCTTGATTCCAAGTCAGTTCTGCATAGAATTAAAAGTAGCTAGCTCCTGTGGCTTAATAATGCCTCCCAAGCCAAGGGAATAGTGCAGGCTTACCATCCCAACACTCGGGAGCCTGAGGGGAAGAACTAATGTTGAAAGTCAGCCTCCTTCAGACTGGCAAGACGGCCTAGCAAGTGAGGACCTGAGCTTGCTTCCTGCCTGGAACCTGAAGGAAAAGCTCTACGTCAGCGAGCTCTCCTCTGCTCTCTGCAGATGTCAACACATCACCCACACGAATCTTTTTCTTTACGAGTCTAGGAGAAGCCCAGCTGGTGAAGATGCTTGCTACTGAGACGGAAGCCCTGAGCATGATCCCCAGAACGCACATGTGGAAGGAGAGAACTGATTCTTGAGAGTCTTCCCGCCGGGCAGGGGTGGTGCACGCCTTTAGTCCCTGCACTCGGGAGGCAGAGGCAGGCGGATTTCTGAGTTCGAGGCCAGCCTGGTTTACAGAGTGAGTTCCAGGACAGCCAGGGCTACACAGAGAAACCCTGTCTCGAAAAACCAAAACAAAAACAAATTGCAGTGCAGAGGAAGAATCCAACAGGAGGCTTCTTTTCCACAAGTTATGTTTAAGATACACAGGGAGAGCTGGCTGGAGCTCAGCAGAGAAGGCACAGTTAAATACAGACCTGTGCATTACCAAGATGGCAAAACAGCAGCAGAATTAAACAAAAGAAGAGAGGGAGAGTACTCTTAAATTTAAGAGATAAGAAAGTCCAGCCCTCTGGAGGCGAGGCAGGAGGATCACTGGATTGAGCATTTGACCTCATGAGGGCAGCTGCAAGTGAAGGTTGAGCTCAGAGGGGGCCACAGTGCAGGAAAGAGTAGTGATTTCGAACCCTCAAAGACAACAAGCCCAGGCACTTGCAAAGCTAACCTGAAGGCCCGAACTGTCAAGGAGAGTTCAACAACTATTTTACTGAGCATTTCAGCTCCCTGAGGAAAAGAAGCCAGGAGTAGGGGCACATTTGTTCGCTTAGCACTGGCCAGGCCCAGGCCTCCAGACAGGCTCTCCTCCTGCTCGTAGCCACACAATGCCAAAGCAAGAGAGTTTCTGGGCTTGCTCTCCCTGATAGCCAGGCAAGCAGGTCACCGTCAGATGCAGATGAAAAGCAAAGCTCACAGGAGCAGAGTGGAAAGAAACAAGGGCGACAAGCTGAAGAACAGGCCCCTGAGGGCACAGGGAAGGGACATTCTAATGTCAAAGCAAGCACACTGTGTACAGGATGGGAGTGAGTGCTGTTCCACTTCAGCCCATTCTGTAAACAGACTGAGACACCTAATTTACATTGCCTGACAAAATTCCTCTGACAAAGAGCCTAATCTCAGAATAAAAAACCAAAGCAAAGCAAAAAATCTGCGAAGCATTCCTATCAATGAACTGAGTTTCGTGTGGGCACAATTAAAAAGTGAAATTTATTTTTAGAGCAGGTATACTTTAATCTCTAACACCTTTACTACTTCTGCTAAACACAGTAAACTGCAATTTTCCAGCAAGAGATGAATTTCGGACAGAGCATGATACTCAGGTGTGCCCACAACCCTACTAATCAATAAAACTGTTAAATTGTATCATGTATCATATCATTTTTTTAAAACTGAGGTGTAACAAATTTACAAGTTGGAATCTGAGAGGGAGAGCATATGTATGGCTCAAAGTTTCGGTCATCAACACACACACACACACACACACACACACACACACACACACACACACACGCTTACATGTTTATAGTATCTTAAGCTGCTCCGTTCATGTGGTTGTCACAACTAAGCAATGGCAGAGGTAGGCTACTATCGTAACTCCCATGAAATGATTTCGTCAAGCTGATACTTGTGGGGCCACCAAGTGCCAACTGCCACAGTTCCAGACGTCTGTAATGTGTCCCTCCAAAACTCAGACACTGCTCTCTTAACTCCAGGTGAAGGGGCAGGCGGTATCTCAGGTCATGTGGGTGGAGCCCTCGTGAGCGGCCCTTCTGAAGGACCTCCTTGGCCTTCCCAGCATGTGGAAACTGTCTGGACACCCACCGGAAGTTCACCCCTTCCAACATCGAATCAAGACTGCTAGGACTTTGACCTTGGCCTTTCTAGACTCCAGACATGTGAGGAATACATTTCTGTGGTTTATAAACCACCACTTTGTAGCACTCTGCTCTAGAAGGGGAAAGGGAACGAAGCACCAGGCCCTCTACCGCATGAAAAGAAGTCCCTGATGTGAATCACTGGGGCTCCTCAAGGAGTTGCTCTCCAGGTTAGTTCTCACAGGGGCTACATCAATTAACAGATCCAGTCTAAGATCTTTATTTAATGGCCTTGGGGCTGGACAGATGGATCACTGGGTTAAGGCATTTGCCACCAAGTCTGAAAAACTGAGTTTGTTGCCAGAACCTCTGTGGTGGCAAGAACCAACTTCCAAACATTGTCCTCTGAACGCCATATACACACTGTGGTATGCACATACTCTCACACACACAAAGTAAATGAAATAAAATATAATTTAAATACTGTGTAAAAATGTAAAATATGTAATGACCTTAAAAGACAAAATCATCCCACTTCTCAAAGCTCTTCTCACAACTTAGGCTCTTATGTTCAGACACTCAAAGGAAAATAGCAAAGCGACCACAAACAGCATATGGCCATTTGGTGAGGTAACAGCAGAGAGTAGATCCCAGGGCTCTGATTCCCCAATACTAGGCTTTAACAGACAGTAACGTAAGCCAAATAATTACCCATGAATGAACAGCAAGCTGGGCACTGATAGTGATAAACCTAAGGAAAAGCATCTAGATTTCTGTCTGTGGTAGTATGAATAGGTATGGCCCCCACAGACTCGGGTTTGAATGCTTGAATCACAGAGAGTAGCACTATTAGGAGGTGTGGCCTTGTTGGAGTGGGTGTGGCCTTGTTGGAGTGGGTGTGGCCTTGTTGGAGGAAGTGTGTCACTGTTGAAGTGGGTTTAAGGTCACATATGCTCAAGTTACACCCAGTGTGGTACACAGTCTCCTCCTGGCTGCCTTCAGATCCAGATGTAGAACTCTCGGCTCCTCCAGCACCATGTCTGCCTGCACACTGCCATGCTTCTCACCATGATGATAATGGACTAAACCTGTGAACCTGTAGCCAGCCCCAATTAAATGTTGTCCTTTATAAGCGTTGCCATGGTCATGGTGTCTGTTCACAGCAATGAAGCCCTAAGATGCTGCCCTATGTTGCTGTTGTTTTTACAGTACACTAAAACATGCTCAGAGAGCCCCGAACCAGCAAAGGAAACGAGAGGTCTGCAGCCATCCCATACACACAGCCACATAGGCACAGGGACCCAAGGTTCCTAAGGGAAAGGAATCCAAACAATAACACCGCCAATAAAGTTCTAAACATCTGTAAGATCTCAACAGGTTGGTAAGGAACAGAGCCTGTGGTCAAATTGATTCAACTTAAACCTTGTTTGACCAAAATGACAACTTCGAGACAGATAACCCATGAAAAAGAAGGTTGACCTTTAAAATAAATATTTGCCTTTACTTCTGGGATGCATAGGCACTGCCTCATCCAACAACTAGCCTTCAAACTGCTTTCAGAAACAAAGCCTAAGCATGTACAATCAAGGCTTTACTGTCCCACGTTAAGGTGTAATATTTCACAATGGGAAAGCAGAGTGACACAGGCTTTATTTGTAATAAGAAATAAATAAAAGAGCTGTGGGGCTAGGCAGAGGGACCTGTGGGTAAAGTCACCTGCCACCACGCCTGAGGACCTGGGTTCCATTTGGGGGCCCATGTGGTGGAAGGAGGGGACCAACACCAACGAGCTGCCCTCTGATAGGGCACACCCCACCCCACATTCACAAACAAACATATTTTTTTTAAAAAACCTGTGTTATTTTATTCCAGTATTACCTACAGCTCTCCCCCTCCTTGCAGTGACTAACTGGTCCAGAATACCTACTTTCCTAAAATCTTGATTTTCACTGTCAAATTTCTTTGTAAAAGAGCTTTCCAACATTTATGTTAAATTAACATAAATTAACATTTATGTTAAATAATGTTAACATTTAACATTATTGGGGAAGGAGTGTGTTCTCTCCAAGGGTGGGGGTGACCTCCAGCTATGGCTCAGCTGAAGCACCTTTATCATTGGTCCCTATGTCAACTTTCTAAAATACTAACAACATTATTATGTCCTTGTTAATAACAGAAGCCACCATTTATTGAGTGCTACCAGCTTTACATGTATAATCTCATTTAATCTTTAAAAGAAAACTCAGAGAAATGATAGGTCATCCAGCTATGAAGCAGCAGAATCCTAGCATGAATGAGAAGCTTACAGTCTCCCTCCACAGGGCTCCATTTCGGAGCCTCTCGGGTTAACTGTACCACAGGCTCCCTGCACTGGTTTTTCTTATGCATTCATAACCATGATAAGGTTTATAAATTAGGTAAAAGAATAACTAAAACTCTGTAATTTATCACAAAGAGAACAATCTAACAGTATGCTGTAAGAAGTTACATGCATGTGAGGTCTCCCTCTCGCTCTCTCCAAATGCCTCACTCTCCTCAACTCACCGTCTCGGACCCTGGTTGGTCACAGGCGACCAAAACTGTACAAGGTGAAAACATGCAGGTCGACCACGAGGACAACTGAGCTGAAGACTCTGACCGCTTCCTAGCTGACAGAAGCGAGCCTCTATTCTAGTCACCAGAGCATCGGAACCAACCTCTAAAGGAACTCCAGAATAATCAACAGCAGTTGGTAGCCTCATTAATTAATATCCACAAACTTGTGAGCAAGCCCAGGCCAGGTAGGAGGCCTGACTCCCAGCTTGGCATGATCTTTACACAGAGCACAAGGCTCTCACCCTTTGTAGGAGCCTCTTGCAGAGGACACAGGCTCCCTGTAGGGCACACACTGGGTGGGTGGCTCCTGTAACTCCAGTTCCAAGAGATCTATAATGCTCTCTTCTGGCCAAGGCGCCTGCATGCATCTGGTGCACATAAATTCACAGGCATACACATATATGTAAAGAAAAATTTGTAGAGTTCAAGGCCAGCCTGGTCTACAGAGTGAGTTCCAGGACAGCCAGGGCTACACAGAGAAACCCTGTTCCGAAAAACCAAAAAAAAAAAAAAAAAAAGTTTAAATGCCCTAAAACAGGAAACCCTGACTCCTAGTTATCCCAGCTCTGCATCTTTTAATCCCCATTTGACTCAGCTGAGAGTGAGGCTTTAAAATAAGACATATCGAGTGTTAGCATAACTGCTCATGCAGGTAACGGTAATGTCAGCACAAGCAGATCTGCTGTAAAGAACTAGCCGAGAGAAAAAGGACCGGCAGAGACCGCCATCGACCACTTACCGTTTCCCCATGCAGTTCCTGTCATTCAGGCCACCGACCTTGCTTATGGCCGACCAGGCTGTGAGAGCCACATATGGCAAAGAGGCAGCCTGAGTATGAGTGAGCGACTTGGGCTTGTGCGAGACCTACAATCAAAGAACATGGTCAAAGCTAAGAGGAACTTGCAAGCCTACATACGCAGTAAGCACACCTAACCGCACGGGAAAGCACGGATTTGCAGAGAACGTTCTAAACTACTTTAGGTTCAGTCCAAAGCCAGGCTCAAAGCAGCCTCCGAGCAGCTCTTCACCTGTATCCTAGAGGCTCCGTACGGTGCTGCAGACTACATTATTAGATACAGACACTTCACTATTTACTCTAAAAGACCATACAGGGGGTTCATGTTAGACCCCACAATATACCAAATAAACTTCAATCCTGATAAACATACTTAAATTCGTCTCTGAGATTAACTGCTTCCTCACTCTGTTTTCTGGGAAGTAATTTTACAGACTTTTTCCTACCCTAGTAACTCCTCCTAACTCCTCCTCCAGGCTGCTCTCTGGGCTTCCTTCCTGGCCAACTTCCTCAGCATCAACCCTTCCTCTCTGTCTAGACCTAGGTCCCTTGACTCTACTTGATTATGCTCTGCAGCCATTCTAAACAGCTTGCTACTCCCACGCCTCTCTCTCCCTTGGACACATGTGGTTCCTATTGGGTGGAGTGAAGAAACTGGCTGGCCTCCAAATCTCAAGTCTCTGCTCTGTGGGATAAAGATGGCGGCTCTGGTAGGCAGTGCTAAGAGAGACGCCAAATATTTCTCGGCCTTCCAAAGTTTCCTCTTCTATTTTAGCTCTCTCTAAACATGAAGCTAACCTGAGGAGCCAGGGCCTCTAGAGACCTGCCAGTCTTTCTTACACAGCTACGCATTCCAGCGCAGACAGTGAGTTACCTCATTCCCACTGACCACAACGAATTCTGAGAGAGTGCCTTGCTTCCAAGGAGGAACTGCAGCCCAGACCTGAAACACAGACACACAGCTTTATTAGACAGAGATATTCCCTAACACACACCTACCCGGAAGAGGGGAGAGGGGGCTCCAGTGCACAGAAGTTAAGTTTAGCATGATACAGTTTTTTTGCCGAGTACAATTCTGGAGTTATCAACTCAAACCACACTGGAAACACACACTAAAACACCCTGCTGCACTCAGCCAGGCTCCTCTAGGGCTGGAGTCCTGGCTCTGCCACTTACCAACTGTGGCTCTCAACTTCTATTTATTTATGTAGACTTTTGAGACCCATCTCATTGGGTAGCCCAGAGTGACCTCAGACTTTGAATCTTCTCATCTCAGACTCCTTAGTGGTGCGATTACAGGTGAACCTCACCACGCCCAGCCGGCTTCATAGCAGGGCTTCCTCACCTGCAACCTGGCCTGGCTGTGCTAACTTATAGGGATTAATCTTCTCTGTGAAACGGAACCAGAACATGGCTATTATTATGAGCTCTCTCCCATGTCTTGGCAAAAATGTCCAAAGTGACAACTCACAGAACATTATAGCACTTGTATAGTATATCAGAACTTAGCTATCTCAAAAGCAGCTGACCCGTAAGGTAGAAACTATCATTTAAAGACTCAGCAAAATAAAGCAGGAAGCCCTAACCCTACCTGTTTAAAAGCCTTCTTGTTCTTAAGGACTGAATTTAGAAAGCTCAGATACAAGCTGAGCATGGGCACAGTGACTGCACTGCTGAGGAGGTCAAGGCACGGCCACAAGTGCGGGACAAGCCTTGGTGTGCTCCAAGCCAGCAAGACCCTGTCTCAAACAAAACTAAACAAGAACAAAAGTGTTCTGGCCAGACGTCAGCTGGTACACACACGAAGAAGTAATCAGTCAGTGGTGATCGTCTACTTCCAAAGGCAGCAGGAGGAGTCGGAGGCACACACCTGCAATTCCAGTACTTAGAAGGTGGGCAGGATTAGGAGCACAGCCATCCTCAGCTACAAAGCAAGTTCAAGACCAGCTGTAGCCAGTCTAAAAATTATTTAAAAAATTAAAAAGTAGAAGCTGGATGTGGTGGTACACACCTTTAATCCCACCACTTAGGAGGCAAAGGCAATCAGATCTCTGTGAGTTTGAAGCCAGCTTGGTCTATATAGTAAGTTACAGGACAGTAAGGGCTATTACACAAGAAACCCTGTCTCAAAAAACATGTGTGTGAGCCGGGCAGTGGTGGCGCACGCCTTTGATCCCAGCACTCGGGAGGCAGAGGCAGGCGGATTTCTGAGTTCGAGGCCAGCCTGGTCTACAGAGTGAGTTCCAGGACAGCCAGGGCTACACAGAGAAACCCTGTCTCGAGAAAACCAAAAGAAAAAAAACAAACAAACAAACAAAAAAACCCGTGTGTGTGTGTGTGTGTGTGTGTGTGTTATATGTATGTTATGTATGGTGTGTATAAATAAATATATACATATATATGTTAGAATGAAAATTGCATATTTAAAAAAGGAATGAAGAGTAAGGGAGCTGGACATAATGGTACACGCCTTTGGGATGTAGACACAGCAGAATTATAAGTTCAAGAACACCCTCGCTGTGGTGATTTGAAGGAGAATGACCCCACAGGCTCATATACCTGCATGCTTAGTGGATGAACGGTTTGGGGAGGATTAGAAGGTGTGACCTTGTTGGAGTAGGTGTGTCCTCGAAGGAGGGGGTGTGTCCCTGAGGTCAAAACCCCATGCTAGGCCCAAAGCCTCTTGGATCAGTAGGTAACCAAGGACTAACCCTCTGAAACCACAAGCAAGCCCCAGTGAAACACTTCCTACGAGTTCCTTGGTCATGGTATCTCTTCAGGGCAACAGAACTGGAACTCAGACCCTTATCTACATTAACAAGGTGAGATCAGCCCAGCTTACATAAAAGCAGTCTCCAAAACCAAAAGCAACAAAGGGGAGGATGGGCGAGGGGAAGGGAGGGAAGAGACCGTGAGGTAAAAAGGATGGATCACCTCATCTCCAGGCTGGAAATACTTCACATCAAGCCCGCACTCCATCACCACACCGGAGACATCCCGACCCAGAGTCAGAGGGAACTCCTCTCCTTTGGTTCTCATGTGCAGAGGGTCACGTTTCATGTTGAGAGCTGTGGCTCCGTAACCGCCTGCAACACACAATTTACCCGTGTCTTACGGAGGGGGGTTAGAATGAATTGAGAATGCTGCAGGACTACAGGCAGGCCAGTGTCAGACACTCAGAGTGTAGGCTCCGACACCAAGCGTTACAGTCTCCCCACCATACAGTAAAGCACAAAACAACCGGTGCTGTCCCTTAAGGAAAATGACTTAGAAAGCCGCAATCATTATTAAAGTCACAGCTGCTCAGAGTCTCTTTGAAACTCAGACTTTGGAGATGGTATCTCCACTAATTCACTCATTTGCAAGCTCTTTAAGTTTTTAGACAGGATCTTGCTGTGAAACCCAGGCTGGCCCTACTTGGACCCTCGGGTCTCAGCCTGAATGCTGGGAAGTACGACTGTGCTTGTAAAATTTCTCTAACAACAAACACATCTCGTTTTAGTTTAGTACTAGGTCTGGTGAAGAAGAAACATGTTCACGCTTTAAAGAACCTGTGCATACTGAAGTACCTGCTACTCACACTTGATATCAATAAGAAACATATTCAGGTTATAAAGAAGCCATGCGTATTAAAGGACCTGATACCAGCACTCAGTCAACACCTCCTAAAAATCTATCTGGAATAATGATTTTGAGTAAATCAAAAAAAGAATTTTAGTGGAAAAGAGGCGTGTCTGATCATGCCAATTGCATTATACCTGGGGGGGGGGTTGGGGGGGGACACTGGCCGTTTAATTTTTGAGACAGTCTTACTATGTAGCTTTGGATTGACCTGGACTTGCTATGTAGACCAAGCAGGCCTCACAGAGATCCGTCTGCCTCTGCCTCCCCAGTGTTAGGATTAAAGACGTGAGGTAGGTACTACATGCAAACCCACATCTTATTTTATTTATACCGATAACAGATGAATAAAACTGAAACCATTATTTTGGTTCAAATAAATTAACTACCCTATCTGCAATAATAATCCCAAGTAATAGCTGGGCCTAGCTATTCCAGTGGAGTTCTGAAAGCCAAAGGAAGGCCCTTGAAAATATTTAATGCTGTTTTCAAGTAAGATCAAAAACAGCTAAGGAAAATTCTAAACAAAGTATGTATATCAACACAGACTGTGGCAGGAGAAAGAAATAATAATAATAATGATAAAGTCGCAACTTGTGTGAATGATCCAGGGCAAAAGAAGACAGAAATGCAGGAGAGGACAGATGCCCCAGAGAAGGGGAGGACGGGATCGGGATGACACGCAGAAGGTTGGCCCAAGATGGGACAGTGACAACCAGTCTCCGCAGCACCAGGAAAGGTAGATGCAGACAGAGGCTGGCAGGTGAGCAGTCTGCACACGTTGTTTTTCGAATGGAAAAAAAAAAAAAAATCAAGCCACATGGGAAAGAAATGAAAGTTGGGACAGTGCCAGAAAAGTCTAAGCTGCTGGTCCTTACGCCAACACTCCACATTTGCCATCTGGCTAGCTAGACTGCACTCCATCACAGAATATAATAGACACTGGCAAAGGCACATGCTCTTTCCCCTGGCTTGTATTTATGTCCCTCTGCTAAGGCATGGTAATTTACTCACTGAAACCCTTTGTGTTTGGACAACAGAAGTGGACATTCAGCCTTGTTGCAATTCAGCTGTAAACTTTCGAAAAGGTTCCAGCCTTTTCTGAGGTCCCAAGCCAACAGTTCAGGTTGTTTCCAGCAGTTGTCTGACAACCCTAATATGCTAATATACCAAGAGCAGTTAGGTCTGGCTTAGCCATGAGAAGCAGAACCTGTTTGGTGACAAAGGGGTTGAAACGGTCTTCCCAGCTGTGGGTGGTGGAATGCGCACACCTGGAATCTCGGTGCTTATGGGACACAGGCAAGAGGATCGGGAGTTCAAGATCATCCTCAGCCACATAGAGTCTGGGCCAGTCTGTCCCCAAGGGACTCTTCACAAAAACAAAAATAAGACCTTCCCCTGGTAGGGGCATAATTTCTTCAGAATTGCACTAAGTTAAAAAATCCCCAAGATTCCCTCAATTTCTGAGATTTTAATCCCATCTAAAGAAACCAAAATATGTTGTACATATTCTTGGCTATATTATTTTAAAACTATTCATTGAGTCAGCCATTTCTACGATTTATTGTTTTATGTCTAACAGTAGTGGCCATTTTCAGGAAAGCACCCTTTATCCGTCATAATAGATGTGTCTCGTTTTCTTCTCAAGGGAAATAATTTTCTACTCAAATATCTCCCAAAGCTACCATTTTCAGGTAGCAACAATAATACTGTCTCAAAAAGCAGCCACAGGCTGAAAGATAACTTGCAAATAGTATTGCGCAGTGTCTTAGTCAGGGTTTCTATCCTGCACAAACATCATGACCAAGATGTAAGTTGGGGAGGAAAGGGTTTATTCAGCTTACACTTCCAATTGCTGTTCATCACCAGAGGAAGTCAAGACTGGAACTTAAGCAGGTCAGAAAGCAGGAGCTGATGCAGAGGCCATGGAGGGATGTTTCTTACTGGCTTGCTTGCCTCTCCTGGCTTGCTCAGCTTGCTCTCTTATAGAACCCAAGACTACCAGCCCAGGGATGGCCCCACCCACAAGGGGCCCTCCCCCTTGATCACTAATTGAGAAAATGCCTTACAGCTGGATCTCATGGAGGCCTTTCCTCACCTGAAGCTCCTTTTCTGTGATAACTCCAGCTTGTGTCAAGTTGACACACAAAACCAGCCAGTACACCCAGTCAAGTAGTAAGATACTAGGTTGTCTCAAAAATACTCTATTAAAGTCAAATGTGCTATAGTATACACGAACCAGTAAGCAAGAAACATCTGGACATGGCCACTCTACTGAAATAAAACTGTACACAGCACAAATTGTATATGCACATCTTATAAAACAGAATTACCTTCAAACCCAATGTAAAAATAAAAAAATTAGAATGAAGTAAAGTCATACGCAGCTAGGAGCGGCAATCATTACATCTACACAAAGCTAGGGGGGAGAGCTCAAACACCCCAGCACCGAAAAAAAGTGAAAATAAGACTGTCAAGGAAAGGTATTTTCAGTGTATTGTTATTGTTGTTGTTGTTGTTTTGGTTTTTGGAGACACTTTAAAGGCCCAGCCCAAGATGGCCTTGAGCTCCCATGCCCCTGTAGGTGATTTGTTTGTCTGTGGTTTTGAGACTGTACTTAGGCCAACCTCAGACGCCCAAAGTAGCAGAATGACCTTGACCTTCCAGTTCTCCAGTTCTACTCTGCAGCGCCAGCACTGCAGGTGTGCACTGCCACGCCCCGCTTCTGCAACGCCCCACAGACCAGGCATGTACTCGGGAGCCCAACCCAGGGCTCTGGTCAGGCAGCTAACACCTGAGCTATCTCCCCAGTTTCCGGAGTCTTCCAGCTACAAACATTTTAAGACTCAGACCTTTCTCCAAATTTCTTCCTCTGAAGAAAAGCTACTAGTCATTATTCTACCAGATAAAGAGAAAGAAAAGTAATTTTACGAATACTCTGCTCAAATATCCACAGTATTACCAAGATAACGTGTCATTAATATTCTTGGCTTTGGCTCTATGGTTGTTTGTAGCTGCTAATGCAGGTCTTGCCCAGGGCCTTACATGGCTATGCAAGGAATCACCACTGGGCCAGCCGTGCCTCTGTCCCTGATAAAAATCTGACGAAGACCTATTTAACTCTTTTCTCTCTTCCTAAGTATTTGAAGCCTTGTGTCTGTTACAGTGAGGGCACTTTCCATTCAGACCAGCAACACCCGCTGCTCGAAGCCATTTGTGGCTGGTGGCTGCCATCCTCAGCAGCACAGCTCTAGTCACTGTGCAACCTAACATCTGTGAATCCAGATGCGACTCCCCAAATCCAGAGGCTCTCCAGGGTTGGTATGTCTGCAATCTTAACAATGAGTCTAAAAAAAAGTTTCTTTTCCAACAGTCTTTATGGGGCAACTTTTTCATCATTATTTCAAATAACGTGTAACAGAATACAGAACCATGTATGAAAATCCATGTACTGAACTAGTAATCAAAGAGATGTACTGAAGTATAAAACAATGCTAACCATCTCAATAAATTTCCTGGCTTATTTTGGAAAATAATTTTTACAACTTATTAAATTGTATTTATTTAGGGCATAGCATAATGTGCCACAGGCAACTTTCCATGTGATTTCTCTCCTTCTACCATGCAAGTCACAGGGACTGAACTTGAGTCTTTAGGCTTGGCAGCAAGTGCCTTTACCCCCTGAGCCATCTCACTAACATAAATAGTTCTTCTATTCCAGAAACGTCTTTGGAGTTAAATCCTATGCTGTATCAACCACTGTCCAACAGAGTGCTGGAGATATGTAACTGTCTCTCAGCTAGTTCATACTTTTCTCCTGTTTGAATTTTGTATTTACTATATTTTAAAATAAAAATTTTAGGCCGGGCAGTGGTGGCACACGCCTTTAATCCCAGCACTTGGGAGGCAGAGGCAGGTGGACTTCTGAGTTCGAGGCTAGCCTGGTCTACAGAGTGAGTTCCAGGACAGCCAGGGCTACACAGAGAGAAACCCTGTCTCGAAAAACCAAAAAAAAAAAAAAAAAAAAAAAAAAAAAAAAAAAATTTAGCATCTGTTCAAAGTTCTAATATGATGGTTAGAGCTTACATAAAAGTCCTGTCATTTTTTAGGCACAAATGAAACATAAAGTCTAATTTGAGATTTGCTACTCTATCACATCAATTCTGGAAAAAAGTAAAGTTGATCTTAACATTTTCTTCTACTTTTAACTTCATTTGTAACCAGACGATACACACATACACACGCACACACGCACTCGTACACCTAAATGTATAAGCATAGAAACTAGCTTTGTCCCACACTAAGTCATACATGAGCACTCTTGCTGAGACACTGAAGGCCACTGCAGGCCCCCACACAGCCCTTCAGAGCACTCATCCAGTGTTAAACAAGGCAGCTTCCTTAAACGCTAGGTAGTTAACTGCCTGGGAATTAATTAGTCATCTCAGAACATATTCATCTTCAGAAGACACGGATGAGTTCCCAAAAGTGAGACTGACAATATTTTTGCCATTTTTTTCCAGAATTAAAGTAATTTATAAATACAAGTCAATCTGTTCGCCACTGTAATAGAATCACAGTATAGAATATAAGAATACATTTGAGGAATGCTCTCCAAGCTTTTCAGCATGACCGGGCAAGAGAAATTAGGATAACATTGTCCCAGCTTCAACAGGTGTATAACGAGAAAACACATTGTAGCTGGCGGGTGGTGGGTGGGGGAGGGGGTGGGGGAGGGGGAGGGGTGGGGGGAGGACTATGAGAAATGATGAGGATGCTGTGCCCATATCCTGGAATCCTCCTCTGTTGCTTGGTCCACTGGGCCTGTAACAGAAGCTGTGAACAGTGGGACAGCAAGAAGGATACCGGAGTTACATAAACCCAAACTCTGAACTGATGGAGAAACATGACCTAACTCTGGAACCTGTGCTGGACCCTAAAGTCACCACAGAGCCAATCAACAGTAGACATCACTTCTCCGTCCCAATTCACTCTCAGTCCCAAAGGAAGCAAACACATTTAATAAAGGATTAACATATACCTTGGCAGCTGTGACGTCAAAACTTCAGAAATATTTGCAGGGATATTATCAGAAACCTACAGGATTCCGGGTGGCTCTGCCTAGAGTGGTGCTTGCCACCAACCCTGATGGTCAATTTAATTCCCTGAACCTACATGGTAGAAGGAAGAAATTCATTCCCACAAGACGTCTTTTGACCTCCACTTGTGTGCTGTTCCACACACCCAAACACAAAATAAATACATGTAATAAGAAACCTAAATGATTAATTCCTTCAAGCCAACCAAAACGTCTGCTATTAACTAGGTGTGGTGGTCTACACCTGCTATATCCCAGAACTGGAGACGCAGAACAGGAGGGCCGCAGAGTGGCGACCAATCAGGGGTATACAACGAGTTGAAGGCAAGCCTGGGCTAGACAACGAACCCTTGTTTCAAAATAAAATCAAGAAAACATCTGTGCACCCAGTGAATCTTGATTAAAAAAACCAAACAAACAAACCTGGACGACTTACTTCTCATATTAACGTCTATAGGATTTACACTGGCAGCATGGACTTTGATAATGACTTCGTTTGGGTAGTGTATGATAGGTAACATCATGTTCTGGGTGAATCGAAGGACTTCATTCTTCCCATATTTATCTATCACCCAAGCGGGCATGACAGTGCTCCTCGAAGACGTAGTACTAATGCCTCTAAATGGTGGCTTTGGGATAACTTTCCTTCTCCAGAAGCAGGCGGCAACACAAGCACTTCTTCTAAGTACACAGGTCTTCAAAACTTCCATCCTGAGCAAGGATGGAGAACGTTTCCTCAAAAAAGAAAAGAGAAAGAAAAAAAAGAAAAAGAAGAAAGAAAGGAGGCGCCTGGGAGAGAGAAAGGACCTGAAGCAGGTCAAACTAACATATTCAATTCAGCCAAATTCTGCCAAACCAATTAAGGGAGGAGGAGCTTTCAGAAACAAACTCAACCTAAAGCAGCAACGGGAGAAAAAATAGAATTGCTACTGTGCTCCCCACATCAGAAATGTCCCAGTTGGCGTCCAGTCAGTATTCTGGCCATTGCCCCTTCTTTCCTTACGCTCTCCTTCCCCTTAAGGAAAAAAAAGCGAACAAGCAGGGAGCACTCGACGGGACGAGCAAACTGCGCTTGCAATCGCGAGGCCAGGTGGATTCCCGACGCGACCCCGGCCGCGATCTCCTTGCTTGTCCGCGCGCTTCCTGCCGCCGGGCGCGCGAGCCAATCGTGTGCAAAGATGATTTCCGCAGCCGGGAACTCGACCAATCCGGGCGCTCGTTGTTGAAGAGGCGCGTGAGGATCCAAGATGTCTGCGCCCATGTAACGCCGGTGGCAGACGTTGATTCCTTCCTCCGCTCAGGGACCCTGTGGTATCGGGCTGACTCCAAGGACTATGCTGGGCCGGACTCTCCGAGAAGTGAGTGGACGTGGCCAGGAGGGGACCAGGGAGGGCTGAGACTCTAGAGGCCTCGGAAGTTCAAGGTCGCCCCGGTCACCCCGCACAGCCCGCCCCGCCTACATGCCTGAGTGGGAAGAGGGATTCGAACCTAGGCTCTTACGTACACCCTATATCAATTCCCAGGAATCAGAATGTCAGGAGAAATGTTTGAACCCCCAGCAGTGGAGTGGAATTACATCCCTCCCGCGCGATTTGGGAAAGGTTTCTCAGACAAGCCATTTCAATCCTGTCGCTGCTGTGCTCGCTTAGAGACGGGGCGATTTTGTAAAATATAAATTTCAAACGAAAAAAAAAATGGTGGCTTAAAAAGAAAAAACAAAATAAAACAAAACGGCCGAACAAATAGGATTTCTACCACATCATGTTTGAACTTCAACTTAAAATTTGACAGCAGTTTAAAAGGGGAAAGGGGAGTGTTTCTGAGAGACAGTGGGCAAAGTTAATTCAAAAATCAAACGCGTTGTGAATTCAAGGTGCTCCCTCACGACCTCTCTCTAGCAAAGTTCGGAGCAGTATGTGTGCACTGTCCAGCAAATGCTGGCTGAAACATCTCGACTCAGAATCGAGAGTGTTGTGTGTTAGGATTTAGTGTATGTGCAACTTTTCTAAACGTGTAGAAACATAATTGTTTAATTGCAGAAAGCAAAGCCTTTTAATATTTTCCTAAATCATTCTTCAGCTTGTCATACCCTAAGTGTGAAATTCGTATATCTCTGGGGTTTATTGCATTAAGGTGCTTGATTCCAAAAATGGCTGTTTGAGTTATTGACTTGAGTTTCATTCAAAAATTCATTAAATTAGCTTTGATGTGAGATTCTTTAGCTTGTTTCCAATATGGCTCTAAACATGCTCGTACCGTTTCGTATAACACATTTTATGCAAAGTGATGTTCTCAGTACTGATATATCAAATCAAAATGTTGGTAAAATACAAAAATGAAAAACATGGAAGCGAACTGCAGCCAGGATTTAACTCTTTATTTAAAAATAAGCAAGTCTATGCATTTGTTGGTATGCAGATTTGCTTTCATCTTTAATAGTACAATTATGTGTACCAAAGAATTTTTTAAATATCTATTTATTATTGTATATGGATATTTTGACTGCATATATGTCTGCACACCAGAAGAGTGTAACACTAAAGTCTAGATGGTTGAGAGCTGCCTTATGGTTGCTGGGAATTGAACTCAGGGCCTCTGGAAGAGCAGCCAGTGCTCTTAGCTGCTGAGGCACTACTCTAGCCTCCAAAGAATTGTTTGAAAGTCAAATTCTTTATGATTTAGCAATAAATGCCTTTTATACCTACTTTGTATCTCAGTATACCTGTGCTTTTGCAAAGCTTGTCTGGCATTGTGGGTGGAAAAAGCTTCAGAAGCCCTGCCCAGGTTCTTACCTGTGAGTAGAGCAGAGCCTTCTGGAAGGCTCTTCCAAACGCCCAGAACATACTAAACAGAGCAAAGGTGCTATTGCCCAAGCCCAGAACAAAACCCGAAAGCACACCTGTTACCTGTGGGTGTGTACACTGGCCTTCACTCTCTGTGTCTATCAACTCACTAAGCCCTATCGTCTGTTCTGTTGCGTTACTGTCCCTGCCTTAAATCTTTTTTTTGTTTGTTTGTTTGGTTTTTTTTGTTTTGGTTTGGTTTTTTTTGGTTTTTTGAGACAGGGTTTCTCTGTGTAGCCCTGGCTGTCCTGGAACTCACTCTGTAGACCAGGCTGACCTCGAACTCAGAAATCTGCCTGCCTCTGCCTCCCAAGTGCCCTGCCTTAAATCTTAGTCTTGCTTTAATCTGGCTCACCTGCCTTGGTTTGAGGCCAAACTCTCTCAGGCTTTACAACAGTCTGCTTGCCCACTCACCCGGGACCTTAGTTAAACCTTCAGCTGGTTTCCGCTCTAGACTCAATTAGAGAGGTCTGTGTGATTAAAGCCCAGAGTGTATGGCTTAATGGGGTCTCCCGGTAGATCCTGGTAACTTAGTATTGAGTACCTGTCCTGCCTACTGCTTCCTTTTGCCTTCTGTGTCTCCATTTGAGAAGTCTCTTCTTTCTTAGCTGGCACCATCTCAGTGACATATAGATATTAAGTTAACATATATGTATGTATATATATATACACACACATGTGCATATACATTAAATTAACATATGCATATATACATGTGTGTATTATATGTATATAAGCATATATACATATATGCTAATATATATTTGTAACATATCGATATACAAGTAAGAAAGGTGATATATGTGTTAATTTAATATACATAAATGTTAATTTAATTTATATAAAATTACAATTACCATACATTGTATGTAAGAGATATATAAAATCCTGCATTGTACGTGGCATATCAGATATAGTCAAGCTGACAACTGGGAATAGCCATTACACATCATACTGTTAGTGAAAAATCAAATTTGTTCTTTTTTTTTAGGTTGAATCTTGTTATGTAGCCCAGGCTAGCCTTGCTAAATTTGTTCTCTAAAAGGAGTGGGGAATCCACTTCCTCATGGTTGTGAGACTTGTGTGCTTACTGCATTGCTGGCTGTGTGTATAGTAAATGAAGTAAAAGGGGAGCAGATGTGGGATGGCTAGAACTAAGGTTTGGGAGATTTTAGGTTATGGTAAATGGCTATAATCAAGTAAGTGGTAACTGGAGTGACATAGGAACCATTCGTGTGAAGTGGAGAGGTCAGTTAGCCTGCTACAGGAGGAGACAGGATCTCCTGTAGCCCAGGCTGGTCCCATACTTACTCTCTAGTTGAGATTGTCCTTAAATTCCGGTACTCTTGCTTCCGCCTCCCAGAGGTAGGATTGCAGACATGAGCCATCAAACAAGCTATGAACTTGAAGCAGGTCATGTGACCAGAATGACAACAGCGGCTGTAGTCACCAAGGTGCAGTAAACTAGGTGCTGAAACCACCAGCCGTGAAAGGCGGTGCCAGACGGACTGGAGTCTCCCAGGAGGAAAAGGGGAGACGTCATGCTTTGGATGACCCGGGGTTTTTGAGAGAAGGGGAAAGAGACGAGGAGGACCAAAAGGACACATGCCTACCCCTTCTTCCACATGGACTCTCCTACAGGATAGATACAAGCAAAACCAGGAAGCCCACTTACCATTCGCAGGAATGTTCCAGGAGAGAACACTTTAGTGAGAACGTTTTAAGTCATATTTAGATGTGGCATGGCCGTGGCATGGCCGTTCTGCCCCTGGAGGGCTGTCCAGTTTGCATCTCATACTCCGTGCCCAGGCCATTCCATCTAATTAGCATCTTTGTCTCACTTCTCTTTCCAATTCCCTTTCTGATTTCCAAAATTGAGAATCCCTAAAATGGCCCTAATGAAGGGCAGTACTACTGCAGGTGCGTGGCCTGGGCCGCGGCCCCACCCACTGCGACGGCCACGCCCACTGCGACGGCCACGCCCACTGCGACGGCCACGCCCACTGCGACCCACACTTCCGCATGCAGGTTCCTAAGTTGGACAGCAACTTGACATCTTAGACAGACAGCCAAGGGAGGCACGAGTCCTCACTGGTACAGCTTTGCCTTGGGATAGACCTGCCTGTACACCACCATGAGGTTGGTTTGTCTCATTAGTTCAGGAACTCTCTGGGGATGCCTGTGTGCTTGTCGTGGGTCTTTGCTGTCCTCTGTCTTCCCATTCTCCATAGTTTTAGAGCACACCGTTCCCTTCCACTGCTCCCCTCTGAGCTTCAGTTTCTTCATTTGCCCAAGAAAGGGAATAATGCCTAGCTGTGCTTGAATTAACGAGACAAACCAGCAGTACCTGGCGCTTGGTAAATACTTGTTAAGTATTCCTCCTTTCCAGACCCTTGTCCCCGAGCTCGCATGACAGGTGGACAATGCAGGTGTCTTTGCAAAGAAAGCGTGGTATCATTTTTGATGTATTTCTTGTCCTTTTCTGACCAGCAAGTACCTATTATTTCTTCCAGAAGCTCATTCCAAATAAGGCCAAATAATGCTCATTTCCTCTCAGGGCTCACTGCTAAACCGTAGCTACTGGGCACTACTCAGGATTTTTGTTTGGTTTTGTTTGGGGGGGGGGGTGGGAGAGCTTGTTTTGTTTTGTTTTTTAAGACAGAGTTTCTTTGTGTAGCCTTGGCTGTACTGGACTCCTTTTGTAGACCAGGCTGGCCTTGAACTCACAAGAGATCAACCTGCCTCCCAAGTGTGGGATTAAAGTCATGTACCAGCATGCCCGGCTTTCTCGTGAATTTTTTTAATGGTGTGGTTGTATTATTTTTGTGTGTCCTTGTGAGAGTGTCTGCTTGCATCTATGTGTTCCTGTGGGTGCAGGCGCTTGAGGGCAGAGGCATTGGCTCCCCCTGATTGGGAGTTACAGGTGGTTGTGAGCCATCCGATATGGGTGCTGGGAACCAAACGAGTCTTCTGCAGGAGCAGTTTAATCTCTTAATTGTTGGGCTATCTCTGCAACTCTACTTCTCGCACATTTTAGCCCTTTGTCTGCCAGCTTTCTAATGCATAAAAAAGACAGAAAATCTGAGTTTATAAACGATACTATGTATGTATGTATGTATGTGTATCCTATGTGTGCATTTTTTCTGAACACCTAGTGTGTCTTATCTGAAGTCCCCAGTAGATAGAAAGGTCTTTTTCAGTAGCATAAAGTGCTGCTGCTTTTTCGCTGGGTATTCCTTGGGTTATATAAGCTACTTCCTGAACCTGCTCTCCCTACCCGTCCTGTACCCAGGCTGCCCTCAGCTGCTTCAGGTCTGCATGGGCTCACCTAAACTGTTGCTCGCCCAAGCCTACTTAGGGACAAAAGTAGTTGAGGAAGGGGAAGATTGCCCCCCACTGTTTCCATCCTCTGCAGCTCAGTGCTGCCCTTTGCTCAAGTGGAGGCTGGGCGTGGTCTCTAGAATTCGAACCCAAGCCCCGCCTCTATGTTTTGTCTATTGCTTGCGGCTCCCTTGATACAAGACTTGGACTTTTACAGCATCGGACTTTGCATAGAATCTATAAAAGCGTTAAATCGTCTATATTGTAGGTTTCTGCAGCACTGAAGCAGGGCCAGGTTACACCAACAGAGCTCTGCAAGAAATGTCTCTCCCTCATCAAGAAAACCAAGTATCTAAATGCTTACATTACTGTATCAGAAGAGGTGGCTTTAAAGCAAGCTGAAGAATCGGAGAAAAGATACAAGAAAGGTAAAAGCAAAGTATGTCCAGTCGTATTTTATTGATCTGTCTCAAGAGGTGTGTTTTTCAGTAAGTAAAGCTTTAAACAATCCCCCCTCCCCCCCGGGTTAAAGAACTGCTTAACCAAGCTGTTTAGTGTAAATGCTATATAGTGCCTGTCTATAATAATTTCCAGACCAGGCTGGCCTCGAACTCAGAAATCCGCCTGCCTCTGCCTCCCAAGTGCTGGGATTAAAGGCATGCGCCACCACTGCCCGGCTCCAGTGTAAACTTGATATATGAAGTTTCATTCCAAAACAATTATCTTACATCATTCTTCTGGCGCTCTGTTGCTCTGTGTGTGTGTATGCGCACGCGCATTTATGTGTGTGTTGTATGTGTTTATGTGTGTGTGTTTATGGGTGTGTGCATGTGTATGTGTGTGGTGCCCTGGTGGGTCACTCTCCCACCCTGTGGCCACTAGGCCAGAGTGACCATCCTGTCCCCACCCCTCACAGGGCTGCGGTTCCAGGCAGGCATATGTCATGTGGCCATGTTGGGATCTCTACGCAGGGCATGTGGTGCTAGCACTCTGACATACTGAGCCATCTTTCCATCCCCCCTTGTGGCTTTTAAATGCAGGCCAGTCTCTTGGAGATTTAGATGGAATCCCTGTCGCTGTGAAGGACAACTTCAGCACATCTGGCATTGAGACCACATGTGCATCAAATATGTTAAAAGGTAAAGTAACTGATTGTAACATTGACACTTTTATGAAGATGGGCGTTTTTCACACTTAAAGATAAAATACTGACGCTTTAAGATAACCTGAGCATAATTACAACCTTGTGGGAAGTACTGAGAATAGGACTACTGCATCTTCACTGCTTGCTCATTACATACAGAATCTTTAGGCGATGGCCTGCCCCATCAGTGAGTACTGCTTATGAAGTTTAGGACCCTTTTTGGGAGGACTTGGTCCAGGCAGGCATTATTCCGCCTGTGGACACTGAGAATCCATCAGCATCTGCTCACCATCTCTTAGAACTGTGGTAATCCTTAAGGTTCTATTCCTTAACCTATCGGGCTGAAAACAAAAATGTACACAAAATATATGGATCTTAATAGGAAAAATAAGTGCAGAAAGAAAAGGTATTCAGAATGCTGAAAGCAATGTTCTCTGAGTCCTCTTTGATGAGATGGACCACAGTGTGTTTCAGAATATAGGCTTGAGGGTTTTTTGTTTGTTTCAATCTGTAGGTGGTGGTGGTAGAGGTAGAGGTGGCCCTGCTATTTAAATTAGGAATAGTTTATGCTCCAACAGTAATTGCTTAATTAAAGCTTACAATTGTGCTTCCTATTGGTTTTCTCTCCCTTAATAAACTACTGTTCTTTAGGTTATATACCACCTTACAATGCTACAGTAGTTCAGAAGTTGTTGGATCAGGGCGCTCTACTCATGGGGAAAACAAATTTAGATGAGTTTGCTATGGGGTAAGTAAATGGAATTTTTCTCTTTTTATTTAACATCTATGCCCTTAATTCCATTGCATGTAGATACCTAAAGGTAGCAAGGTGACTTCTTGAGGATTATTTTTAAAACTGTTTACTTGAGTTATTTTTGTTTCGTGTGTGTGTGTGTGTGTGTGTGTGTGTGTGTGTGTGTGTGTGTGTGTGTAAGTGGATGGCACATGAGCAGACAGATACCCGTGGAGGCCAGCAGAGGTCAACCCGGCTCCACAGGCTCTCAGCTACTGAGCCAGGTCTGTCTCTGATGCCAGAGTCTCAGCCCCCAGAGAAGATTGCATTTGCTGTCTAACAAAATGTAGATATGTTTGGGCTTTAGAGTGTATTTCCCTGGTGAATAGTGACATTTAAGTGCCTTTTCACATGCTTATTTAGCCATCTGTGACTCTTCAGTCAAGTGTTTGTCCCCATCTTTTGTAAATTGTCTTATTCATTGAGTTAGAAGCGTCTTTACTCTGGCTCCAAGTCTGTTATCAGATAGATGTCTGCACCCCAGTTCTCAGCCTTTGGCTTATCTTTCCTTCTCCGTCCGTATTAGTTGCTTTTTGCTTTGCTGTAATACAAATAACTGACCCCAAGGAGAAAGCAGCGTCTTTGACTGTTCTGGGAGCACACTGGCAGGAAAGACATAGTGGCCGGAGCTTGAGGCTCTGGTCACATGGGCTGTGCAGTCAGGAAGCAGAGAGCAGTGAACGCTGC
The DNA here is from genome assembly GCA_028551405.1 of Uromys caudimaculatus. Taxonomy (NCBI): domain Eukaryota; kingdom Metazoa; phylum Chordata; class Mammalia; order Rodentia; family Muridae; genus Uromys; species Uromys caudimaculatus. The sequence goes on from CM052720.1 coordinate 6,286,718, forward strand.
TGCTCAGCCACCTTTCTCTTTACTTAGTCAGGGGCCCTGGCCCGTGGCACAGATCAAGAATGTGCTGCCCACAGTTAGCGTGTCTCCCCACCTCCGTTAGCCCAGTCTAGACTCTATAAGAGGCACCCCAGAGGCTTGCTTCCTTAGATGAACCTGTAAGGGTCCATGATTCAACAAAGAATGATGCCTGGCCTCAAATAGTATGTAAAAGCAAAGAGTGTTTTATTCTGCAGAAGTCCAGCATGCTGGGGTCTCCATTCCAAGATGGACACCCCAAAGAGAGCTCGCAGGCCCTATTTAAAGCACATTAGGAGAGGGGTAGGTGACCTCTGTCCTTGGCTTCATATTGTTGTTGAGGAAGTCTGGAAACTGCTGCTGACCCATTGTCCTTGCCTTGGGCCAGGTGGCAGTGCAGCTTCTGAGGCTTGGACTTGCCTAGTTCTTGGAAAGAGATTTAGGCCTGGTCTCTGAACTGCCAGTTTGAAGCCTGTCATGGAGTCAGCCTGGCTCATTAATCCTAGATCCCATCAAGTTGATAGTCAGTGTTGCCTGTCATACACACTGTGCTTTTCAAAGAGTCGAAATGGTTGATTTGGATAAAGTCCTGATTCACGCTTCTATGGTGCTTCCTTTGATCCTGACCCAGACCAAAATGGCAGGGTTTTTGCTAGCATTACAGAGTTAGCCCTTCTGCTTGGCCATGCCACCCGTGTTGTTGAAGGAATTGTGTGAATAAAGCCCAGGTCTTTCCTTACCCTGCCCTGTTTAAACAGGACAAGCTTGTCCTTGTTCTCTGCCAACACACATGAGTAGGCCTGTGTCAGGATCTGGTCGTGACACTGGTAGTAAGCGCCTCTCACTGCGCTCCTTTGTAAGGCCACAGAACGCACTGCAGCCCTGTTTTCCACGTAAGTTTTAGAAGCAGCGTCTTTTGAACTGGCAACTGTCTGTGTCTTCTGATTCACAAATAGCATGCGTGTGTGCTACTTGAGATTTTTGTTTATTTTTTTCTCAGGGATACTTTTAAGTCTTTCCAGTGTAGCCCTGCTATTAGAGCTTATGTGGTTTATAATTACAGTTATTAATTTATTTTGAGGAATTGGCCATGCTCAGTTAGAGTTTAAACGACAACTCTGGGAGTCTGGGCTTTTCTTCCACCACACGGGTAACTGGGGATTGAATTCCGGCCTAGCCCACTGAGCCACGTTCCAGCTCATGACTTATTTTATGCTATAATTTACCAGTAATTTTCTAATTATTTATAGCAAGTGCATAAAAATAGGATTGGTTTTTCTCTGTTGACCTCCTGTCTCATGAACTTGTTCAAGTTCATTTGTTAGTTCTAATCGATCTTTAAAGATTCTTTGGAACATTTTGTGTGGATAGCAGAGAGAGTTTTTTACTTTTTAGTATCTACATTGTACCTTATTGACCCAGCTAAGCTCGTCCATGCAGTGTTGAAGATGGAATATAAACAGGGAGGTGGAGAGGCGGCTCAGCACTGGAGCGCCTGCTTCCGCCCTCGCAGAGGTTCTGAGTTCAGTTCCCAGCAACCACACCGAGGAAATAACTCAGGAGCGCCTGCAACTCTGGCGTCAGGTGACCCAGCACCCGCGCTGGCCCCTGTGATCATCTGCACTCATGTGCATAGACATAAAAGTATATACAAAGAATTAATACACACACACACACACACACACACACACACACACACACACACACACACGTAGAGTGAGGCCGATGTAAAGCAGAAGCCCTGATAGGCAGGCACCAAAGCACTTCAGATTCTTCCCACGTCGTGCTTCTTTTCACATGCATGATATTTGTTTCATAATTATTATATAATAATAAACCAGTGTTCCCGTTTTGCAGAAATAGCCCTTTGACGCCCATGTCAATTGTGATCTCTCTGAGCACTCCGCAGATGCCTGTGTACTGAGCTCGTGCATGAAAGTAAACGCGAGCATGGATGTTTAGGTTGATCAAAATTGACGTTGCCAAAGAGGGAAAAGTACACTTAGTGTGTCTTCCAGCATGAGTCGTTGAGGGCACGCCATTACCTGTGACAGGCAGCTGGAAATCATCACCAACAACTAACAACAAGGTGATGTGTAGCAAGTCTAATCAAGAAGCGTTCTGTTGAAATTACTTCGTAAAAACAGAAAGATGCTATGAAAGTCTTCCACAGCATGAGGCCGAAGAATGTAAAGGCTAAAATGATAAAATTTAGAAATGTGTTGTGTAAAAGCTTTGTATATAAAGTTGGTGAGAGGGTGCACTCCTTTAATCCCAGCACTCGGGAGGCAGAGGCAGGTGGACCTCTGTGAGTTCAAGGCCAGCTTGGTCTACAGAGTGAGTTCCAGGGCAGCCAGGACTACATAGGCCCAGTCTCAAAAAAACAAATACACACACACGTGCACACACACACACACATACACATATATTTGAGAGAGAGAGAGAGATTTATATATGAGTGTGTATGTGTAGACTTTTACTCAGTGAGCCATTCCCATCATGATTTTTTAAGGTACAATACCTGGCTTTGCCTGAGATGACACATTCGGGATATCTGGGATACAAACGGCACAGGCTTTCGTGAAGTGGATGGTGACTCCACCACACTATTTTCCTATGTTCCAAACTGTGTGGCTGCACCCCTCTGGCCTAAATTCCCAAGCCCACAGCCTCTTCCAAGAATCAAGCCAGGCCCTGTCTGGGCTTGGGCCCTCTGGGTTCGGTCCATCCCTAACGCCCACCCCGGCCAGATGCAGTCTGCTAAGTCACTGCTTTCCGGTTTCTGTCACGAAGTAGGAATGCGGTGCATTTTCACTCAATGAAGAATAACTGAATGCCCTACTGTGTGGGCGAGATGGGAACATTCAGACGAAATGCTTTGAAACCGAGGCTAATTCTTGTCCGCAGCGCCCCAAGTGTGCCGCGCGTCCCTAGCACGGTGCTTCTTTCTGTCGGGCGGTGCTAGAGTTTCTTAACTGAGGATTTTTACAGTGTACTGTGATCACATTCATACCCCACTGCTCCCCCTAAATCCTCTCAGATCAAGACCCACCCTTGCTTTCCTACCCACCCCAACTCCCTCTCTGTCTTTCTCTTTGATTAGTCATTGAGTCCTCTTTGAGCTCTGTATACTTCTTAGAGCGGGGCCATTCACTAAGCATGGTGGATGGATAGACCAGGGACCAAACCCTCAAGAATTCTTCTTTAAAATTATTATTACTATTTATGTGTATGCCATCTGTCTGGGGGTACCCATGGTGCCCGGGAGAGGAGGCCGGATCTCCCAGAGCTGGAGTTGTGGGTGGTTATGAGGTGCCTGGTGTGGATGCTGGGAACTCAGCGCTAGTCCTCTGGAAGAGTAGGGAGCTCACTGAACCACTGAGCTGTTCTTCCAGTTCTATGTTTTGTTTTTAAATGAGAAAATATTTAAACAGGCATTTCCTCAAAGATGATATATGATTAACATACATGCATGAAAAAACACTTAATGTCATTAATTATCAGGGAAATGAAATTTTCAACACAGTAAAATGTATACATTTATTAGGATGGCTTAACAATGGTGGTATGGAGTACTGACCAGGGTGGAGAGAAACGGTTTCTTACATGTTGCAGGTCAGGAATGAAATGGACTGCTCTTGAGAAACAGAGGTCTCTAGCACAGGCTGGCCTCAGGCTCGCTGGCTTTCTGGTTCAGCCTCGCAGTGTTAGGACTACAGGTGTGCACCATGTACCTGGCTACTAGTTTCCTAGGCTAGACCTTGTGTACCTGGCTACTAGTTTCCTATGGCTAGACCTTATGTACCATGGCTAGTAGTTTCCTATGGCTAGACCTTATGCACCATGTGGCCCAATAGGCTCTGTCCTACATATTTATCCACAAGATAGGGCTTCTGTTTGTGCACAGTGCTGGATAGGGCCTTTCAGAACAATCTATGGTGGCTTTGTCTGGAACCCGAACTGGAAATAACCCGTTGTCTTTCGTTGCTAAAGGATGGGGGTCAGCCTGGACTACAGAGCAAGACCTAATTTAAAAATAAAATAATAAATAAAAGAGAAAGGGTACCATGGCAAATGTAATCTAAATACATTATGTACACGTATGGACAGTGGATGTCATAATGAAGCCCACTATTATGTATAATTAGCACAATCTAATAAAAACATTGAAAGAGAATGATAACTAAATACAAGATCTAATTCCGAACTTAGTCCCGGAAGCACATAAACTGCTATGAAGATTAAACCAGCTGTCAAAATCGAATTATATAACATTGGTATTAATCTCGTAATGATTGGTAATTATACTGTGACGACTGTATAACTGAGAGCGTCTGTTCTTAGGAAGTTCATGCTAAATACATCCTTAAATATTTAGAGAAAAGGACCATGATACGCATAACTTCCCTTAAGGGAAAAAGGTGTCTGGAGATACAGATATCTCATGCAAACAGTGAAGCGGGTGCTACCAAGAGATGCGGCTAAGTAAAGCGTTTTCTGTAGTTTCCCAGCTCATCTGGAGAATAAAACTTCAAATATTTAGAAAATAAATTAATTACATTCCATTTGCGGTTGCGCTCTCTCTCTCTCTCTCTCTCTCTCTCTCTCTCTCTCTAATAGATATGTATGCATGGGAGCTCCTTGCTCCACATGCAGAGGCATATTAGATGTCCTTCTCTAACATACTCAGCCATAACGCCTTGAGACAGGGTCCTTAGTGAACTCAAGTTTGTCCTTTAGACGAGGCTGGGCAGCCAGCAATGTCCTGGGATCTGCCTGTCTATGCCCACCACCCTACCCGAAGTGCCGAGGTGGCAGGCCTACGGCCATACCTGGCTTTAGTGTGTGTGTGTGTGTGTGTGTGTGTGTGTGTGTGTGTGTGTGTGTGTGTGTTTTGAATTCAAATTAAGGTTACACGCTTGCACAGCCAGTGTTCTTACACACTGCACCATCTCCTCAGCCCTGGGGTTTGGTGTTTGAGACAGGTTTCGCTCTAGCCCAGGCTTGCCTGGAATTCATAGAAATCTTTCTGCTTCAGCCAACAAAATGTCAAGATTGAAGGTGGGAGCTACCACCCCCGATGCTTTTCTTGAAACTTCTGACTAAAGGGGAGATTCCTCTGAAAAAATGTTTGTGAATCTTTTCAACTGACAGATCTTAACTCACGAGGGAACTCCTTGGTAACTGATTTGGATAATCAACTGGGATAGATCTTCCGTTAGCTAGTAATTTTCCTCACTTCTACCACAGACTGCCTTCCCGAGCTACAGCCCTCAGCTGCATGGGAGTAGTCTCAGCTTCTCCAACTCGAGCTACCGTAGGCTGAGAAAGGTCCCAGGAGTATCCCTGAGGACAGAACATGACGCGTTTTCTAAGGTACGGCTTTGCTTCTCCATCTCAGATCTGGAAGCACAGACGGCGTGTTTGGGCCAGTTAGAAACCCCTGGACTTACTCAAAGCAGTACAGAGAACGCAGCCGCCGGCAGGATGCACAGGAGGACTCACACTGGCTGATAACTGGAGGAAGCTCGGGCGGCAGTGCGGCAGCCGTGGCCTCGTTCACGTGCTTTGCGTAAGATGCTTCTTGTCTGTGCTTTAAGCCCCGCCCAGATACACGTGGTCAAACGACTGCAAAGCCCAGTGGCACAGCAGTTCAGACCCTGGTCTCTATTTCTCTTTGGTGAGCTGTTTATGTTTAAAGGTATATCGAAATGATCTCCAAGAGTACTCAACTTTAGCCCACGATGTGAACTTTGTACATTAATACTTAACTTATAATGACATCTAAACATTTCTCCTGTAATCTCTGGTTCTTTTAAAGCACGGCTTTATGGATCTTACCAAACAAAACATTGCACGTGAGTGGACTTCATGAATCTTACTCTTTAGTAATTTATTCTGGCATCTGTTCGCTATGCCGATGCTGACTGCTTTAGTTCATTGCTGCTGAGCTGAACATGGTGATTTATCCTTCAGAAAATCTCTAAAAAGAAAAAAAAAAAAAAGATCCCTTAGTAGTGTGTGAATCAATACAATATTTAGAATAGTTTCCATAAATCTGCGACTGACGGTGCAAGCAGAGCTTTTCGGCAGCCTTAGGAACTGATTATCTGTTATGGATTGATAAGAACCTACCGGCCATGTTTTAAGTCCCACTTTTAAAGGCATCTCTTCTTCTCGGGAGAGCCGGTATCTGAAGTGTGGTCTCACTTACAGCCCAGGTTGGCCTGTCTCGCGGTGTACCCAACAGTAGCCTCAAACCTCTAACCCTCTGGCTCCGGCTCCTGAATGCCAAGGTCATAGGCATGTGTCTGGTCTGTCAAACATCTCTTAACCACCTAGAGAATAGGAAATAAATACTTATTTATCAGTCTCAACTTAAGTGAGTTCAACGTGTTCCCTCAGTAATATAATATGTATGTATTTTCCCTCTCTTTAATTATCCACTGAAGCTACACCTTTCACGGGCATGGCAGCCAAACATTTATTTACATATTTTAGAGCTGTGGAGCTGTCGGTTCCTCAGAGCTTATTTCCTTCATATTCCTGAAGTCTTGTTAAGAAGAAAAGCTATTTCGTTTGTCTCTGGGCTGTTAGAGCCTTGCATTAATATTAATGAGTGACTGATACATTAGAAGCGCAGGATCAAGTGCCGGTTCCCCGCCTTCATCAGCCCACTTAGTGTGCGTCTTCCTGAGTCTACTCTGAGAAGATGGCGTCTTGACACATAATTCCTATGGAAATGTAGGCTTTGCTTTTACACAGCCGTCAGTGAATGCTAATAAGAGACAGTATCTTTTTAAAATTATGGAAGCAACAGACTGATTTTGTAGCATAAGTGGACCTAGTGAGATTGCATTTTCTGTAGAGTGCAAGTGGTGTGTTACTGTTAGGAACATCACTCAGTCCAAAGCATTCCTTTCAATATAACGGCAGATTGTTCGTGTGTGTGTGTGTGTGTGTGTGTGTGTGTATGTGTGTGTGTGTGTGTGTGTGTGTGTGAGATCCATAGAAGCACCAACCAAAAGTAACTTCCGATCGAGCGTATCCAAACTGCAGTCTGCTTTTGTCTCCCTTGCGTTGATTTATTTGTTCTATTACAGTTCTTTACTTCCGGAGATTCTTGGAGTATTATTGAGCCACACAGAGAATGAGACAGGGCACTGTATAGTGATACGGGAAGTTATCCAAGGCGCTTTAAGTGAAACAAGTTAAGGACAGGAAGGACATATAACTCGTGTTAAGAGGAATCCTTGCTAGGGCATGGGTGTCAGGCGTGTAACAGGGAGGGCTATTATAGGTACTACAATAAGACAATTTTTACTTGTATATCATATAATTGTGTGATACTTTGAATTTTGCTTTAGGCGTGTACTATCCAACAACTTTCATTTCAAAATAATTGTTTAAATTATTTTCATTTGTAACTTTAATTTTTTCAATCCTTATTTTTAATAATGGTTCTAAAACATTTTAACCTCCCTTTTAGCCCACCACCCACCAGAGGTAGTGGGAAAGAAAGGATACGGGGGGGGGGGGGGGTAGACCTGTTTAGAAAGGTTCTTTGGAGCAACTCCTGTCTGTGTTGTCTGGAAATCGGCAGTTCAGTGCACAGGTCAGCAGTGGCAGCTCGATCCACTCACACACACTTCACAGATACACCAGCAGTCCAGTTCGGTAGAGTCGGGGTAGCAAACAGGGATCAGCAGCAGTGGCACTACCCAGCAGAGACAGCCGGGTCTCTCTCAGGAAAGCAAAGCTCAGCGAAGACTGGAGACCCGCAAGTCTTCCTCACTAGCTGTCCAGCAAACCACGCTCTGTCTCTGTTACACACTAGCTGTCCCAGCAAGCCACGCTCTGTCTCTGTCACACACTAGCTGTCCCAGCAGGCCACGCTCTGTCTCTGTTACACGCTAGCTGTCCCAGCAAGCCACGCTCTGTCTCCATCACTCCATGGACTCCTATTTATATCTATTTCCACTTCAAGTTATGATAAAATAAGCGTATGTAATTTTGCAATTAATCTAAAATGTATTTTTATTTTCATCTTGGAAAACTGAAACTCAGCCTCCATTATCCCTGCCCCACACCCCAGTCTCTAGCAACCTTCTCCTGCTGTCTCTCTGGACCTGGCTGTTCTGGGTACTTCAGGCACATGCTTCCTGCATTCATCATCATGTGACTGGCTTGCTTCACGCAGCACGATGTCCTTCCAGTTACGCCTCCCGGGGCCCAGGCTGTGAAATGCACATTTACTTTGTAGGATAATGAGAAGCTTTCCAACATGAACATTTAACAAATATTTCTTTTTCAAGGAGATTGACCAAAATTGTAAAATCTCAGTGATGCTGCTGAGATGTTAAACCACAGCTTGCAACAAGTAAATGCACAAATTGGCTTGATCTACAAGTATTTTCATCATATAGGTTAAGAATTTATGGACTATCTTCTGGTATGTCTAAAGAGAGCAATAGTGTACTCATATGCATAAAATAAATAAATCTTTTTAAAAAAAATAATAATTTATGGGCTGGAGAGATGGCTCAGTGGTTAAGAGCCCTGGCCACTCTTCCCGAGGTTCTGAGTTCAGTTCCCAGCAACCACATGGTGGCTCACAGCCATCTGTAATGGGATCTGATGCCCGCTTCTGGTGTGCATGAAGACAGCATACTCATATACATTAAATAAATAAATAAATATTTTTTTTAAAAAAACGAGTTTATAATAACAAACAGACCTTTCGTTCATTAACCCTGCTACTTAGAAGACAGCCACCTGAAAGCAGTCAAACATGAGCAGAGATTTGTGGGTAATGCTGTTTATCAGCCAAGGTTCACCAGAGGCTGTCACGCCAGAAGAGAGCAACATCAGCGCCCATGTAAATGACAGTACATCTCTAACTGTAACTCCGAGTGGGCGAGCAGAGAGGCGGCGGCTGGGTTTCTGGGGACGGTGTTGAGTTTGGGAAAGCATGCTGCCTGTTGTTAACTTATTTTTCAGTCTCCTCAATTTTTATGATTTTAATGGCAGCAAGAGGTGGTTATTCACAAACATACAGGGATGGAAACTTAGGATAGCATAATGCTCTCAAAAAACAAACATATTTTTAAAAAGAATTGAAAAGCCGGGTAGTAGTACATGTCCGTAATTCCAGCACGCAGGAGGCGGAGGCAGGAGGGAGGCTTGAGTCTGCCGAAATGCAAACAGTGTTTGTTGCTGAGTCCTTGTGGTTTTTCTATACCACACGAAGCCTTTGAGCCCAGTATAGGTGACTCTGTGTGATTAAGGAAAAGTACACTTTTACATGGTAGATTCCAAATGCAATTAAAGGCTGTCAGTTCTCTAAAAAAGAATTCTCTTTGAATTCCAGGGCTCTGGGATCCGACACTGGCGGATCCACCAGGAACCCTGCTGCCCATTGTGGGATTGTTGGTTTCAAACCAAGCTATGGCTTAGTTTCCCGACACGGCCTTATTCCCCTGGTGAACTCAATGGACGTGCCAGGAATCTTCACCAGATGTGTGGATGACACAGCAATCGTGTTAGGTATTCCTGCGACTGCCTATTATTTGAAAACCTCACCGAAAAGCCATCTGTCTGTCACACATAAGGATTTCTCCTTGCAGGTCTACTGGCTGGACATGACCCCAAAGATTCCACCACAGTAAACGACCCTGTTAAGCCAGCCACGATTCCCAGTGTGACGGATGTGAGCAGACTGTGTATAGGAATTCCAAAGGTAACTCCCTTCTGTTACTTTACAGAAAAGTGGGCAAGTCAAATGCAGGGTACAGGAGGCAGGCTGCTGGGTTTGAATCCCTAGACCTTGTGAACGTACTCATGTGACCACTGCCCCACTAAGCCAGCCCAGTGTCTCCATTTGTGGAATGAGCGTGATAAAGTCCAGATCCCGAGAGCTGTGGGGATTAAATTTGATTATCCTGTAAAGCAAGGGTCTGTGAACTTTCCTTGGGAAGAAAGAGACACTGTTTTAGGTTTGTAGCTCGTAGATCTGGGCTTTTAACTTGGCCATTAGAGTGAAAAAGCAGCCATAGGCAATTTGCTTATTTACATAAATATGTCTGTATACCTATAAAATTTTATTTTCAAAACGTGGATAAACTATAACGTCTTGCCTGTGATCACGGCTTGCTGATCCCTGATGTAATAAAAGACCTTGTTTAGTAAGGCCCCATTAAATGTTACTGCATTTATTTTTATTATTGCCATTTAGACTGTACTTATTACAATAGCAAGTAATAATTTATACATGTAAGTAATAAATTACTGACACCTTAAAGTTAAAAAAAAAAAAGCAAACCTATGTGTGTGCCTGTGTGTCTTTGTCTGCATGTTTTATGGATTTTTTAATTTAAATTTTTATTTATTAAAAAAAACTATGGGTATTTTGCCCACATGTATATTTGTACCGTGTATGTGCCTGGTGCCTTTGGAAACTGTAAGAGGGCATCAGATCCCCTGGAGCTGAAGCTATCGGTGGTCGTGAGCTGTCTGACATAGGTGTTGGTGTATGTGTCTGGATGTGGGTAAATATTCATGACATCAGATTCCTGGAGCTGGAGTCACAGGTACTGGTGAGCCGCCTCATGTAGGTGCTGGGAACCAAGCTCAAGTGCTCCTCACTGCTGACCCCAGATTTACTGTCAACTCAGGTACCCTCATACCGCTGTCTCTCAGGTGCTGAAATTATAGGCGTGTAGCACCTCAGCCAGTTACATACCTGATAATATATTAATATTTAATATATTTTAGAAATCTTTTAGAAAAATAAATCACCCTGCAGAATAACGTGATTTCTTAATTTTGGCACCGTTGATATTTTATTCTAGAAAGTTCTGTGGTGGAAAACCCATCTTTTGCTCACGGAATGTTTAACAGCATCCCTGGGCCCCACCTCTGTGCCATAGCTCCCCCCACCACCACTACAGCTCTACAGTCAACGCATCCACAGACGCGATCAGGTGACAGCCTGCTGTAGAGAATCGCTACTTTAGAAAGACATTCATCGAGATGAATGTTCTTTAACCTGAGTTTAAGTAGGAAAGCGGAAGTGTGAGAACCTCCACAGAGCATTTGATGACTGGTGAACACGGCAGACGTGAGTCCCCATCTATCTGATCACCCGGCTTTACGCTGTTACATCTGGCTGGTGCTGTCCGGATTGCGCCGCACGCCGCCAGCATTTCTGGTCCGTCTCTCGGCACCTACGTACCAGCTGTTTTATCAGTTGTAGCGCATTGCCCAGTCCAGATGTTCACGAGTCTGTCTAGACTTTGCAGCTTCTTTGTCTTGTTTTGTTTTCCCTAAGGAGTATCTAGTACCCGAATTGTCAAGTGAAGTACGGTCTCTCTGGTCCCAAGCTGCTGACCTCTTTGAGTCTGAAGGAGCCAAAGTGACTGAGGTGTCTCTGCCACACACCTGCTACTCGATTGTCTGCTACCATGTCCTGTGCACATCAGAAGTAGCTTCGAACATGGCAAGATTCGACGGGCTACAGTACGGTAGGATGGCTGCTGCAGGCTGCTGAAGTCTCAAACGCTCGAGAGGCGCGCACTAGTTAGTATATGATTCAGGAAGGTAAACCAGTACATCAATCTCTTTCTCTGTTATTTCTGTATTGAACAGACAGATGGGCGAATACGCCTTCCATAGCTATGCTTTTCCTGCCATGGCTAGTCCTCTAGGTGGTCAGTCAGTCACAAAGCAAACAGAAGGACTTGGACAGGAACGCTCTTGAGATCCGTATTGTTCACAGTCCTGTTTCACAGCTAAGCCTTGACTTCTTTCTCAAGTGACGTTTCCCTCTGTGCTCAGGTCACAGGGCTGGTGTTGATGTGTCTACTGAAGCCATGTATGCTGCGACCAGACAGGAAGGCTTCAATGACGTGGTGAGAGGAAGAATTCTCTCGGGAAACTTTTTCTTATTAAAAGAGTAAGACAACGGCTTTTAGAATCTTTGCTTTTCTTAAAACCTTAAAATTGTCATATCTAGTATTTACTGGCTCAGTTAGTAGACGACTTGCCTAGATGTCTGAGGCCCAGCATCGATATTATGGATATGGGTTTCTGTGGTCCCATTACTGGGAAGCAGAGGCAGGAGATTAGAAGTTCAAGGTCATCATTGGTTGCATAGTGAGTTCAAGGCTAGCCTTGGACATGAAATCCTATTAACAAAAGAGAACAAAATAAAACAACAACAGGAAGGACTAAGGAGCCGGCAGATAGTTTGGTGGTAAGGCGCTCTCACTGCATAATCGTGAGGCCCAGCGCTCGACCTCAGCTCCTACTTAACACACTGTGCGTGCCTGTAACCCCAGATCTGACAGGGGTGGAGACAGGAGGAGCCCTGGGACTGCAGGAAAAGGCCGAGTCACAAAGGATAGGGAAGAGCAGTAGAGGAGGGCGCTGCGTTTGTATCTCTGCAGCCATTGGTCAGATGGTGCAGGAAGAGTACGCCATGTCCATGGGGTTAAAAAAAAAAGATCACATGTGTTATCTTTTTTTTTTTTTTTGGTTTTTCGGGACAGGTTTCTCTGTGTAGCCCTGGCTGTCCTGGAACTCACTCTGTAGACCAGGCTGGCCTCGAACTCAGAAATCCGCCTGCCTCTGCCTCCCGAGTGCTGGGATTAAAGGTGTGCGCCACCACCGCCTGGCGGTTACCCTCTTATACTTGGTGCCCGATGGGACTGGAGTTGCCATGCTCAGTTCTACGCTTGAGGAGCCTAAGGTGTTAACCAGCTTTGGGGGCAGCTGGGGAGTTGCCTTCTCCTCTCTCTGTGTGTTACTGACGCATGCTTGCATCTGTGTCCACTCTCCCCCAGTCTGCTAATGTTGTTTGAGCGCCCTTCCTTTCATTTTATCTCTGCCCTCTTAGACCGCTCATAGAATACAAAACTGTCGCACTTGGTGCTTTCCTTGCTTTCCCGGACTGCTTCCTTCTGTCTAACTCAGTCATCGTTACACTGTAGGTGGACTGAGAAAATTGCAAAAGCCTTTGAGACCCAAGTTTTATCTATTGTACCTAGGAAATAACTTTATCACCATGTATCTCACCCCAAAATAAATGCTTTGGTTTAGCAGGGTCCCAAGTGGACAGTATTATTTTGTGGTTTTCTGGTAAAATTGCATTTAGTAGTGAATCCTATGAATGAATTCCAGTAATAAACTTTTAGAATAACAGTACCCTTGAACAAAATTCACCTTTATTTATAAGTTGTTAGGAATCAGCCAGGCATGGTGGTGCATGCCTTTGATGCCAGCATTCAGGAGGCAGTCAGGCAGAACCCTGAGTTCCAGGCCAGCTTGGTCTATAGAGTTCCAGGAAGCCAGGTCTACACAGAGAAACTCTGTCTTGAAAACACAAAATAAAAGAATCCTAGTGGTATACTGGCAAATGTGGTGGCCAGGTCTTTTAATTCTAGCACTGTCTAGGGTCTACATGGTGAGTTCTAGGCCAGCCATGCTGCATCGTGGTACCCTGTCTCAAAAACTAAAACATGGACTGACCGGCAAGATGGTTCAGAGGCTTACCACCAAGCCTGATTGACGACCAAAGTATAATTCCTGAGGTGCACATTGTGGAAGGAGGGAGGTCACTGGCTGCTTGTCCTCAGACTTCTGCTTAACCCCTCTGTCCCTCCCTCCCCAAAACAGTGAACAAACAAATAATAATAATAATAGTCTTAGTGGTCCCTGATGGTAGACCTGAGGATCCAATGGCTCTTTAATTACCTTAGTAATTAAAGAGAAATGCCATTTAAAAAAAAAAAAAAGCAGAAATCAAGAAAGTCTTTAAGATATCTGTGTATTTTTTCACAGAAATTATGAGAAGTATTTCGTCAAGGCACAGAAAGTGAGGCGCCTCATTGTGAAGGATTTTGTGGATGTTTTTGACTCTGGGGTGGATGTCCTGCTAACCCCCACCACCCTCACTGAGGCAGTGCCATACTCGGAGTTCATCAAAGAAGACAACAGGACACGCAGTGCCCAGGATGACATTTTCACCCAAGCTGTCAATATGGCAGGTGAGGATTCCTGAAGAATGTTGTGGTTCTCTCCAAAGTTTCAGACAGACTCCGGGGTCTTCAAGTCAGGTTCTAGCAGGATTGTTTCCCAAAAGCAGCACCTTCCACTTCAAGAGCACCTGAGGGGGATGTGTGTGCCCTCTGCATGCTTGCTGTGTGTGCACATTTTCTTAACCAGTGTGCAATAGTTTTATTTTCAAAATATTCAAACTGTTGGGGTTCAGGAATCTCCACACAAACCATACAAACAGTGATCTCAGTTAAACAAGAATAGTTTACTGAATACACACCCCAAGACTGAGCGTTCAGGACCCCAGAAAATACTCAAGAGCCTAATTATGGTGCCAGTCTGTTCTCAGGGCAGGCTGATGAAGGAAAACACACACACACACACACACACACACCACACACACACACACACACACACACTGAGCTCATTTGCAGGTGCAGGAAGTGCTGCCCGGTGACCAGCTCTGACTCAAGCCATTTTACACAGAACAGTTCATAGTTATCTTTAACTTGGTGTGTCCTGTGTAGCTTGTGGAATTCCTTAGGATCTACAAACCTCAGAACATAGAGAACACAGCAGGGAGTTTGGTCAGCATGACCCTGCTCGGTGTTACTTCTCTGTGTCAGTGACTGGCAGGCATGGAACAAAATGGCTGTAGCTGTTCTTGGGGTGGAGGTGGGGGAGACAGATCTCAACAAAGCCTAAAAATTAAAGCCTGATGTAAAGAGTACTGTGTATACCCTTACCTGCATGCTTCCTTGTTAATATCTTGCTTTGACTTTCTTCTGCTTTCCCACACATGCTCCCCCCGCCACCCCACCCAACACACACTGTATTTTGATGTCCTGTTTGAAAAAAACCTTTTAGACATGACATTTTACAGCTGAGTAATTTAGCACAAATCTGAGGATCCTCTCCTTCCTAAACACAGTTTCATTGTCTCAAAACTAATATGAACCCACTTCTGTTAACTCCACTTGTTTTCTGACTTTACTCTTTGTTTCTGAAGGACCTAGATTTTCCTTTTATTACTCCTTCCATGTTTAGAGCATTCTTTTGAGGTAGCGATTGCTTATTTCTCCACCAGTGAAATGAACCAATTCAAGCCACATTAGCTTATATTAAAGGCAGGTTTACTGGGAAGCTGTTCTTTGAAAGGAAGCCAGGGAAGTTGCCATGGGGAGAGTGGAGGTGGGGAGGTGAGGAAGAGAAAGGGAGCTTGTGCAGAGAGATGGGGAAAAATGGTCTCTGTGAACTGGCACACAGTGATTCCACACAAAGCATGATGCAACGGGACAGAGATAGAGTTATCATCATTTGGGGGTGATTTTCCTTATTTCTTTTCTTTGTTGTTGTTTTTTTGTTTTGTTTTGTTTTGTTTTGTTTTTTTCCTTTTTCAGACAGGGTTTCTCTGTATAGCCCTGGCTGTCCTGGAACTCACTATGTAGACCAGGCTGGCCTCAAACTCAACAGAGATAACACCTGACTATCATAGTTTGTTTTAAGCCTTATTCTGTCTTTCTTGACAAACACGGGAAAGGAGGATTCAACTGATGGCCTCTTTCCCTTCCTCAGGTTTGCCAGCAGTGAGTGTCCCTGTGGCCCTCTCCAACCAAGGGCTGCCGATAGGGCTGCAGTTAATTGGACGTGCATTTTGTGACCAGCAACTTCTGACAGTTGCCAAGTGGTTTGAAAAACAAGTACAGTTTCCTGTTATCCAACTGCAAGACCTCGTGGATGATGGCTCGTTGGTTCTCGAAAATGGAAAGTTAACTTGTGCTTCTCTGACCCGGTGATGATGAAAACAGCACGCAGTTGGCTGCTGGTAGGATGCTGGGGAGCCAAGGCTGGGCCCCAGGTTTGCCAGGCAGGCTCCTTTGCTGCCACTGGGCGGAATCTCCGCCTCTATATCACGCAGTTAAAATGACTGAGAAGTGCTGTTCTCTAGAGTGTCAGTGATCTCATTCAGCCCTGTGATTAGGGTCACTGTCAACCCCGTCTGTCCTAGGAATCATTTCTTCAAATCCCTGTGATACTGTTAATTGTAATATTCTATACATTGTATATTATAATATTCTATATTAAAATGTTCTATAAACTCAAGTACTGAGTTTTACTATAACACAAAAAAAAAAGCTCCTAAAAACAATGCATTCTGCATAATTTTCATTTAAAAGAACAAATTACAGTAAAACTAAGTTTAGGAATAAATGTCTCCAAATGTGTAGTCTTTATAACCAAGTGCTAACAATAGCAGTAACTCCTGTGGTGACTAGTTCTCACAGGCTGTCCCTCCTGTGGTAGAGGCTGCCTCAGAGCCATGCAAGGCTGGGCAGCTCCTCAGCCAGGCATAAGACTCCTTTTGTTTCTGGAAACAGAGTTAAAAACAACAAGACTTCCCTCTTCCCTCTCCTGGTTAAATGTTTGCTCCACTTCTCCCAGAACCTAAGACCTCAAAACCAGGACTGTGTCACAGAGTCATCTCCCTCAGCCTCAGGGAGGAAGCTTCTAAATGCCCAAGTAGCACCCATTGTGAAAAGCGTGAGAGGCTTTGGTGAAGATGACAGAGAGATGGCATGGTAAGATCTCCTTACCCAGAATGCCTCAGGGTTCCCATGCCCTCATGCTTGTCTTTATCAGTGTTCCCTTGAGCCCAGACTAGACTAAATCTAATAGCAATGTTACTCCTCTGAGGTGTCACCATTGAATATCTCTCTTTGCTAGGACATCTGTCACCTCACACTCTTCAGGCATTCTGGTTTGAACTTGTTAACTAATGAAAACAGGAACCTAAATTACCGTAATACATGCATTTGCTCAGGAAGAAAAGCCTTAACTACGAAGGGCATGAGGCGACATCAAAGCCAAGCCCCTGGACCATTTGTCAGGAAGTCAAGTTGCCTGTTGCCTTCATTAGCAGTGTTCCCTCTTCCAGGGGGTCCTCCCTCTTCTAGGGGGTCCTCCCCCTCCCCAATGCTCAGGCTGGTTACACATAAAACAGTCCGTGTGCTCACTTGCCCTCTTACAAACTCAACCAAACCCCTGAAAGGAAAAGAATCTATAAAGAAAAGTACATCACACTCGGCCCTCCACATCCATTGATTCCATGCTTGTAGAGGTACCACCAACCAGATGACAGATCAAAACTAACTGGTTAAAACAGATGAAAATAATTCTAGAAAGTTCCGAAAGTCTGCTCTGGGAGTACTATGAGGAACCCGTGCAAGAGAGTAACGTGTAGTTATTAGAGATTCTAGGTAACCCGAAAGTTTGAAATGTGCAGGAAAAATATACAAATCTCTGTCATTTTATATAAGGAATCCATTACCTTGGTATAAATCCTTAGATAACAAGGGGAAACTATCCTGATGGAAGGGAGTAAGGTAATATGAAAAGCAAGCAAAAACTATTGAGGTTTGGTTCTTCGCTGTGCATTGTAATGCTAAATACCGGCCCTGGTTGCCTCGGGGACAAGAGAATCCAAGCGTAATCTTCACCTACATCAAGTGATGCTGTGTGACCTTGCTCCTTAATTTAAAACTATTGGTTAAATAATGATGTTGACACCCTATAGCTGGGCAGAAGAGAGGTAGGTGGGGTTTCCATTCCGGGGATTAGAAGGAAGGAGGTGGAGAGAGGAGAAGACACCTTGGAGTGGGTGAGGCATAAAAAAACGTGGCCCTGAGGGCTGGCCAAGTGGACTTAAGAGCAGCCCAGGTGGAACATGTAAGTCAGAAGTCAGGGTTACTGATAGGGAAGGAGACACTAACAGCTTAGAGGGTAGACAGCTGCCCAGCTCTAGTGCTTCAAAGACATACCATAAATATAAAGGGTTTGTGTCCTTTATCTGGGAACGGAATGATCTAGAGGGGCAGAAACCCCCAATTGAGATTATATACTTACTACAAAACAAACAAGACCTTTTGCCTAATCCTGTCTTTAGGTATATCTAATTTGGGTGGTTGGTTGGGGGATCTCGTTGGTTTGTATTTGATTGAGTGTAGGGGTTTTGTCGTTGTTTGCTTTTTGCTTATTTCTTTGAGACAGGGCCTCACTATGTAGTCATAGCTGGCCTCAAACTCAGAAAGATCCATCAGCATCTCCCTTACAAATGCTGGGAATAAACACACATTTGTTTTTGACGAGGTGTCTTGTTTGATAGCTCACGCTGCCCTTGAATTCATGTGTCTTTGGCTGAGCTCACACTCCAAATGCCAGACGTACAGGCTCATGCCACTGCACCCTGCTAGGTATGTGTACTTGGAAGTGGAAAACTTTCAGGGAATATTTGCTCTTCTGCCTCTGTCTCGCCTTGAGCTGCACCAATTCCTTGAATCTGGAAACGGAAGTAGAGCAATTACTACTCTCCCGTAGAAGATCCCGCTAGCCTAAGTGATAGCTGATCCGTATTTCTTTCTCCTCTATCTTTACCATAAACCTAGGATATCTCATTGTGCCAAGTCAGTTTTTGGAGAATCTGACGTGATTTTTAAGGCGCGGAGTCAACCACGGAAGCACACCAATGTGGAAAAAAAAAAAAAAAAAAAAAATGCAATGTGCTTACAAAACCTGGCAACCCGACACCATATAGAGCCAGAGAATAGTGGAAAAATGAGTGCTCCACAGTGGCCCACACTTAAATCACTGGAAAACAAAGGGGCAGAATGTGGCACCAGGTCACCGTGAACATGAGCCATCTAGAAAAAGATAGCATGCGTGTGCTCGCAGGCGCACGCGCGCTAGATACTTGGAGGAAAGAGAGGCAAGTATTGAGGTCAGAGAACACCTTTGTGGAGTTCTGGATAATCCCTCCCAGGCTATGCCGCGAGGCTAACCTAATCTAAATAATCCCTCCAGTGTCCTGGAGGCTTACATCCCAGATGGTTCCAGTTCCTGTAAGACAGCAGCCAATACTGACCCGTTACCTTTGCCTCAAACTCAGTTCTGCCTCAGCTTCCCCAGCACGAAGTTACAGCATGCAGTACCGTATCTGGCCACTAGAGGGGCAGGACAGTGAAGAGATGGGTCTAGCAATCAGGGGTCATTTAAGATGGGTAGCTTCCCTTAGTGACTGAAAGCACTGTGTGCACCAGAACAGAATCCTGAGACTTTTTAAGATTTATTAATTTATTTTATATGAGTACACTGTTGCTCTCTTCAGACACCCCAGAAGAGGGCATCGGATCCCATTACAGATGGTTGTGAGCCACCATGTGGTGGCTGGGAATTGAACTCAGGGCCTCTGGAAGAGCAGTCAGTGCTCTGCACCGCTGAGCCATCCCTCCAGCCCAATCCTGAGACTTTAAAAAGCAAGTAATATTTGTTAACATTAAGTAAAAGTGTTCCTTTTTCTTTCTTTACGCTTCAGTAGACTACAAATCCAAAGAGAGTTCTAGGCAGTTCGTTAAAAACTCATCATTGCTAAAATATAAAGGGAAATAATTGAAGAAATCAATAAAATGATAATAAAATCATTATTAGGGAATACAGCCAGGTGTAATACTGTACTGTAGTATATTGTGGCACTACCCAGAAGTTTTTCTGGTCGGGCATAGTCATGGAATTTAAAGCCAGTGTACTGGCTGGTTTTGTGTGACAACTTGACACAGGCTGGAGTTATCACAGAGAAAGGAGCTTCAGGTGAGGAAATGACTGGCTTGTAAAATTTCAGAGGAAAGATTAAAGACTCTTATCAGGGCCATTGCTATTTTGACTGTGAAGATTCTGTTGTTCTGGTTAGCTGGGGCTGAAGGATGAGCTGTGATCAACAAGATACCAGAACTACTAAAGCAAAAACTTTGCATTACTGGGACTATTGATGCTGGTTAGCTGGAGCTAAGAAATTAGCGGTGACTAAGAAGAGACCAGCATCACTGGGGTGAAATCTTCTGGGAAGTGTTTTCTGAGAGCAAAGAGACTGTGTTCCAGAGATAGCCAAAGTTGTACATTGTGCTGTGCCTGTACCAGGTGGTACTGGTTTTGAAGGCATGAAGGAGTCATAAAGAGCAGCTGAGGCTTGGCACAGTGAGAGGCCAAGGAAGGCCGTTGGTGTAGGTGCAGCCTCAGTTGCAATTGTTGGCCCAGGACTGAAGGGGTCATGCAAAGAAGTTGAGGCTTGGCACCATGAAGAGAGCCTATGAGAGGCTATTGGTGAAGCCTAGTTGCAGCAGAAGACAACAGTGTTTTGGAGATGCCAGTACCATGAGATGACCACCAAGAACAGCAGCAGCAGTGGAGTACAGGCAGCAGGAGCCTAGAGGACAAGGTGTGTGCTACAAAGGGCAGAGCTGGAGAAGACGCAAGCCTTTGGAGGAATCCAGCAGATCATGAGTGGATCCCAGACATTGGATGGTTGGAGGTTGATTTTGCTTTTGATTGTGACTATGCCCTGATATTTTTCCCTCTTGAAATAAGAAGGTATTTTAGTGGAGCCCACAGTTAAGAGACTTTGAATTTTAAAAGATAGTGGTTATTTTAAAGGGATTGAACTTTTAATATGTAAAAACTGTGGGACTTTTAAAGTTATTTAGATCTTGGGGATGAATAAGAAACTAAGGGTTGAGGCTTAATAGTGATGTGTTTGTGTGTCAACTTGACAAGGAGTCAATGTACCGGCTGGTTTTGTGTGTCAACTTGACACAAGCTGGAGTTATCACAGAGAAAGGAGTTTCAGTTGAGAAAATGCTTCCATGAGATCCAGCTGTAAGGCATTTTCTCAGTTAGTGATCAAGGGGGGGGGGCTCTTGTGGGTGGTACCATCCCTGTGCTGGTAGTCTTGGGTTCTATAAGAGAGCAGGCTGAGCAAGCCAGGGGAAGCAATCCAGTAAGTAACATCCCTCTATGGCCTCTACATCAGCTCTTGCTTCCTGCCCTGCTTGAGTTCCAGTCCTGACTTCCTTTCGTGATAAACAGCAGCATGGAAGTGTAAGCTGAATAAACCCTTTCCTCCCCAACTTGCTTCTTGGTCATGATGTTTGTGCAGGAATAGAAACCCTGACTAAGTCAGATAAACCTACCTGCCTTCGACTACTGTGGCTGCCTTTGAGCAGTAGGTAACACAGCCAAGCTTCTTTACCCTGATCTATAAAATAAGGGTATAGAATCTGTGGGGCCGGTTGGATTTAAATAATGATCCACAAGAGCCTAGCATGATGCCTGACAGACAGGTATTGCATAATTCGTGGTTATAAAGCAATGCCTGAGATCATGGGCTTGAGCTCTTCTGACTGAGACAGTGAGGTAAACTAATGGCACAAGGTCAACTTGTAATTACTGGGAAGCTTACGTACCTCACCAGTGACCTAGCATCCTCTGGAGAGAGTTTAAAACTGACAGACTACACACATATTTTTTGTTGCAGTCCAAGAGTCAACCCACAAACCACTCAGATACCTATCTCAGTCAAGCAATGATAGGTTATTGAACACATGCACCCCAGGACTGATCAATCAGGGACACAGGTCAGACTCAGGAGCAGCTTGCAAAGGCAAACCCTGCCAAAGCTCACGACAACCATAAAAGCTCACACACAGGTACCGCAAGTGCTTCTGGGCAGTTGTGGAGGTTGGTTTGGGTCTAAGCTTATTGGCGTTAACTATACAAAGCAGTTTTTGGCCTTTATTGTGACCGGCTCTACAGGAGGGTGAGGATCTGGGGGATTTGTAAGAACATCAAAGAATAGAACTTAACAGGTATGGTTAATGGTTAACTCAGGCATGAGAAAGCTCCTCTGTTACAATGTAAGATGCTTGACCACAGGCATAGAACAAAAATGGTTACATTAATGTCAGAGAGGCGATGGCTACCTAGGTCTTAACATTTTTAAGTGATTTTCATGTTTTTAATACAAATTGACTACCTCATGGTTCAAAGGCTCTGACAACCAAACCAAAAGCAGGGCCAGAACCCTCTTCAGGCTGGACGCTCCTCAGAGGTGACCACACCCCATATCTTTGCAGGGAAACTTTTTTGACAGCTAAATTCTTCTCCATGAAAATCATGTCCCAGTCCAACATGTAGACAGATAATTGAAGCTCAAAAATACTGTGTAATACTGTGTCTTAGCTACAATTACATTATCAGAAAAATTTTAAGGTAAATGTTACTTTAAAGACCACTGGTCTATCCATCAGGAAGAGAAAATGAAGTGCCGTGAGACATCTAATCATGGGTAATTTCACTCTGGCAAATCTTCAGATAAATTAGCTACCAGATGGCCTACGAGAAAATGGAAAACTGGATAAGAATGGGGGAAGATTTCTGCCAAATGATACCTGGCAATTTTAACATATGCTGTAGAATGTTTTCTGATTTCTCTGCCAAGACGAACGCCCTGAAAGTATCCAAAACTGGTTTCAAGACATTAGTCTGCACAGTATGAAGACGTAAGGCTGGAATCAGAGTTTGAAAACTTACAATAATGAGGTGTTCTCATTTTAATTCAGTATGCCCTTAGGACCCTTCTATAGACAATGTCTGGAGACATTTATCTTTTTAAAGTTACATGCAAAGTCTGTCTTCGGCCACTGCTTTTATTCATCCTGGAAATGGCCAGCGGGATTCGGGCCAGTGGTGCAGCATTCGGTGGTCTGAATGGTGAGACACTGTAAAGAGAACATTTGAATTTAGAACTTAATTATATTAGAGAATGGGGGGGGGGGATGAGGGGAAATAATGACCTTTGTCCTGGAAAGTGTTCACAACTAGGTGAAGGGTGTTAACATCTATGGGAGTAGACAGCAAGAGTGATTTTTAAGGGCTGAAGATGAATTCTGTGGCCAACAGCTAATTGATTAAGGAGGTGTTTGTTGAGTTGGAGGGCAGGTCAGGAGATCTTTGTATTGGGTTCTTTTTTCACTCCATATTTTATCCAAGTATTTAAGGTGCAAGGCAGTCAAGGCCAACCGAGTCACCACCTGTGTTCTACCACGGACATTTGACAAGGCTTGTTTCCGTCTGTATTATTTATCGCCATTCATTAATTGACCTATCTAAGTTTATATGTTAAGATATGCTTCTCATGCATATCATACCTTGAATCCGATACTTACTGCTTCATGTACAATTTGCATAGCATAAATTGCACAGATCTTAAGCGTATATTCCCTGAGTTTACCACCCGCGCTAGCCTATCAAATCCAAATTCTTATCAATCTATATAGAGACCATTACTATGAGTGCATCACCCCAGTAAATGTCCTCAGACTCTCCTGGCCATTCGCCCCACCCCTCTGGGGGAAGCCTCTCTTCCGAGTCTTATTTCCCAGCATAGCTTAGTTTTGCTTCTTCTTGGACTCCATGAGTATGATCTCCCTTAGGAACATGGAAGGTGTTTGAATTTAAGTTGTTTTAACAAGTTTTACTAATTATGAAGAGAACAGATGTTCTGAGTGGGGAGACTGGGGGCTTAAAAGGCAGAATGAGAAAGGAGAAAGCTCATATCACCTCACTATGTAGTAGTAGATTGCTAAAACTTTGTACAGAACAGTTTCTTTGGCAAAAGGATGATTCATAAATCAGACAGCACTTGGAGCCAGACCAGGTTCAGAGGGTTCCCCCACTGCCATGGTAGCAAGCTTGTAGAGGCTGGGTGGAGAAGCAGAGAGGTGTTGTGTAACACTATCCCGGGGGCAGCACAAACAAACACCTACTCACCCCAGATAAGATGCTAGTGACAGACCAAAGAACAGATACCACCAAAGTCCAACTTGATGAGCCAATGGGTTTGATTGCGGTTACTTACAGAAGCATGGGTGAGCATCAACACAGAAGCAGAAATAACCCAGAGACGCATCACTAACCCACCCGGCATGGTTGGCAGCTCATGGAGGCTGGAGCCCCTAGAGCACTGTGTATGACTTGATGAAACCCAGTTTCTCTATTGAGCTTCTATGAGTTCTACCTTTGATGTCATGTGTACCTGGTTTTATGTGTCTGTAAGCGGTATGAAGAAGGGCTCCAACTTTAAATATAGCACAATTAACCCAGTACCTGCCCTCAACATATTTGTTTGTTTATTGTTTTTTCTCTGTGTGGCCCTGGCTGTCCTGGAACTCACTCTGTAGACCAGGCTGGCCTCGAACTCAGAAATCCACCTGCCTCTGCCTCCCAAGTGCTGGGATTAAAGGCGTGTGCCACCACTGCCCGGCTCCCTCACTACTTTTCACCATTTTAATTATCTGTTTACACACCCATCTTTGTTGGTTTATTCCCAAGGTGACTCTAAGTAAGAAAAGTGGTACCCAGGTTTGGCTCCTACCTCACCTTATATCTACAGATATCTCTCACACTCTGAGGCAGTTGGCAAACCTTTACAGAACCGGAGCTGGCCGTGAGAGAGGCATGACTAAGGGCAGGTGATCCCAGCTTGTTACATTGTCTCCATTTCTGCTGACATCGCCTCTGCTCTGGGTGAAAGTGACCTTTCAACACATTTGCTGTACAGCCCTGGTAATTGTAAGTTTTCTTATCAAAAATTCCGAGGCCTCTCTGCTTCCAGTCCCCCTGTGGTTTGGGGGTCTCTTGTGGTTAGTTTGGCCCATGCACTGTACGTGGTACTGTGTATATTGATGCTCTGAGGATTTCTTTTCTGACAGTGATGCTCAGAATGATGGCTGTTCATTACCTCTGACCCCTGAGTGACTGAGTTTACAGCATTTCTGGCAGCCCCTCTCGTGTACTGTATAAAGCTAGGGTCTTAGGTGTGCTTGGCAGGTGTGTTGTCACTGAGCTACAACCCTCTGTTGGGACAAAAGGGAGAAATGTTGTGAAGAACAAGGTGTCTTGTAGAACTGCCAACACAAAGACTTCAGAAGCTAGACATGTGTGAGTTTATCCACACATAGCAAACAAGCAAGTGAACTTTAGCTGTGGGGACATATTCTAACCAGAGAGAGCACTCTCTGATCACATGGGTCTCCACAGCTGCCTCCCTGGTGCTCTCCTCAAGCTCCAGTGCTTCTTACCTGTGCTTCTAGCCTTACACCCCAGCGTTCCCACAACCTCCAGTTAAATTCGAACAAACTGCTGGGGCTT
This sequence comes from Uromys caudimaculatus, assembly GCA_028551405.1. Lineage (NCBI taxonomy): Eukaryota > Metazoa > Chordata > Mammalia > Rodentia > Muridae > Uromys > Uromys caudimaculatus. Next base: position 6,311,822 of record CM052720.1, read on the forward strand.
CTCTCCAAATCAATGAAGCACGGAGCATGCTTACTAGTTGGTTGTAAAGGATACTGCAAACGATAAGATGGAATGATACCCAGAGACAGAGAGAGACAGAGAACAGTCAATGTGGCCTATAGAGATTCCATAATGTAAACTACGAGTGAGCAAAACACTGAAATCCTTATGAGCTGTGAGATTTCTAACTAGAGAAGTATATCACTGCACGGAACGGAAGGTGTCTAGTGCGGAGCTGTCTCTTAGTATGCCTGGGCTCTGTAGCCACGCTCTGGTCAGCACAGCTGCACATTTTAGGGAGAGTAGTTGCTTCCCTACTGAACTGGCACAGTCTTTTCTTGTCATTATTCTCTAAATGTATCTGTGTATGCAACATTTGCGTTGTATCAGTCACAGAAAGCAACCTAGAGGTGATTTAAGGTTTACAGGGGTGTGTGTAGACGTTAGTTACACACACTAAGCCATTTCATATAAGGGACTTGGGCATGGTTTTAGTTTCTGCAGAGGTCTGAAGCTAATCCCTCGTAGATTCTAAGGGACAGCTCTAGCCGGGCCCATCAGCAGCTACCCCTGAAACCGTCACCCCTAGGAGCCTGCTCTCCCCTTTGTTTCCTGAGGAGCAACACCTGTCTTGTTTTGAAGTGTCTAACTTTAAACTCCAGCACAAATTGTATCACATTTGCCAACAGGAATGGAATGTCTGCTTCAGCTGTGTACTGTGACCTTTCAAGCAATTTGGAGCTTTTAAAAGGCAGTGTTTGATTTTCCTGGGTATTAATACGATGTTCTTAAAACCTGAAGAAATTATTCTAGGTCATGTTTATTATCTGCCAAAGGAAACCCTTGTGTGGAAAAGTATACCTGGCAAGTGATTAGATCTAACCTTTAAATAATGCTCACTTCTTCCCTTTCTCATTGCTTTGTTCGGTTCTTTGGGAATTCTGTACGGTGAGTTTTGATTACTTTCACCTTCCCTCCCTCGACTCTTCCCAGGTCTCCCCCCACTTCTGTTCTCACCCAACCTTATGCCCCCTTCCCCAACCTAGGTCAATTGGTGCTTGCCCAATTTTTCTTTCTTGGACGCAGATAATTTATCAGGGGCTACACTTTTTTTACTGTTATTGTTTTTTGAGACAAGGTCTTTCTTCATAGCTCTGGCTGTCCTGGAACCCATTCTGTAGACAAGTCTGGCCTTGAACGAACACCTGCTTCTGCCTCCTGAAGGGTTACACTCTTATAGAAAACTGGCCCTTCCCTTTCGGCAGCTAACAGTTGCCAACAGTTCCTCGGCTAGGGGTGGAGCTTCATGCCTAACTCCCTTCTTCACGCTGGATTTGATCTGGCTTGGGCTCATGTATGCTGTCAGTAGCCATCGTGAGCACATATGTGCAGCTGCTCTGCTGTGTCCAGGGACACTGTTTTCTTTGTAATCACCCACCGTCTCTGGCTCTTTACAATCTTTCCCTCTTCCACAATGACCCCTGAGCCTTTGGAGGAGGGGGTGGGATACAGATGTTCCTTACATGTAGGGCTGAACTTTCTAGTCTCTTACTTTCTTCACAATTAGCCAGTTGTGGGACTCTGTTGATCATAATGATGTTTTAATACTACGCCTTTTTTGCAGAATAATAGTTGAATGGCTCTAACAGGCCCAAACATGGCTTTCCCTCCTCTCTCCTTTGCTAAACCACTAGACTTCCTTATCTAGCCACTTCCTCATTCCTGAAACTGGCCACCAAGACCTGGCTCCTTATTTGACTATTTCCTCATTCCTGAGGCTGACCACCAAGGTCCAGCTACCAAAATTCCCTATCTGGCTACACTAACTAACATGCCCACCCAGGACTCACCAACCCATTATAGCACGGACTTCTCTTTTTTTTTTTTCCTTAAAAACCACCCCTGCCAAGCTACCTGCCACTGTTTCTGTCTAATTCAGATTCAGCCATTGTAGCTCCATCTTGCTTGACAAAGGATCTCTTTGTGTTGAAAACTGGTGTTTGGGCATGATCTGTGCCAAATGCAGAGGCCGTAAGAGAGAATTCCGTGATGCACAGGACCCTTCAATAGTAGTAGGTTCTCTCTATGGCCTATGACCCATCTGACCACAGGTTCTCAGCCTGATATTAGACCAGGTATGAGCTCCTGGTGGAGCGAGCCTGAGAGAGTGGTTGGTTGCTCCTGTGGCATGAGGGCCACTATTTCATTAGTGGGCGTGTCTGGGTCAACCCATCCTTACTGTAGCTCGCAGGCTTTCCAGCTGGGTGTGCTTTCTTGTCTCCTCTGGATAGCCTCTAGGAATGAAATTTCTACGTGTGTGCCACCTTGATTTCAACAAGTTCTGTGATGCAAGTATGTGGTGTCTCCAGCAACAGAGTCTTACCGTCAAATTCTGGAGAATGACAAGGAGCACCGGCAACAGCCTATAATGTTTGGGACATCACTGGCGAGCAACTCCAAAATAAATAAATAAATAAATAAATAAATAAATAAATAAATAACTTCTTTTTGAAGAACCACCGTCCTTTTTTATTTGTTAGCCTCTGATGTCTAGGGTGTCCATTGTTGCTCTGCTATAGGATAACTCTGTTTTTACTGTTTTTTTTTAATGTAGTTGTACTTTAGGGAGTTTCCACAGCTGTAGCTCTTCACATGACCTGTTGATGGGTATTTAGTGTTATTTATCCCTTCCCAGTTTCCTCCTTCATTCTTCCCTCCTCTCCCCACCCAAATTCATCCCTTCTTGTTCTACAATTCTCTTTTAACCGTTCACACCAACAGTCTCTGTTTCCTCTGCATTTGAAAGCCCCTCTCCATGACCTCTTAGTAGTTTCCTGACCTCTGTGGTATTCCAAATAAAACAAACATATCTAAAGATGCAAAGCTAACATCTAGAAATGAGAGAAAACATGCAACATTTGCCTTTCTAGGCTTGAGTTTACTTCACTCGGCATATCTGTTTCTGACTCTGTTTATTTCCCTGCAAATTCATTAATTTAATTTCTTTGAGATCTATTTATTATGTATTTAAGTGTTTAAGTGTTTGCTTACATATATGTGCACCATGCACCTATGATGCCCATAGGGGCCAGAAAAAGGCACTGGGCTCCTAAGAACTGGAGTTATACTTACGAGCTGGCACATGGGTACTGGAAATTTAGCCTGGGTCCTCTGGAAGAGCAGCCAGTACTCTTGAGCACTGAGCCATCTCTTCAGCCCCAGTTTCACCTTTCTTGATAGCTTAGTAATACTCCATCACATAAATGTAGCACATTTTCAACATCCATCCATCAGCTGATGGACACCTCGGCTGTTTGCACTTCCGGGCTACTATGAATAGAGCAGCAATGGGCATAAATGAGCAAGTGTCTCAGTAGTAGGATATCAAGTACTTTGAGTAGTGTAGTATAGAGTTGTATAACTGGATGATGAGGTAGGTCTTGTCTAGCTTTTGAGGATCCATCACACTGATTTTCTGTGCGCGCGCACACACACACACACACACACACACACATTTATTCTTCCAATATAGCCTAAATCAAACTGCTTATGTCACTCCATGCAAGCTACAAGAGAAGCTGTGATGAGCTATGTCATTATAAAAGCATGCTGAAGTGGGTGGTTGACAGAAGCACCCGAGTCTTTCATTGTATGATTGAGATTTTTCTTTGGGACAGTCTCAAGGTAGTCCAGGCTGGCCTGGAACTTGCTATGTAGCCCAGGATGTACTTATCCTGTGAAGTCAGTCACTTGAAAAATTCAAAAGAAAGAATAACTCTAATAAGAGTGTTGCTGTGTCCAGCTGGTGCTCAGGGAAAGGGTCACACAGGACGAAGAGTGACTTTCTGAAGTGTGGAAGCCAGAAGGCATCATTGGTTGCATATGACGAATCTTTGCTCTTACAGACGGAGATAGCCGAACGCCAAGCTCAGCTAATTAAGAGACTAGCTTCAAAGGGGCTTAATTAGGTCTGGGGCCTTCTAGTCTGAAGCGTCTGGCTGCAGGGTATTGTGGTTTTTCTGTACGGAGATAGTTGGACTTTGTGAAGCCATTCATAGAAAAGTGGTGAAGCGAAGGGTTAGGGATACAGGCCCTCCTGGAAGAGGAGGGAGGCCGCTTACTGAAGAATATGGCGTAGAGGATTCATCGAAGCCTTCTGGAAGTGGAATGATAATAACCTGTCTCCAGGTCAACCCCTCCTACCGTAGAAGAGGAAACAGAAATTCAGTGAGCCCTTCCTTTCCTCAGGGCTTTTCAAATCCCCCTGGTACCATTGCCTTGTCCACAGTGCCAACATGGAAGCAGCAGACTCTGTGGCAAGAGCATCAGCCAAGCAGCCACCACTCTTGGGACCGAAAGAGCCTGGGAGAGGAGGATGAGGGTCCCATTGAACCACCCATGATGGCCAGGGGAAGCCTACGGACCCTACCTCAGCTCTTCACACCGAGGATCACAGGGACCATCCATTTTACCACTGCTAAATCCCCCAGCTCCTTCCAGAGGAAGGATACATCTCAGTGAGGCCTTGGACCAGAGTTTTGCCCTTATAGTAATGGTTGTTGGGGTCAGCCTCGAAACTTCTTTTTCAGGGCTAGACCATAGGATATCTCCAAGGACAGAATCCACAAAGAGCAGAGAGACCCACAAAGGCTCAAGATCTGTCGGTTTATAATCTCAGCACCTGGGAAGTGGAAGAAGCAGGTTATTCTCAGATACGGAGAGAGTTTGAGGCAAACATGAGTTGCAGAAAAGAGAAGGCAAGAAAAGAGAGCTGGAGACATAGTCTAGTGATAGAAAATTTACCTACCATGGGTTCAAACCCCAGTATCGGGGGAACACAGGTTAATCTCTCAAACTAGGCAGACTCACTATGCTAACATCAGGGCTCCTGTATTAGTCAGGGTACAATTGCTGTACACCATGACCAAAAGCAAATTGGGAAGAAAATAGTTTATTTTGCTCGTAATTCCACATCTGTGTTCATCATTAAATGAAGTCAGGGCAGGGATCCAGAGACAGGAGCAGAGGCCATGGAGGGGTGCTGCTTACTAGCTTGCTCTCCATAGCTTGCTCAGCCTGCTTTCTTATAGCACCCAGGACCACCAACCCAGGGGTGGCCACACCCATAAAGGGGTGTGCCCTCCCACATCAAACTCTAATTAAGAAGATCCTCTGCCGGCTTGCCTACACCTCAATTAGCATTTTCTCAATTGATGCTTTTCATCCCCTCTGAAGACTCAAACCTATATCAAGTGGGGGGGGGGGGGGAGCCGGCTCAGCCCTGGGTGACAGAGAGAAGCCTGGAAACAGGACAGGAGCATCTGGATGGGGCAGCTACAGAACTGAGCTGGAGGAACTGACTCCCTCCTGTCTCTGAGTATGGGACAATACCTTCTTCTTGATTTAAAAAAAAAAAAAAAAGAGAGAGAGAGTCCATCCTGCTACAAAACAACAGCATCCTCTGTGATCAGTCCTGCCCTGGTACTAGACCACCACTAGGTTTAAGTCTTAACATGACCCAAGCTGAGGGAAAGACACCAGACACAAAAGGAACTGCAGGAGAGAGCTAGCCAGCAGTGCCCAGGGGCAAGTGCCTGGGACGGGAGTGCTGATCACGGCAGATAGACGTTGGAAAAGTATTTCCATCAATGAGAAAGGGACTGTTTGTTGGCAACACTAACAAAGGATGCAGGATTCAGTACTCCAGCGAGTACCCGGGAGCCAGTTAGGAACACTCTCCTGGAATGCTTGATTCAGTACTCTAGCACGGCACCCAGGAGGCGGGGCAAACGTGTTGCTAAGAAGGCTCTTGGAAGCCAGGAAATTAGTGGTTGTCAAAAAGAGGGAGAAATGCCAGAACAGCTTAGGCGGGTGGCAGGAGGACATTAAAAGGCTTCGAGAAGTAGGTAGGCTGGAGTGAGTACACAGATCCTGTGAGAGGATCCAGAGACATGATTAGCCTGAGCAACAATGAATGCAATGGTGAGAGGTGCGCCATCATCTCTAGGAACTCTATGGCAGCGCCCCCTGCAGGCCGGGGATGACGCTGCTCCCACCCCACACGCCTATAATAGGGAGGGCAGGTTAGTGCTTAATCAGCAGGAGCCCAGAGGATGCAATTATCACAAGGGTGGGAGCAGCTACCGAGGAGCCTGACTTGCAGGGAGGTATGGAGATAGTTAGTGAATGTAACATTATTGGGGGGAGGGGGGGACCTGAATAGCCAAAAAAGATACAGCTTACTCTGTGCACAATTAAAAAGAAGGACATCACAAACGGAGGGTGAGGGTGACAGAAATGGGATGACTTGCCACTTTCAAGAACTGAACGAGTCTTGGGTCCTAGAACCCATCAATGTAAAGATGCTGGGGGGAGAACACACACACACACACACACACACACACACACACACACACACACTGGTTTCCCAGTTCTCATCCCAAAGGGATATGTGTAACTCTATATTCTGAGGACTGCCAGGCATGGAGTTTGTAATAACTTCATATTTACAAGGTGCTAATAGTGATTTCGTTCTTGGTCTTCCATTTGCCCTCTTGAATGTCTTGATACTGTCTGAGCAAGGGGCCTTGCATTCGCAGTTTGTGCTGGGAGCCTGGTTTTAAACGCATGTGTGGTTGGCTGCCGTGGAGATAGGTAAGGACATGGTAATGAATAAAGTTCTGTTCCAGGTGACAGTGAGTCTGCTGGGTCCACAGAGCCACCCACGGCATTTCCTGATTTCTGAATATATGTTTAAAACTTTCTTGATGATTGACACGCCTCACTTATTTCCTTGGTCTGTGGGATAAAAGCCATCAGAGGAAAGACAGCCAAGTGGAAGATTCTGAAGCCCTATCTATCTATCTATCTATCATATTCCTCTCTCACACACACTCACACTTGTACACATACAGAAAGAGAGGTGTAAAATTAAAATATTGTGTAGCCGGGCAGTGGTGACGCACGCCTTTAATCCCAGCACTTGGGAGGCAGAGGCAGGTGGATTTCTGAGTTCGAGGCCAGCCTGGTCTACAGAGTGAGTTCCAGGACAGCCAGGACTACACAGAGAAACCCTGTCTCGAAAACAAACAAACAAATAAACAAACAAAACAATTGTATCATAGAGGGCTTGTCAAAAATTAGTGTCACACTAAAACCTTTTAAAATGCAGAGGTAAGGGTGGGCTAGAGAGGTGGATCACCAGCTAAGAGTATTGGCTGCTCTTTCTCAGGACCTGGATTTGATGTCTAGCACCCACATGGCGGCTCACAACCATCTGTAAGTCAATTCCCAGGGGATCCAGTGCCTTTTTTTTTTTTTTTTTTTTTAATCCATGGGCATTGATTGTATAGTATGCACAGACATATATATACAGACAAAAACACCTGTACACATAAAATTAAAATTTTAAAACTTGGGCTGGAGAGATGGCTCAGTGGTTAAGAGCACTGACTGCTCTTCCAAAGGTCCTGAGTTCAAATCCTAGCAACCCATGGTGGCTCCCAACCATCTGTAATGGGAATCCGATGCCCTCTTCTGGTGTGTCTGAAAACAGCTACAGTGTACTTACATATAATAAATAAATAAATCTATTTTAAAAAATTTTAAACTTTAAAATGCAGAAGTACAGAACCCACACTATCACAGTTTAATTCACTACAAACAAAAACAAAATCAGAAGAACAACAATGATTATTTAGAACTCAGCCCAGGGTTGGGAATGTGGCTTAATTATAGTCTGTGGGAGACTCTTGGCTTCATTTCCACCCTGTATAAAACAACTGTGACGTGCCCACCCCACTATCTCCTCCAAGACTCACCCTAAAATCTTGGTTTCCAGATGATGGACTTTGAGTAGGTGATTAAGGAATTTGGCTAGATCAATGACAGATCAGCTATGGATTCAGAACCGGGAGACACTATGGGGGTTGGGGGGACATGAAGAGTAGTTAGGGGGCTGGGTTGGAAGAAGTAGATTGATGGGGGTGTGTAACTTGTGCTCAGAACTTGGTCTGCCCATCTACCCTCTGTCCACATTAAGGTGAGTTGGTTCACTCTATCATATGCTGCCTGTCATTTCATCCTCCTCAACACAGGCCTCACTATAACAGAAGCAGCAGACAGGAGCCTTTCAAACTGTAAGCCAAGATAAAGCTTATCTCCTTTTAAAGTGTCTCTCATCAGTTTTTTCCACGTGTGTGTGTGTGTGTGTGTGTGTGTGTGTGTGTGTGTGACAGAGAGAGAGAGAGAGAGAGAGAGAGAGAGAGAGAGAGAGACTATTATAACAAAACTCAACCAAGAAGCAGCAGGGACTAGAGCTGGAATCCTTTTTATTTTTTTTAAGATTTTCTTTATTTTATGTATATGAGTACACTGCAGCTGTCTTCAGACACACCAGAAGAGGGCATCGGATCCCATTACAGATGGTTGTGAGCCACCATGTGGTTGCTGGGAATTGAACTCAGGGCCTCTGAGAGAGCAGTCAGTGCTCTTAACCACTGAGCCATCTCTCCAGCACTAGAGCTGGAGTCCTTACTAGACCTGTTCTAGTGAGGGAATTGCACGTGGAACCAAGCCTTGCATAGACAGACAGATAGAACGAACAGCTCTGCAGGCATTGTTTTTTGGCTCAGGCCTTTCATCATGTAGGATGATTGTCTACTTGGTGTGTTTGTGCCCCCTCATTACCACCTAGAGCCCTCACTCTGGACTCCTGGGCAGAAGGCTACAGCAACATTTCTAGCTGTTTGCTACAGCAATGTTTCTAGCTGTTTGCTACAACGTTTCTAGCTGTTTGCGGCAACAATGTTTCTAGCTGTTTGCTATAACAATGTTTCTAGCTGTTTGCTGCAACAATGTTTCTAGCTGTTTGCTGCAACAATGTTTCTAGCTGTTTGCTATAACAATGTTTCTAGCTGTTTGCGGCAACAATGTTTCTAGCTGTTTGCTACAGCAATGTTTCTAGCTGTTTGTGCCCACGTCACACAGACAAGGTCAAGTGTGGTCATGGATTTTGTATCTGCCAGGTGTTGTTTTGGGGGTTTTGTTTGTTTGTTTTTCCCCTCTGTATAGTCATCAGTTCTCACCTTGTATGTAACTGATATCTTCTGCCTAAGCCTCTGATATCCTACCAATCCCTATTGCTCGCCAGACCTCCTCACACCATCCTTACTGTCCCCTGTAACTTCTACTCTATCAGCTACCAAGGATTGGACTGCTAAATAACCAGTAACTCATTTTTCCTCTTATTCCTTCCTCTGCTATATTTATCTCATGATGGACTCATGGTATCTTATTTTAATAGCTAATACTTGGTTATTATTTATTTATATGTGTGCATGTGTGCTACATATGTGCATAAGTGCCTGCAGAGGCTTGAGGAAAGCAGTGGATTTCATAAAGCTGTGGTCACAGGCAGTTGTGAGCTGCCTGATGTGGGTGTTGGATCTGAACTTGTGTCCTCTGGAAGATAAGCAAGTGCTCTTACCCGCTGTCTTAGTTAGGGCTTCCATTGCTGTGAGCAGACACCATGACCAAGGCAACTCTTACAAAGAACAGCATTTAATTGGGGCTGGCTTACAGATTCAGAGGTTCAGTCCATTATCATCAAGGTGGGAACATGGCAGCATCCAGGCAGGCATGGTGCAGGAGGAGCTGGGAGTTCTACATCTTGATCTGAATGACAGTTGGTAGGAGAATGACTGTCTCCCAGGCAGCTAGGAGGAAGGTCTCCAAGCCCACCCCCACAGTGACACACCTACTCCAACAAGGCCACACCTCCTAATAGTGCCACTCCCTGGGCCAAGCATATTCAAACCACCACACTGAGCTATCTCTCCAGCACTATCCCCACCCCCACACCCAATTCTTCTTTGTATTGTTCAAATGATTCTCAATTTGGTCAGGGCCACTCATTCATGGGGCCCTGATATTCTTCTTCATGGCCTCTCATTTTTATTTTGTAGACTAAGAGTCTGTTTCCTGGCCCCTCACCCAAAGGAGAACAGCATTTAGAAAACAAGTTGTCGGGAGAAACAAGTCATGTTTGCTCTAAATTGTCAGCTTGATGGCCTCTTAGCTTGTCTGTGAGAACGTATCTAGATTAAATTAACTGAGGTGGGGAAAGCCAGCCTACTTCGAGCAGCAGCATTCCACGGGCCGGGGTCCTGGACATCACACAAAAAAAGAAAAACCCTGCTGAGTGTGAGCCTTCCCCTGGCCCTGCTTCCTGAGTGTGGGTCAATGTGACCAGCTGCCTGAACCTTCTGCTGCCGTGACTTCCCCGCCATGATGCGCTGGACCCTCGAACTGTGAGCCCAAACAAACCCTTCCTTGAGTTTCTTTTCTCAGACATCTCTTGCAGCAATGAGACTGATTCCTGAAGAGTTTTTAACAAAGTCTCAAAAGTTCGACTTTACCGGGGGAAAGCCTGCTAGCTCCGAGAGGCAGAGACAGCACATAGCTGGCCTTCCTCCTCAGTCTATGTCCCCAAAGGAAAGGCATTTCTCCTCCACACCATCTCCAAACCCCACTGGAACAGGGTGCCCCTCTCTTCTCCTTCCTGTGCATTTACTCTCAATCTTAAACAGGAAGCCAGGAGGCCACCAAGAAGGAGGTAGCTGAGGCTGTAACACAGAATGGATACAGGGAAACCCCTCATTTTTTTAAAATTAGCATACAAAGTAACTTGCTTCACCCTGGCCTGTCCCTACATACTTGTTTTCCTCAGTACTCTGCAATCCCTCCTGTCAGTCACCTTGTCCCGCCTTGTATTTTTCTACCCAGAATGCTATTTCCATTTCCTTGTCGCCTGGGTTCCATTACCCTCCCCACCCCCACCCCCTTAAAATCCCTTTCTCTCCTGTGTTCCTCCTTCTAGTTTCATGACCTATCCTGAAACCAACTCCACCATAAACATGCGTCCGTGACATGTAGAAGCAAGAGAACAGAAGGGTGGTCTTTGGAGTCTGGGACTCCTCACTCAGTAATAATTTCCAGATCCGTCCATTCCCGTGCACAATTCCACATTTCATTCTCCTGTATGGCTGACCAAAATTCCATTGTGTATATGTGCTACATCCCCAGTTCATAGTCGAGCACATTTGTATGTCAGTCATTGCCAATTCATCAGGCTCCGGACATCTAGGCTGATTCTATTTCCCTGTTATTGTGACTCGAATCCCAATAAACATGACTGCGTAAGGAAGGCCCTAGCACAGCTTGCAGAGTCCTTGAGTCTTCTGCCCTGGAGCGACAGAGCTGGGCCATGTGGCAGTTGTTACATTTTGAGGAACCTCCACACTAATTTCACAGTGGCTGCAGTCCCAGTGGCAGAAGAGGGCTGTTGGCCTCCCACCCACCCTCACCAGCATTTGCTTCTTCTGTTTTCTGATGGCAGCCATTCTGAGGGGGCAGAGATTTGAGGCAGTTTTAATTCGCATTTCCCCATTTTCCCCTGAGGGCTAAGAATATGGACTACTTTAAAAATATGTTATTGGAGGGGCTGGCCTGGAACTCACTGTCTAGATCAGGCTATCCTTGAACTCACAGAAATCTTCTAGCTTCTGCCTCCTACTTATACAAGAAGTTAGGCCTGTCTATTTAATGAGATCTGAGAGCCACTGCCCCAGCTTGCTGACAGCATCCATTTGCTTGAAAGCTGGCTTCCAACATCTGTTTCTTTGCTCACTATGTGAATGTCTTAGGGACAGTAAAGAGTTATAGATTTTTATAAACCAGTCAGTCAATTTGTGTCTTCTCACTGGAGACATGAATCTGCTTGCACGTAAGCTTGTTGTTGCGAGGTTTGCTTATCCCCGTGGTTTGCTGGTTGCTCTTGGTTGGGCCACTGATTCTGTTCCTCATCATCAGGAGGGAGGCTTTGCTGCTTTCCTATTTTGGACATGATTGATTGATTCCTTCCAGCTCCTTTCTGTTCATCTGTTCCTCTCATAAAACGCATTATCGACTGTTCTCATGGGTTGAACTGTCTTCCTTTTTCCTTTGCATATAGTACTCCTCTGAGAATCTTCTGGTGCTCTGGCTTAGTTTTCATGAATTGCCTTGAATGGTGCTTCTCTTAAAATGTTTTTATGCTGGGCTGGAGAGATGGCTCAGTGGTTAAGAGTGCTGACTGCTCTACCGAAGGTCATGAGTTCAAATCCCAGCAACCACATGATGGCTCACAACCATCCATAATGAAATCTGATGCCCTCTTCTGGTGTGTCTGAAGACAGCTACAGGGACCGGGATGAAGAGAGAAGAAAAAGTGTCTGAAAACAGCTACAGTATATGTATAAATAAATAAATAAATCTTTTTAAAAAATGTTTTTATGCCTCCATCAATTTTGAGAGATAATCTTGCTGAACACAGCAATTCTGGTGGATAGTTATATGCTTTCTTGGCTCCTAGGGTTGTGGATAAAAGATCTACTATAATTCTATTTCTGTCTTTATGGCTGAGTTAGCATTTCCTCTGTCTTAATGTTCTATTGCTGTCAAGAGACATGACAACCAAGGCAACTTATAAAAAAAAAACAAACATTTAATTGGGGGCTTGCTTACAATTTCAGAGGGTTAGTTCATGATCATTATGGTGGAAAGCATGGCAGCAGGCAGGCAGGCAGGCATGGTGCTAGAGCAGTAGCTAAGAGCTTACATCTTATCCATAGGCAGAAGGCGGGGGGGGGGGGGAGACAGAAACAGAGACAGAGAGACAGACACAGAGACACAAAGAGTGTGCCTGGTGTGGGCTTTTGAAACCTCAAAGCCCAGTGACACATTTCCTCCAACATGGCTCCACTTCCTAATCCTTCCCAAACAGTTCCAGCAACTAGGGACCAACTATCCAAATTTATGAGCCTATAGGGGCCATTCCCATTCAAATCACCAAATTCTCTCTTACCATTTTTAGTATATTGTTCCTTTGTTTTGTATTTTTAACATCTTGACTAGGTCAAATTCCCCTTGTGTTTGGATGTTTTGGAAGTTGGTTTCTTTCTCCAGGTTTGGGGAATCACGGCCGTAATTCTATTGAATATGTTTTCTAAGCCTTTAGACTTCACCTCAACCTCTTCCTCCACCCCATGGATTCTTAGGCCAGCTCTCGCAACATCTTCTAGAGTTCCTTGGAATCTGGGTGGCAGTTATTAATGTTTTTTCCTTTACATATATCTACATGTACGCTTACCTCCCCACCTGTCATGAAATCCATTCTTCTGCTTGGTCTTATCTGTTGACGATGATGCAAAAGTTGGGGAGATTTCACACTGCTGGAAACTCAAGTAAGTGGCTGAATTCAGCATGTCTAGGGATGAGAAGGGAGCAGAGCAAACTGCAGACCCAGCAACAGAAAGTTGGTTAAAGGGTCTGGGCTGAGTGACATGCCATGTCTACCATCCCCTGTCCCTGCCGCTGCCCAGAGAAGTAAAACACTGGGACCACAAGAAGACCACAGAATGTGAAACTTGCTGTAGTGTCCTGATAGGGTCTTATATACATTTTGGGGTGGGTTGGGGTCTGATAGCAGATGCTTTCTATTGGCTTTGTCTAAGATGGTAGAACACCCCACCTGCATGTGGTGGGTCTTGGGGCACTGCCCCTATGTGACTGATTATCACGATCCTCTCCAGGGGGTGCTGTGGTCACATGAGCAGGTGAAACACCTACCGTCCTCTGGTATGAGGTGCCAATGCTTCCGAATGCATTCAACCTTACCAAGTTTCTTGGCACAGTCCACTGTCCCCCATATATTCACTCTTAGAGCTTTGCTTCAAGGGTGTAAATAATTCCACTTGCCATTCTGTGGCATGAAAGGTACTGAAGTAGCCCGTGAAGGTAATGTGGCCTCCCTCATTCATTACAGGGCTTATTATGGAAGAATCACGAAACTAAATAGTTTAAGTAGTTGTTGGCATAAATGAAGGGGAAAAATGTTTCTCACCGATGCTTTTTCCTATTTCTATAAAGAATGCAAGTGTAAATATGCAACTGCAAATAAAGAATACTGGCTAAGTTTGATCAGTTTTCAAACTATCAAAACATGCCTTCCATCTGAGAGGTCAGAAAGACTAGCTGTGACCTGGAAGTGAAATCGCGACTGCTTGTAATCCCAGTGAGGCACAGAGAGTCCGCTTACTAATACGCATGCTCACTGACAAGAGGCAACATATCTATCCTGTCGAGTGTTCAGGGAGCACATGAGAGACTAAAATAGCAAAGTGAGAATGTTTCCATCCTTGGAAAAAGAGTGTTCTTTCATTAAGTATATAAATCTTTTCGTTTTTTTAAAAAATCAGAGTATATTGGTGAATTAAAAGAAGAAATTTGTAATCTTATCATCTGGAGAAAATATAGATGTCTTTTGTGCATCCTTCCCCACTGCTGTGTAATCTTACGTACCTTAGTAAAACATTGGATAGAATACAGGGGGGAAACAATTATAGAATCAGCATTAAATCCTGTTACCCATTTTGGGCTTTAATTCCAGAGATTGAGACACGAGCTGGTTTCAAGTACACATACACCTGTGATTGTTTTTATGGTTGGGTGTGGGGGGGGGTCGAGTTAGGGGTGGTGCTGAGATCAAACCCAAGGCCTGGGCATGCTCACAAACCCACCAAGGAACTGCAGACACGGCCTTGCATCTCTCGTCTTTGGAAAGCAAAGCCTGTCCTAGTGTTTGCAGGGCAATCAAGGGTAGCCATCCTGCCAAAAGTCATCCTATGGGGGAACTTCAAGGCTACCAGCCGTGACAGCCAGTCCTGACCTGGCCAGTTGGCAGCGTCCCATGATAAGTTTCTCTAACCTTGCCTTTGCCAGCACCTTTATTTTTAATGATACACAAGTAGGAGCAAAGCAGAGACAGGGATAGGAATGCCTGAAACAGCAGCCATTTTGGTACGTTCCCTCTGACATTCCCTGAACAGTTCCAGCCACCATGTACAACACACTCCTATTTCAACCATGCCAGAATCTAGCAGAAGGAACGCAGGGAAGAGAGGATACTATCTTTTAAACCCAAGATAAGCAACAAAGTATTACGTACTGGATTGTGGCTCTGCCAAATTCATTTGCCAAAGGGCCTTTAAAGAGGTGAGGTTAGATAAGATCATATGGGTGGGTCTATCACAATCTGACTGGCACTCCGATAAGACATCCCAGTGGTATGTTCACAGAGGGAAGTGTATACAGGGACTGTGAGAAGGGCTACCTGCAAGCCAAGGAAAGAAGCCGCAAGGGACCCCAGCCCTGCAAGGGACCCCGATCTTGGACTTCTGACCCGCCCCCTGAATCATGAGAAAATAAAATTATTCTCATTCATTCAGACCACACAGTTTGTAGTTCTTCCTTACAGCAGCCTGGACAGAAGAGAAAACATTTCCCTGAAGAAATAACTAGTTGTACATTGATATACACCCCACACACATCCCAGTTTCACAAAACAGGAAAAAAAAAAAAAAAAAAAAAAAAAAAGGTGCATCTGAAATCCTGTAACTATCAGGTGATTAAACCCAGAGCTTGGCTATTTACTGTCAATGTCGTCTTCCAAAGGTTATGCCTTAAAGGTCATGTCCGACGTGCATGTATTCTCCCTTCTTGCTCTCTGGTAACGCTCGTCACGGCCATTTCCCAGCTAGCTCCATAATTGGCTTTATAGTTTCTAAATGTCAGTTTTTGATAGAAGTTGTTTTCAGCCTCCCCGTTTCGGCAGAGGAGGTAGAGGTGGCAGGCACTGTTGACTGAGCTGTTTCTAGGCAAGTCGTCTCTTGTTTTCCCTGGATACAGAGTGTGGCAGGAGAAAAGTCTGAAGGGACAAACTCTGGAAACAAAGTGTGCAATACCAAGTGGGGTGTGATTCCATGGGGTGATCGGCAGGCATCGCTCCGCCACTGGAAGCCCAGCTCCCCTCTGAGTCAGGCACTGGGAGTCAGCTCCCAGTGAGACAGGGGAAGGCTGCTTTTAGTATGGTGACTTTACGGCCTGAACGTGGCGCAGAGAAGTTTGGAAATTGGAAGGGAAAGAAAGGAGCCAGGGGCTTCAATCGCCAGTAAGCTAAGGGCAGAACTCGGGTGATAAAGGGGTCCCCGTGGGAGGCAGAGGCAATGGCGATATCTTGAGTTTCTCTGAGCTGTGTAACAAGTGGAGGCTTCTGGCACTTCTTCCTTTGGAGCCCTCCCTCCTGCCCCCTCCCATGTCTGATAAAGAGATGCAAAGTCCTCTTGGCTAATTAATGTATCGGGGATGACTTTTCTGTGGTAAGCACGGTATGTTGCTACTGAGTTGCTGTAATTTGTATCTAAAATATCCCCCAAATGATTTTGTGTTAAGCTTTGAACCCCAGGTGGCGCCATTAGGAGAGAGCGGACCGTGTTGGAGGTGAGGCCTCGTGAGAGGTCTTCAAGTCTAGGGGTGAAGCAAGGAATAATGGGGCCCCAACCTCTCCTCTTTTGCTTCCAGGCTGTAAGGTTCACACTTTGGCTGGACTCCATGATCCAGCTGTAATGCGCTGCCGCGTTGCATACATTCAAACAGCTAAACCAGCGGTTCTCAACTTTCCTAACGCTGCAGCCCCTTAATAAACTTTCTCGTGTTGTGGCGACCCTTCCCCCTCCAACTATGAAATGATTTGTTGCTACTTCATAACTGTAATTTTGCTATAGTTATAAATTGTGATGTAAATATCTATATGCAGGATATCTGATATGGGCACCCCCAAAGGGGTCGCAACCTACAGGTTGAGAACCTCTGCAAAACCATAAGCCAAAATAAATAAATATTCCTCTTTATAAGTTGATTGTCTCAGGGATTAGTTACAGTAACAGAAAACTGACTGGCACAACGGAACACAGCTAGCTCCCTAGGGAAGCTAAATTCCTGAGCTTTCGGTTTTTGGACAGGAGAGAGAGGAAGTAAAGGTACACAGATTTCAAGCCCCAGCTAAACAAGTATATTGATTGTGGCATCACATCTCTAACACCAACTTCAGATCTATCCCTCTGCCAAATCCTACCCATCCCCAGCTATGGAGCAGATCACCACCCAAGGCTGCCATCTTTGGAATGTGGGTTGGAAACAGTCCCATAACCTGCTAATGGCATATGGAAACCAGTAATTAGGATTAGGATCGTGGCGAGGTCTCCATGATGGCATTGGTGGTTTGAACGAGAACAGCCCCCCATAGGCTCATCTGAAGGCTTGGTCCACAGTTGGTAGAACTGTTTGGGAAGGATTAGGGGGTGTGGCCTTCCTGGAGGAGGATGAGGTTTAGAAAACCCATGGCATTCCCAGGTGCCTCTCTTTGCCTTGTACTTGTGGATCAGATGTGAGCGCTCAGATACTGCTCCAGAGTCATGCCTGCCTGCAGCTATGCTCAGTGACATGATGGCTATGGACTCACTGTCTAAAAGGCTAAGTCCCAGGAAACTTTCTTCTATAGGTTGCCTTGGTCATAGTGTTTTATCATGGCAATAGAATAGTAACCAAGACAACGGGAGGAGGCTGAGCTATCATACTTGGTATAATGTGACATCTTTCCATGCTTTTATGCAGCCTAAGGCCTTCATCAAAGGCTCATCAGATGGTGATACCAAGTACTTGTTCTCAGTACGCTCCCTGTCCCTTAACAGTATGATCACAGGCTCTCAGACCTGTGGCCTAAGAGGGAAAACAAGGCAGGAAAGGGGACCTCAGGCCACTGTGAACAAAATGAGAACAGACTCTTGAGGGGCAGGCTTCATGTGAGCTTCATTGAGCAGTTCATTTAATTGGGGGGAAGAAAGGGTAGTTAAACCTTTAGGGAGTGAGTAGGGGCTATGGGGTGAGTGTACTTCACTAGTCCAGGCTGGGGTGCTAGGGATGCCTTATTAGCATAAGGAGGAATTCTAGGTGCTGCTGGACATGACCTTATAAGGGAACAGGAAGTTTAACCAGGAACCTGGCTGCCAGGATACCTGACTACCTCAAGGGTGGAGGAGGTGGAGGTCTGACACGCAGAACCAGAGCAGAAAGGGTGGAGTCCTACTCCTGCCAACTCAGGATGAGATTTCTGGGGTTTGGACATGCCTCAACCCCACTCTTGTTCCCTGAGTCTCCGTGGCTCCTCCAGACCCACACGCACTGGCATGTCCCTATCTCTAGTCCCCTGAGCCAAACAAACTACTATCCTTTATAAGTAAACTGCTTTCACTTTAAAAAAACAAGGTAACAGAAAAGCAAAGATATAGATAGATAGATAGATAGATAGATAGATAGATAGATAGATAGATAGATCCAGAATCAACCAAATTCTTAAATTTCTTTGTGAAAATTTTCTTAATCTATTCCCGTGGAAAAACAACCCCAAATAAGACAACATAGCCGCATCGGTGCTTTGAAAAACAGGAGGGGCAAAAGTAGTAAGAAAAAAAATACTGCCGGTGAGCTCGGAAAAGAGCGCCCACGGGAACGAACTTCCTGGTAGATTCACACCTAGGGTCTTTGTTACCTTCACTGCATGCCAATGAAAACCTCTACATGAGCTCAACAAGCAAAATTGTCACAGAATTGGAGAAAGATTATTCAAATTCCCCAAGACAAGGATTCTAGGGGTGCTTGGGTTTGAGGGCTCTGCATTCCCTAATTTGGATCTTTGAATCTTATGGTTTAAGAAATGCCACCATTTGAATATGGACTATCCCTCTCATGCATCGTGCACCTAGATGGTGGCGTTATCAAGCAGGCATTGCATCACAAGGGGGTTAAAGCTATGGAGAAGCGGCTTAGACAGGATGGGCTCTTCTCAGGAGGTTGTAGTCGTTACTTTTCTGTTGCTGTGATAAAAACCCTGCGACCAAGATGATTTATATAGAAGGAATTTATTTTGGTTCATGGTTCCAGAGGGTTAGGAGTCCACCGCGGTGGGGAAGCAGCAGGCGTGGCAGAAAGAGCTGAGAGATCTCATCTACAGCAAAAATGAAACAGAACTTGAAGTGGAGCAAAGCTATGAGCACTCAAAGCCAACCTCCAGTGACGCACTTCCGCCAGTGACACAAGACCTCGCCTCTGAAACCTCCTTAAACAGCGCCACCAACTGGCGATGGAGTGTTACCGCCTGAACCCTTTGGAAGAAGTGGCCACGGGGAGCTTGCTTTTGAAAGGCACTTCTCTGTCACCCAGCTGGTGTCCAGATACCCAGAGTGAGCAACTCTGTTCCATTATGTGCTCCCACACTTTCTGCCACATGGTTTGTCTCACAAAAGCCCAGAACCCACCCAGAATCAGCCAAAATAAAGCTTTTTTCCTTTGTTTCTGTTTTTGGTTTTTTGGTGTTTTTTTTTTTTTTTTTCTTTTTAAAAAAAAATTTGTCACAGTGACAAGAAGCTAATTAACACAGGGTATATAACATGATATGGTTATTCATTTGCAGTTCTGGCCATGAGCCCACATGGTAGGTAAGTCTTACCACTGAGGTACATCCCCTAGCCAAGAACTAATTTAGAACCAAATATGCCTGCAGGTGGTGTTTCTATTTAAATCGACAGCTAAGCGCCTGCTTTCAGGCCTTGTCTGCTCCCCTTGGCGGATCCCAGGAGGCCTTTTGACTTATCTCCACGTTAGCCCACTTCATGGTGGGCCCGGTGAACGGTGCTTCCTGACACTCATGTTCGGCTCTAGTTTCCTTGTTACTTTTTTGGTTTGAAGTTCTGAGTACTAAATATTCTGTCTTTCGGAGGGCACTGGTGGGAGGCAGGGAGGAGGCTTTAGGCCACTGGGAGTGTACCTCTTGAGAGGATAGTGAGCAGTTAAGCCTGTCTTCCTTTCTTTTTGTCTTCACACTGTCATCTGCTCCGTCTGTGATATGCTGCCTTCCCTACTGAACATGGCGGAAGTCTGCGAATCCTCGAGCCAGCAGAAACCTTTCCTCTTTATGAGCTGATTGCCTCTGGGGCTCGCTATAGTGGTGGAAGGCTGGCTAACACAGCCCTCCTCTGGAGACTCATCCTGGGACTTCTTTGACCAGTAAAATAGTGACGTTCTTGAGAGTCTCAACACAGGCAAAAGATCCTCTGGAAGGTCTGCTTTAGGGGAAGCTGGGCACACTCTAAAAAGACAAGCCACTCAGAGACCGCCATGACCATAGGAAGAGCAAGAGAATCCATTAGGACTGAGAGATCTCTGGCCCACTACTTCCTGATATGTCAGCAGTGTGCATAAAGACACCATCTTGAGCGAACCAGCCAGTAAATGAATAAAAGATAAGCCACACCTGCCAAAATATAGCCTATGTGTTTAACCTTTTGACATTACAACATGGCATTTTTCTCTACAAAGTTCATGCTAAAAAAATCCTGCAATCATGTGTTATGAAGACACACACATGTACACACAGAGACATACCACACACATACACACACACCACATACACACATGCACACACACACCACACGCACGCACACACACACACACACCACATATACGCACACACTCACCACACGAGCACACACATGCACACACACGAGCACACACACAGGCACACACACGAGCACACACACAGGCACACACACACACCACACTCACAGGTGTGCACACAGCACATATATGCACACACTCACCACACTCACACACACATGCACACACACGAGCACACACACACCACACTCTCACATACATGTACACACACCACACACACACACACACACACACACACACACGCACGCACGCACACACTTTCAGCAAGTTTACAAGTTTAGATCAGACCACTCTCATAACCTTTGGCCCAGAGGCTGTGGCTGAACACAGTTTCTCAAATTATAGAATTATGAGTAAATAAGCAATTGTGGCCAAGGAAAAGCAACACATCTTTCTCTACCAAGTCATCTCAGTTGCTTCCTTCCAGACTTAGGTCAAACCACCTTCTCGGAGGACTTACCCAACAAACTCTGTGAAGATCACGTTATCTTAGAATTCAATCTGAAGTTTGGGTTACACAGAGCCACGCCTGTTCTTGTTCAGTTTTATACGTTAAACTGGTTAATACTGACCGCTGTAAAGTAAGCTCAGTGGTTTGGAGCATTATGCCCATTTTTCAGATGAGAACACTGACGCACAGTGATTAAGAAACTTGTCCAAAGGTGGTTCTATAAAAGTACACGCTGAAAGCTCTCACTCTTCCTTGACAGAACTGTGCTCTAAGCACTAAGTGTTTCCAAAAAAGTAAAAAGAGGCAGATGTGGTAAGGAGCACTGCACATGTACTCCAGGCAAGGAAGGGGAAAGAGATTAGACTGAGACACAGTAGCTACCATATACGGTTGACAGGCACAGGAGCAGAAAGGTCTTGTGGACATGAGCACATCCATTGGGCTTAGTTTGTGACAGTGGACTTGTGGCGCGTTTGTATGAAGAATGGTTCTCCTGGTGAGCTGTGTATGAACTACTTGATTGATTTTTATTCCTTCTGATAAAAAAAAATTTTGTCTAGGACCTCCTCCAACAGATCACATGTAGATGGTCAAAGGAGGCTGTCATAGACTAAAACGTTTCAAAACATATTTACTAGCTACTCAGGAAAACATAGGTTTCCTGGTAAATTTCATATTAGAGCAATGAAAGACCATGCCAGGAAACATTAAGTTCTTGGAAGGTAATTTAGTTATAAACGTATTTCCTTAATGGGACACAATTTGATTCTCTCATTACCTTTCGACAAGAACAGTAAGACACTTGGTGGTTTAGTCTTTGAGTCGTGCAGCTTTCTCAGATGTTCAGTCTTCTGGGGAACACAGCAGCTGCCACCATCTACCCTCATTTTGCTGATGGGACCCAGAGGGCTGAGAGACTGGCTGAGATCACGTCAGCAGCAGGAAGCTGGCACGGTCTCCAGGTGCCTGGATCAGGCCTATGTATACCTCTGTTTGCATCCGTTGATACTTTTGGTGACTCCTGTAGATGTCGAGGAGAATTCTTTCTTGCTCTGCGTTACAGTCCGTCGAGGGCCCAGTGCTTTGGAAAACATGATCATGGCTATTTCATGGTCAGTTAGGAAGCTCGTTAAGAACTAATGTGCGTTAGCAAGTCATTTGACCGAAGGACGGCCCCTTCTAGAGACAAGAGTTCTGCGATCTGAGAAACGTCCTGGCTTTGGTATTTTATGGTATCTTCTGGGCTTATGAAGACCCCTGGTATTTCCTCCTGTGCAGCACTCAGTTGTGGCCTAGCACTCAGGCTGACAACTGGGTGACTGTCACTTACTTCTTGTGGCTATCCTAACACATTTTTCATAGCTTGCTTCTACTTGCTGTCTGCTCAGAGAGTAGCAAGGTCAGTGTAAGCCACATGTTGCCCCTTCCCAAACTAAGAGGCTTCTCCGAGTTTTGTATTCTTTGCGTTGTGGAGGCCAGGGGTCAACAGAGGTAGTTTCCCTCAGCCACACCCTACCTTATTTTTGGAGACAAGGTCTCTCTAGCTGGTCTTGGAGCTTACTGATTTGGCTAGACTGACTGGACAGGAAGCGCCACAGATCCAGCTGTCTCTGCCTCCCCATTGCCAGGATTCTAGACCCAGCTTTCTACCTGGATGCTGGAATCTCACCTCAGGTCCTCGTGTTCATGTGGAAAGATTTAACCAATGGAGCCATCTCCTTAACCCCGATCTTTGTATTCTTTCGGCATTTTTACAAGTTTAAATGGCTACTGAAGAAGTTTTACATATGTGGTTAAGTTCTAACAAGATTTTAAATTTAAAAATAGAAAGAAGTCCTAATATTAGTTCAAGTGGTACATTGAGTTAGGGGAGTGGCACAGCCACTGTAGTTGCACAAATATAGCTAGTTGGTTGACTGAGGCAGGAGGATTACAAATAAGAGGCCAGTTTGGGTAACTTCATGAGCGTCTTAGTCAGGGTTTCTATTCCTGCACACACATCATGACCAAGAAGCAAGTTGGGGAGGAAAGGGTTTATTGAGCTTACACTTCCATGCTGCTGTTCATCACCAAAGGAAGTCAGGACTGGAACTCAAGCAGGTCAGGAAGCAGGAGCTGATGCAGAGGCCGTGGAGTGATGATGTTTCTTACTGGCTTTCTTGCTTCTCCTGGCTTGCTCAGCCTGCTTTCTTATAGAGCCCAAGACTACCAGCCCACAGATGGCACCACCCACAAGGGGCCCTCCTCCCTTGATCACTAATTGAGAAAATGCCTTACCGCTGGATCTCATGGAGGCATTTTCTCAACTGAAGCTCCTTTCTCTGTGATAACTCCAGCTTGTGTCAAGTTGACAAGCAAAACTAGCCAGGACAATGAGACTCTGTCTCAAAATAAAAACATTCAAAGCAGCAGAATAAAGGGCTGGAGATCTAGGTGTGGAAGCCCACATCTTTAATCACAGCATGAGGGAGGCAGAGGCAGGAGGATCTCTGTGAGTTGGAGGCCAGCCTATTCTAACAGAGTGAGTTCCTGAACACCCAGAGCCACACAGTAGAGAAACTTTGTCTCAAAGTTAGAAAATAATTTTTTTTTTTTTTTTTTTTTTTTTTGGTTTTTTCGAGACAGGGTTTCTCTGTGTAGAAAATAAATAAATAAAATTTAAAACATTGTTTGGAAAGGTTAAGAGCACTGGCTGCCCTTGCAGAAGAGCTGGGTTCAGTTCCCAGCACCCACACAGCCGTTCACAACCACTGGTAACTGCAGGCCTAGGGGATTCAGCGCCCTCTTCTGGCCACTGTGGGCATTGCACACATATGCTTTACAGACATGTGCTGGCAAAACACACATACATGAAATAAAAATAGATCTTCTAAGACCTGCATATGTAGCTCATTTCTTATGCACACATCTACCATGCCCCAATTCATTTCTTGGTATTGCAAACAAAGATAAATAAAATAAAAACCTCATTGAGTTGGCAGGCTTGCTATGGGAAGGTCATGTGGCGTTTCCCATGGTTTTCTACTCTGCTCTCCAGCAAGCTCTGGTGTCCTCTGTCCTTGCATCCGTTCTATGGCTGGCACTTGGAGAACTCAGACAAACTCCAAAGAGGTTGTGTATGAAAAGACACACTGGTGCCCTGCACCTTTGAGGTTCAGCGGCTGCCTCTCTAAGTGCACAGGCTACCAACCTCAGGATCCCGGAGCAGCCTAGCAACCCTCTTACTGAAAGACCTATAACTGCTTCCTATGGGAAGGCTGTAGAAAGAGAGTCACACCCTGACAGTGATGTGTCTCAGCTCGTTTCTCCCGTTTATTATGCCTTGACCTCAAATTGAACGCCATATAGTTTTCCGGGCTGGAGAGATGGCTCAGAAGTTAAGAACCCACACTGTTCTTGCAGAAGACCCAAGTTCGGTTCCCAGCAGCCATGTCAGGTGGCTCACATCTGTAACTCCAATACCAGGGGATTTGATGCCTCTGACCTCTGTGGGCACCTGAACTCTCATGCACATGCATACCCACACAGACACATATGCATAATTTTAAAAATAAATCTTTTGAAAAAAAGTACTGAATGGGTTCTATTCACAGGAATCCTGAAAGCCTTTGGATTGAATTTACATAAGTCTAGAGAGTCAGCACGACTTAGTGTACTGTTTTGCATCAAAACAAGTTTTTCTGGAAGGATCCAGCCTAAATTAATTTCTAAATGGGCCTAAGGGATTATTAGTTGAGATATAACCCTTTGAGGGCCTAAAGATTAGCCCAGAAGATAAAAGCACTTGCTGTTAAGCTCTGATGTCCTGAGTTGAGTCCTTGAGAACTTTTTTTTGGAAGGAGAGAACTGACTTTTGCAGGCACTGGGGTACATATACACACATAGGCCAACACACACACACACACACACACACACACACACACACACACACACACACAGATACATACACACATATACACACATAGATGTATACACATATACACATCCATCCATCCATACAGACAGACATAAGCACATACACACACACACACAGACACATGCACACACATGATTTTAAAAAATAAATAAATGAGCCCCTTAGAATCAGTATACTTCTGCCTTGACCTCAGGGTACAGGTTATAATTTAAAAAAAAAAAAATCTTCCCACTAATCAGACCCTTTCAGAGTGAGTTTTCCCCCTAGACTCTCTCCCGGGGGCTTCTAGCCACCATTTACTCCCCTCTGTATTGATGGCCTGGAATGAATGGCGGTTAAATACTGGGCAAGGCTCTGCCTCTGGCGCTAACTGCCAGACTACCTGGCATCTGCATTTATTTCTTCCCCATCTCCCTCTTGTCAATGGGTTTGGCCCACAGGGAGTTGAGATTTCTGTTTCACTCTCTGGAGATTCCTCTTGCAACCTTTATTAAAGGCACACAAGGCAACATCTTCTTGTTCCAAAGATGCTAAGATGACTGCATGGTCAATGTGTTTTTGGTTTTTTGGGGTTTTTTTGTTTTTTTTGTTTGTTTGTTTGTTTGTTTTGTTTTGTTTTTGATTTTTTTGAGACAGGGTTTCTCTGTGTAGCCCTGGCTGTCCTGGAACTCACTCTGTAGACCAGGCTGGCCTCGAACTCAGAAATCCACCTGCCTCTGCCTCCCAAGTGCTGGGATTAAAGGCGTGCGCTGCCACTGCCCGGCGGTCAATGTATTTTCTAAGAACCCTGACACAACTGTCATTTTTGAGCAGCTGATCCCCTCCCCCCTCCCCGCATGGTGACATCCCAATCAATGGCGGATATTAAGCAGCCTTCTTGGCCTCCTCTGTCCCCTGCATGCCAGTAGCATTCCCCCGCCCTCCCTCCTGCCCTGTAAACAGGTCCTGACTTGGGGTTCCTCACTTATGACTTGATTTTACACACTCAGAAGCCATGCTTTTAATTTAGGTTTTTCTTGGGCCTGTGATGTATCCCATAATGACACTCCCCACGAAGATGCTCCTCCATGAAGTTAGTGGTATCAGCAAGTCACAGTTCCCACTCAGCCACGTGGTCCACTCTTTACCAGGAATTATACTCTTCGGAATTTAGATATATTAAATACACTTTGAACTTGATAGTACTTCCAACTTCTGACAGGTCTAGTGAGATAAATTCCACGTACATGTCAAAGGGAATCTGTAATGACTCCAACACTGTCAATGTTCCCCAGGGACACATGTGTCTTAGGCCAGGGGTTCTCAACCTGTGGGTTGCAATGCAATCCCTTTGGGGGAGGAGGTGTCGAATGATCCTTTCACAAGGGTCACCTAAGATCATTGGAAAACACAGATATTTACATTATGACTCACAGCAGTAGCGAAATATCGGTTATAAAGTAACAACAAAAATAATTGTATGGTTGGGGGTCACTACAACAGAAGAAACTGTACTAAAAGGCTGCAGCATTAGGAAGGTTGAGAACCATTGCTCTGGGTGGAAATATTGTGGAGAGCCTTTTGGGGCTGCTTGGCAGGAATCTGACATTGGGCCAGGTCAAGGAAGTAAGTTCAGGCAAGAATATGACTTTGGGCTAGGATAGGGAAGTGGGCTCAGATATCTCCATCATCCTGATGAGCCTTTAGAAACAGTGATCACAGAGTGATCACCGGACTTTGTTTACTGCCTTGCTTGTGGTAGCTTGACTATTTGTGTTTATTGTATTGCTTGTTCCTCAACCTAGAACTGACCTTATTGCTTGCATGTAATTAAAATGGTATAAAAGCGGATTGGGAAATAAAAAACCTGCCTTCAGTCTCGGAATTGACTGAGGTCATGCTGCAGTATTGTCTGTCTTTTTCTGTATAATCCTCACTCCTGCGCTGGAGAACCTGCTGACTGACTGAACGGGCTTGGTCAAATATTCTTCGAGGGGTAAGACTGGCCTCTTCCCCAGGGCTGTCCTGGAACTCCCTGCTGAAGCCTGAATCTTTGCCTTCTTACAGCAATTCCATGTAAGCAAAATAAAACCTATAGATTAATGACATATCTTAGCAAATATTTCCATACATTCTTTCAGTAACTTCTAACAGTAGCAGCCTGGAAGTCTGTATATGTAGGTGTAATCCCACATAAGGAGAAACTGAGGCCGGTGGCTACCCAGAGAGTCAACAGACAGCAAGAAATGCACAAATGTCATGAGAGCCATTATCTTGACTGGTAAACCCCCTCTGCCACTCTTTTGAAGACAATACCATTATCGGGTCAGGACTCATTACCTCAGATAAAACCCAAGCAGGCTTTGTGGGTTTGATGGCTTTTGGAAACTTTGAGAGCCTGCGCAAGCCTGCTTGCTTTCATTTCATATTTTCACAAACACCGGGGGAGCAATAATCATCTGAACAGTTAAACTGATTAAGGGAAGTGAAAGTTACTTTTTTTTTTCCGTCTTGAAATTACTTCAAATCATTTGCCGCTTTGTGTGGACTCCAGCCCCTCCAACCCCTGGCACCCATTGTCCCCCTGTGGCTTCCCATTACCTGCCCCTAGATTGCCTTTTCAGTTTCTCAAACCAGATGGTATTTTACATTTCAGGTATTACTCTGAAAAACAACAGTGAGGACCTCCGAAGCTAAAATGCTCAGGAGCAAATCAAGTGAGTTAAGGAAAGGAAAAAGGTGGAGAAGAGCAGCTAAAATGCAGACATCTTCTAGACCCTTTGAAAAGCCACAGTGCCTAGCAAAACACCAGGTCAGACTGTTGGTCTAAAAGAAAAATCTCTGGAGGTGCCTCTTATGTGCTGGAAGAGGGAGAGAAGGCTCTGGCCGGCCTGAGCTCAGGGCCAACACTTTTAGGCTCAGGGTCTGGTACCAAGAGAATTTTTCAAATGGGCATCCCAGATGATCTCAAACTTGGGGTCACAAGTGGCCCTCCCTCCTCAGTCAGCCCTCCCAAGCAGCTATATCAGCATATTCCACACTGATCATGAGGCCACGGGGTAGAGCGCCAGTGGGGAGTCCCCGGCACAGCCCCTGACTGTTTTTCTCATGGTCAGAACTCATTACCCTAAAGTATGGCACTGTGGCATTTGTGAGAACAGATAAGGAGGAAGGTGGCTCACGTACCTGCTTGCTTTGTTCCCTGAAGAAGGTTCTAAACTTTTTTTTTTTTTTTTAACATTTTTGTTTGTTTTTTGAAACAGGGTTTCTCTGTGTAGCCCTGGCTGTCTTGGAACTCACTCTGTAGACCAGGCTGGCCTCGAACTCAGAAATCCGCCTGCCTCTGCCTCCCAAGGGCTGGGATTAAAGGCGTGCGCCACCACTGCCCGGCTGGTTCTAAACTTCTTATTCAAGAAGTACATTCCTATGATTCCAGCACTTGCCAAGCAGAAGCGGGGGGATGGCAAAGTTGAGGACAGCTGGATTAAATGGTGAGGCCCCGGTTCAGAAACCAGAACTCCATTTGCCTGTTTTTTTCTTTGGGTCTTTATTTCTGAAGGATCTCGTGTCACAGGAAACTCCTTTAGATAATTGGTTTCCTTTCTCACACTGATCTGTCCCTGGGTCTAGGTCCCCAGCCATGGACCCAGAATAGAATAGAAAAGGCCTTGTTTTTTCTTTTCTCCTGTAGTACAGGGGTTTTGGACCCCAAGCCACAGCTACCCGACTCTCTGCGAGCTCATTTGTGATCTTGACCGAGTCTAACACAGAACATAGACCCCATGGCTGCAGAGGAACAAGATTAAATGATGAATGGGATTTACAATTGGAAATCTACTGCAGCTTTCATACTTTATGATGTACCACGGCACTAGGCACTAACATTCCCTGAAAGACAGACAGCCTGAGCCTGGGCCAGCCCCGGTTTACCTTAGATAGAGTTTGGTGATTTTCAAACTGGAAATTGCAGCCCTTTAGAAGTTGGTAAAATGGTTTGGAAGGACACAGGCAGTACTTTATAAAGTCATAAATAAACAAGCAAATACAATATGGGGCTCCACATCAGGATCGGTCTGAAGTGTTAGCCGTACGATGGATCCAGGGAAATTTGCCCTTGACTCCTGCCAGGAGGAGCATATAACGTTAAGTTTTAGTTCAAGATCCGATGCCTCTGGGGTGGTACTGGTGCATGCCCGTGGTCTCAGCACTCTTGAGGTTGAAGTGATGATGGTGACTTGGAGGTCAGCTTGCGCTACAAAGTGGGACTCAGCCTTTCCCTACCAACCTAATGAATCTGTTTAGAACTATTACATCAAGACCACAGCCCTCTCCAATGCACGTGCAAATGGATACATGGGCCTGGGGCAGTTTTCCTAATACAGGTGCTCTGGAAAAGATGTCAATGTCAGTAGTCAAATACGTGAGAAACACTCTATTTGGCTCTCTCTTATAGATTCCCAATATCGAACGCATGCAAGAGACTGGCTTTTGAACTGGACCTGGCAGTACATGTCTTCAATGGGGCGTGGGGGGGGGGGGGAGGGAAAGGGAGAGGGAGTCATAGGTCCCAAACATACTTGGCCCTGAAGTTCTTTGCTAAAAACCGTTGACAGTTTCACTACCCTTGGCCCAGACCTCAGCTGCTACCCTCTCTCTCTTTGGCCCCCTCGGCAGGGGCTATACCGGAAACTGCACTAGCCTCATCTGACTTGATGGCATCCAACAGGGACATCCCTAGCAGAGAGGGTGCCTTACTCTAGGGTAACTTCCGCAGCTGCTGGTTGTGGAAATAAATTGGAGTCCAAAAAAAAAAAAAGTTGGAGTCCAGCATCTGGTCAGTGGCTCGCTGAGTAAAGCCTGCTTATTGGTTTAAAAAATGACTCTGTGTTCCCTTTTCTCTCTTCATGTGGGCACTGGGCTGCAAACTGTGACGGAGCACCTGCCTGTTTGTGCACAGCCTCACTAACTCAACCATTCAGCCGCTTTCTTCCCATGTTTAAATACGAGATAAGCCCCGCTGGCCAGGGCATGTGGACTCTTGAGGTCATTAACTAACTGAAATTATATATCGTTACAACCCAGCCAACACTCCAGTCTGTCTGTCAGAAACAGGTGCCCAAGAAGAAATGTTTAATTTCTCCAGGAGGCAAATGCTCTGGCAGTGTTTTCAACCAAACCGCGTCTGTTTATGGAGTAAAACGAGGCATGTTTTTTGTGTCTTCTTTTTGCCCTGGAGACTGGCCTGCACCCGACTATTACCCACACTCCTCCTTGGCCCTACAACAAACAATAGTCTTGCCATTTTGGCAGTCCCTCTCCCAGGTGGAATCCCTGTTCTAGTTCCGTCCGGAAATCATCTGGGTTTGGGTTATTTGAAATTCTCTCTCTCTCTCTCTCTCTCTCTCTCTCTCTCTCTCTCTCTCTCTCTCTCTCTCTCTCTCTCTCTCTCTCGTTTTTCGAGACAGGGTTTCTCTGTGTAGCCCTGTCTGTCCTGGAACTCACTCTGTAGACCAGGCTGGCCTCGAACTCAGAAATCCGCCTGCCTCTGCCTCCGAAGTGCTGGGATTAAAGGCCACCACTGCCCGGCTGAAATTCTCTTTCCAATGAACACTTTTCATTTTAGCAATGAATGCAGCTTTCCAGTGTTGAGGCCTTTGGAGTTTGTCGCCAGAGTCTATCTCCAGTGGTGCCAAGAAGGCACCCCGTCTTTCAGAGTCATCCTTGTCAGTGGACTGTTTCCGTTGCTGAAGGGAGTGTTGCCATGGCCCAGACACTTCCGGTTCCGGTCCCCTTCATCTCCTTCTGGTAGTTCCCAACTTGTGCCTGTTTGCATTTCTGCCTATTTTCTCCTGCATTTTATACATAATGCCCGTCAAACAGCTCCAATCTCACCAAATTCTGCAATTCCCTCCCAAGTGAAGCTTGGCTCTCAAAAGGTTTTGTTTGTTTATTTTGCCAAAAGTATGGACTATAACTGATGCGTAAAAAGATAGAGAGAAGGGAGGATATTATGGGGGAAGGGGATGTCTCAGCGGGCCCGTGCCAAGGCATCCCTTCCCCCTGAGGGACCAGCCACACGCGAAGGTATAGTATAGAATAAAGTTTATTCAGGGCATGGGGAGGGGAGTTAAGAGGGTAGCAGAGGCAGAGAAAGGTAGAGAGAGAGAGAAGTAGAGGAGAAAAGGCCGGCCATGAGAATGTGGAGAGAGGGGGGAAGGGAATGGGGGGAGGGGACAGAGCGGGTACAAGAAGGCAAGAGACCAAGAGAACAAGAAAGCGAGGAGGGGGGTAAGCAGTCCCTTTTATAGTGGGTCAGGCCTACGTGACTGTTGCCAGGTAACTGTGGGGCGGAGCATACCTGGCTGTTGCCAGGTAACTGTGGGGTGGAGCATACCTGGCTGTTGCCAGGTAACTGTGGGGTGGAGTTTAGACAGAATGCTAACAGTAACTAGTACGAGAAAGTTCTAGGACCAGATGAACAACCACACAATCCTGGCTTTTGTGCTAATGAGGGAGATAGATCATAAATAAAACAATCAAGGAAGTGATAAATACACAAAAGAAAATAAAGGAGGGACGCTGTGCTGGAAGACCTGAGGCGGGCACGGCTCAGGGTCTCGCGGTGGGGTCAGGGGTCCTCACGGTTCTCTGAGGAATGAGAGACTAGGAAAACTGCGGGAGAAGCCAGCTCCAGGTGGTAGAATTCGTGATGTGTCACCCCAAACACAAACAGCAGAAGCAGGGAGCTCATTCTTACCCTACTCCCACTTCTCCCCAAAAGCAGATTCCAAAACCTAGAAGAACTTTCTGATCTTGTCCAGAGGGTCCTAACTCTCTCGTCCGAGAGGCACGCTGTTGTCTAAGAGGAATGGAGCACCATATCCCTGAGTGTAGACACTGGATACTTACCAAGCTCAGCCCAGACCATCACCATGGACTCCGTAGCCCATGGTCCAATCATACCGCATACAACTGTCTACTTCTTCATCAAGACAAGACTAAAATGGCACACATCAACCCTTTTCTTTACGTCTTCATTTCCGGATATGCTTCCCATGTCATGTAACTTGTAATACATACTTTTATGACTTCAATCTCTCTCTGCTCTTTGGCCCTCAGCCATGATCCTAAGGGGGGTGTGTGTGATAAACTCCTTTCCTTATATAGATAAGAGAGAAGTTAATATCCAGGCCCTGGGGTGGGAATATGCTTCGTAAAGCTAGCATAAGGCTGCTGTGAATGTCTAAGCGCTCCTAAAGTGCCTGGCATTTAGACAGCAATAATAGTAACGTGTCTGACAGGGTTTTTGTTACTATAACAAATTGCTTGAGGAAAGTGTCTTTAGAAAGAACAGAAGTTTATTTTAGTTCATAGTTCTGAAGGTGAAAAGTCTAGGGGCCGTGCCTGGTAATGTCCTTCTGGCTGATAAAAATCTCAAGTTGGCATAGAGCATCATAAAGGAAGAGACAGGGAAGGTATATGTCTATATACCTGGCCCATCTCCCTCTTCTTATAAAGATACCAGGAACCAATCTTGAGGGCCCTACGCTGATGACATTATGTGATCCTAAACACCTTCAAAGGCCTCAGCTCTAAACATCCTAGGCAGATTGTTTCTACCGTCTTGATATCTTTAACACCTGACTTCGAGGACCAAACTCCTTCATGAGTTTGGAGGTTGAGGGAGATGACACAGGCCAGATTTGCATCATAGCAGGGGACTATAATGATAGTTGTCTGTGAGGGGTAATCTCAGAGCTTGGGAAACTGAGGCAGGAGGACCATGAGTTTTATATAGAAAGGGGGGGGGAGACAGACAACCACACATATTATATGGCCAAGGAAACCCAAGTATATTCCCTGGCCTCAAGAGGAGCGTTTTAAGGGGCTTCAAAGATGGCTGAGTGGCTAAAGTGCTTGCCCTGCCAGTAAGAGGACCAGGGTTTAGAGCTCCAGAACCCACATAAAAGTCAGACAGGCAATTCGGCTACCTGTAATCCCAGCATTTGGATAGCAGAGGCGGAGGACAGGAGGACCGGAGGATCAGAGGACCGAGGAAACTAGCTAGGTAAACAAGCTGGAATCAGGAAGCTCTGGGTCAGAGAGAGATTTTGACTCAAGAAACACAGTGGAGATGCGAGGAAGATATCCAGCGTCAACTTTTGGGCTTCCCAATGCTCCCACTCACACTGTGGCTCCACAGGCATGCAAACACACGCATACACACTCACTCATACATTGCATGTGTGATCACAGCCGTGCAAACACACGCATACACACTCATGCAACACAGTGCGATCACAGCCATGCAAACACACGCATACACACTCATGCAACCCAGTGTGATCACAGCCATGCAAACACACGCATACACACTCATGCAACCCAGTGTGATCACAGCCATGCAAACACATGCATACACACTCATACATCGCATGTGTGACCACAGCCATGCAAACACACGCATACACACTCATACATCGCATGTGTGACCACAGCCATGCAAACACACACATACACACTCATACAATGCATTTGCGATATTTTGGAAACCTTTTATCTATTTTGCTTTTTTTTCTTCTCCCTGTTTGTAATATACTTAGAAAGTTTAATAGTAGCT
Source organism: Uromys caudimaculatus (assembly GCA_028551405.1). NCBI lineage: Eukaryota > Metazoa > Chordata > Mammalia > Rodentia > Muridae > Uromys > Uromys caudimaculatus. Next base: position 6,345,236 of record CM052720.1, read on the forward strand.
GGGCATGGGTGCATCCAGCACTTGAGAAACTGAGGCAGGAGGATTTTGGGTTCAAGGCAAACCTAGACTACATAGTGAATATGAGGGCAGCTCGGGCCAGACAGGGAGCTCCTGACCGCCCCCCAAAAAGTTGTAATTTTTAAAAATTTAACATTAAAAGATGTAATCTTATCGAAAAATTATAATAAAGTTGTAGTAAATATTTTCCATGATGATATTTTATTGTAAATTTAGTGTTCTGGTACAACTGTATTAACAGGTTTCCTGCTATTGCTCATCCTCAGAGTAAGTCCCGCATGGTCCAGGATGGTCTGATATTCTTTAGAAATGTTATTATATTTTATCTCTAAGATTTGTACCCTTTAAAATCTTAAATATTGTTATTAAGAGAAGTAGTATGTACTTATTTAATCACTCAGAAGCAGAGGTTTACAGTGCTGCCCAGGCTAGCCTGTAACTAACGTTCTTCCAATATCAGCCTCATCAATAACTGAGATGACAGGCATATGAGCAAGCCAAATGCTTCCAGGGAACTTAACAGACAAAATATTAGTCCTGGGGCAGGAGAGAGGGCTCACCAGCTACGAACACTGGCTGTTTTCCCCAAGGAACCAGGTTCAAGTCCCAGCACCCACACGGCAGTTCACAACTGTCTGTAACTCCAGTTCCAGGAGCTCCCACGCCCTTGTACAGATGCACACGCAGGCAGAACACCAATGTACCTAAAATAAAAAGAGATTATAAAAGACAAAGTATTAGTTTCTCTCTGTAGCCATTTGTGTTTCTGCTTCTTAATTATATACTTACATAGCTATTTTCTGATATTACTGTTTTTAATATTGTATAGAAACTTTGGGATTATGGGCTATAGCTTGCACACTCAGGCAAATTCGCACCAAATTAGTGGCCACTGTTCCAATGCCATGTAGTTTATCATAATTTTGTGTTATTGATATCTACTTTATATTATTATGACTATATAAATCATGAAGTCAGGAACTATCTTTAGATATCCTTCCTAGACAATTCCTGGCTCCTTGTATGAATACAACTTTTCTCACTTTTTCCTTTTTATTTTGCTGTGTATCAATCACTAATTCACGCTCTGCGGTGGTTTGAACGAGAGTGGCCCTCATAGGCTCATAGATTTGAATGACTGGTCTCCAATCGATGGAACTGTTTTTAGAAGGGGATGTGTCACTGGGAGAGGCTGTGAGGTTTCATAAAGCCTGTGTTCTCTCTGCCTCTTGCCTATGGATCAAGATGTAAGCTCTCAGATAACAGAACCATGCCAGCCTGCTACCGTGCTCCCCACTGTAATGGTCACGGACTTTACCCTCTGAAACTGTAAGTCTCCAATAAAGCATTCTTTTTATAAATTGTCTTAATCCTGGTGTCTGTTCCCACAATAGAAAAGTAACTAAGACATACAAACCCTGACATAATAAACACCTCATTCAATGCTTCAAGCATCAACTGCTCTACCCAACTCATTCTTCTCTACCAGATGTCCCACCTCAACCTCTGTCCTGATGCAGCCAGGGTTAATTCTTCTCTTGGCCTGCTGTGCAGCTGCCAGCCTCCAATTTCTGCTTATTTCATCTACAAGATATCTACCCTCCTCCTGTTTTATTTATTTTTCTGTTGCCATGATTTAATATGATCAAAGATAACTTGAAGAAAAAGATCATTTACTCTGGCATTTGATTCGGGAGAAAGAGACCACAGTGGTGGAGAAGGCATTCCTGCCTACAGCAGGAAGCTGAGAGAGGAGATTTCCTAGCAGTCAGGAGTCTGAGAGTGGGCTGAGGCTTTAAACTCTCAATGCCTGCCCCCAGGGGCACACTCCCTCCAGGAAAGCACCGCTCTTTAAGACAGCGGTTCTCAACCTGTGAGTCGTGACCCCGGCATTCCAGACATTCACATTACGATCCATAACAGTAGCAGATTACAGGTATAAAGTAGCAATGAAATAATTATATGGCTGGGGGAGGTCACCAGAACATGGGCAAGTATATTAAAGGGTCGCAGCATTAGGAAGGAGAACCACTGGTCTGAAGGCTCCACAACTGTGAGTCTGCCTTCTCTCCGAACAGGGTTTCAGATGGACCGTGAGTCCCCGAGGGAAATGACGACACTCTGGGATTAGCTAGCTTTGGGGAGACAGATCAACTTTATTCAGGGTGAACCAAGGGTTAAATAATTTTAGGGAAGTGGGTAGGAATATCCAGGGTGGGCTGCTGGTGACGGTACTGAGATGCCTCATTAGCATGGGGAGGCATTCCAGGAATCTCAGGTGCTTGCTGAACGGGTTTTCTTATCGGGAGGAAGGAAACTGAAGCTTTCTCACCAAGGCTATGGCGACATTCCACAGGTAGAAGTCAGAGCTCACCAGACTAGGGTGGAGAAGGAGAAGCCCTGATGGTAAAGAGAGTCCCCCGTTTTGTGCTGGGCTCAGAAGGCTGTCTGGGCGATGGTAATTAACAGGGCCCAACACATAACCTCCTTAAGCAGGCCCACCAACAAGTGTCCAAATACATGAGCCCAAGGGGAACAAACCACCATAATACTCTCTCTCTCTCTCTCTCTCTCTCTCTCTCTCTCTCTCTCTCTCTCTCTCTCTCTCTTCCTATAGCCCTTGCTTAGCTAGGGTAACTATTGTTGTGATGACACACCATGACCAAAGCAAGCTGTGGAGGAAAGGGTTTATCTTAAACTTCCACATCACTCTTCATCATCGAAGGAAGTCAGGACAGGAACTCAAAACAGGGCAGGAGCAGGCGCTGAAGCATAGACCATGGAAGGGTGCGGCTCACTGGCTTGCTCCTTATGGCTTGCTCTGCCTCCTTTCTGACAGAACCAAGGATCTCTAGCCCAGAGACAGTCCTACCTACAATGGGCTGGGCCCTCCCTCATCAATCACTAATTCAGAGGTTTGCCTACAGCCTGGTCTTATGGAGGCATTGTGTCAGTTGAGGCTCCCTCCTCTCTGATGACTCTAGCTAGTGCCAAGTTGACATAAAACTAGCAAGCACAACATAACACTCCCCTTTCCTCCTCTGTAGCTGTCCAGCAGCCATGGATGATCTGGGTCTACCTGAAAGGGAGGCTGGAAATGAAAAAGGGACGGGGTTCGAGAGGAGAATGAAGCAACACAAACGTTTCTGATCAAGGTTTGAAGTTTACTATTCTGTACTGCTTATAAAGGGAAAGCCCAAAGACCCAATCCTTTGTGTCAGCAAGCTCAGTGGGCGGTCAAGTCCTCAGGGCTCCTGTGGGAAATGCAAACGCAGAGGCCAGACTGGTTCCAGCCATGTTGTTTGTCCTGCTCAAGGCTGGGGGAAGGGCACACCCCCCCCCCCCCATCTATATAGTATGGATATATATCTCCATGTATATATCTCTGAGTCCTTCGCTTCTTTCTTGGCTTCCCACATCCACCAAAAGCTTTCTGAGAATTCTTAAAGCTTTGCTTCCGTGTGTGTGTGTGTGTGTGTGTGTGTGTGTGTGTGTGTGTGTGTGTGTGTGTGTGTGTTTTCTGTGTTCACATCGTCACATGTGATTGTGATGGTTTGTTCAGCAGGGTTTACAATTCCTGAAGGGAATTCGGAAGTCACAGCTCCACCATGTTCTACAGAGATGTTTGACCAGGACTGATGTTTTGCCGGGGTGCCCTGCAGTTTCCCATTTTACCCAGGGTGCTCTGCGGTTTCCCATTTTACCCAGGGTGCTCTGCGGTTTTCTATTTTACCCAGGGTGCTCTGCAGTTTCCTTTCGGTGCCGAGGGATGAAGGGTTGGCTCTGGAACTTGGCTCTGGATAGACTCCTCCGCTCAGTTTCCTTAGTAACGTATTCTCTCTGTGTTCTCCTCTTCTGTAATGCTTATTCAATCGATCCATCTCCATTGAAGGTCTCCCTCAATTCACCTTTGAGTTTGATTCATCTTTCTGCCTCTTCTTGTGTTTTTATGGAAATTGCATCCTGGACTTCATCTTGACCTTGGGGTACTGAATAAAAACACAAGGTTGTACAAGAGGAATTTCATTTCAGATAAACTACATACTGCATGAGGGCGTACTTATACTAAAAGGGCGTTGTGGTTACTTGAAATTAAAGCGTCCTGAATTGTGTTTATGACTACATTTGACAGCACCCTTTTCAACTCTTTTATGAATCTGCCCTTTCTGCAGCTCTATTTTAAGTCTCCAAATTCTATTTTCTTTTCCATCCTTCCTTGTCTCCTTTGAAGAGGTGGCGCCTCTGTGTTGCCCAGGCCAGAGCACAGCCACTGTCTGCACGCAGCCTCGGTACCACCACAGACGGCTGCATAGTGCAGACAACCAAACTGGCTGAGCTCTAGGCTCAGGTGATCCTCCTGACTTCATCTCTTCTTTGCACAGTAATGTGAAGTCTTTTCTTCATGTAGTGCTATTAAGGACTTTAAAAGGTTGTCTCCTGCTTAGATTTTCTTTTATCTCTGCTGTTCATGTTAATTTCCTCCCCTATGTGGCAATCCTTGGCTAACCTGAAGAATGACTCACTAGTACGGTGGCAATGAGTTTGGTGAACAGGGGGAGAACACGGGCCTTCCTGGGCTTCTCTCTGCTTTACTGGGGGCTCCTGTCAGGATCTGTGATGGTTTGAATGAGGATGGCCACTATAGGCTCACACTCATGTTTGACTGTTCGGACCCCAGTTGTTGAAACTATTTAGGAAGGATTTAGGAAGTGTGGCCATGTTGGTAGAGCTTGTCATTTGGGGCAAGCTTTGAGGTTTCAGAGTCCATGCTGTTATCAGTTAGTTTCTCTTCCACTCTGTCTCTGTCTATGTGTGTGTCTCTCTCTCTATCTCTGTCTCTATCTCTCTGTCTCTATATATGTCTCTCTCTGACTCCGTCTTTATCTCTCTCTCTCTCTCTCTCTCTCTCTCTCTCTCTCTTTTTCTGTATGTCTCTTTCTCTGCCTCTGTCTCACCCACATGGTTTTATCTCAACATTTTATCTCAATATCTGGGTTCTCAGCTACTGCTTCAGCGCCATGCCTGCCTGCCTGCCTGCTTCCTTCCATGGCGGTCATGGACTCAAACCCTCTGAAACCCCTAAGCACCAAGTACTTTCTTTCTTCTATCAGTTGTCTTGGTTATGGTATCTTAGCCATGCGACAGAAGCGTAACTAACACAGCTCTTTAGGTCCTTTTCCCTGAGCAATCAGGCCCCAAAGACGAAACCTCTCATTTTCTTTCTGAGGTTAAAAGGAACTATCGGTGTTTGGAGAGATGGTACGGAAGATAGCAAGGACCCAGGGAAGCAGCTTTCTGTAACCCATCCTCCTCTGATCTCTTTGCCTTAGTGTGCCTGGTAGCTCTGCGTCCAGAGAGCCTTCCACCAGGGGTGGAGGCCACTCGTCCTTCAGAAGGCAAGGCAGGGAGCCTGGGAACCCAACTGCCCCTGATACCATCTTGTCCTTCTCCCTATTTGCAGAGGAATTTGCCTCCTCCAGTTGTTCAGGTCCTGGGTACTCCTGAGGAGCACACTTCTGGCTTAGGGTTTAGCTTTCTGTAGCACTCCAAGTCAGTTTCCACTGGCTCATCTGTTTTCAAATGGCCCAAATTGTATTGAACCCAGGACCTCAAGTGTGCTGAATATATGCTTTCCCGTCAAGCTGGTCGTCACATCTCAACCCTGACTCTCTCTTGTTCCCATTGACCTTCAGTTTAGAACTTCTTTAGGGAAAGAGTAGTAGTAACTATTTCTGTCAACATGTGAGGTTGCACTAGATATTGGTGTTAGTTCAGATAATTGTAAGATTACTTTATATATATATATATATATATATATATATATTTTTTTTTTTTTTTTTTTTTTTTTGGTTTTTTTTTTTTTTTTTTTTTGGTTTTTGGTTTTTCGAGACAGGGTTTCTCTGTGTAGCTCTGGCTGTCCTGGAACTCACTCTGTAGACCAGACTGGCCTTGAACTCAGAAATCCGCCTGCCTCTGCCTCCCGAGTGCTGGGATTAAAGGCGTGCACCATCACTGCCTGGCTCCCTTTTTTTTTTTTTTTTTAATGGTTGCTTTTTCTAATATGTTAAAAGGAGGGTCTTCCAGTCAGCTGCCAAGCAACCGTGGCGTGTTGAGGCGTTAGATTGTATCTTGGATACTGTTATATTGCTGTAAAGTGACACCATGACGAAGGCAACTTATAGAAGAAAGCATTTAATTTAATTTCAGCAGCTTGCTTATAGCTTCAGAACGTTGGTTCAGTAGCATCATGGTGGGGAGCTTGACAGCAGGCAAGCAGGCTTTGGTGATGGAGAAGTAGCTGAGAGCTACATTCTCATCTGCAGTCAGTAGGCAGAGAGAGAGAGAGAGAGAGAGAGAGAGAGAGAGAGAGAGAGAGACTGGCCCCTGGCATTGGCGTTTGTGATCTTAAAGCCCAGTCCCACTCCTGGTACCACTTAAAGCCCACACCTCCAGTGAGTGACACACCTCCTCCAACAAGGCCATACCTCTTTGGGGACCAAGCATACAAATGTCCATAGGGAGTGGCACTATTAGGAGCTGTGGTCTTATTGGAGGAGGTGTGGCCTTGTTGGAGGAGGTGTGGCCTTATTGGAGGAGGTGTGGCCACGTTGGAGGAAGTGCATCGCTGTGGAGGTGGGGTTTGAGCCCTCCCATGCTCCAGCTCTACCCGGTGCAGAATCTAGTGTCCTCCTGGCTGACTTTGGATCTCGATGTAGAATTCACCGCTTCTCCAGCACCATGTCTGCCTGGACGCTGGCATGCTTCCCACCGTGATGATAATGGACTGGACCTCTGAAACTGTGAGCCAGCCCCAAGTAAATGTTGTCCTTAGAAGAGTTGCCTGGAGCACATCGTCTTCTCAGAGCAATAAAACCCTAAGTGAGACACTGTGCAATCTAGCCTACTCTTGAATTCGTGATCCACCTGCCTCAGCCTCCTCAGTACTGAGATTACAGGTGTGGCTGCAACATTCACAACATGTCTGCTGACATTTAAAAGTTACATACTTGCGGGTTGATGTTGAGGTTTGGTCTTGCTGTCTATTGCAATGCTAAGTGCGGCCCCAAGACCTGGAGTCCACACGTAGACCCAAGTGACATGTGTGATCCTGCCCCCAAGTCATTTCTCATTGGTAAATAAAGATGCCAACAGCTAATAGCTGGGCAGAAGAGACATAGGTGGGGTTTAGGTTTCATGGACTTGGGGTTCAGAGATGGACCACAAGGAGGAAGAAGGTACAGAAGGAAGAAGGAGAAGCCACCATGGGTTAGGAATCAAGAGAACATGGCCCTGAGGGCTGGTCAATTGGAGTTAAGAGCAGCCCTGATGAAACATAGTAAGTAATAACTCGGGATTATCAATAGAAAGTAGATTCTAATAACATAGAAGGTAGATATCTGCCCAGCTCTTGTTCTACTTAAGGCTTATTGTAAATATAAGGGTGTGTGTGTGTGTGTGTGTGTGTGTGTGTGTGTGTGTTTTATCCAGGAACTAAATGGTCAAAGGTGAGATAGAAATCCAGGGTTGGGATTAAAAATTTCTAAAAGAGGTTGAATACTTCTTGAGCTGACAATCCAGTAGTGCTAAAATGATACAAGTTGGGGGGAAAGCCCTCCACACTTAACCAAAAATGTTTTAAAAATCACCCCAGGCTGTGTGTATAGGTGTTTCTGTACCACAAATGAATTTCTTGTTTAGATCTGAAATCTGATACATTTCTGGTTCCAACCATGCCCGACAAGGGATGCTCACACTGCATCATCAGAGTCTGGCTCCTCCCACTGGGATGCTCTATCTGTTTCCTCCCAGGCTTTCCCCAGCAAGCCACAGCTCTGAGCTCCTGTGTTTTCTCCTTCCTTTCTTGGATGCTTGGAATCTTGTCTATTTACCCCTCTTCAGTGAAAGTGTCACCAGCTTTTGTTTGGGGCTCCTAACCCCTCCCCTCAGGCACTCCTTCCCCAGCACTAGCTTGCTGGGGCATGTTTTATTTTCTGATTATCCTCTCTCCAGCTGCAAACACCCTGTTAATGGGCTGCTGGTTTTACCATGTAAACTCATTAGGTCTTGCGTATGGTGTTTGTGTGTTCTAAGTGATGAAGAAATTTCAGCCCCACAGACGGAATTGTAGAAGTATCTGCCTAGCACATGTAGAAACCTCCTGTCCCTTACATTTCTTACACCCCCCAACTTCAAGGTCGGGAACCTAGTCCCACACTCAGCCATGTTTTTGGCTTTGGTAAGAAAACCCAAACAACCACACTGAAACTCTGCTGACTCTAAGCCCATGGGTTAACTCTTCTTAGAATCTGTTGCTCTTTATACTATTCTCTAGGAACTTGCTCAGCCCACGGAGAGAGGTGCCTCAAAATTCTGTCTCCGCGGAAGCCAATTGCTCTAGTTTGCATAAGGAGTGTTTCTTCCCACCACCACAGCCCTTGCTTTGAAAGTTTGGTTCCCAGTCTGCGGCATGTTGGGAAGTCCTGGAACCTCCAGGGAGTGTAGCCTAGCGGTAGGAACTTAGGTCAGCCGAGGCATGCTTCCACAGGGTGTAGAGGGGAAGAGGTTCCTGTGCACACAGATAAGCCCCAGGAAAACCCAGATGGTTAAAGACACATGCTTGTCTCTTGAAAGGAAGATGTCTACCTGTCTTCCACCGAGAATGCTGGGAAAGGATGTAGTTTACAACCTGCTGATCTTTGGCTTTCCGTAGGCTTCATCTGAATACCCCAGAATATTGTGTTTCTTTATCTAAGACTCCGCACCAACCGCCCCTCAAAATCTTGACCATTGCTTCTCAGTCCGTAACACCCATCCTTCTGAGGGCTGTTCCTTACGCTCACAAGAGCCTAAGTGACTTCTGTGGCATTTTAGGGCAGGCCAATCCTGACTCCCACAGGATTATGTTTACCTCTGACACTCTCCCTAGACCCTTATCTTAAACATTGTTTCTTAAGTCAACAGAACTCACCTTTATGGAAGATGGCCATATGTAGTACTCAGTAATGTAAACATGCCTTAAGCTTTGTTGTACACTCAGGACTGAGCTAATTGTCACCAGGAAACCTTTACCCCAAAATTGTGCTGTGCTTAAATATGGCTACAATAAACCACCCGGTGTCAGACTCTGAAGTCTTGAACCAGTGCCCGCAGCTAAATCAGATTGAACTGAGATTTGTTATTGACTCTCCGCAGGTTGTCTCACTGCCGGAAGTGACACTTGCAGGACCCCCACAGAAGGGGATGTCGGGATTTCTCTCTGCTTTGTTTCTCAGTCACCACAAAGTCATCAGCTTCTCCACCATGTATTCTTTTTTTCCCTTTCTTCTTCTTTTTCTTAAAAGATTTATTTATTTATTATATTTACATATACACTGTAGCTGTCTTCAGACATTTTTTTCTTCTCGTTCCGGCCACGCTCCCTCCCCCGCTCGCTGTTGCCGTCTTCAGACTCCCCAGAAGAGGGCATCGGATCCCATTACGGATGGTTGTGAGCCACCATGTGGTTGCTGGAACTTGAACTCTCGGACCTTTGGAAGAGCAGTCAGTGCTCTTAACCACTGAGCCATCTCTCCGACCTCCTCTTCTTCTTCTTTTTAATTGGATATTTTATTTATTTACATTTCAAATGGTATCCCCTTTCCCGGTTTCCCCTCCGGAAACTCCCTATCCCACCCTCCTTTCCCTTGCTTTTATGAGGGTGCTCACCCACCCACCCACCCACTCCCACCTCCCCGCCCTGGCATTCCCCTACACTGGGGCATTGAGCCTTCCCAGGACCAAGGGCCACTCCTCCCATTTACGTCCGACAAGGCCATCCTCTGCTACATATGCGGCTGGAGCCATGGGTCCCTCCATGTGTACTCCTTGGTTGGTGGCTTAGTCCCTGGGAGCTCTGGGGTGTCTGGTTGGTTGATAATGTTGTTCTTCTTCCTATGGGGTTGCAAACTCCTTCAGCTCCTTCAGTCCTTTCTCTAACTCTTCCTTTGGGGACCCCGTGCTCAGTCCAATGGGTGGCTGCAAGCATCTGCCTCTGTATTTGTCAGGCTCTGGAAGAGCCTCTCAGGAGACAGCTATCCACCATGTATTCTTGTCAGGTCTCACCACACACCTAAACCCACAGAACCAAATGACCCTGGACTAGAAAACTGTGAACCCAGAGGAACTTTCCTCTTTTTAAGGTGATTGATTAGCCCAGACAGTCTCTTGCAGTTACAAAAGCTAACACACCATCAAAGCCCCAGATTTCACCAGTCTCCAGCCAACCTCAGTAGTTAGTGTCCCTTTGACTTTAGAGAGACAGGACTTCATGAGCTGGCAGAAGGAAAGACACTTGTCATAGGCTTAGAACCCATTTTTTGTTCCCTTAAATTATTCCTATAGCAGAGTTGACTCAGCAATTAAGAGAGCTCGCTGCTTCTGCAGAAGACTGGAATTTGGTGCCCTCCACCTACAGCAGGTAGGTGGCTCACAACCTAAGCTAAGTCAAGCTTCAGGGCTTAGAACTCCACAGACATCTGACCTCCACTGGCACCCCCACCCCTGCTTGCTCCACCACCAACCCCTCAACACACACACACACACACACCACACGCACACACGCACACACATACACACACATAATCTTTACAAAAAAAAAAAAAAAAAGCCTCAAGCAATGACGACGCTAATAGACATGTTAACACAGAGGGGAAATATCAAGAGGCCCCACCCCCACAGAACTACAGGCCATTAACAAGTTCTGAGCCAGGATCAATTAGTCTTCTCCAGAGATGAGCTTCTGATTAGTCATAAAACACACAAGTGATCAGCCCTGGAATCATGTATGTACAGCAGATTCGGCAAGTTGTATTTATGTAATTTTGCATGTATATGTAACAATAATAATTAAAGGAAAAGATGCCATGAATTTGGGGGCGGGGCATGGAAGAGATTGGAGAAAAGGGACGCGGGAAATGTTAGAGAGATGATTTGATTATATTTTAGTTAATTTTAAATTTTATTTATTTACATCCCAAATGTTGGCCCCCGGGGTCACCCCTCACAGAGTTCCTCCCCCCTCCTCGTTGCCTCTGAGAGGACAGTCCACCACCCCCACCCTGGTGCATGAGTCTCTGCAGGATTGAGCACATCCTCTCCCACTGAGGCCAGACATGGCAGCCCTCTGCTACATAGGTGCCAGCAGCCTCAGACCAGCCCGTGTATGCTCTTTGGTTGGTGGCTTAGTCTCTGGAAGCTCCCAGGGATCCGGGTTAAAAAAAGAAAGAAAAGAAAGACGGAAGTTGGAGCAATGGTAACGGTCTTGGTTCAAGACTGGCATATAAGTTCTACCCATTCCCAAGTTTCAGGCTGCTGCAAAGACAAACGCCAAGCAGGCTGGGCTTCCTACTCTGACTTTCACTATGGAAAAGCCTCCAGAACGCCTTAAAGATGCAAGTCATTCCTAGCCCTGCTTTGTCGGGAGCTGCCCATATTCAGAGAGCAATCTCTGCCAATTCTTCCCAACCCCCTGAAAGTTGGAAGTTCGGGCTGGTTCTGGGAAGAAAGGTTGAGTGGGCATATTATTACCTAAATGGAATTAGGTTTCTGTCTCAGAAAGACTCCCAATAAGACTGAAAGCAACCCTGCTACAGCAGTGCAGGAGTAACTACCGCCACCCGTAGGAAGATGAGCTTGGGTTACAGCTGCCTGTGCACCTGGTTATCACTTTGCAAAAGGCAGTAACTCGAGGTGCGCTTCTGGTCGCCGTGCCCTTCGGGTGACGGCTAAAGGAATCCTGGCTTGATGTAATCAATACCCCGAGCGCGCCTTACTCAGATATCAGCACCAGACAAGAGGCTGACCATGATTAATCAACTAATTATGAAGGTCATTTTCACGTCACTGTGTGACTTGCTGGATGCTTTTATATTTTTCTACGGAGTTGTGGCTGAGAACATAGATCAGTTGGTGGAGCGCCTGCCTAACACACATGAGACCCTGGGTTCGATCCCTAACACCGCAGAGGCAATAGAGCTTAACACTGCTTTGTAAAGAGTGTGACAACCTTGCATTCAAACTGTGCCCATCATGGCGGGTAAATCACCGTCGTCCTCTCCCTTGAGCAAGAATCACCGGGGCTTGCCACGTGGCGGGTGTTGCAAATTCAAGTGCCATTAACACAGACTTCAATTCTTCTCTTTTGGAAGACCTAGGAAAGATGCTGGACACCCACAGTCTGTGGGCTTCAGTTCAGGTTCCATCAGTTGGCTTCAAGAAAATTCCACTTGGCTCCGCCCAACAGCAACCTAGCAACGGCTTGCGTCATCATCTGCCACCATTACTACCTGTGCAGTGCCAGAGAACTGCTCGCAACCCCAGCCCCCCATCTTTTTCTCTCCCTCCCTCCCTCTTCCCTCTCTCTTCCTCCTCCTCCTCTGTTCCCTTCCTTCTCACTCTCTTTCTCTCTCTGTTCCCAGGTATTCCCCACCGGCCTCTCTTTGTCCTTCTGTCTGTCCGTCTCTATCCTCACTGTCTCCTCTCTCGTGCCTCTGTCTGCCTCTCCCCTTTTCCAGGTCCTCACTTCCCTCCCTTCCCCTACAGTAAACCTTCCTTATAGTAGGTCTGTCGAATGGCGTGTTTCTCAGGGGAATGCCCTGGCATGGCCTTGCCAGGTACCCCCTACCTCTGCTGCTGCCACATTATATTTCATAACACCATCAGCCCCCACCAACAACATTTAAAAGTTAAATAATAACGATGATGACGACGATGATGATGGGGGGGGGGGAGGAAAGAAGGAAGGAAGAAAAAAGAAAAAGATTATGGGCCATTCCGGGCTCACATTTGCTCATGATGACTTCTGGTGGAACAGAGTAGTAACTGACTTTGTTAACTGGGCAGGCGTTTTCCCAGGCTCCTGGTTCCTTATTTTGCATGCAGCAGCTTCTCACTTCCCTCACCTGACTTTTAGAAGTAGAATCCAATAGACTTCCTCATCAGAAGGCCACCCTTCTGGTCCTCACTGCCTTGGGAACGCTGGGTACCTAACATTGTGATTTTAAGCCTGTATTTCATGTCAAGGAATTGGGAACAGGGAGGTGAAGTGGCATCCCCACGGGGCTTTCTTACCTATCTGCAGGAAAGAACAAAATGCAGGGCACAGACAAGAGTCTCTGTTGTTTAGAGGCAAAGTTGGGCACCAGGAGGTGCTGAAGAGCAGGAAGGAGGTCACCAGGGCAGGGTGCCTGCCTTACTTACTGACCAGACACATCTACAAGGACGATCCTAATCCTCTTCCTGTTTCTAAACAGCCAAGGAGTGGCAACTTCTCACTTCCTGGTTCCTCCACGCCCAGTAGCTTGGAGCACGATGAGAAATTCTGAGAATGGCAGGAGCCCACAGCCTGAGTCTCACAGAACTTCCAGCCCAGTCAGGACGCTATGGTAAGAGACACAGCTTGGGAACGGACCCACCGATTTGCAGATTGACTTGAATCTGCAGAGAAACTCACCACGGATTCTGTAGAGTTAACGGATCCAGGAGTCCCCTGCACATTGTGTTAAAACACAAAGTAGGACTCCACTGGTCATGCTTCTGAGCCGCTTACAGAGCATGCCTACACGGCTTGTCCTCAGGCTGCGCTGAGGGGCCGTGGGAGCACCCTTTGTCACTGCTCCAGTCATTGTTCACTCTTCCATATGGAGGATCTGTATGTCACCTCTCTGCCTTTTGCTTTTTTGTTTGTTTGTTTTTCGAGACAGGGTTTCTCTGTGTAGCCCTGGAACTCCCTCTGTAGACCAGGCTGGCCTCGAACTCAGAAATCCGCCTGCCTCTGCCTCCCAAGTGCTGGGATTAAAGGCGTGCGCCACCACAGCCCGGCGCCGCCTTTTGCTTTTGCCCTTTCCTACTCCCCCTTCATGTCTCCATCTTCCCATCTCCCTCATTGTCCCGACGCACAGCCCTACTCGCTCCTGGTCCAGCTCCGTTACCCACAGTGCTTTCCTACTTGTTTGCAAGAAAGACCAAAATGCGGGGCACAGACAAGAGGCATGGTAATCACTGCCCCCTTACTTAGGCTGAACTACGTGGAGAGAAAAGTCTGGCACCCCGCCTGCATTTTGTATCTGATTCTTATGTACGAACACGCACACACGCACATACATGAGAGTGCCAGAGTCCTTCCCCTGTTAGCTCTCACACTGTCCCACTTTATACACAGATGCTCCCAAAGGGGCATGGAGATCTGCAGCCACTCCCAGCCCTGCAGTCACTGTGGGATCCAGGAAAAGCAGATAGGTCACGTGATGGTTAGACCGCCCCTTAAGCAGAAGCGTCATCTCATAGAGACCAACTGTCTCAAGCAGTAAGGATCTCTTTGTACCACCATGCAGACTCAGAATTGAGAAAGTGACGGACCGGACTTGACTATGCGCACCGCTTGCTTCTTGCCCCGGCGCTTCCTCTGTTCAAACCCAAACCTCAGACTTAGGAGTCCCTGAACTCTAGCTGTTCCTCTCCCCAGGTGTCAGGTCTGTCCACTCTCCTTTTTCTGCCCTTTGACACTACTCGTTTCTGTAACTGCAGTATTGAAACAAATGGTTAAGCCTAGTTTGCTCTAGGATTTCTAGAGCTAGGGCTTTGCTCTAAAACACCAGTAACTATAGTTACTGTAGTGACTAGAAATAATATGTCTCGCCAGTAAGGAATCGCTCATTTAGAGGTGAAGGGGAAACTCTTTAATAGTGCTTGTCTGCCTCTGGCTAGTGTTCAAAAGGAGCTGGCCTCAAACAGAAGATTTTACCTTAGGCCTGTGCATCACACACACACACACACACACACACACACACACACACACACACACACACTGTTGTCCTTAAATCTCTTTTAGGTTCTGGCCTCACGTTATACTTTGAACAGTTCAAACAAAGATAGGAGACTACAAATCTGGCCAGTGCAGATGAGAGATTTACACCACAAAGTTATGGCTAGCATTATTTCTGAAGTATCTTGCCCATCTGGCAGAATTATGCTTTTCTCAAGAAGGGAACTGAGGGCTTCATGTGAGGCTAGGACTTAATGTACGGTGTGTAACGACCCAGTGCTGGCCTTGAGCTGCCTGTTTGTTAGAGGTGTGTTCTTTAGGGATTGCCTAAGGGCTGGCTAGTTCTGCAGAGCAAGCATTTACATCATAATCCTCCTTATCTTTAACAGGCCAGGTTATCAGGTTACTTATCTTTGGGGGTATTTGTGGAAGCACTTCCTTAGCTGAGGTTTACTTTGTGTCATTTGACGTCTCCTAAGGAACTGCATTAGTAAGCCCTTTATAACCTATTACTTTTAAGTTTCTTTTGCATCCCAGAGGCATGTACCTGTAATGCCGGTGCTGGGGAGGCAGAGACAGGAGGATGCCTGGAGGTTGTTGTCTGG
>CM052720.1:6360758-6375744 GCA_028551405.1 Uromys caudimaculatus
TTTTCCATGTATGCACACTCATCCATACAGTATGTATGGGGGGGGGGGGAGGGAGAGGGGGAGAGGGAGGGGGAGAGGGAGGGGGGAAGGAGAGCACACTGAGGTTAGGACTTGGGTCTGTCTGAGACAAAGTCTGCAACTTTTACCCTCATTCTTCTGTATGGCACAATAGCCTAGAAGTTGGACGGTAGGCGTAGAAAGAATATCTTATGTACTGTGTGGATGCATCACTTGTCAATTAAAAAACCTATGGCCTATAGGAGAGGGTAGAATTGAAGGTGGGACATCCAGGAGGCAGAAAGAATTCTGGGATAGAGCCAGGCACGAGAGACTCACCTGGGAAGATGCGATGAGTCTGATGCATGGTACCTGAGCGCAGGTAACCAGCCATATGGCAGAATGGAGGTTAAAATAACTGGGTTATTTTAAGTTATGATCTAGTCAGAGAAGAATCTTGCTATATGGCCAAGGTATTTGTAAATATATTTTGAATCTTGAGTCTTATTTCTGGGAGCATGGGACTTAGAGGAAGAACCAGACTGAACTTCTACAGGTAAGAAAGGCTTGAGTGGAAAGAAATGGTGGACCACATTTGCATAGACATTTGTGGTCCACGAATGTCACTGGGCCTTGACTAAGGTGATGCCCCATAAGACATCTAGATGAGTCAGCAGTAAAGCTACTCAAGAATGCCCAGATTAGCAGAGCGGGCACCAGTACCAGGAAAGTCCAACATAGCAAACACTGAAAGAAGTAAATTGGCCTGAGCCAGGCTCACTCCGCAAGAGGCTACAAACTAGCAGTTTAGGAGACCAGGTCTCAGTTTCTACTTCCCAGAACTGGGCGAGTCAGTATCAAGAACAACTGTAGGCTTATGTCAAGAGGTACCCTTCCTCAGCTTGCAAAGGACAGTTAGCCACGCTTGCAGCCAAGAGGTTAAGAGCTACCCCTCCTTGGCATGAAGCAAGGATGTCTAGTCTGAATCATAGTATCAGCCAGATCCTCAGAGATAGAACCCACCAATCAAGATATAGATCACCTACCCCTCCCTAATGTTCCTCTTTTTGCTATAAGACTGAATCTGCAAACTCAGTGGGTGTCCTTCCATTGAGATGGAATTGGGCCCCTGCATGCAGGAATAGACGCTCTTTGCTTTTGCGAAGTGACTTATTTGAGTCTGGGGTACCATTCTTCAGGGATTCACGGACGGACCCTAACAACGCTTCCAAATTCTCCGTGGAGATGTTGCCAGAGGATAAAATTACAATTTCTTTGCTGTTGTTTGTTGGTTTGTCTGTTGTTTGAGAGAGGGTCTTACTTTGTAACTGAGGCTGTCCTGAAACACACTGGGTAGACCAGGCTGGCCTCATAGCCACAGAGATTCACCTGCCTCTGCCTCCCCGGTGATAAGATCAGAAGCATGCACCACTATGCCCAGCTTACAATTTCTTTTAAAGATCTGCTTTTCAGTGGTATCATGAACAGTACTTATTCAATAAAATACGTTAAGTGTTCTGATGGGCTCGGGAAAAGAAAGAGGTTATTTCCCTTATCTGGTGGGGTCAAGGAATCAGGACTTTTTTTTAAAAAAAAGGATCAATTAATGGCAGGTTATTACCAGTCACTTCTTTTGTGTAGAAGTTAAAACTAACGTATCTTTACTGTCAGGTCAACTGGGAGATTTGACCGTTATTTATTTATTTATTTATTTATTTATTTATTTATTTTTTTATTTTTTTATTTTTTTATTTTATTTTATTTTATTTTTTTGGTTTTTTTCGAGACAGGGTTTCTCTGTGTAGCCCTGGCTGTCCTGGAACTCACTCTGTAGACCAGGCTGGCCTCGAACTCAGAAATCCGCCTGCCTCTGCCTCCCAAGTGCTGGGATTAAAGGTGTGCGCCACCACTGCCTGGCTTGACCGTAATTTCAAATACTGGTTTCTGGGAAGGTCAGATATGTACCTTAGCTGTGGCTTGATGACTATATCTTTAGTGTGTATGACTGTGTGTTTATCTTTGCTGTGCCCTGTTCAGGGGACTTGTAGAGAGCAATGGTTTTCTGTAATTCCTATATTTGACATACCGTCATCAGGTCACAACTATACACAGAGTTTGTTACCAAACAAGAACTACATATGCTGGTCCAACGACCCAGGGCCCAAAGGATGACATTCCTCCATTTCACATGGGTCCTCCTCAGTGGCTCCCACCTCAGATTATATCATCTCCATGGTGACCTACAAACCCTTCTGCAGCTTATGTTAACCCTCTCCCTAAACTACCTTTTAATACATTCGTTCCTCGTAAGTCTCCTTTTAGTTCCTACCAAGTCTGCTCAAGATGTGAGAGAAAGGGAAACATTTAGGGTTAGGGATCTGGAAAAAATCACCTCAAGACGCACCAGAAGAGGGCACTGGATCCCATCACAAATGGTTGTGGGCCACCATGTGGTTGCTGGGACTTGAACCCAGAACCTCTGGAAGAGCAGCCAGTGCTCTTAACTGCTGAACCATCTCTCCAGCACTGACAGTCAATTTTTTTTTTTTTTTTTTTTTTTTTTTGGTTTTTTGGTTTTTTGGTTTTTCGAGACAGGGTTTCTCTGTGTAGCCCTGGCTGTCCTGGAACTCACTCTGTATACCAGGCTGGCCTCGAACTCAGAAATCCACCTGCCTCTGTCTCCCAAGTGCTGGGATTAAAGGCATGCGCCACCACTGCCCGACTGACAGTCAAATTTTTAAAACAAGTAACATGCAGGAAAGTTGGAGACAGTATGGAGCTGGGGAAAAGCTTGCTAAGCCTGGAGATTTCAGTTCTAAATCTTCTGCTTCTAACAGACTAAGCGGCTACCTTGGCAAAGTGGCCATTTTTCCTGATGCTGCTTCCTATTCCTCCTCTTTCTCCTCCTCCTTCCCTCCCTCCTCCTCCTCTTCCTCCTCCTCCTCTTCCTCCTCTCCCTCTCCCTCTTCCTCTTCCTCCTTCTCTCCCTCCTCCTCCTCCTCTCCCTCCTCCTCCTCCTCCTTCTTCTCCTCTTCCTCTTCTCCCTACTCCTCTTCCTCCTCCTCCTCTCCCTCCTCCTCCTTCTCCTTCTCCTCTTCCTCTTCTCCCTCCTCCTCTTCCTCCTCCTCCTCTTCCTCCTCCTCCTTCTCTCCCTCCTCTTCCTCTTCCTCCTCCTCCTCCCCCTCCTCCTCCTCCTCCACCTTTTGTTTTGTTTTTTTTTTTTGCCAGGGAGGCTCACTATGCAACCTAGGCTGTCCTTGAACTCAGGACCTTCCACTGACACTCCAGTGCACCTCTGGTCTTGGCTTCCTCTGTAAAGTTGGAGGACAAGAGTGAATGATCACTAAGATTCCTTTGACCTCTGCTCTCCAGCGTCTTCTCTAATGAACAAGAAACATGACAATAATATTGCATTTAAACCAAAGTGTAAACACAAACTATGTTGAGTCAGTGCAAGAGGGTAAAGTAACCGATAAGTAATTACAATTACAAGTTCAAAACACTCAGGGAAGACAGAAACAGCAGATACTCTAGTTTTTCTTAACAGATTTAAAATTCCACGACGATGGCCACCTATAGATATCACTCCCCAAATATGCAGTCGGGGCAATGCTTGTTTGTGAGAGTTGGGGTTCTCAAGGTCTCTGCACTGCAATCTGGCTGGGATATCTTAGATAACTGATCAATTTTGTCACCACCAGTATCTTCATCTTCAAAGTTAAGAAGGCTGAACTGAACACTTATGAAGATTCCACAGTACAGAAGAGAACACTACACATTTTTACTACCATACAGAGAGTAGTAGAATTCTGCAACCTCAAATTGTTATGGTCCCATAAAGGCATTGAATCATTAAGCCAACTGGCACCATCTTTATTCTAAGCAACAGTAAACAGATCCAGAATATAATTAGAGCCAAACAAATTATTTCCTTCATGACAGGTTATAGAATTTAACATGCATGATATTTTCCATCTTTGAAGTTAACACAATTACATTTGCTTCGGGCCAATTCTTCTGACTCCAAACATTTCCAACCGAAAAGAAGAACTGCATGAGGCAGCCTTCCACACTTGCACGCAAGACCCTGGACAAATGTGGTGGGGCAGGCTGAGCACTAGACTCTTGAGGGCAGGAGTATGAGAACAAAGAAAGCATCTCTTTGAATTTTAGAGCTCACTCAGAATAAAAATACTAATCTTGCATGAATACTGCCCTCAGTCCTTTAACTGGGCTTGATTCAATACATGGAAAGAAACTGGTTGATAAAGATCAGAATAAAAGACTGAAAAAAGAAATTCAGTTAAGCCCTGTTGTGGGAAATATTATTTTGGTGGCTTTCTCCCCCCACTTAGACCATATAGTTCCCAAATAAAAGACACCCCCAAATAAAGAACTCTTTAAATTTGGAATAAGCTTTAAAACACTAGAGTTGAGCACATATCAACCCTCTAAGCTATTTCATCTACTTCCCTGTCAAGAATTGTGAGATATCACTTGCCATGCTCCACCTTGGCTGCTCCTACTCCAACAGGCTCGGGTCTCAAGTCCATGCGCTCAAGATCCACCTACCCCACGGCAACTTCCTTCTGCCTTCCTCTCTCCTCTCTGTCTCATGGTCCTTTGCCTGATACTCCAAGCCCAGGAACCTCAGATCTATTCCAGTCTCTTCTGCCCAGCCCTGGCTATAGCATCTTTAACCAATCAGGGATAACTTAGGGGCAAAGCTTACACAACAAAAGCTGGTATGCCGGAGTCTTTTCTTGTCCCTGAGAATCTCCTGGAGGGGGTACAGAACAACCAGACCTTGAGGGCCAGTATTTAGTATTTGAATGCATAGTCTGGTACCAGACCAACACCTACAAAGCCCCAAATGTTGTGGATGGCTCTGTGCTGCCTGTATTTTGATGTTAATTCTGCTCTCCCAGGAGAGGCTGTCTGGAAGAGGACTGAGTCTTGTACTCAGGTGACAAGTGATTCTTGTGAATCCTCCCCCCCCCCCCCAAGTGAATAAAGGAACCAATCACTGGGCGAGTAGGTGGGGCTTCTGGGTTGCACGGAGGAAGAGAGGAGGAAAGGCCCAGATGTAGCTGCTAGTGTCTCCCGGTTTCATGGTGGATTCGCCACCGGAGGAATTAGATTTAATACGGCTTACAAGATTAGGATTCTAGTTGTTGCACCCAGAGATTGAGTTACCATTGTTTCTGTACTAAGTTTGTGTGGTGTGTTCCTTCTGCGGTGACTCGACTGGGTTCCAAAGAGAAAGGTACAGCAGCAAAGCGTGGGTTTGCCTGATGTGCACCACAAAAGCCGTGGGGGTTTTGAGGCATGGAGCTGGCGTGGTAGTGACCCACCAGTGGGAACTTAGTGAGCGGGGTGGAGAGATTTCAGAGACTGAGTCAGAGAGTCTCCATCGAGATAAGATCCTCTCGGTCTGGTTGCCCTGTACCCCCTCCAGGAGATCCTCTGGGACAAGGAGAGCCTCAGGCATGAGATAAGATAAGAGATACCCACCAGTGCATGGCAACCAGCCCTTCATGAGTTGCTGGCAGTAGCGTGGATGCTTTAGTTTGTTTTTTTTGTTTTTTTTTTTTTTTTGTAACAATGTAAAGAATTTCTCTACCATATTTAACTCCCAGAGACTTGACCTAACAAGCCATCATTTATTTTCTGGGAGGGACACTTTATCAGCCCAAGCCGAACATGAAAGAGGATGCCCCCACACTCTCGCCCAAGGTGTCTTGACCTGGAGAAGCACTCCTGTTAAGGATGCTCCTTTCTGTTGCTTCACTAACAACTATCTTTGCTGGAGGTACCAATGGCCTCTCAGCTAAAACACAGCATTACTCTGGTTCATTGGCCTAGATCCCCTAGCTCTGCCTCTCACTGGCTGTTGAGAGAACACTTTTTTATTCAGCAGCAGTTACCACTGGGTTTCTTGATACATAACCTGTAATCCAAGCAACTGAGATCAAGGCAGGAAGATTGTGAGTTCATAGCCAGCCCCTGCAACTTAGTGAGATCTTATCTCTAAATGAAAAGAGGAACTGAGACTGGAGAGACATCTCAGCAGTTAGCAGCTCTTGATGCTCTTGGAGAGGAGCCAACTTTGGTTCCTGACACCCAACTCACAACTACCTCTAACTTTAGTTCTAGGAGATCCAGTGCACTCTTGGCCTCAAGGGGCCCCAGATATGTACATGGTACACTAGACTCAGGAAAGCACTTACACTTATACATAATAAAAATAAATAAAATCAAAAGGAACTGAGGGACTAGAGATTTTGCTAAGGATGTCAAGGCTCTTGTTTTAGTCCTAAAAAATGCCATTGTTTTAGTGAGTGTTCTGCCGTTAGGAGGAGTTACCATGACCACAACAACTCTTGTAAAAGAAAACATTTGATTGGTGCTGGCTTACAGTTTCAGAGGCTTAGCCCATTATCACGGTGAGAAGTGTGGTGGCAGGCAGGGAGACATGCTGCTGGAGAAGTAGCTATGAGTCCTACGTCTGGATCTGCAGGCAGCAGAAAGAGTCTCTGGATTTGGAATGGGCTTTTCACATTCTCTAAACCCAACTCCGGTGACACAAGGATCCAACAAGTGCCTACCTCCTGATCCTTTCAAATAGTGCCACTCCCTGGCGACCAAGTATTCAAAGCTATGAACCTATGGGGGCCATTCTCATTCAAACCACCACAGCCATCATCGTAACAAATAGCAGTTATTAACCTGGGACCTGAAATCCATCGTTCTGAAAGACACTAGGAAATCCAGATATTCAGAATCAATAACTAGATCAAAGGATGAATTTGAGGGTCGCTCTCTTCCTGCCTTCCTGCGCTAACCACTAGGATCTATGTGCCTGTCTTCTATATCAAGAAACAATAAAAACAAGACACGCCTAAAGCTACGGGTTGTGGACTGATCTAAGCCAACCTGACTACTCAGTAAAGATGCTCCAAATACTGATACATATCTAACAGCAAGAAAGAGTTAAGACCCCATTACTTTCTACAATCTTTTGATCTTAAGTAGTTCATTATAGGCCTAAAGCTAGTCTTGGAACAATTTCCACCAAGCCTATAAGCTTTCATTAGCAAACAGGTACAGAACCCTCCTGTGTTCAACCACACACTTAGATGCTAACAGGGACCTCACATGAAGAAAAGGCGGGCACCAGGATTTTTTGATAGCAGCTCAGGTAGGCTTCCAGAAGGGTCAAACATCAAAGTCCCCATTCTTTGGAACATAAGTGAAAACATTTTTGTATGACACAGATAATGTAATGCTTGCTCCAATATGAACCAACCCCAAGGTTGACATTTTAGCCAACTAGCCCTAAGCTGTGAGACCTGATAGCACAAAACTAAAGCCCACTGGAATAAAACAAAACTTGGGAAATTGGAAGCAACCCTAGTTTCTTACCACGGTGCTCCAGACATACAGCAACTCAAGCCTCTGCATAACTTGGTATTATAAAGAATATAATAAACCAAGCAGTCAAAAGGCAACTCTCGGGGCTGGAGAGATGGCTCAGTGGTTAAGAGTACTGACTGCTCTTCCAAAGGTCCTGAGTTCGAATCCCAGCAACCACATGATGGCTCACAACCATCTGTACTCATATACATAAAATAAATAAATAAATCTTCAAAAGGCAACTCTCATGTAGACTTCCTAAATGCCACGCACTTCACAAGCCACCAGCCATCCTCTCCTCACCCAGGTAGTACAGTGGCCCTGGAGATGTCCTCTGTGTGCATTATTTGCTGACCTACTTTTCTGGCAAGGCCTCAGGGCAACCTCTTAACGTGGGTCATCTTCATATCAGTTATGCTAATTGGCATCCATCTTCTGGTTATAGATTCCTATGACGATATTTTTAACTTTTTAATTTTTGAGACAGGCTCTTGTTCAGGATAACTTCTAACTCATTATTCACACTAGCAGGCTTCAAACTCATAGCAATCCTTCTGCCTCAGCCTCTTGAGTGATAGAATTACAAATATATGCTCTCAGTTTTAGAAGAATGCCTATCTAGTTATGGATGGTAGCTTCCTGGCAGGCTTGCAAAAAAATATACGCCTGAGGAGAATGAGAGAGAGGAAGAACACAAAACCAAGGTGGGCAAACATGGACCTAGGAACTCTTTTTTTACTCAAATTATTTAAGTAAAGCAGAGTTCTAAACAAGACAATGAGAGAGGAGACAGGGGGAGAGTTGGGAGCAGAGCAGCAGGGGCATCTTCTCTGAGGTGCATTCTCTCTGCAGATCCTCTTGCTAATGCAGTGTTTCCCTTCACAAGCTTGCAGATCACATTCACTGGGTTTTTGGTTCTTTTGTTTGTTTGGTTGGTTGGTTGGTTGGTTTTTGGTTTTTTCGAGACAGGGTTTCTCTGTGTAGCCCTGGCTGTCCTGGAACTCCCTCTGTAGACCAGGCTGGCCTCGAACTCAGAAATCTGCCTGCCTCTGCCTCCCAAGTGCTGGGATTAAAGGTGTGCGCCACCACTGCCCGGCACATCCACTGTTAAAAGAAGTGTCTGGGAGTGTGGCTGGGTAAAGAACTTAGCAAATAGGGAGCAAATGGAGTGTTTTCTTCTTTTAAGACTGTTCTATCTCGTTAATGGTCGTTGTTACAATCTCTCATTGGGCCCAGTGTGTGTGTGTGTGTGTGTGTGTGTGTGTGTGTGTGTGTGTTTCCCTCTCAAACAGACTTCTTACCATTTTCCTTTCCATTTGCAGACAATTCAGGCCACTGTTCCCTGGGGCCAGGATATGACTCACTGGATCAATACTCCTCCTCCTTATTGATTATAATAACCCATGTTTTGATCCTTCTACTCACTGTTGACATTTACTCTGGATGATTAATTGAGCAGATTAGAAAGGCAGTGTTGTTTCACGTGGCAAAGCCTGCAGCAACACCTTCTGCACAATAGCCTGTTACTCTACCGAACTATCAGCTGACAGTGTTAAACTTCCATCTCTGTACAGAAGGAAGTGGAACAGGCTGAGCAATGAATCATGAAAAGAAATCCAGGTTTCTGTACCGACCTGATAGATGTATAGCAGCCTGGTCTTCTTCTCAAGTTGTAATGAAACCAGGTGACCTCTACCATGTCTTTGGTAGCAGCCATTCCTTTAGCAATTATTCTGGTGCATGCCTGTAATCCCAGAGTCTCAGAAGTTCAGGGTCATTGTTAGCTACATAGCAAATTGAAAGTCAGTCTGATTTACATGGTACCCTGTAGGCTTAAATTTCTCAAAACCAACCTTAATAAGTGTACTTAAATGCTTTAATCTCCCCTCTAGCCCACCACCCACCAGAGGTAGTGGAAAGAGAAGGTTAACGGGGCAAAGGAGGATGTGGACCTGTTTAGAAATCGTTTTTTTTGGAACGAATCCAATCTGCATCGTCAGGATATCAGCAGTTCAGTTCACACCAAATCAGCAGTGGCAGCTCGACCCACTCACACCTACAGAATCAGCATAAGCAGTTCGATCCAGAAGAAACCAAGAGGCTCTGTCGATGGGCCCAAGTCTGTGCAAGTGGCAAGAAGCTGCTGGAACACCACAAGAAGTTCTTTGGTGCATTTCTCTCTGTGAAGTCATGACAAACGGTGATCAGCAGAGAGTGGCAAGGAGAACCAATACCACACAGCACCGCCCACTGTCTGTTGGGCTATATTTCTACCCGTTCCAAACATCTCGTATTCTCTCAAGTGTCCGCTCTAGCAAAACATCATGTGCCCCTTTGTTCAGGCAGCTCCCAGAAAAACACCATGTGTCTGTTCTCAGCAAAAACATCCTCTCATAAGACAGTTTCCAGAAAAACATCACATTGACACAACTGAGTCTCCAAAGAAACTAGAATTTTTTTACTTCAATACCCTGACACAAACCTTAAAAAACAAAACACAAAAACGAAAAGCACAATTACCTTACAGAGCATCTCCATGTTCTTGGCCATATCCCATAATATGCAATAAAGGATAATTCTCCCACCTCGTGGAACCTGTATTCCAGTGTGGGAAGAGAAATAATGAGTGCATAATACATATAACTTGGGATATCCTAAGAGGAAGTCTCTATTAGTCAGCTATACTGGTCAGGCTCCCTAGAGAAACAGACATAGAGGGGATTTATTCAGTTTACTCGATTAGCTGGGTAGTCCAGCAATGGCTGCTCGCCCACTGGAGAATCCCATAATCTGGTAGTTCTCAGCCCACGAGGTTGGATGCTTCAGCTGGTCCAGTCTGGCCCTGGAGGACTTTTGCCCACAGCAGCCTGGTCTCGGCACACCCTGCAGTCACCGTCAGATAAATCCCACATGTGTTGTGAGAGATGGATGCTTAAGGTAGCTTCCATCATGTTTGGCTTCTGGCATCCTTGCTCTTGCGTGATGCACCTCGCTTCCGAGTTGCAGGGGGGGAACTGCAGCATGAACAGGTGTGAAACACAGGTGGCAAACTACATGTGATTCCATGCATGTGATCATGATATTACACTGCATGAAGCTGGAGTGCCCTTCTCGTTGGATCCTTCCTTTCCCTTGCTGACTGCATTGGTAATTTTTCTTGTTGAAAACCATAGTCCTCACAGGAGCAACTTAAGGGGTGTTGGACTCAGTTTTGAGGGTACAGCCCATCACAGCAGAGAAGTAATGGTGACCTGAGCACGAGGCATGAACTACACTGCATCTGCAGTCAAGAAGAAGAGGCCCAGGATGCTGGTACTCAACTTACTTCCTCCTCCTCATTTGGTTTGGGACCCAAGCCCACGTGACGCTGCAGACCACATTTTACTCCATGCCTGAAGGTTTCCTTGCTGGATATGCCACAATTCTGGCGTCCTAACATACTGCTATGTGGGCTTCTCCTCCGTAGCTTCGCATAAAGGCCTCTCAAGGCTTCCTTCTGGGAATCTGACCCTGCTATGTGCCTGGCCCGAGCAGCTCTTCTGGAGTCTAGGTGCAAGTCTCCATAATTCACACATTCTTGCCTATTTCACGCCTGTGAGAGAGTGCACATGAGCAAGGTCACAAAGTTCTTCTTCTTCTTCTTCTTCTTTTTTTTTTTTTTTTTTTTTGGTTTTTCGAGACAGGGTTTCTCTGTGTAGCCCTGGCTGTCCTGGGACTCACTCTGTACACCAGGCTGGCCTCGAACTCAGAAATCCACCTGCCTCTGCCTCCCGAGTGCTGGGATTAAAGGCGCGCACCACCACCGCCCGGCCAGCTTTTCTGTCTTAAATATCCTGCATCGATGCCAGAGAGTCGGTTCCACAGGTATCAGCACTTGCTGCTCTTTCAGAGGCCTTGGGTTCCATGCCAGCACCCATGGCAGTTGGCTCACAACCTCATCTAATTCCACGTCCTGGGCATCCAATGCCTCTTTGGCCTCACAGGCACCTGCACATGGCCCACTCCTCGCTCTCACACAGTCACACACAGCACACCACACCGCACGCACACACACATACACACCCACACCACACCACACCGCACGCACACACACATACATCACAGACCACATGCACACATATGTACACGTGCATGAATAAATTTTTTTAATCTTAAAAAAAATTCTCTACCGAACAAATTATCTCATTACTTCTGAATTCAGCCTCACTTGGGTACTCAGGACATGGACAAACTAAAGGCAGACTTCTTGGAGAATATTACATTAGTAGCCTCTAACCTAGTTCCTGATACAGCTCTTATTCCCCTCTGAACTCTGACAAGGCCTCTAGTGTCTCCAATTTTCAACATTCTGGTTTTTCGTACACCCACCAAAATGGCCCATCAGATTCTGCTTATCGGGTCCCAAGGACCTTTCTAGCCTGCAGCTCTTCCACATTCTTCCCACAAGCCAGCCCCAAGGCCCTGAAACAACATGGTAGGTTTATCACAGCAGCGCCTTTACTGTACACAGATTTTCTGTATTAGTCCCTTTCCTCACTGCTGTGACAAGATACGTGGCAAGAGAAACTTCAGGACGGTAGTGTGCTCGTTCCTTTTCTACTGCTGTGGTTAAAACAAAGACAAAGACAAAAACCCACCATGACCAAGCCAACTTATAAGCCACACCTCCTAACTCTTCCCAAACAATTCCACCAACAAAGGACCGCCTATTCAGACACGTAAGCCTATGGGTGCCACTCTCTTTCAAACTACCCCAGGAGGACATATTTTGGCTTGTAGTTCCAGGATACAGTCCATCCTGCCTGGGAAGTCACTGCTGGTGAAAGTCAGCCATGTCAGCAATCCAAAGTGGCAAAGAGCAGTATTCTATAGGTGTTGAGGACCTTGTCTGGCAAACAATCAACCAAAACTGGGTATCTCCATCCTATCACTGAGAATGAACCGGGTGTATAAACAGCCCAGATCCACGGCTCTTAGGGGTTCTACCTGAGGTATACAGTACAGGCCCAAAGGCAAGGACGGCAAAAATAACCCAAGAAAGAGAACCGGAGCAACACAGGCACATATTTGAATGACACTTAATTCTGATAAATAAGACAGGAAAGATGAGCAGGGGCAAGTGGCTACTTTAATAAGTGATGTTAACAAGACATTCATATGGGAAACAGCAAGCATTTCCCGTATCTTAATCGACATACACAACCAAGTCTGGTGAACTGTAAATGCGAGTTTGAAAAGTCAATCAATGAAGATCGAGACAAAAAACTCAGGAGGACAATCTTATAGCTTTAGGGGTGTTTAGTTCAGGCTGGCCTTGAACTAACAACCTTTCTGCCTCCACCTCCCAAGCTCTGAAACCATAGACGTGTGCCATCACACCCAGCTAGCCAAAGATTTCTTAATCATTAACCACAAAGCTCTAACTTTAAGGTAAGATTGACCGAATTGGTTGACAACCTGAAAGTCGGAAATTTTGTTCATAAAAGACACATTAAGAGTACAAACCATGAGTCGGGCAGTGGTGGTACACGCCTTTAATCCTAGCACTTGGGAGGCAGAGGCAGGCATATTTATGAGTTTGAGGCCAGCCTGGTCTACAGAGTGAGTTCCAGGACAGCCAGGGCTACACAGAGAAACCCTGTCTCGAAAAACCAATAAATAAATAAATAAATAAATAAATAAATAAATAAATAAATAAATAAATAAATAAATAAATAAATAAATGAAAGAGTACAAACCATGGAGAGGGAGAAACTATTCACATTTTAAGGAAGCTCTTACCTTACACCCAATGTACATAAAGACTTACAGAGTAGTGAATTAAAAACTGACACAGAAGGAAAATGGACAAAAGACCTGAGCAGACACATCACTAAAGAAATCTTAAATGACTGTTCACATGTGGATGCTGTGGAAGCATTTTATCAGAAAATTAAAACCAAATGAGGTGTTTTTATATATCCACCCAAAGATGAGTACTTTATGGGTCAAGTGTGGAATGTCCCCACAGGCTCATGTGTGGACACTTGGTCCCTACCCAGTGTGTTTTGGAACATGGTGGAATTAAGAGGTGAGGCCTGGCTGGAGAAATGGGTCACAGTGAGGTGAGCCTTGAACGTTACAACCAGCCCTCACTACTGGCCCAAGTGTCTTTGCTTTCTGGTGTACCAAGATGTAACATGTATGTCCCGGCCACCACAGTTCCCCACCGTAGGGCTGTGTCCCCCTCAAACCACGAGCAAACTCTTCCTCTCTTAAGTTGCTCCTGTCAGGTATGCTGCCACGGCAACAAGAGAAGATGCTGACAGAGAGTGTACAATGCCAAGTCTCAGCACAAACGTGCAGCAAGTGGTAAAAAGCCCCGGCAATGTCTATTCAGCAAAACACACACTGCCACACTGCCAGAGCGCTTTCACGCCCGAAGTCTATTCTCGACAAAAATGAGTTCCTTTAGTTGCTCAAAGACATGCACAGGAGTGCCTGAGCGGGGCTGTTTTGTGAAGGTTAAAAGCTAGAAAAGAGCACACTTGTCCATCAGCCACAGAACGATAAACAAAGTTGGTTGGGTCGTAAAATAAAATGAATGTTTGTCCGAGAAAACAAGTCACCAGTGTCCTCCCATGGCACTGGGGAATTTCACACGGACGGTGTCAGCCAAAGAAGCTTTTGTGGTGAGATGAGCGGTGGATCACAGCGTACTTCAGCTTTAAGAGACACCCTTGCTTTATATAAAACCACATGCGAAAAGCCACTAACACTTTGAAATCTGGATGATGCACAAGAAGACTCGGGAAACAGTCTTAGTACTTTTTTTTTTTTTTAATTGAAAATATATGTGCCCAACTCCAAACCCCAAGCAAGCCAACATGTAGCATGTGGTCAGAGCTGAGTGGGTGCCCACACCTACCCCATTTTCCTTTGATACTGTTTTTAAAAGTTCCTCTTTTAAAAACAAGACAAAAACATACATCATAGGATTTAATATATCTTACCTATCATTTCGACTTATTAGTACATTAGTTAATCCAGTCTGCTGTGACACAACAATGAGTGTTTAAACAGTAGCCAATCCATTCCTCACAACTCTGAAGTCCGGGGTACCCAAGATCAAGGTGCAAGCAAGGTAGGCTTCTTTCTGCCTTCTCTTCTCTTGGCTTCTAGACAAGCACCATTATGCCATGCGCTCAGAGATTCTTTGTGCACATTCGGGGAGGTGAAAATGTGCCCTCTGGTTTCTTCTTATAAAGGTGCAAATCTCATCGCGAAAACTCTTATAATCTCATCTAAGGTTAATTACCTCCCAGAAGCCCCTTATCCAAATACCATCACACGAGGGGGTTAGGGTTCTAACTTAGGGGTTTGGAGAGAATACACACAGTTGGTCCATAACAACTGCCTAACGCTTCATGTACACACACAGTGTCCTGGCTAGTTTTGTGTGTCAACTTGACACAAGCTGAAGTTATCACAGAGGAAGGAGTTTCAGTTGAGAAAATGCCTCCATGAGATCTAGCTATAAGGCATTTTCTTAATTAGTGATCGGGGGGGGGGGGGGCCCTTGTGAGTGGTACCA
>CM052720.1:6376244-6420524 GCA_028551405.1 Uromys caudimaculatus
TGTAAGAATTTGTAAAGACTGTGGGACTTGTAAAGTTATTTAGATCTTGGGGATGAATAAGGAAGTAAGGGTCAAGGCTTATTGGTGATGTGTTTGTGTGTCAAGTTGACAAGGGGACAATTGTACTGGCTAGTTTTGTGTGTCAACTTGACACAAGCTGGAGTTATCACAGAGAAAGGAGTTTCAGTTGAGAAAATGCCTCCATGAGATCCAGCAATAAAGCATTTTCTCAATTAGTGATCAAGGGGGGAGGGCCCCTTGTGGGTGGTACCATCTGTGGGCTGGTAGTCTTGGGTTCTATAAGAAAGCCAGCTGAGCAAGCCAAGGGAAGCAAGCCAGTAAGTGACATCCCTCCATGGCCTCTGCATCAGCTCCTGCTCCCTGACCTGCTTGAGTTCCAGTCCTGACTTCCTTTGGTGATGAACAGTAGCATGGAAGTGTAAGCTGAATAAACCCTTTCCTCCCCAACTTGCATCTTGGTCATGATGTTTGTGCAGGAATAGAAACCCTGACTAAGACACACAGTCAGTCCATAACAACTGCCTAATTTTAAGTTCAGGTAGTTGTACCAGAGCTACATCTCTCCAGTACTCCCGATGGTTGGTCTTTGCATAATGAACAGCATGTCTTGAAGTGATTAATAGCACTCTAGTCAACTGAGACTGATGGGTAGAAATACATTTATTAATGCCAGGCAAGACAGTTGGTGTTCCATACTTTACTTTAATCCTTTCGTGTGAACCCTCTTGTGCACTTCCATATAAAGCTCATTCCCCCCTGAGGCTTTGTTCTAGTGAGCCTCGATAAATGTTTATTGAACAAATACATTATTTTAGGGTCTCTCCACACAAACTCACATACTTTTCCCATAGGGCAGGCGTAAACCATCTGAGCTGTGCACTGTCCACTGGCTACTGGCCGTTTGTTTAGTCTTTGGAACAAACAAAGGAACGAAGAGTTCTGACAGGAGCAATTTTTGAGCTCTTGGAGTTTAAGGGCGGGTAATTTTGAGGATCCTGAGGGAAGACTTGAAGGCATCAAAGCATGATATTACCTCCTTCACAATTTTGTCTGACACTCCAAAATACCGGTGTGCAGGATAATAAAGTATAAAGAAGTGGATTAATATCGTTCATATTATTTCATGGTACTGCTCTGATCAGGGACTGGTCAATTCTCATGAAAGCTCATTCGGCTTGTCCCATGTCCATGTGATCACCTGCAAAGGGCCTGGCCTTGTTTGTTCCACTTTTTTTTTAGCCTTTCTGGGGTAAGAACTGAAAGTAGAAAAGAGGCAGAGCCAGAGTGCCTCTGAGGCTGTAAAAGGGGTCCCCGGACAGTCTTGTACTCGGTGTTGGAACAGGCATTTGATGGCCTCTCCCTGCCTCTGCCAACAGCAATTGCCTGACACTTGTAAGCCCAGTTGCAGGGCTGGAGTCAGGTGCTGTCTGCATGGTACGGGACTGTCAAGAGCTGGAGAAGTGAAAGCTTCCCTAATCTGGACAAGAAGCACCAAAATAATATAATAATAATAATCCCCAAGACTGGTGCATATTTGAGAAACTCACTCCTAACAAGACACCCCAAGAACATGCAAGTTGGAACTGTGGGCATGCCTAAAAGGATCCAGAACGACGACAACAAAAATAGCAGTGTTTTTTCTGTTAAAAAGGGGGAGCCTCCCATACGCCTGTTTAAAATTGCTTTGCCTGAGTCAAATCGTAAAGAAACAATTAGGCAAACTCAATCTGAAGGATGCTCCTCCAAAGATGTAACCGTACGGATATTGTTGTGCACAAATACAACCTTCAGAAAAACTAAATGTAAAATAGCCAAAGACTGTGAGGAGATCCTGGCCCAAGGTATTTGCATTCGTACGTACGTACGTATGTATGCATGCATTTGTGCATGTATGCATTCGTGCATGTATGCATCCACATATGTATGCATCTCTGTATGTAAGTATGTGTGTGTGTGTGTGTGTGTGTGTATGTATGTTTGTATTAGTAGAACATTGTTAGGAGGGCTGAGAGAATTTGAACTTGAACTGTGTATTAAATAATGCCATTTTATCAGTACTAATTGTTGTGTTTATAAATATATATATATATATATATATATATATATATATATATATATATATATATATATATATATGTTATATGGGGTTATGGGGAGGTAGGTGTGGGGGAAGGGTGTGCCTCAGTAGGCCCGAGCCCAGGCATCCCTTCCCCCGGAGGAACCAGCCACACACAAAGGTATAGTGTAGAAATAGAGTTTATTTAGGGCATGGGGAGGAGAGTTAAGAGGGTAGTAGAGGCAGAGAAAGGCAGAGAGAGGAAGAGAGTAGAGAAGTAGAGAGGTGGAGGCCAGCCATGACCACGTGGAGAGAGGGGGGAAGGAAATGAGGAGAGGTAAGAGATAAGAGAGAGAGGAGGGGCAAGCATCCCCTTTTACAGTAGGCCAGGCCCACCTGGCTGTTGCCAGGCAACTCTGGGGTGGAGCATACCTGTCTGTTGCCAGGTAACTGTAGGGTGGAGTTTAGACAGAATGCCAACACTAATCTTTCAGAGGTAACGGGGATCTGATTTGTACCATCGCTACGGGTCTGATAAGCTGTGGATCTCTTAGCAGTACTGAAGAAGCTAAGTATTATGGAGAATGTCATCTTGACTGGCCATGAAGTTCCCGTATTAAGCATTATTTACAGATGAACATGTGAGGATGTGATGTTTAATCTCGTCAGTGGGATTGGATTGAGAATTCCTAGAAAATTAGAGCGAGGCACATCTTGTGCCTCAGGAGAAGTAATGGGGCAAGACTCCCCCTGCATATGGGCAGTAGCCTTTTAGAGACCGGGGCTCAGAAGGTATAAAAGAATACGGTTTGGGAGAAAGCCAGCTTGTGTAGCCTGTCTCCTTCCATCTCTTCCCCCCCCCCCCCACCTCCTGCCTGCCTCCCCACTCCCTCTAGGCCACACTCTCCCACCGTGATGCGTGAGGCTTCTGAACCTGAAAGCAAAATAAACCCACCATTCCTTAACTTGCTTGCCTCTGCAGGTATTCTGACACAGGATGAAAAGAAATGAGATCACCTGACTCCAGAAAGCGGGCTGCCCAGGAGGGGGGCATCCCATAATCCCCTGGAGGCCCAGGGAGAACAAAGGTGGAGGAGGAGGGGCTTATTTGCTCCTTCCTTAGCTTCCTTGCCTTTTGTTTGTAATCATTAACATTTATTGATGAGATCAGTACCGATGAGGAGCCAGGCTGACCAGAGACTATAGAGCAAATGTGATATCTTCGTTCCTTCTTCTTTTTCTTCTTCTTCTTCTTCTTTTTTTTTTTTTTTTTTTGGTTTTTCGAGACAGGGTTTCTCTGTGTAGCCCTGGCTGTCCTGGAACTCACTCTGTAGACCAGGCTGGCCTCGAACTCAGAAATCCGCCTGCCTCTGCCTCCCTAGTGCTGGGATTAAAGGCGTGCGCCACCACTGCCCGGTCGTTCCTTCTTTAAATTGTTTTTTCTTTGCAGTGTTGGGAAGTCAATGCCCTCCACGTCTTAGGCAAGTATTCTAACAGTTACACTAACAACAACAACAACAACAACAGAGGATTCAGCATTTAGTTGTGATGTGGCTTTGGGTGGTCTTCTTTAATCTAAAACTAATCCCTACCACTGTTACCACTCTTGATATTATTATTAGTATTCTCATTATTTGGACTTTTCATAACCATGGTATTCTAGAGTCTAAGCCAATCCAGGAAGTTAGAAAACATTTCTCTTTCTAGAATGGCTTCTATGATAATGGCCACTTATACAACGGGAGAAGTCTCAAGGGCACCATCAAAGGCTGAGAGGCTCAGAGGCAGCCCTGCCTGTGCTAAATCTTCTCCCCCTGCCCTTGAGCTGGCATTGGCCCTGTTGACCTCTGGTATGTCAGGCCTTTGGGCTTAGACTGAGTTAGCAGTTTTTCTGGATCCCCGACTTGGAGACTGCAGATGGTGGGTCTATTCCAGACTGTGGAACTCAGCGAGTCAATTCTTCACGGTAGAGCCTCTCTGTGTCTCTGTCCCTCTCTGTGTATACACAAATAGACACAGAATAGAAGGGAGAAAATATGAATTTCCCATGAATCGTGAGGGTCTGGAGAACCGGGGCCCATAGTGTTAGCTTACAGGCGAGTCCACTAGGCTCTTCTCGGGGACCTAGCAACGGCGTCATCACCTACCACCAGCTGCCAGTGCGCCAGGTGTGGGCTGCCTATAAAAGGACTGCCCTCCAGCGGGCTCTCTTACTCTGTTCTTGGCATTCTCTCCCCCTTTCTGTCCTGGGAGCTCCTTTCTCTCCCTCTTCCTCCCCCCCCCCCCCCCCCGCCCTCATGGTTCACTTGTTGCCTCTACTTCTTCCCCAGTATCTCACTCTTCTCGCTTCCCCCGACAAACCCCCTTTACAACAGATCTGTTGCATGAAATAATTACTCGGGCACACCTTGGCATGGGCCCGCCGCTTACACCCTCGATCCTTTATAGTTCTTAACACATAGGGGCATGGTTTGAGGAAGCTGATACTGTGTACTAGCCACAGCTCTACTCCCACTTTAATTTTTTTTAGTTCTAATTAATTAATTTTATTTACTTTAAATTTTGTAAAAGAAAATGTGACACTAACTAAAAGCATCACACATCAAAGTTAACTAGACCCAGTGAACAGTTAGAATAGGCATCAGAGCAGATGCTAGGGAGCTTCATATTAAGATTTACATTTTCACCGGGACTGGAGTGAAAGCCGGGCAGTTAAGAGCACTGAGTGGTCTTTCAGAGGGCCTGGGTTCAAGTCCCAGCACTCACAAACATGTAGCAAATCACAACCACCTATAAGACCTGACACCCTCCTCCTCCAGCCTCCAAGAGCACCAGGCAGGCATGTGGTGCAGGTATGTACAAGCATGCAAAAGAGTCATATACATTTATTTAAATAAATCTTCTAAAATATTTTTGAATGTTTTCAGTTCTGAATGTATTTTATTCACTTATCCATGAGGAAGGACTTAGTGTAGTAATGGGCACAAGTTATCAAAGAGGATATTGTATAAACTGACAACATGTCAACTCCATGGGATGGTTACAGGGAAGGATTTTATTGTAATATGAGACAGACAAACAGACAGACCGAGACAGACAGAGAGACAGAGACAGAGAGAGAGAGGCAGCTGGGCAGACAAACAGGCAAACAGGCAGACAGACAGGCAGGCATCTGGAACAGTCTAGAGCAGAGAGGGAGGGAGGGAGGGAGAGAGAGAGAGAGAGAGAGAGAGAGAGAGAGAGACTGAGTGTGGCCAGCAGACTGGACCTGGCCAGGATAGAAGCAAGAGCGAGCAAGGACAATCAGGGAGAGAGAGAAGAGGAGGGAGACAGAGAGAGTGCAGGCCACAGGGAGAGCATAGGCAGTGGCAGGGCTGTGAGCAGAGTGAGCAGCTGGTGGAGGAGGGACCCCAAGAGCTGGAGAAGTTGGGGCGGGGGTGGGGGGAGTGAGAAGGGCTAGGATGCTAGCATGGCTCTGACATGTGTGCTTGTGATACTGAGGGAGCCTGGAGGTCAGCATGAACTTTAGCATGCTAACAGGGACCATGGCAGCCATTGTGCCTTCTGCCAGTAATAAGAGAAATGGCTCCTTTTCTTAGAGATTTAGCTTCACAAGCTCCCGGGAATGCTGGTTTTTGTCTGTCTGCCAGAATTGGGGGGAAATGGAGTTTTCTTTAGGTCTGATAGATGCAAAGCTGACTGCCTTTCTGATTCTAATTCTGTCAAGGGTTTTTTGGGTTGCCTGGTGGAGAAGGGTTTCTTTCCCTGTAAATCTGGAATGCAATCCTGTTTTCACAGGCTTTGGTGAAGATGGAGTGAGGCAGCCTGCCCTCACTTGGTGGTGACTTCAGGGTGGATGAACGGAGCCACAGGGAAGGCTTCCTTTCCTGTGCTTGACACTCAGCTTCTCCTAGACATCCCCCGGTTCTTTCTGGCTGGAGGCTGGCATTTGAAAATGGATGGAGTCTGACCTAGGCCTGGGTACCCTGACCCCACCAGCACATACCTGAAACAGAGCCGGCTAAATAGGAATGTGTCCCTTGCTTCCCTGACGTGAGATTTCTTTCTTTGTTTCCCTCCCCCATCTTATCCTTCTACAGGCGTAATCGAAAGCATTGAACTTACGTTCAACTTACAACTCATCCTGAGTTACGGCAAATTCATAAGGCCCCGGAGATGGTAAATCAGATTAAAGAGAGCTAGAATGTCTGTGGACTTTGCTGATTGATATCACAAGAGACAGCCACGCTCTTCCACATCATTTCCCAGAGGCAACGTAAGGTCAACAAACATTTATTGAGGATATGCTGGGTGACCAAGAGTTGTGCAGGTATGACTAGGTACGGAGACAGAGATGCCAGATGGCCGAAGAGGTTATAGGAGAAGAGATTCAATTTGTGCAAATAATAAAACAGAAGGCATTCTTCGTAGAGAGGGCAAACACTGTGTATGAGCCTCGGAACGATTGGTAGGTGGAAGTGTCCTTCGGCTCTGTCTGTGATGTTCTGTGAGCCACGAATTCACTAATTTCATAAGGTGTGTTGTCTATTTTCATAATGGGTGGGAATACTAAACTGCTGTTAACATGCAATGCTCATGGGCTTCTGTTTCAGACCTCAGACCTTTCGGGTCTGTTTAGCTCAGGTTAGGAACTCGTGGCTTTACTCGTGGAACTTTGGGAGGCTTTACGTTACCATTTGACAGAAAACTCTAATTCAGTGAGAAACATATCGTCTTCCCTTGTGGGGTGTGAAGTGGATGTTTCTGGTTGTGTTGTGTGATGTAGACTCACGTGATGTATTGCTGAGGTAAGACCCGTGAGAGGACACGTGACGTTTGGAGAGAGTATAAACAGGACTCCATAGACAGTGGCGGGGTGGAGGCTTCCATCGCCAGCTGGGCAGCTCTTCATTGGCCTCACATCTTCACTGATCTTCACTTTGTTGAGAGAGGCATGGCAGAGAACTCCTGGTCCCGGTCGCTCTCGCTAACTCAAGCCAATTCGGCGGAGGCCTGGTGGTTTCTGCTGGATCATGCCACAGTTGCTGATTTGGGTTTGGTGACACTTTTGAACTGGACTCTTGGTATCCTGACACTACTGGACTGACTGCTGGTCCCTTGACAGACAGAAATTGGAATTGTCCCCAAAGAACTACTTCTAAACAGGTCCACATCCCCTTGTGCTATTTACCATCTTTTTCCCCTACCTTTGGATGGTGGGCTAGAAAGGGGGGTGTCGAAGCATTTGAGAACTCTTATTAAAGTAGGTTTTGAAAAAAGCTAAGCCTACAGGTGAGTACAGAAATAGGCAGCTATTAGGGTTACTTTCCTTCTGTCATGTACTATTCTTGACTGTCTGTCAGCTTCCCACCTGCTTCCCAGGGTGCTACACAGGTTCCAAGCAAAGCCAGCAAACATGGCAATGTCCATCTGTGACAGGAAAAGGACAGTTTCTTAGGAGCGAGTGGGCCTTGCTGAGAGTCTCTGTGCAGATCCTTTTCCTCTACAACTGATGGTCACTCCAACCAGACATGGGCAGTGGGTGGAGCCACAGTGATTGACTGGCCTCATCCATTGGCCTTTCCCTTGAGCTGGGATCACATTACCCATGCCTTGAGTAGAGGACCCCTCAGGGAGACCACTAGCAGAGTCAGCTCCAGAAGGCTGGAGGGAGGCCATTAGGATAAGCTTCATAAACAAGAAAGAAAAATAGAGTGTAAGAATAAAAATGTGTTCTCTTGGCTTTGGATTGTCTTTATGTTGCAAAACCAAAAACTTCACAGTATCTGATGTCTGCAGGGCACAGTGAGATTAGCCTGGTCTAGAACTTAGAAGTGAAAGCACACAGTTGTGTTAGGTGACAGAGGACAGACAGCTTAAGAAGAGCCTTGTTGAGCAAAGGGGAGTCCCTCTATCCAAAGGAAACCTGGCTGCCTCTGTGGGTTCTTGGTAGGGACAGGTGGGAAGAGAGTGGTATTGGGGGAAAGTCTTGGCTGAATTGATCCAGCAATTCTAATATCTCAGAAAGTTCAAATTCATGTTAACTCTATTCCTTTGCATGGCAAGCCTAAGGCACAGAACCTGGAGATGAAGTAGTTTTTTCTTTAAATTTGTTACCAAGGAAGGCTGGCCTGTCCAAGACTGTGGCCTGCAATAGGGAAGAGTTAGCACATGCATTCTAGATCATTCCAGTGGAATGTAGAGTCTATTTGAATTTTGCTAAAGCAATGTGAAATATTTTTTTTTCCTTTCTGATGAGTCTGAGATTCCAACGGGCCAGGAAAAAAAAAGTAATTATTTTCCCCACCCAGCATAAATAAGGTTACCCATGTTCATTCACTGTAGCTCACTTCAGGAAATGTGCCTCGTCCCTCCCTTTCCTCTCTCTTTTTAAACCGCTTTATCACAATCTGTCCCTGGCAGGACCTTTTGCCCTCTGGGCAACCCAGAGAACTGCTAAGCCCCAGGGGAAGCACAGATGCCCTGGGCCTCTCTCAGTTCCTTCCTCTCCAGTCTTAGCCCACTAGGATTCAATGTAGGCTAAATTCCACGCGCCCTGCCACCCTCTGGGATGGGTCTGCAAGGGCAGAAACCTCATTTGAAAGCAATTCTGCCAATTTCATAGATGCAAAAACCTATACATTAAGTACTTACCTAGACTGCAAGGTGGCAGGTGGGTTGGGTGTGAGGTTCACCAGTAATTCAGTTGCTGCATGAGATACGATCTAAAGAGTAGAGCAGAGAGAGAAAGGTCAAGTATGGTGGGGCCAGCCTGCAATCCCAGAATTTTGGAGACCGAAACAAGATGATAACAAATTGGAGACCAGCCTGTGCTAAACAGCAAGTTCCAGGTCAGCCTAGGCTGCCTAGTGATACCACGTCCGACGAAGCCAAAAGAACAGAGTCGAAACAGAAGTAATCTGGAGTTCTCACCAGTTTCAGAAACACATATGTTCTTATGGTAATCCTCCAGTTTGCCTCTTCTGCCCTAGCGTGGCTTGTGGATTGTAGAGTCAGCCCCACAGTGCAGAGTGCTGGAGTATGGATAAAGGAAGCATCCCCAGTCTAGCCCTGGGGGCTGGAGAGATGGCTCAGTGGTTAAGAGCACTGAGCACTGTCTGCTCTTCCAGAGGTCCTGAGTTCAATTCCCAGCAACCACATGGTGGCTCATAACCATCTGTAAAGAGATCTGATGCCCTCCTCTGGTGTGTCTGAAGACAGCTACAGTGTACTCATATATATATAATATAGAAATCTTTAAAAATTAAAACAAACAAACAAACAAAAAAACAATTCAGCCTGGGGGGGTGTTGATAGCTTCTGAGAGTTTTCTTGCAGCCAGTGCTCCAGTGCTCTTAAGTTTAGAGCCATCTCTTTACCCTTGGGTCAATACTTTTATTTTATAAAGATTTATTTATTTTATGTATGTGAGTACACTGTAGCTGTCTTCAGACACACCAGAAGAGGGCATCAGATCTCACTACAGATGGTTGTGAGCCACCATGTGGTTGCTGGGAATTGAACTCAGGACCTCTGGAACAGCAGTCAGTGTCCTTAACCACTGAGCCATCTCTCCAGCCCTGAGTCAATACTTTTATTTTTAATATTGAAGTTTTCATTTGTTTAACCTTTCACTGTGCTCCATTTTCCAACCATACCCTGGAATATTCACTGCCCTTGACAACGGACCCAAATGTCTCTTTTTGTCCTGCACTCACCATTTCAGGTACAGCTCTCTGCCTCCGTTAATAATTTCTCAAAGAGTCTTGGTGGTGCGCCAGCAATTCTAGCATTTTGGAGGCTGAAGCAGGAAAATAACCAAAAGCTTAAGGCTGTGTACTGAGCCCTAGGCCTATCAGAGCTACAAAAACTTGGTCTCAAAAAATAAGTTCCCCAAAGGGACCACAACATCTCTTCTTCTCATTGGCTCACAGCTTCCTCCTTCATAAATCAGAATTAATCACAGTTGGTCCTCCAAGATCGCTGGTTTCATGGCCTTGAATTTAACCAGTCACAGATCAAAGAGATTTAGACAAAAATGCTAAGTAATCTAAAGTATATGGGAGCCTATGTATATGGAGTTCTGTGCAGCAGCTCTGTGCAGCTAGTGAACATCTGGGGACCTGAGATCCCCCTCTCAGATCCAGGGGTCATCTGTACTCCTCCAGGGAAGATTAGCTTTGGCTCCGTCCTGTTCAATGGTCCCTTCATTGCTGCCTGCACTTCCGGCTCCATCTGTCCCACTAGAATGCCGCTAGAACTTTCCAAATTGACTCTGACTTGTGTGCTGGGACTATGGCAAGAAAAATGAAGTAGCAGTGGCCACCCCAACACATCGCACGCATGTATGAGCACTCACACAGGCACAAGCAACAGAGACCCATGAGACATTATGATAACCCTTCAAAAAGGTAGCTTCTGTCCTAGACAGGGGCCAGACACCCCATCCTTCTTTGTCACTAGACCTTTGGCCTGAATGCATTTAGCACAGACAGAGGTGTCTCTTCGACACTCTGAGACACACTCTATCATACACTCGATCCGCCCCCCAGGGTGTAGATAACACTGAACCCAGTGTAGACAGCCTTCATGGATGCTCCCTTCTGGAGTGAGATTCACTAACACCTTTCTGAACGGACTCTCAAAACCCAGCATCTGCCCCCTCTCTTCTCTCAGCGTGGTGTCAAGCCAGTGCCTCTGCAGTGGGCAGTAGAGACGTATGCGGTGGAGATGATACACAGTACAAGGTGTGTTCTGAGGCTGTCCCTGTGCAGTGAGGTGATACGGAGACGCGCACTTCTCCTCTGTCTGAGGATAAGACCCTTGTGGAAGCCTGAAGCCATAAACTCTTTAACATTGTATATACCATGGTTTTTATTCCTTATGTATACACACACGTTTGACGCCTTTTTAATCTCAACTGAACACTGTAGTTACAACTATTCTCTCTCTTTTTAATTTTTACATTAAAATTAATGGCTTTACATTATTGATTCTCCCGATTCTCTCCCTAGTGTTAGCATTCTGTCTAAACTCCACCCCACAGTTACCTGGCAACAGCCAGGTGGGCCTGGACCACTATAAAAGGGGCTGCTTGCCCCTCCTCTCTCTCTTATCTCTTTCTCTTTATTTTCAGTTGCTTGTTGTTATCCAGAAAATAAAAACCAACCACACAAAACTGGATCCCACCCGTTCCTTCAATCTCGATTCGAATCCGAGTCACGGAACCAAAGATGTGTTTATAAAAATATAATAAGATATATGTTATATGGGGTGTATGGGGAGGTAGGTGTAGGGGAAGGGTGTGCTTCAGTAGGCCCGAGCCCAGGCATCCCTTCCCCCTGAGGAACCAGCCACACACAAAGGTATAGTGTAGAAATAGAGTTTATTTAGGGCATGGGGAGGGGAGTTAAGAGGGTAGTAGAGGCAGAGAAAGGCAGAGGGAGAGAGTAGAGAAGTAGAGGTGGAGGTCGGCCATGAGCACTTGGAGAGAGGGGGGAAGGGAAAAGGGAGAGGTAAGAGAAGTAAGAGAGAGGCCAGAGAAAGAGATAAGAGAGAGAGGAGGGGCAAGCAGTCCCTTTTATAGTGGGCCAGGCCCACCTGGCTGTTGCCAGGTAACTGTGGGGCGGAGTTTAGACCAAATGCTAACACCTAGCGCTTGGATTTTAGTGTTTGTCACTATGCATGCCCTGGTTTTTTGTTTTGGTTTGCTTTTGTTTTCCTTGAGGCAGGGTCTCGTTGTGTAGGTGAGGCTGCCCTCAAACTACATTCCCCTGCCTCGGGGAAAGAGGAAAGGAAAGGAAAGGAGAAGAGAGGAGGGGAAAGGAGAGAAGTGGGGAGAGGGGAGAGGAGGGGAGGGAAGAGGTGAGGAGGGAGGGGAGGGAGGAGAACCAAGAACTAGGCATGAGACCTGCAGTCTCAGAATTTGGGAGCGGATGCAGGAGGATGAGAAGTTCAGTGTCATCCCCAGATACATAGCAAGTTCCGGGCTCACCTGAAATATGTGAGATTCTCTGTTACAGGTTATTTGATCCACTGTGAACCCCGAGATTGTATTATTTACTGGAAAAAAATAAACAAACAAAGAAACATGTGTTTAGTAGTGGTGCGGCTCAGCCTTAGCACACACCTTTAATCCAAGGGCTTTCTGCTTGAATAGTGTAGACAGGATTAAAAAAAAAAAAAAAAAAAAAAAGCCAACCATAGGCCGAAAAGTGGAGTAAGCAACCAGTTGACAGGAAGTGAACA
Source organism: Uromys caudimaculatus (assembly GCA_028551405.1). NCBI lineage: Eukaryota > Metazoa > Chordata > Mammalia > Rodentia > Muridae > Uromys > Uromys caudimaculatus. The sequence goes on from CM052720.1 coordinate 6,388,570, forward strand.
TAGGATTATTAAGAAAAAAAACATAGAGAGTAAGAGGGAGATAGGAGGACGGTTAGAGAGATGCACAGGAAGTAGAAGGGAGGGACATTGAATTTGAAGGAGATTTCCGAGACAGTGTGAGAGAGGGGCATTAGCTGAGGAGCAAGGTCAGCTGGGTGCTTTCTCTGCCTCTCCTCAGCTAGTTTTCACCCCAGCATTTGACTCCCCCGGGGCTTCATTGGTAAAAATAAATGTTTGAGTGTTGTAGAAAATATTTAATCTCCATCCGGGGTCTCTATCCCGCCTTTGACAATCTAGTTCCTGGACACACAATTTTTATATTTATAATAAACGTTAATCAGCACAAGAGCTGGGCAGATATCTGTCCTCTATGCTATTATGTCTATTTCCCTGCCAATAATCCCGTTATATAATTTGCCGTGTTTTGTCTGGGATGCTCTTAACTCCCAATTAGCCAACCCACACGGCCAAAATTCTAAGATTCTTACCCCATGGTAGTTTCTCTCTCCATCTTCTTTTTCCCCCTCCTGGTTCTCCTCCGAGGCCAAGCCTGGGAACCCTAACCCCTGTCCCCCCCTGCCGCCTCGGTCTCTTCTGCCCAGCTATTGGCTGTCAGCATCTTTATTCACCAATTAGGGATAACTTGGGGGGCACGGTCACATAAGCATCACCTGGGTTTACCTGCAAACACCATAAAAGCTCATACAAAAGAACAGGAAGTGCTACCCGGTGGTTGGTTTGTGGCCGACTATACAAAGTGGTTTTAACTGACCTCTATTGTGATTGGTTTCCAAGAGCACCAAAGCACAGAACATAACAATGTGCAGTCAGCTAGAACATGAGAACGTTACCTAGTAACAGCATAAATGGCTGGCTAGACAGGCAGCAGTTACCCAGGCCTTCACAATGCCAAAGTGGCAACTGGAGAGGTGGATTATCTGTTTCCTGTGAAAGCACTGCTACATCTAACCCAGTTCAGGGAGACTGGAGTTCATCTATCGTCTTCCTCTCCTTTGGGTACTGTACTTCCCTAGGGAGCAAATGTTCCCATCTCCACTGTCCCTCATAGAAACAGTTTGAAGAGCTTGTGGAAAACTGGCTGGGGCAGATAAACTCAACATCCGGAACCTCGGCTCAGGTCAGGGCAAGCCCCAGCATGGCCCAGAAAAAGCAGCTGAGAGCATCTTGGAGTATCTTAGTCTAAACGCCCTCCACAGCAGACAGGCATGGACAAAAATGAACTGTCAAGGATTACAAAGTATTCTTTCTCAGTACGTTCCTGCCGTGCCAGAGGCTGGAGACTCCTTGACTCCTTCATTATGGCTCTGTTTGCATGTTTCTCTTGAAGCCTCTCCCTGGATGACAGGAGGCTCTAGTCTTCCTTCCTTCCTTCCTCCCTCCCTTCCTTCCTCCCTCCCTCCCTCCCTCCCTCCCCCCCCCTCTCTCTTTCTTTCTTTCTTTCTTTCTTTAAGTTTAAATGGATACCTTGCCATTCAAGAGAATGCTAAGATTAAATACCACCCATCATCTACCCACAAAGAGCTGAAGAGACGTGATAACTGAATTATCTTAGAAATGCTCAACTCTTGACTTTACACTTGACGCCACCATGGGCCTCCCCACTAGGGAAGCAAATTCACCAAAAGACTGAGAAAGTTCCAGTTTCCGGGACCCATCCCTTCTATAACTCCCGTTCCAAAGCTCTGTGCCTAATTTAGCTTTCACAATTTGTATTCTTTTTCTTACACAGGTCTCACAGTAACAAAATTTTCTTCTCCACATTTTTTTTTTTTTTTTTTTTTTTTGGTTTCTTTTTGGTTTTTTGAGACAGGGTTTCTCTGTGTAGCCTTGGCTGTCCTGGAATTCACTCTGTAGACCAGGCTGACCTCGAACTCAGAAATCCACCTGCCTCTGCCTCCCAAGTGCTGGGATTAAAGGCGTGTGCCACCACTACCAGGCTCTTCTCCACATTCTTTTTTTTTTTAAAGATTTATTTATTGTATGTATATGGGTACATTGTTACTCTCTTCAGACACACCAGAAGAGGGCATCAGATTCCATTACAGATGGTTGTGAGCCACCATGTGGTTGCTGGGATTTGAACTCAGGACCTCTGGAAGAGCAGTCAGTGCTCTTAACCGCTGAGCCAACCCTCCAGCCCCTCTTCTCCACATTCTTACAATACAAAACACCAGCTGTGCGGAGGTTGTCTCCCCACATACGAAGAGCGCTCCAGCAGATGCCAGCTGGGCATGCTCCGCTTCAGCTCCTGACACTGCCCACTTGGCAATAGCATCAACTCCCACTGATGGCTGAGTGCTCAGTCCCACGAGAATCCCTCCACTTCAGACGCCAACTACAAGCCGGACTGATCAGCCAGCCAGGACTCCCTCCACAGGTTGAGTTAATTTGCCAAAGTGGTTCTTGGAACTCATGAAAGAAAGCACGTTGCTTATAACTGTCGAGTTGTAGAAAACGTGTTGTTTTTAAAACAAAATTCCAGATGTTCCATCTACCAAATCACGACTCAGAAGCCAGATGCTGAGAGGGGCAAACACCCAGGTGACCCTTCCTACTGAACCAATATTCCAGGAGGAAAAAGCCTTTTTTCTCCTTCCCACTGTCTTAAATATCCTTTAATTCAAAGACTCTCCATTTTGTTTACTTCCGTTCACTCCCTGTCAGCTGGCTGCTTGTTCCCCCTCTTGACCCATGGTTGACTTTATTTAGCTATTGAAGTGTAAGGTGTGTGCTGGGGCTGAGCCACACCACAACAAGGTTTTTTTCAGTTCAGAATCTTGGGGTTCACAATGTGATCAAATATCCTGCAATAAACATGCATGGGACAGAATACACAGGGAGGGCCAAAGAGCCAAGGGTGGTCCAGCCCACCACGCACGGCACCACCCTAGGCAGATGGGCCTGGGCTATATAAGAAAGCTAGCTCTGAATATGAGCCAGGGAGCAAGTCAGGGGTGAGCTGTGAGCAGCATCCCTCTTTGGCTTTTGGTCCAGGTTCCTGCTTTAGTTCCTGCCCTGACTCAATGGTGGACGTGAACTCAAAGTATAAGCCACATAGATCCTCGTTTCTCCTAAATTGTTTCGGTCAGAACAGGACCTATGTGCCAGAAACTAGTAACCGAAACCAAAAGTACATTTCATATTATAGCACAATACCACATAGGCTCCCCTAAGTTATTTACGTCTGATCTCCACATATCCCGGGTTGACCCCAACATCCATATATGTCTTTAACGGTCTGTGTGAGGAATTCTAAGAGACCTGTGCTCTGAAGGAAACTGCTGGAAGCATTCCAGGAACTTGCTTCCTGGGGACCCAGTGGTTCCACCTGAGCTGCAGTAGCAGATCAAATCTCTCACTCCGACACACACACCCCCCACGCCCCTGGACTCCCTCCTCCCACTCCACCGGCACCGGGTACCATCCGTCTTTCTAGCTTCCCCTGGTTAGTGGCTCCCCAGGTTCACAGCCTTATAGCCTTAGGTCCTAAGGCGTTCTGTCACCATGGCCTCAGTTTGATTGTAGCCATTTCTTTGATCGTGCATCTGCATTTTCTTTCTGGTCACTGCTAGGCCTGTGAGTTTCCTGTTTCATGAGTCTTCAGATATATTTTGCCCCTGGAGTATTGTCTGTCCTTTCTTGAGTGTCACAGTTTATTGTATACTCCAGTAATTAATTCACTTCTACATGACCCAAACTGCTTTCTATCTTGTACCCTCGGTGGAGACTGAGGTCATTCCGGGTGCTGTGACCATAGGCCATTCTTCCATCCCATTCAGCCTATTAGCAGAAACCCCGATTTGGTGTACAGAGAGCCTTCAATTCACCATTTGATTTTCTCTTTCTTGCTTTCCTCTTCCTTTCTCTCTATGTTGAGATGAAACCCAGGTTCTCATGCAGGCCAGGCAAGTATCTCACTACTGACAACTCTCCCAGGCTTGGTTTTATAAGATTTTTTTGTCTATCTGTCCCAGCTTACAATGTTTTTGTTTTGTTTTCAGTTAGGTCTAAAATTTGTTGAAAATAATTCTCTTGCTACTGAGAGGGAACTGTGGGTTCTTGCGTCTCAGCCCCAGGTTCTCTGGGCCTCGAGCAATGAGTTGGACGACACACAAAGAAGCCATAGTGAGAGACTTAGGTAGCGAGACGACACGGGTGGCTTAGAGGTCATTGAGGATGAACCGCTCCCTCGTGGCCTGGATGGCAAGTGCTTCCTGTCGGTTTCAGTGACTTGTGGGAAGCTAGGGGCATCTGATTAAGGCAGGCTACTTCCTCCTTGTCGAAAGAATAAACTTCTCAATTCTGCAAAACGACTCCAAATATTATAAACTATCATCTCCTCTTTTTCAGAGTTAACCTAGCTGGGCCTGTCAGTCCCTTAGCCAGGATTCCACAGTCCAGGAATTGCTTCACCAGAAGACATGCTAGGAGAGGGAAGGACTAATTATCCCTCTAAAGAGGTAATGCCTAGGGTAATTGCTTGCCCTAACCAGAAACCCCTCCCGCAGTGTAGAAACTCACAAAGTTCCCCCCATGGAGCCCAGTAGAGCCGGCCCACTTCTCGGAATCACCCCTCGGAAGAGCAATAGCTTTCTCTTTTTCTGCTCATGTCTTTGTCTTTCAGACACAGGCCAAAGCCTACTTGGGCTTTCCCTGGCACCGAGGGCTTCCAGGCTTCCGTACTCATTCTCCGAAGTGCCTCCTTACTTTCCCCTTTGTCTCTGATTGACTGACCTCCTCCTCCAGGCAGCTGCCAAGATTTCAAGATTGTACTGCCCCGTTTTTCTCTCTCTCTCTCCTCTCTCCCTCCTTCTCGTCTTCCTCCCTCCTTCCCTTCCTAATTAAATTGTCCTCAAATTTCCTTCCAAGTCCATTTTAAAATTAGTTTATTAATGAGACTAAGAACCCCAGAGGGAGCCCCAATTTACCCCAGGAGCATTAATTATAGAGTTACTGAAAGTGAGAGTGAAAGCACAGAGTTTATTCCACAGGAGAGAGTAAGGCTTGAGCAAGTGTGTGACTGAAGATCCCTGAATTCTTTTGAGGGGAATCCTTTAGACCAGGCTAGGCAGAAGAGTGGCTGATCTTCGGGGGCAGGGATGGGGGTGGGGGCTCAGCTTGATCCACAGCAGGGATGGATGATCTCTAGGTGATCTAAGCTTGAGCAATTGGAGAATACATCTCATATCTGAGAGAGAGAGAGAGAGAGAGAGAGAGAGAGAGAGAGAGAGAGAGAGCACATAGGCATGAAATGTCCTCTACCCACAGGTCAAATTAGAGACAGATTGGTCTTCAATGTACTTGTACCCCAAACCAGTCTAAGCTGACTTTTTTTTTCTCTTTCCAAATCTCATCTTCTATCTGAATATTTCTGAACACAGATTACCCAAAGAAATAGGGTTTGCTGGCTGTGGTCCTGGTGGGAAGGGGCAAAAAACCATTTTTTTTTCCTGAGAGAATGTGTCTTGGGTCTTTGGGCTGTCCCTCCTGCCTTTGCTGCCTCACTTTGGATGTAAGATTGAGTAGGGATCCAATCTTATCTTTCTTCATCCTTTCTTTCTCTCCTCTTTTCCCTTTACTAAATAACCCATCTCTTTCAGTAACCCAAAGTGCTGACTCTGTATTATATGAGGTTATAGGTATATTAACAACTTTTCTCACATTGACAAAAACACCCAAAACAGTCAACTTAAAAAGGAGTTTATCTTATAATGTCATATCAATCAGGCCGTGGTCACTTGGTGCTCTTGCTTTGGACCTATACTGGCACAGTAGACCATGGTGTAGATGTGCAGGAGAAGCCCCTTGTCCTCATGGTGGTCAGGATCGAAGAAGAAGAAAAAGAAGAAGAAGAAGAAGAAGAAGAAGAAGAAGAAGGAGGAGGAGGAGGAGGAGGAGGAGGAGGAGGAGGAGGAAGAGGAGGAGGAGGAGGAAGAGGAGGAGGAGGAGGAAGAGGAGTAGAGGAGGAAGAGGAAGAGGGGGAAGAGGAGGAGGAAGAAGAGGAGGAGGAGGAAGAGGAGGAAGAGGAAGAGGGGGAAGAGGAGGAGGAGGAAGAGGAGGAGGAGGAAGAGGAGCAAGAGGAGCAAGAGAAGAAGAAGGAGGAGGAGGAGGAGGAGGAGGAGGAGGAGGAGGAGGAGGAGGAGGAGGAGGAGGAGGAGGAGGCAGCCAGGGTCTCAAGGGTATATCCCTCTCAACCTAATATTCCCCCATTACTAAGTTCCATCTCTTATAGATTCTACTGCCTCCCAATAGCATAGCAAGCTGCTGGCCTAAACTTTAACCATGTGGACCATTAGGGAACATTCTAGATCCAAAATACAGCCACAATTAAATGCAGACTCATCTACTCCAGTGCCGCGTGAGAGACACTTCCGTGCAGAGCTTCATTATCTGGGCGTTCCCTCTTTTTTTATCCTACAGTTTCAAGGTTGACCTGGCCCCTGTGGAATTTTCTCAGGCATATCTAAAAATCATATCAAGGCTGAAGAGATAGCTTGGTGGGAGAGAGCACTTGCTGTAGAGGCACAGGGGCCTGTGTTTGGATCTCCAGCATCCAAAGATGCCTGCAACCCTAGCGTTGAAGGGTAGCCTAGCGACAGGCAGACAAGGAGGTGGGGAGGTGAAGCAATGAAAACCCCATGCTGGGCAAAGAGGAAACAGCACAGTGGTCATCATGGTTCACGTCCCTGGAAGCGGGCCACGGGCTCTACAAACATAGACCTTTCACTAGGCACGGCACCAACAAAGAGCTGAGCTAAGGGACCTGGCTAACGCCTCACAGAAAGCTCCCTGCACAGCAGGGGGCCGAGAAGGCAGTCAAGCAGCCTCAAGTGGCCTAGCCCTCTAGACAATGAAGAGCCAGAGGAACCTGAGGCTGGATTGAGAGGAGGCGGCTCTGTGGGCTTGGTGACCGGAAGCCATGGGGTAACTGGTGTCATGAATGGCAGATGCTGGCGGATGACTGTGAAGACAGAACGTGTTAAGTTGAAAAGCAGAAGAGAGTTGAGAGCCAAAAGCTCTGTGCCCCAAGGCCTTGGTACTGCCGTGCAGTCACCACCCATAGGGACTCAGATGACCACCAGAGAGAGGATAACCCAGGGAGAGAGAAAAATCCAAAAATTCAGTTTGGAGTTGTTTTGTTAGTTTGTTTTGTTGTTCGTTTTTTGTTATTTGAGACTAGGTTTCACTATGTAGCCTGGGCTGGCCTGGAGCTTGCTATGTAGACCTGGGTAGCCTCAAATATATATAAATCTGCCAGTTTCTGCCTATGCCCCTGCCCCTGCCCCTGCCCCTGCCTCTGCCTTGTCCCTCCCCTGCCTCTCAGTCTCCCAAGCTCTGGTGTTGGACCGAGGCCACTCAGTGCTCACCGCCCTGCTGAGTAGGATCAGGGCTAGACCCGAGAGAGGCCGCTAGCCTACGGAGTGTGGGAGGCTTCTGGCAGTTCCCGGGAGACCCACAGCCGCTGTCGACATGTGTCCCACCACTCAGCCGGGAGAGCGGATCTCCTCGTGGGCCCAAGTGTTACAGCCCCTTAGACAAAGTTCTCTGACGCCAAAGTAGTTTTGCAACTTTATTCCTTCAGGATGGCGGGCACGGGCGGAAGCAGGGACAGAGCAGACTGGCGGGCAGGGGTGGGTGGAGAGCAGTGTGGAGAGACGCAGAGAGAGCTACGCAGGTGAGACAATCTGATATACTGTTTGGGAAGGGGGCAGGGGCTTGGCAATCAATACTTTCTATTGGCCAGGTCTGGGGCCTCTCTAGTGCCACATTTGCCTATGGGAGGGGTCAGGGCTGTTTTCTACATGACAAATCTCACATGGCAGACCTCTCTATACAGGGGTTGTGAGAGCTGTGACTAATTTTACAGGAGTCTTCCAGGAGCGTTGACTAAAAATATAATACGGTCCCTCGTGAATATTTCACGGGGTCTCCCAGAATTTTCAGCCTTTGCTCAACCAGGTGCAGATTGCCTGTTACAGACCACTGCCCCCACACTCTGGGATTTAAATGTGTGTGGGGCTATGCTCAATTCAGAAAAGTATAAATTTAAGGCAAACATCATGTTGAACTGATGGGTATTTCGTGGTAATAAATGGTTGTAGTTTATTTTACCCAAGATATTATGTACAGTATTGTATACTTTCATATCTATTATGAAATGTTTAAATTCTGAAGACTGGATTTAAGCATTTCAAAAGGAAAAATCTGGGGGTGCTTGGTATGCTACACCAGTAAACACAGTGTAGCATACTCGGGCAGGTAAGAAACGGAGGCCTAACGAAATCATGTTTTGCTTCCCTCAAAGAGAATTACAGGCGGGCAGCTGTGGACTGCTGGTGATCTCTGGCTCTGAGTGCGAGCAGAGATTTTGAGAGCGTTCTGGAACAACCTCCTGAGATCGCAGTGCTGTTTCTAGGGCTCTTCTGGATCACAGAGGCTGAACCACAAATAGAGAATGTCCCAGGGTGACGCCATTGCCATACAGGAAATGCATAACATACTAACGGTGACTTGGAGTCTTATCACTGCTTCGTGAGTCTCTGCGTCAGATAGAGCACCCAGCCTTCCATCCATGCATGGACCTGAGACATCCTCAGTTTGTAGGAAGAAAGGTGGAGCTTTTCCAAGCCCTTCCTAGTTTATAGAGAAAAAGATGTTTTGAGGCAGGCATGGTGGTACTGTTGCCGGAAGTTTTAGGCTTTGAGCCCCGGCTGCTCTAACAAGAGAGGCTGTTCACATACACCAACAAAATACTCAAGTGACATTAATTTTAAAGGGGGGGGGGATGTTGCTCAATATGGGCACAGTGGGAGAGGAATAAATAAGGAGACACAGGGACCCCTAAGTCCATCTTCAGAGGCACCGGCATAGCTTAGTTTCCAAAGAGGACAGCAAGCGTGCACAGCTCAGCAGTCCCAAAACAGCTGTGGTTCCGCCATTCCTGACCCATGGTTATCTTGATTCTAGTCCCTCCTGCAACGCTGTCTGCTAACCCCGCAGAACGGGGTGAAAGCTATTCCTGGAAACCAAGCTCCTCTTCTGATAGGCACCTGACTTCAGTCTTTTCTTTCCCAGAATGTTTTCTGGGGAAATGACAATTCCTTGGGGATCCGTGTTGAGATATCTGGTGGCCAAAGGGAGGGGCATGGGGTCTCTTTGTATCTTTGTTTCTCTCAGGATGCTTACAGTATATAGTTATAACAGAGGCAAGAGGACTGAGATTCTAGACACATGGTAAAAATCCAATCTCAAAAAAAAAAAAAAAAAAAAAAAAAGTCCTGTAATAAAAGGCAGATTTGGGCTGGAGAGATGGCTCAGTGGTTAAGAGCACTGACTGCTTGCTCTTCCAGAAGTCCTGAGTTCAATTCCCAGCAACCACATGGTGGCTCACAACCATCTGTAATGGAATCTGATGCCCTCTTCTAGTGTGTGTCTGAAGATAGCTGCAGTGTACTCATATAAATAAAAATAAATAAATCTTTTTTAAAAAGGAAGAAAGAAAGAAAGGCATATTCTGCTCCCAAAAGGCTACACTCCACTCTCTCTTAGTCCAGCAGGAACTTTCTGCAAATCCCAGTGGGGATAGCACTAGCAGTCCCCTCTCACCTCGTCTCTGAAAGGTTTAGTCAACCTAGAGGTAGGCAGTTCTGCTCTGAGGGCCTTATGGCTGGCTGTCAGCTGGTACTTCTGTGTGTCCCTGTTCTACTTGCTAAGGGACTATGTCCCATCCTGGCCTCTGGGCATTGGATGCAGGCAAGCCCCCAACCCAACCTTCTCCCATCTGCTGACTTGCCACAAGCCTCTTTGAACTGCCTTCTCACGGTGTGCACAAGTTTTGGCCACATCGACCTTAGCATTTGCCTCAGTATTTGTTCAACAGATGGCTCTGTGCCCTACTGTCTGCACCACTTGGCCATTGTCATCCTGGTGTTCCATTGCCAAGGGGAATAGGAAACTCCTAAAGACTCACAATCAGTCCAGTACCCACTCTGAATGGTAAACCCCATGTTGATCTCAGCCACCAGTTCTATATCTGGTTCCCCCAGTACTGAGTTGGAGTACAAAGCCACATCCCCAGGCTATATCTGCTCTGACCCCCCCCCTCCCCCCCGTTCACAAAGCAGAAGTGATTTCTACATGTATAAATGACTGAGAAGAAATGAAAATAAAAATAATCTGGGGGCACACAACAAGTAAAGGATTGAAGAGATGGCATGACAGTTAAAAGCACTGACCACCCTTACAGAGGGTCAGGTTCAGTTCCCAGCACCATGTGCAGCTCGCCGCTGTCCCTTAGATCTGACTCCCTCTTCTGGCCTCTGTGGGCACTGCAGGTACACCGTTGTACATGCAGACAAACCCTCAAAGACATCAAATAAAATAACTCTTTTTTGTAAAGTTCAATTTTCTGTGTCCATAAGTGTCCGTGAGGACAGTCGTGTGTGTTCCTTTGACTGTTTTTAACGCTTTCACAGCAGAACTGAATAGTTCTAACAGAGACTCGAAGCCTACAACACTGAAAATTTTTTATTGTCTTGCCTTCTGCAGTACAGAGTTGTTGACCAACCTCTGGCCCAGGTTAAGCCCTCCCTGGCCTGATGGATATGCGTCTCAAAGGTGAGTGCCATTCAGAATGGTGGGGGAAAGCAGCTGGGCCAACTTCGACCAGGAGCCAAGCAGCCTACAGAGTTGGGCCATTGGTTTGCAACTCTGATCTAGCTCAGTCTCCGTGGCTTCTCTTCTCTCTAGGCCTGGAACTGTTTTCTCCTTTCTTGTGACTACTTGTCCAGAGCTTCAAAATTTAACACTGTTAGGAATACATATATATTCCTATATGTACATATGTAACGGCAATTAATAAAGAGGCCGTGAATTTGAAAGAGAACAAGGGGTGAGTTTATAGGAGAGCTTGAAGGGAAGAAAAGGAAGGGGGGAATTATATCATTTTAATTATTTCAAGAAATAGAACAAATAATTTAAGCTCCTTTTAAAAAGTCCTCTCATGCCTTTACCATGTCTCACTGTGGTCCCAACTATCAATGTCCTTGTTTCTGGGCATCCTATTAAATCTTTTTGTTACTTGCTGAAATTTCCCAGAAAGAAATGGAACTAACCGTCTTTTGCATCTAAGTGTGCTGGGTTATGAGTTAAGCAAATGACGTCTGAATGGGCAGGGTCACACGGGGCAGAGGATAGCCCGAAGCTGTCCTTTGGGCTTCCCCTGGTAGGGTGTGGGAGTGATAGGAAATGAGAATAATTTGCTTACTATGCAGAGATGCATGTAAGATTAATAGTATGCATAAATTTACTGGTCAAGCTTGAGAGCAAAGATGGGAGGAAAAGACCCCATGGACAGTAAACAGCCTTAGCGTTAAGAAAGCCAGGGCTGCGGCTGTAACTTGCTGGTGAGATACTTGGCTAGCATGAGGTCCTAGTTTCAGTCCCTAGTATTGACTCCATCTGCTTGTGAAAAAAAAGAAAAGAAAAGAAAAGAAAAGGAGGAAGGAAGGAAGGAAGGAAGGAAGGAAGGAAGGAAGGAAGGAAGGGAGGAAAGAGTGGAAGGAACCTGTTGTTAGCAGGACTTGGTTTTGCAGTGGTAGCCAGGAAGGCAATGTGACTACAGAAGTCAGCAGCAGTAGGCTATGTATTGTATCCAGGGGTTTCACGGAAGCCAGGCAGGCAGGAAAACAGGTGGTGCATACTTAATACACCAAGAACCAGTGGATACATGTCTTATCCTGGGGGGATATGTCCGAGACCTACTAGGCAGAGCAATTATAGCTAATCAGGTTCTTCAAACTGAAGAAAAACCACTTATGCCAGTGGGGAACTAAAGGACCAAGATGAGAGAAAGGGAGGGGAGAGGGAGAGGGAGAGGGAGAGGGAGAGGGAGAGGGAGAGGGAGAGGGAGAGGGAGAGGGAGAGGGAGAGGGAGAGAGAGAGAGAGAGAGAGAGGGAGAGAGGGAGAGAGGGAGAGAGGGAGAGAAGGAGGGAATGAATTTTCTAGGGACAATATTAACATCAGCAGATCGAATCAGGAATAGTGGTACAGACAACTTGAGACCGCCCCGCCCACAACATGCTTCTCAGCTGAGCAGTATGGGTAAGTGCAGGACACCCACACCTAGTTAAGCGGTGAGAAAACAGCACGAGAGTGAGCACTTGCAGAAATATCTGTGGATGACTCCAGCTGACCTTGACGTGTTTAGCTGGAATGTTGGGGGGAAAGTGAAGGACCCTTGGTCAGCAAAGCCTAAGTGTTCTTGGTCTGTTGGGTGACTCCCTCTGGAACTGAAACCATACAGGGAGGAGGGCAGAGGGAAACTCAGAAAGTCAAGTCCTCTCAGTCACAGCCTACAGGCTGAATTGTCAACCCATCTTTGGGAAACCCAAAGGGGACATCTTTGGGTTACACTCTACCTGGGGGAAGCCAGCTAGCTAAGAGACCCAACCTACCCTGGGAGTTAGGAAGACATGAAGCACAGGCCTTCTAGGGTTGAATCTCCCTTCTGTGTCAAACAGTGGCTCTATGGGAGTCTCTTACAGTGAGTTTTTAGATGTCTGAGCTACTTCTGGTGCCTCTGAGTTCAGTGTGAAAGTTACTCAGGAGGTTGTTCCTGCCACCGTAGTTATCTTTAGCCAGAGTCAAGGGAAGAAATTTGGCTAATTAGCTAAATGAATGCTAAGAAGGACTTTTCATTGCAAAATTTGTGGTCTGTGAAATGGGTTTCAACCGTTGAATGGTATTAATCCAAATAGATCGGCTGTATCTCTGTTCAGGCTGCCTGTGCTCTTGTGTAAGGTACGGATAAGACCTTGGCTAGTCTTTACTAATAACATCAGATATGTGGCTCTAAATGTGCCTTACATTCAGTCATAAATCTGGACAATTCTGGTGATGGTGTTGACATCGGCTCTTGAGACTGTTCTTCCACATCGGTAAAGAGAATTTTCATTAAAGAATGAATAGAGGGAGCCGGGGCATGATGGCGTAGGCCTTTGATCCCAGCAATGGAGGTAGGGGCAGAAGGATCTCTACCAGTTTGAGGCCAGCCTGGTCTAGATATCGAGTTGTCGGACAACCAGGACTACACAGAGAAACCTGTCTCAAACAACAACAACAACAACAACAGTGCACCTAAACGGTTAGGGAGCAGGAAGGCCACTCACCTTCAGAAACCAGATGAAAAATGCTTTTCCATCTCCTCGCTGGTCACAAACATTCATTTGGGTTAAGACCTTCATAATAAATGTACATTTAGGTTACTGCTTACTTTTCTCATTGTGAAAACAAAATACCTGAGAGAAGACTCACTTCGGTACACTGTTTGAGGGCTAGCCTGTCCCCAGAGGGGCCAGTGGGGGGGGGGGGTCGCTGTGACAGTAGATGTAGTCATGAGCCTGGAACGTGAGACAGCGCCTCTGGTGTTCAGCTAGCTTTCTCCCTTTTCCTTCCCACTTAGTCTGGGATCCCCCTTGAGAGTAAACCATTCAGTTAAAACTCGGAAACACCCTCCCAAATACACCCACAGGCACATTTCTAGGTGATTCTAAATCAGTAAAGTTGACAATGGTCACCATTACTTGATAGTAAGTGTCATGGGGAGATGGCATCAGATCCTACCTTATCTTGGCCAGGCATAGATGATCCCAGTGACAGAGGCATAGAATGGTCTCTGGAGCCTGGGCAGCATTCATTCACTCGTCCATATGGCAAATACGTCACGTAGAATGCCCACTTGCCTGGTGTATTAATAGTGAAGCTCCTGCAAAAGGCTGATGTGATCGCCTGCCTCGGGAAGTTTACAGTCCAAGAGTTTTGTGACAAAGCAATAGCTCAGTATTGAGCTTTACTGAGGAGTGGGGGCGGGGCCAGGGCCGGGCAGAGTATTCAAGAGTGGAAGGTTAACGCCAATTTTTGCCTGCTGGAAAAATTTCACGAGCTGGAATTTATCACACAAGCCAAATGCCGGAGGGCCCCTGTGTCCCGTGACCCTATTACAGAATTTATAGCTCAAGGACGTCTTTGAGATCCCATGGCTGCCATCCTTACATCAGTTAGGGACCAGCTGACACCTGGTCCTCTCCTATTTTTATCCCAGAGGTTCAAACCCACAAATACAGTTGGCAGATTTCGTTCCCCAGAGACTAAACGTGGGAGATTCAGTGACTTACCCAAGGGCATTTCCTGAGTCAACAGTTGAAATGGGAACAGAACGCAGTTACCAGATGCTGGGGCCAGGTGACTCCCCTGTCCTTCCGTGTCTGCTAAGGGACAATCATCTTGTGAAGTATCAAATGGCTCTAGTCTTCTGATGAGTGTGCAAATCAAAGAGCAAATGAGCTTCCCTTGACGTAACCCCTTCAGACAATGCAGCAAACAACGTGAGAAGAATGTGACCTAGGTTGTACTAAAAACAACGTGGGTTTTTGTTGTTGTTTTTTTTTAATTTTCTCTCAGAGAACTAATAAACAGGAGGGCTGGCTATGAGTGTCAGCCTAAGGGAGAGCAGAGGAAGAGTCAAGTGAGCTTTAGCTTAGCGTGCTAGATAGTCGAAATGATTGTCTGCAATTCATGCTTTTTATACTTGAGTGTCTTGTGTCATTAGTCATGGAGGGGTGTGGGAGACAGATGTTTTCATTGGATATTACTGTTAGTGATGTGTAAGATAGGTTGGGGATGGAACCCAGGGTCTCAGTCATACTAGGCAAAGGCTTGGGGTAACTGAGCCACAGCCCCATTCTGAGAGGAATGTCTTAAACACTGGTCATTAAGATAGCCCACTTGAGACTCTGGTAAGCTGGCCAACGGCGCATGCTGGATGAATCCTGGCTGCCTGATATAACAGACGAAAGTCCCTACTCAAAAGATGTTCTGTGATTCACTTCACCACGTGGCAAAGAGAATGTGACCTGTATGTTGTGAGTCCACCTAGCCCTTGTTATAGTTTGGATTTGATGTCCCTCCAGAGACCTGTGTGTTGAAGGCATGGTCCTCAGGCAATGCTATTGTGGGGTGAGGTGGAATCTAGCAGAGAAGTTCTAGATCACTGGATGTGTGCCCTAGAAGAGGCATACACCCTCTTTGTGGTATCCACTCTCTTCTCTTTTGCCACGGTGTCATGAGTTTGCTCATACATGCTTAAAGGTAGACTTTGCCTCTGGCAACCTCACCAAAGGCTTGCCAGAAATTGGCCTTCTTGGTTACGGAGTAGAACCTTTAAAACCATGAGCTGGAAAACCTTTCCTCTTTGTAAGTTGATTATCTCATGCATTTTGTTATAGTGGCAGAAAGGCGATTTAAATACTCCTCTCACACCAACATCTGTGGGAATGACAAAGGAATAGGCTGTTAAATTTTACATTGAGGATCCCTGAGAAGAATGACATTGCCTACAGAATTCCACATTCATCTTCTTTCAGATGGAATTTCTAAAAAGACTGAGGCTTCCTTGACCCTGGAGAGTGGTAATGTAGCTTTTCCCTCCATGCTGTTCTGCTCTACACCAAGACAGTGTGTCATCTGCTTCCCTGTCCTCTTTCCCATGGCCAGGCCCTGCCTGTACTAGGTCTCTCCAGTTATTCTTTTTTTTTTTTTTTTTTTTTTTTTTTTTCGAGACAGGGTTTCTCTGTGTAGCCCTGGCTGTCCTGGAACTCACTCTGTAGATCAGGCTGGCCTCGAACTCAGAAATCCGCCTGCCTCTGCCTCCCGAGTGCTGGGATTAAAGGCGTGCGCCACCACTGCCCGGCCAGTTATTCTTTAATAAACAAAGCCGAAACGGCTTGTAATGGTTTCCGTTGTCACTTTGACTAGGGTGCAGAATACCCAAATAGGCGGAGGAAATACTATTCCTGCCTTCGCTACAAATGTTTCTGGAAGACCTTAACACTTAAATTTCTAGACTGCATAAAGAACAGGGGTGTCTGGAGGGTGGTTGGACATGATTTAATCCCTTGAAGGAACAAACTGCACAAAAGAGGTGGAGAAAGGTAAGCCCTCAGGCTCACACTGGGGTTCAAACCCCTGATCTTCCTTGTTCTTTATCCTGCAGATGGCAGATTGGAGGGCTTCTTGGCCTCCACACTGATGAGGCAGTCTCTAATATAAAGTTCCACGTGTGCTCAGTTAGTCTGCCTCTCTGAAGAGCACAAACACAGCTCCCTTAATATCTTTCTGCTTCAAAGAGAAAGGGACACTGGCATGGGAAAGATTATCCATTGGTCATTTAATCCACTTGTTACGGTTTGTATATGCTCGGCCCAGGGAGTGGCACTATTAGAAAGTGTGGCCCTGTTGGAGGAGGTGTGTCACTGTGGGTGTGGGCTTTAAGACCCTCATCCTAGCTGCCGGGAAGCCAGTCTTCTGCTAGCAGCCTTCAGATGAAGATGTAGAACTCTCAGCTCCTCCTGCACCATGCCTGCCTGGATACTGCCATGCTCCCACCTTGATAATGGACTAAACCTCTGACCCTGTAAAGCCAGCCCCAATTAAATGTTGTCCTTATAAGAGTTGCTTTGGTCATGGTGTCTGCTCACAGCAGTGAAATCCTAAGACACCACTTGTAAACTGTGTGCCGAAACCTTCCTCCAGCCTTGATTTTATAAATGCACAAAGCACAGTATCAATATCACAAAACACAGAACACCGGGGCCCCCTGAGGGCGGTGCATGGGGGAGGTGAGGGCTGAACGCCTGTGGGCGGAGACTCGATGAGGGAGGATTTCCGGCCCTTTGTCCTGCAACTAGACCGCTGCCAGCCTTGGTGAGCACCTCCCTCATCAGGTGGTTAATAGTCAGTGTGGAGAAGAGATGTGTCAAGAGCCCAGAGCCCTTTCCCGGCGTGGCAAGAGGTTTGTAACGTGAAATCAGGTCTTTCTAGAACAAACCATCTAGGAAGAAAAGTCTACTTAACGAACGAAGTTCCTCTTGGCCAGGTGTGGTGGCGCACACCTTTGATCCCAGAACTTGTAGGACAGAAATTGGAGTTTCGGAGTTTGAGGCCAGCATGGTCTACAGCCAGGGCTACACAGAGAATTTTTTCTCAAAAGAAAAGGAAACGGGGGGGGGGGCGGGGGGAGAAAAGGAAAGGAGAAAAGTTCCTCTTGTTGGGACAAATCCTTTGGTTTTCTACCAGGCTGTAGGAGAACCTAAACATTTACAGAGAGTGGAATGGGGTCTCTTCTCTGAGCTCTAAGGCTGGCACAGCCAACGCCCACTGGACATTGCCCCTTAGCTGCATTCCCAGAACCCGTGTCTCCGCTCCCTACGCTGCCAACCTCCTTCAGCCCCAGGAAGTCACTACGTGGCTCTGGTGGGGAACCAAGACCAAATGAAGCTTACAGAGAGCCCCCTTGCTCGAACTGTTTTCTCCATCCTTGAGCTATGAACATGTTGAGATCCAGAGTGAGTCAGTCACGTGACTGATCGCTGAGCCCCCAGACCTCAGCTCAGACGCTCCGTCTTAACTCACATGCTCCGTAGCATAGCTCCGTCTTTTTCAGAGCTCTTGCCTACCAGCCAGTGAAAATTCCTACTTCATTATTTGGCTGTGGCTCCTGCTGAGATGTGTGTTCCTCATTACTTCACACACAAAAGCAAAAGGATAGCGACAGAAACCAGATCAGTTGTTGTCCATGGCTTGGATCGGGAAGAGATCCGGATAAATTGGTGAAGCAACTTCTCAGAGTGACAAAATGTTCTATGTCTTGCTTTGGGTGAAGGTTATACAACCTTATGCTGCTGTCATAACTTACCATGTACACTTTAGACGGGTACATTGGGGCCTGGTGGGGTGGCTCAGTAGGTAGAGGCACTTGCCACCACGCCCAAGGATCCAACCCCAAGGACCCAAATGACAGAGAGGGAACTGACTCTCCCAAGTCTGTCGGCCATACTCTCACAGAGCCATGCACGTGCCTACCCTCAGCCCCTGCCAAATAACTAAAAATGGGTGGAGCTTACTATGTAGAAAGAATACCTCAAGAAAGGTAGTTTTAAGAAAAGTTAATATATGTTCCTTGAAGGCAGACTTAATATTTAGGGGAGCGCATGACTCACATAAATGGTTGTAGTAGGTAACTGCTCAATGAGAGAAGATTATTCCCTTTCTCGTAATGTTTTGTATAACTGGCATTACTTTTCTTTATTTTTTTTTTTTTCAAAAGTGGCACAAACCTTGGCACCCCATCAACAGGACTTTCTCTTATGACACACGCAAAGCTGAACTCATCCTCTGGGGGAAGATGCTTTACGGATAACTCAGGGAAAGGAAGAGCCATTGCATCGACAGGTGACAGCACCTGACAGGTGCGGTGCGTGGGGGAGGTGAGGGCTGAACGCCTGTGGGCGGAGACTCGATGAGGGAGGATTTCCGGCCCTCTGTCCTGAGCTTTCTCTTCTGGAGACTCAGAGCTCTGGAAGTAGCATGTCCTGGACATATGGATGACCCCGAGCTCCTGGTTCCTTAAGCTGTTCTCTCTCCATCATAGTCCCCAGTGTCAGGAAACTCAAGCCATGCAGGGGACTCATGCTCAGACCGTGAGCAGACGCCAGGATGCCATCGATGCAGAGAGACAGCCTGGAACAAGTCTCTGCCTCTGCCCGAGTCATCTCCAACCATAGGCGAAGGCTTGCCTCTCACACACTGACCCAGCCATTCCGGTTGAGAATCCTTTATGGCAATTTGCACTGGCACTCCCTGTCAAGAACAAAAGAACATCTTGAGCTGCGAAAGACCAGCAGTGTGTGTATCAGCGGTGTGTATGCGTGCGAAATGTGGCAGAGATGTGGCTGAAGAAGAAAGGCTGGGACTGAGGGCCAGCTGTAACTTTGTCCCGGCTCCCCAACTGGTTCTTTCATGCTAAAGTCCCCAGTTAAGAATTGTTAAAAAATAACAGCTATGACTACTTGTAAGGGACCCTAGAGGTCAGGCATATTAACCTTCCTTCATGGAAGGAGATGTGGTGAGGGTCACTGGATCCTCACCTGGGATTCTTGGACACTTCCTCCTACACCTCCAAGCTTGTCCATGTAACCTGCCCTACTGTATGTGGCATCGCGGTCTGGAGAGCTGCAGGACACACAGACGGTGGAAGGCTGAGGGAACTCCATTCCTGCTATGGAGAAGTTGTTGTTGGTTTTGGTTTTGGTTTTTGTTTTTCGAGACAGGGTTTCTCTGTGTAGCCCTGGCTGTCCTGGAACTCACTCTGTAGACCAGGCTGGTCTCGAACTCAGAAATCCACCTGCCTCTGCCTCCCAAGTGCTGGGATTAAAGGCATGCACCACCACTGCCCGGCTTATGGAGAAGTTGTTATCCGAGCTGAGGTGAGACAGGGGCTTTGGGGTCCCCGGCTCCAGTAAGTAACCCCTCAACCCTGCTCTGTAAATAAGCCAGATAAGCTCATGGGCTCCCCATGTTGAACCCATCTGGGTAGACTGGTCCTTCTGGTTTATCCTTGGTGCTCCATAAAGGAGTAGATGTTTGTCTGCATCTCCCAGGAAAAGTGTTCTGTGAACCCTTAGCCCATTTTAGAAAAATAACAAACTTGTGGAATCAAAAATTAAAAAGCCCAAAATTCAGTTTTTCTTTTTAAAATTCCCCTTGGGCAAATAAAAAGAATAAACACACACACACATACACACACACACACATACACACACACACACACAACAAGCAAACAAAAGCCCTGCGTGGATCAGTTTTCTGAAGATCATGCAAGTCGTGCCACCATGTCCTTTGAAAGGTGGCTGCCTCTCTCTCACTTTTCCAGACACACAGTCACTACTTTACGTCGCTGCTTTCCTCTTGTGCACCTGGTGGAGACTGTTGACGAATCCTCAGAAAGCCTTGTTGATAATTTGGTGGCTGCAAATCCTGAATATACTTTCCAAAGGAAATGACGTCATAAGAAGCTTTGGGCTTCCTGGGGCTGCTGGCAAAGCCTAATTAACCTAGCACACCACTGAGAAGCTATGAATTTTCTGAAGGAAATAAACAGAGAAAGGACTAGCTAGGACGGTCATGAACGCTCGCTCGCCTCGGGCCTTCACTCCTTCACTCCAGCCTGAAATTAGTGACTTCCTCTGCTGACAGCCGACTCTGACAGCTGCTCAGCTCAGCCAGGCATACATGGCTTTCATCTCTCACAAGCAGCCTCTCTGAAGTTAGTAACATCTCCATGGCAACCAGATCAAGTTTTTCCACTGATGTTGGGACAGAAAGGGAGAAGAAATTGACAGGTTTTGTGAAGGGGGCTGAACCCTGAGCTGTCAGGGGGAGGGGAGACGAGAGGTCCCAGGTATTGCCCTCCATTTTTTTTTTTTTATGAGCTCCAGGGTTTTTTCCCAGTGAGAGTGGGAAATAGCAGTTTTACTACTCATGGAGGAGGAAGAGAAATCTTTCTTGGATCATGAAGGAATGACAGAGAAGGAGCAGGGTTAGGGGAGCGCAGCGCACACCAAGGCCTTGAGGCTGTGGACAATGGGATTCCACTGAACTCTCTCACTCCCTGGGAGTGCTGACCCTGGGCCACAGGCGGAAGAGGTTATTTTACAGCAGAAGAATGCAGACTGAAGAGAGGTGTCACAAATATCACAGTGGGGGCAGAGCAGGAGTCCAGAGAGAGTCCAGTCCTGTCCCCAGAGCTGAGGGCAGCTGTGGCTAACAGCCAGCTTCACTGTTATTCCCAGGCTCAGCCACGCTTAGTCCTTGCTGTTCGTTCACAACAGGTCAGACTGAATCAACAGTCTGTTGACAGTTCCTGGATACTGTAGTCACCAGGCTCTTATGTCTGGAGACTCAGAGTTTCTGTCTCCCGGGAGCGACACCCCTCCAACCCCACCCCACCCCCAGGGTCAACTTGACCTGCATAACTGGGATCTGACCCACTTCCTGATTCCAGACTGGGCCTTGTTCATTGCATGCATCTGCCTCTGTCGTAGTTCCGTTACCCCAGGAGCATTCCTGTTCTCCAGAAACCACTGAGAACCACCCTCCTAACACGTCTGACTTAGTTTCAGCTAGCTTGCGGCTCTTGTACTGTGTCCCTGCCCCAGCAGGAAACTGGGTCCTCTAGCTTCCTGGAATGACTAGGCCCCTGAAGATAGGTCCTTAGGCTACTAGCAACTCTTCCTGTGACTGTCCCCAAAGGCCTGTCAGCTTTGAGCAGCATTTTCATAGACCAAGGATGCTTCTAAAACAAGAAAACCCAACCTACCTCCTTCCCAAGCCCAAGTGGGCTATAACATCAGCATCTGAGATGGGTCTTTAAAGCTACCCAATTCGGAGAAGAAAGCACAGTGTCAAGAACAGGGCGTGGGGGCTGACATCTTTCCCCTTATTCAGACCTTAGTGAGGTTGTCCCAGCTATTCATCCCCCCTCGGCAGGCAATGGTACAGACCATCCGGGTTGGACAAATGAGCTCTCTCTGGGCCACCTGGACCACTGGCAGGTTTGCACACCAGATCCTCCTGGAACTGGGTTGTGTAAATACAACCAATACTGTCCTAAGGTTCTTAAAGCGAAAAGATTAGAACTAACATTTACTAAACATAGCCACTCATTATTTGCAAAACAAATGAGGCAGGAGGAGTACACAGGGACGAGACATGACAAGCTCTTGGAGGATCTTGGGACTTTTCAAACCGAAGCGATGTTGATGATCTGTTAAACAGTTTTAAGCAGAGGCAGGACTTAATCAGATGGGACTGTAGGAAAACCACTGTGCTGTTGAAGGCCCAAAGGAGGGAGGGAGGGAGGGCTCAGACAGCAAACGGGCCAAGAGGCTACACTGCTCAGTAGCTCCGTGAGGAACAACTATGGCTTGAAGGCATTCAAATATTAAAACATCAATTCAAGAATCAGGAGTTGGCACTCAATGAAAGCTGATTAGGCTGGTCACTGTGGTGAGTGCTGAAGAGGCAGAGGCGGGAGGATCACAAGATGGAGACCAGCTTGGGGCTACGTATTTGTAGTTAGGGAGATGGTTCAGTGGATGAAGGTGTCTGCCAAAAATCTTGACAACCTGAGTCACATCCCTGGTGGAAGGAGAGAGCCAGCTCCTGAAGGCTGCCCTCTGATTTGGGCATATACACCATGCCATTCCTGTGTACATGCGCGCGCGCGCGCACACACACACACACATTATGAAAAGGTTGTTTTGGTTTGGTTTGGTTTTTTAAGGAGATTAGGTCTTGGGACTTCTGCCTCTGTGAACTAGTTAATGCTATCATAGGAATAGGTAAGTAGGTTTACACAAAAGCAAATTCAACCCTCTTGTGTTTCCTTTATTATTTCATTTATTTACTTACTTATTTTTGAACAGGGCCCCTCTACATAGCCCTGGCTGTCCCAGAACTCATTGTGTAGCTGGCCTCAAACGCACAGAGATCTGCCTGCCTCTCCCTCCCAAATGCTGGGATTAGAGGATTACGCCAACACCCAGAACCTCTTGGATTCTTGCTATGGACTCTTGCCCTCCTGCCTTCCGCCTCGGATGACACACTATGAAGACCCTCACCAGGGTCGTGCTGGCAAAATGCTCTTGAGATTTCCCAGCCTCCAGAATCATTAGCTATTTAAAAAAAAAAAATCTCCGTTGTTTATGAAGTACCCTGTCTGGGGCATTCTGTTACAGCAACAGAAGAGGAAGACAAGGGGGCGAGAAGCCTCACAGGCTGCAGGCGCTCAGGGCGCAGCGGCCTGCTTCCGGTCTCCCCCACCCACACCATCTACCGTTCCTTTACTTCCTGCTGACTTCCGCTCTCCTCCGCTGTCTCCCGCTCTCTGGGGGCGTCTCTGCACACACTGTTTCTCGTTGTGCAGTTTCCCCTGTACTTTAGCACTTCGCCCTCCGTTCTTCTTGTCCCGATTCCCGCTCTAGCTTGCAGTGAGGGTGGGGAGCCTCTTGTTTTGCCCCAAGAAACTTCCACTACCAAGAGGAAGGACTGGCTCCAGAATTGGAAGTCTTCCTCTTGTCTTTTGGAAACAAGTGGACAGATTCTGCCATTACAGAAACGGAAGACCGAAGGCTTCTGGCTCTCCCTGGGCTCAGCAGAAGTGTCTACATGAGTCTATTACCCATCCCCCTCCACTCAGTTTGCAATATTCTGGAAGCTTTTCTTGACCCTCCTTTAACCTAAAATGACTCCTCTACCGGTGCCCGAAAGCCCACCCATTAAGCTAGTCATTTCTTTGCGTTAATCATTACTTTTGCCTAATGATCCCCCTTTGAACATCAAAATGTTCCTGCAAGGGAGGCAAAGCTCCTTGGCTTTCTAAACAAAGAATGGGGGGGAAGCATAGAAAAATTCCAAACTCCCGATGGGATTAATGTTGACAGGTTACAGAATTAACGACATAAGAGAAAAAAGGAATGTGGTTATCAATGGTTATTTTCTCATTTCTTCTTTTCTAATTTTTTTTTATAAAACTGAAGAGGGTGCATTATAATAACTTTTTCTTTTTCCTTTACATTTTTTGAAAAGTTTTAGATATTCTATGTGAATGAGTATTTTGTCTGCGTGTATATCAGCACGAACCTGATACGCTCAGAGGTCGGAAGGGGGCGCTAGATCCCCTGGGACTAGAGTTAGAGCTGCCACTTGAGCGCAGGAAACCGGATCCTGGGGACGAACAGCCATGGGCTCTTAACTGCTAAGCCATCTCTGGGGGTCCTAATGACGTTTTCTATGGGCAGACAACCCTGAAACTCCTGTAACCATGTAGATTCAATGGTGTGGTCCTCCAGGGAGTGCTCCCTTCTGCTGCCATCGTTGAAGTTTGTCTGGTCTTCAGTGTCAGATAAATGATGCTCCGTGAGGTCCTAACTGCTTTGACTTAATAAAACCCTCTGTGGGTTCACACATACATATATATGTGTGCATGTATATGCGTGTATATGAACCAGCAACCTGTCCATTTCTAAAGCTATAGAGAATTATATGGATGGATTACAACTTCCTTATCTTTTTTTTTTTTTTTACTGATAGACATTTGGGCCATTTTTAGTTTTGGAATATTTTAACTAAAGCTTCTATGAATATTCTAGTATAATATTTTATGTATCTATGCACTAATTTTTCCCCCTTGGGCAATATATCTAAAAAATATGATTATTAAAGTGTATAAATACATTTAATTTTCCTAAAGTCTGCCAGAGATCCACAATGATGACACTGTTTGTGGTTTATTGAAACAAGGCTAACTTTAAAGCAGTCATCCACCTGCCTTAGCTTCCTTCCTGGGTTGCTTGTTTTTATATTACCACTAGCAAATGTGTGATTATCATGGACATTTTCATATCCTTGGAAACAGTGGGTGTTTTTAGTGTTTCAATTTTAGCTTTCCTAGTAGACAAACATTTTGAAATATATTTATCTTCTCAGAGGAGTGGATTACCAAGCCAGGGGTAGGAGAATGAAGTCCTCCCTCGTATGAGTGGTAGCTGAGACCGTGGAGTACCAACGAAGTCTTTTGCCCTAACGATAATCCTGGGGCTAGAAAACTATAGGAATATTTTATGTAAGTGTCAACTAAAAGAAAGCCAGAGTTCGGGACTGGACCACCAGGGGGAGGGAGCTAACCTAGGCTAATTCCGGAATACTTTGGATGGTGTACATTTGTAGACAACACTGTAAGCTGACATCTGATGGTCCTGCAGGGAAAAGGTCTACTATGAAGATTCTTGGTTGCAAGTGACAGAAAGGAAAGTGATGTATTGAAAGGTATGTAGTTACTGACAGGATTTACAGAGTAAAATGCCAGGCCTAGCAATGGACAGGACCCAGGAAGAGACTAGCATGCCAGGAGCCTTCCTGACAACTGCCCATGAAGTCCTCTGTTACTTGCTCATGGCTGAAGGGTCCAGAAAACCTCAGCAAACTTCAGATCTAGAAGAGGCCGAACTCCTAGGGGGAGGATCAGGCACCTGAACTGACACCATGTAACATACACGGGAGGAGGAATTCTCTAAAATAAATGCAATACTGTCAGGAAGTCGGTTTGTCATCTGTGCATGATGGCCCGGGTTGCAACAGCTGCAAGTTCACACTAACATATTACTAGCAACAGGAGAAAGGAAAGAAAACTTTCCTGAACTTACAGGGTGAGCAATGAAATTTGATCTGACAATAAAACTTCAGATGGACTTCAGTAATGAGATTATATAATGCCGGGGGGTGTGACTCAGTGACAGGGTGCTGTGGCAGGGGGGGATGGTGTGCCCAGAGTTCTCTAAGTTGTCATTCTTGGTAAGTCCTCACTACTCCAGGATCTCCTCACAGTCCCAGGAAGTCCATGGTGGAGGCAGCAGGAAGAAACTCATAGCACAAGCATTCCACTCCTGTTCAGGTGTTTGTCCACCTGTCCATCCTTGTGTTGTCCCATCCTGTCCCATTCCCCACCCTCATCTCCTGTCCCCACCCCCATCCCCCATCTAAACACAGCGAGTACTGTGTCTAGAACCTTGGAGTTTCTCAAAGGCCAGTGACGATATTTAAGGCCAGGGGATATTTTTTAAGTGGTCAATTCAATATGGAGACACCCTTTGCTCACTCTTTGGTAGCAACCCTGTCTCCAGCTAACAAGTCTGTGAACCTTTATTTACCTCACTGTTCCCAAAGTCAAGTTATCTGCAAAAACCTAGAGAGATCACGAGCAAGCAAGAAAGACCGGGACAAGCAATTTCGTAGTGCGGGGATAGATCCAGAAGACCCAGATGGAAATGTCTGGGTCAGCTGAAATGGGCTAGCCTGCTCTTGGGGGGGGGCACTCATTTTTGTATGATGGGAAGAAAACTAGTCTGGGGTTATCAAGAATATATTATTGTATGATCTCCGGCAAGTCATAACCCTTAATCCTTATTTCTCCATCTATAAAATGAAGGGAGTGGTCTGGAGGAGCACAGAAAGCTGGTCCATTCTGGGATCCCATTCTTACGGAGATTCATTCATACATGTCAGGAGTCTAGAAGGGACTCATGTCAGCCTCCCCTAATGCTCTACTGAAACCCCAGGGCATGTATATTTAAAAAAAAAAAAAAAATCAACTCATCCAAATGACTGTTCTCAGTGTTCAAACTATGCAGCCTGTGATTAGCAGAATCTACTCTGCCATAATTGAGCAGGGTAGTTCTAGGGAAAAAATTATACAAAATTTCACTAAATGGGCATTCATTTGAAACAAGAGCTTCACAAGGCTAGCCAGACCTCAGGGACTGGCATACCGCACCGATTACATAATACAAGTCCCTTCAATTGCCTTCCATTGTAGAGGAACTGGCTTTCTGGTCACCCATCCACAGCCCACTATAATTTATTTTCTTGTGGCAAACGGGCAAACATGTCTAAATTAGCTAAATGGATTTAATATGTGGCTGCTTTTGAGGATCAAAAATTTGTGACCGCTCCTTCCAAGGAGACATGAGCCCACATGTGGACCCGATCTCCATTTTTGTTTCTTCCAAATGACTTCATTTTCCTGTTGCTGATGCCAAATGATTTTACTAAGTGATCGCTGGTGCTTGTGTTCTGAGCAAGCGCTTTGCATCGTTTTTGCATTCCTCCGCTAGCCGCCACAGCTGCCATTAACCGCAGATCGAGGGATGCCAAGCTGGTCCTACCCATAGCTGGCCAAATGTGGTCCTTGCCTCACCAGGGTCCCAGTCAAAAATAAAAACCGTGACCTCTCCTTTAATGTCTTTCTCAGAGAAAGCCGGGCAAGCCATGCTGCTAATCCACTAAAACATAACCTGAGAAGTTTGGTAATGCACAATCACGTCGTTAGCACCGAGTAGAAACAGTGCCTTCCCCTCGGTGTTAGAAATCCTTTAAAGCCATGATGCAATTACTCTTACCACTCTCGAGTGGGAATGCATTTGGCCCAGCAAGACCACAAGAGTCCGGAATACATAAAAAGGGTGTGTGACATAACTCTATTAAAATAAGAAAGAGACCAAGGCAGAAGGAAGAAAATCCTTCCCAGACAAGACAAGAATTAAAGGAGTCCAGCTCAAAGTCCAAGCAGTGGACCAACAGATAAAAAGTTACCATCTGTAACTTGCTTCCAACAGATAAAAAGTTACCATCTGTAACTTGCCTCCAAGTCCATCAGAGGCCAACCACTCAACAGGGCCAATGAAAGATACACAACAGCAAGAACCCCGGGAGGGAAATGCAGCGCTCTGATTCTTGTAGCAGTTTCAAATTAAAGCACTGTGACAGTTTTCACCTGAGGGACAAACAGAAGAAATAAATAAAAGGAAGCAGAACACAGTGCCATATATATTTGTTTGTTTAATTTTTCCCCCTAGCACAAATAATTCTGCTAAGAACACCCGGGGACACAGACTTCTGAGGAAATACACACTTTATATAACGTACCTATCATAAATAATGAGGTAAATTGTATGTGCATTTTTAAAGGTGGCAGTTCTTCCAGCTTAGTCTCCTAAAACACCACACAGCACCATCTTTCCATGTGAGCTATATGAGATGTCCACCACTTTCATGCAAATAGTTTACTCCCCCTGAAGACTCTGCTGAAACAGAATCTACCATGAGGGCGAACATTTACTCTTCACTGTGGTGCTCAGAGGCAGGGCCTTGGGAGTTGATGGGGTGAGACGGAGATGCTACAATTGAACATTTGTGGCTTTAGAAGACGGAGAACAGAATAGCATATAGGAAGAGACACATGGGTAGATGTGCTCAGGCGTGAATGCACCAACATACAAAGACACTGTATGGTGTCCTAAGCCATCTCAGGTTTCCACTACCAAGGTCATAAACATGCACCATGCCAGAACTGTGAGCCAAAATAACTTTCCTTACGTCTTACTTAATTTGCCATATTGAGTTATTAGCAACTGAAAACAGATAAGACATTCCCTTTAATCACGCAACCACCTTACCACCTCAAAAATCATATTCTTGCGCATTTATCTCAGAAAAAAGAAAAAAATCCTAACGGTGTCCACACAAAATATGTATGAGACTGTCCACAGCATTCTTTTCCCCACGAACTCCAAATGTAATACAGTCCACATGTTTGAAAAGAGTTGACTGGCCAAGCTGTGCTGACTCCACATTGTAGAATACTGTGCAGCAGTAACAACGTTGATGAACACAACTTGGGTGACCCCAGTGAAGGGATGACAGATAAAAAGCTAATTCTAAAAGGGTACAAACAACACGATTCCATTGAGTAAACGTTTCCGAGATGACCAAGGTATGCAAATGGAGGAGAGATGGAGGGGAAGGGAAGAGGCAGAAGAAAAAGTAGAAGTGGTGTCTTAGCCAGAGCTTCTATTCCTGCACAAACATCATGACCACGAAGCAAGTTGGGGAGGAAAGGGTTTATTCAGCTTACACTTCCATGCTGCTGTTCATCACCAAAGGAAGTCAGGACTGGAACTCAAGCAGGTCAGGAAGCAGGAGCTGATGCAGAGGCCATGGAGGGATGTAACTTACTGGCTTGTTTCTCCCAGCTTGCTCAGCTGGCTTTCTTATAGAGCCCAAGACTACGAGCCCAGGGATGGCACCACCCACAAGGGGCCCTCCCCCCTTGATCACTAATTGAGAAAATGCCTTACCGCTGGATCTCATGGAGGCATTTCCTCACCTGAAGCTCCTTTCTCTGTGATAACTCCGGCTTGTGTCAAGTTGACACACAAAACTAGCCGGTACACGTGGCTACAGAAGGACAGCATTAGGTTCTAGGTGATGGTCTGGCTTGTCTTGACTATGACAGCCAATATACAGATCTCTGCACGTGATAAAAAAAAAAAAAAGTACGGCATTAAACACACAATGCACATACACACAAATGCATTTTTAAAACAACAGAGAAAGCCTGGAGAAGATGAGTAGATCGGATCAAGATCAATAATATTCCTTTGTGAAACTATCCTGAAGATTTTTCAAGATGCTGCCATTGGGCTTGGGAGAGTAGATCTTTTGGGAGAATGCTTATCAGCATGCATGAAGCCCTAGGTTCGATTCCCAGCATAAACCAGGCAAAAACCCTGGCACATGTCTATAATCCTGGTAGGGATACCAGGCAGGTGGGATAGAGGTTGAAGGCCAGCTTCAACTATATGGTGAATTCAAGGCCAGCCTGGAACTTGGGAGACCTTGTCCAAATAAATAAATAAATAAATAAATAAACAAACAAACCAACAAAACATGCTACCATTGAAGGAATCTGGGCCCTGAAGAAACAGTACAAAGGATCTTTCTTTGTCATTTCTTACAGGGACCTTCGAAATCTACTGAAACTCTCACCACAAATAGTGTAATAAAAAGTACGTAAAATGATCCATGTGCTATAACATGGGGTCTACAATAAACTATTAAAAATGTGCCCCAAAATAATAGAAACAGAATTATTCTACTTATAATAAACAAAGCCATAGATTCAAATGTAAGCAAATAGAGGCAGACAGAGAAAGGCTTGACCTTTAGTCTGCATTCTCCCGTAGTTTGCAGTGATTTACATTTCTTTTTAACAGGAGGGACTTGGTATGCAACAATGAAGGCTGCTCCATCTCTCTTGTTTGGGGTAATGAGAATGATGTCCCACACAAGCTAGGACCAAAGAGGCAAAGTAAAGGGGGTCTGTTCACGGATACTTGGAGGATAAAGTACTGAAGGTTGAAGCCCAGAGGGAAGCTAGTATGGCTTTTATTTTCTATCTGAGATTGGAATGACATGGAAGTGACCGCATTGCTTCCTCTCACGACAACAGTTCTTAGGGAACCAACACTGGGACCCTGACAGTTACAAGGCCTGGCTCTTCACACCATACATTTATGTGTTCTGGGAAAGGCAGTCACATGGGTTTCAGGTCTCACTGGACTTCTACCCTATTAGCTGGATTCAAACAAGACTCTACTATCATCAGACCTCCACGGCCACTATTCTTAAGGTAAAGTCCAGGTAGCATTTCTGGCTGCTCTCCTTTCCCCAGCCTACTGGTCACCCTGAGAAATACTCACTGGTCTCTCTAATCTGAGGAAACTTACAGGTGCTCACCTCAGAGAGCTAGGGGTCTGAACTGCCTGGGTCTGGGGAGTGGACAAGAAGCCGTTCATTCCCTCGAGGGAACTTCAGCCGAACTCCCTGTGTGTGTGAAATGCTACTACTCGGTTCAGTTCATGTCTAGGAACATGGGAATCAGTTACCTGTTGCCACAGACCCTTGCATCTCCCTCTTTGCACGATGAGTAAGTCAGGATATATCATATTTGCCATTGTATGTATGGCCCCATTAAGACCAGCAAAGCCAATTCCACTGCAGTAACACCACTATCTTCTCTGGTGACAGGATAGTCACCTCAGAGCGTCTCTAGGACCTGGCTTCCCTCTAACCATCCATGATGCACTCTTCAGATCCCACTGAAGAGGCTGTGAGTGGTAAAGCTCCTTCAGCTGCTGTGGATGGTCCTGGTGCTGTTTATATTTTGATATTAATTCCGCTTTCCCAGGAGGGGCTGTCTGGAAGAGGAAGGAGTCACATACTCAGGTGACTTCTTGTGAACCTTCCTCTAATGAATAAAGAAATCAATCACTGGGTGAGTAGGCGGGACTTCCTGGTTGGTGAGAGGAAGAGAAGAGCAGGAGATAGATATGGGTTTTTGGAGGGAGACAGAAGGAGGACAAGATGTAGCTACTAGTGGGCCCCCGTTTCAGGTGGCAGATCCATTTGGATCGGCTACTGGAGGATTTAAATTAAAATGGCTTATAATTAGGGATTTTAGTTATTTCTCCCAGAGATTGAGTTACCATTGTTTCTGAACTAGGTTTGTGTTGCCATGGGAATTTTGAAGCATGGGGTTGGCATGGTCGTGAACTTAGCGAGTTGGGTGGAGAGATTTCAGATCTCTGAGTCAGAGAGTCTCCAACCATGCCCGCCAGTGCCTGGACGGCCAGACCGCTGGGGCAGAGAATAGCCAGGTGTAGTAGCACAGGATGACGCCCTTTTAACATTTCCTGCCACATTCGGCTCCACTGGTGTTTACAGACAAGCAGTTCCTTGGGATCTCCTAAGAGGACAACAGATCATCAGGCACTCCTAGAGAACTACTAAATCAGAGCCTGCATCTTAACCAGATCCCCAGGAGACATTGAAGCCTGTTGTCTTAGTCAGGGTTTCTATTCCTGCACAAACATCACAACCAAGAAGCAAGTTGGGGAGGAAAGGGTTTATTGAGTTTACACTTCCATGCTGCTGTTCATCACTAATGGAAGTCAGGACTAGAACTCAAGCAGGTCAGGAAGCAGGAGCTGATGCAGAAGCCATGGAGGGATGTTCCTTACTGACTTGCTTGCTTCTCCTGGCTTGCTCAGCTGGCTTTCTTATAGAGCCCAAGACTACCAGCCCAGGGATGGCACCACCCACAAGGGGCCCTCCCCCCTTGATCACTAATTGAGAAAATGCCTTACAGTTGGATCTCATGGAGGCATTTTCTCAACTGAAACTCCTTTCTCTGTGATAAGTTCAACTTGTATCAAATTGACACACAAAACCAGCCAGTACAATTGACCCCTTGTCAACTTGACACACAAACATCACCATTAAGCCTCAACCCTTACTTCCTTATTCATCCCTAAGATCTAAATAATTTTAAAAGTCCCAGTCTTTGCAAATTCATACATATTAACATTTCAATCCCTTTTAAACATTCAATCTCTTAAAATTCAAAGTCTTTTAAAAATTCAAAGTCTCTTAACTGTGGGCTCCACTAAAATACCTTCTTCCTTCAGGAGGGAAAATATATCAAGGCACAATCACTATCAAAAGCAAAATCAAACTCCAACCATCCAATGTCTGGGATCCACTCACGATCTTCTGGATTCCTCCGAGGGCTTGAGTCACTTCTCCAGCTCTGCCCTTTGTAGCACACACCTTGTCTTCTAGGCTCCAGATGCCTGTACTC
>CM052720.1:6421024-6469789 GCA_028551405.1 Uromys caudimaculatus
CAGGCCTCCATCTTCTGTACTGTTCTCAACATTGTCTTCCAAGCTCCTACAGAACATTCTATAGAGCAGCCCAAAGTTCCAAAGTCCTTCCACAGTCCTCCCCAAAACGTGGTCAGGTTGTCACAGGAATACCCCACTATGCTGGTACCAATTTGTCTTAGTCAGGGTTTCTACTCCTGCACAAACATTATGACCAAGAAGCAAGTTGGGGAGGAAAGGGTTTATTGAGCTTACACTTCCATGCTGCTGTTCATCACCAAAGGAAGTCAGGACTGGAACTCAAGCAGGTCAAGGAGCAGGAGCTGATGCAGAGGCCATGGAAGGATGTCACTTACTGGCTTGCTTGCTTCTCCTGGCTTGCTCAGCTGGCTTTCTTATAGAGTCCAAGACTACCAGCCCACAGATGGTACCACCCACAAGGGGCCCTCCGCCCTTGATCACTAATTGAGAAAATGCCTTACAGCTGGATCTCATGGAGGCATTTCCTCACCTGAAACTCCTTTCTCTGTGATAACTCCAGCCTGTGTCAAGTTGACACAAAACCAGCTGGTACACCTGTGAACATTCACTTCCTAGCTGCAGGGCCCAAACTCTACCGCACATACAAGTTTGTTTTTTTTGTTTTGTTTTGTTTTGTTTTGTTTTATGATGTTCAGACTATTTATTTTTGAAAGAATGGAGCCTTGGGCCTTGCCCCCAGAGTTTTCTTTTTTATTATTTTTCTTCCAGAAAGAGGGCTATAAGAGTCTAGCTCTCAGCCTCAGCCAGTGTCTCTCATCAGGATTACAAACCTGGTTGGCTTTAGTTGGCTCTACAAGCAACATTTGGCATCAGACCCTGGTTGTTAAAAGTAACAATTGTGGATTGTTGGACAACTCTCAAGGTTACCAACGGAGGCTGGACTCCACATGGATGGAGTTCAATACCCACTCATAGTTCTTAATGTATCTTGCTGCTCAGGCATGCTCTCTGGAACATTAAAAAAAAAAAAAAAATTCTAGGCAACTCTGCTACCTTTGACAGAGCAATCAGGGCTCACAATGTCTTGACCCTGTTTACTCTGCATCCCATGCCGTGACAACGGATAGTTTTCTTTAAAGGGACAGTACTATATTCAGGATGATGTAATTTTCCATGTTCTCCACTAGATTGTTCTTGAGCTCTGAAGTTCAGCCAACCAACCCCAGATTCCATTTTGAGGATCTGTTAATTGATGTAACTTCCAATGTCAGTTACCTGACTAGGGTACCAGCAAGAAGCAGGGGTATGCTCCAACTAAGGTAATTAAAGACATAACTATTTATAATGGGGTAGAGGGAGAAAGAAGGAAGAAGAGAGAAAGCAAGGACCAGGAGCTAATAGCAGCTAAGAATTACCACTCCAGACAGGAGGGGGAAGAGCCTGTGGAGAAGGTCCCATAAAGAGAAGCAGTGACTTTAGCCCAGGGACTCAGCCGGTGGCAAACTCGACAAGGGGAAGCTAAACAGATAAGCTTTTGGCCTCTCTATCCCCAGGTTCCACTCTCCTCCAAAGATCCCCAGTGGACAAACTGGGATGGAAGCCAGTAAAGCCAGTAACCCAGATACCTTCTTGGGTAACAAGTGGATTTGGAAGAGGAACACAAAGAAGAAACAAACAAAAGACAAAACTCTTTAGCACAGTAAGAGTGGCCATAGGCCTAGTTCTGAACAAACTAGGTACGGTGTGTTCCTGTCCAGCAGGGTCTTTGGAGGACTCGGCAGGTCACAGGCTGGGCTACTCTATGACCTTGGAAGGTCCCAAAATGTGAAGGTCAGAGCTGGAGTGTGGAGGAAGGAGAATCAGACGTTCTTAGCCACAAAGTGGGTTTGAGGCCATCCTGGTCTTAAATCAGTAAATAAAGGTCAGCGACTGTTGTTTTTTAACAAAATGTTCGTTTCAACCAATGAAGACTTGGGAGCCAGATTCTGGGGTGAAAGCCTGCTAAGTCAGGAAAGCAAAGAAAGCTCCCAGCTGACCTTCCTCCTCAGCTGACGTCCCACTGGGAATCATCATCTCAGAGAACTTCCTTCAAACTCAATGTCTCTCTCTTCTACTTCCTGTGCATCTCTCTATCCGTCCTCCTGACTCCCTCTTACTCTCTATGGTTTTTTTCTTAATAATCCCATGTTCACTTCCTGTCAACTGGTTGCTTGCCCCACCTCTTGGCCTATGGTTGACTTTATTTGATCCTGTTTGCAATATTCAAGCAGAAAGCCCTTGGGTTAAAGGTGTGTGCTAAGGCCGAGCCACACCACAACTAAAAACAGGTTTTACCAGTACATAACACAGACTCAGGGTTCACAGTGTGATCAAATATCTTGCAACAAACAACACAGAAAAACAGGAAGGAGGGAGAACCCCAGGAAGGTGTGACAGCTTGGGTTCCAAAAGAAAACTAGATTTAGGGTTGGGGAGCTAGCTTAGTCAAGAAAGTGCTTGCAAGAGGATCTGAGCTTGATCCCCTTATGAAAAACAGATGTGGCTTGATCTTGTAATCCTGGATCTGGGAGGTACAGATAGATGAATGACCCCTGGGCTCAGTGGACTGCCAGCCTACCCTATCATACCCTAACTGAGGGACCCCAGCTCCTCCGGGCCAGCGAGATAACTTAGTGACTAAGAGCACTAGGGCTCTTCTAGAAGACCTAGCCAGTCTATTCCCAGCATCCACATGGCAGCTCACAAGCGTCCTTAACTCCAGTTTCAAAGGATCCAATGGTCTCATTTGGCTCCGCAGGCACCGGGTGCATACACATGGTTCACAGACACATACGTAACCAAAATATTCATACACATAAAATAAATACATCTTTTTTTAAAAAAATGTTAAATATGGATGGTTCCTAAGAAATGACATCCAACTTTAACCTCTAGTCTTTGCATGAACATGCTGTACACACACACACACACACACACACACACACACACAGGACCCCACCATCGCCCCCAAAGAAGAGCTAATCAACATTGATGAAGGAGTAAGAGACAAAGCCAACTGGAAGAGCTGTTAAATCAAGGCAAGCCATGGCTATGCCAGGCTCGTCCTGTCAGCTTAGAATGAAGAGGGGGAAGAGAGGAAGCGCGAAAGAAATGCTGGCCTCTGGGGTGGATTTGGGACTGCTTGTTTTCCAGAATGGGAGTATTGAAGCATGCTTACATGCTGATGAGAAGAACTCATGGAAAATGGACAGGTCAAAGATGAGAAAGGATAATTAGTAATATATCTTAGGTTGAAATCGATCTCAGTCGCTGTTCTGTTGCTGTGAAGAGACACCATGACCAAGGCACTTCTTATAGAAGAAAGCATTTAATTGGCGGCTCACTTACACTTTCAGAGAGTCTGTTGTCACCATGGGGAGAGGGATCGTGGCACAGGAAGCACAGTGGCAGGCAGGGGTGGTGCTGGAGCAGTAGCTGAGAGCTACATCCTGATCTGCAGGCAGAGAGAGAGGGCCAGATTGGGCTTCAGAAAAGATAAAGCCCACCCCCTGGTAACACACATTCACCATCAAGACCTGCTTCCTCATTGGTCTCAAGTAGTGTCACTCCTTGGTTACTAAGCATCCAAAACTATGAGCTATGGAAGTCATACTTATTCAAAACACCACATTCCAATTCCTGGCCCAGATAGACTTACAGCCATGTAATGCAAAATGCATTTAGTTCAACTTTGACGTGATTGGAATATGCTTGGTCCATGAAAAATAGCACTATTAGGAGGTGTGGCCTTGGAGGAAGTGTGTCACTGTGGAGTGGACTTTGAGATCCTCTGCTTAAGCTCCACCCAGTGAGGAAGAGAGCCTTCTCCTGGCTGCCTTTGGTTTAAGTTGTAGAACACTCAGATCCTTCTAGAGCACCATGTCTGCCTGCATGCAGTCATGCTTCCACAGTAATGATAATGGACTGAACCTCTAAACCTGTAAGCCAGCCCCAGTTAAATGTTGTCCTCTATAAATAGAGTTGCCTTGGTCAGTCTGTCTCTTCACAGCAATAAAACCATAACTAAGCTAGAAGTTGGTTCTAGGGACCAGGGATTGCTGTGATAGGCCTAACCATACTTTTGTTTAGAAGAGTGTAGATTTGGGAACTTCAGATTTGAAAAGCAGTGAAATGCTTTAAGTGGGGTTTAATGAGCCATCCTAGTAGGAGCAGGGAAGACAGTGGTGCTGAGAGTGATTTGAACTGTGGGGACCTGACTCTAGATGTTTCAGAGGAGAAGAATTTTATTATGTGGCCTAGAGACTTTTCTTGTGATATTTTGGTGAAGAATGTGGCTGCCTTTTGCCCTTGTCTGAAGAGTCCACCTGAGGTTAAGGTGCAGAGATTCAGATTAATTACATTGACAAAGGAATCTCAAATCAACCAGGTTTAGATTCTGTCCTGTAGTTCACTTTTATGAGAAGTGTTTTGATCAAGCATAGCAAACTTAGGAAAAACGCAAAATACATGATTCAAGTATTAGAGGGGTACCAAGAAGTGCAATGGAGCTAAATCCTATGTTCAAGGAGATAAATAGACTAAGGGATTGGTGAGGCAAGATCCCACCTGGCTAAGCTTATTGTTTATTCGTTAGAGGTTGAACAAGGGATAATTATATCTAGGCATTATTATGACCTTGTTGTTGTTTTCATTTGGACATAAGGAGATATGATTATGGGTCAAGTTGACAAGGGATGGGTTGTGATGGCTGTTCTCAGTTGTCAACTTGACTACATCTGGAATGAACTACAATCCAGACCTTAAAGGTCTTGCGAAAAGGTAAAGAAAGGCTGAGGTCCAGGTGTGATGGTACACGCATTTAATCCCAGCATTTAGGAGACAGAGGCATGCAGACCTCTTAGTTCAAAGTCAGTCTATAGAGCAAATTCCAAGACAGTCAAGCTTAGCCAGTGAAGGAAACCATTGGAAAACAGAAATCTGGTGATAGTATAATAGAATTAGAGGGCCATGTTCCAACCACTTAACTGTAACTTCTGTAAAAAATAAAAATAAAAAAATAAAAAAGTATATAACATACTTCCAACATACCAATAGCACAGAGTGTACATTACCATTCCAAAGGGGAGGAAAGGGAACATGGGGAGGAAATACTGAAAACCAGCAGGGCAAACTCCAAACTCTGTATCTCCATGTCTGATGTCAAAGCACTCTTCAGATCTCCACCTCCTTTCAGCTGTGTTGACTACAACACACTTCTCTCTCTTGGGCTGGTTCCACTCCCTGTTAGCAGCTTCTCTCAACAGACAGTCCACGACTCTGGCAGCTCCAACATCTTGGGACCTCCAATAAATCCAGGCTTCACCTTGCCAGATTCACACAATGGGCTCTCTGGGTATCCACGCAGGGACACCATGACATCTATCTGCCCTCAACAGCTTTCCTTAGCCATGGAGGGAGATTTCACAAGCCCTTTCTTGTATCCACATGGTCAAAGCTGCCGAGTTCTGCTGCTTGCTAGGGCTGGGGCTGGAACTTGGCCCCCTCGATCAAATGCGTTTTTGTCAACTTTCTGTTTTTGACAGTCGCCTTCTCTTCTTAAGCCTTTCTTTAATTCCTTTTCACAAGTTTGAAGCTTAGCTGGGTGGGGTTGTGCCCTGAGGTCAACACTCTCTGTAGTCCATGTAACACCAGGCTTTTCTCTGGCAAGGAGAGAGGAGCCGGTTCAATGAACAAGGACAATAATGCTTGGGTTTCAGAGGGCGAGGCCATGTGACAGCAATGTCCTGAAGCTGCACCAGCACCCTGAGAGACAACACCTCTGCTTCCTGATCCTGGTACACAACACCAGGGCTGCAAGGAAAATGATGTCTGATAGGTAAGGACAGCTCCAACACAGGCAAGGAAACAAAGGCACCAGAAGAGAAAATTGCAAAGGGTGAGCTATCAAGGCTCCTGATGTGAGCAGACGCAGCAAAAATGGTCAACCGGAGTGTGTGCAGGCCACCGGTTGTGGAAAGAAACACTAGCGGAATGGTTTTAGGATCAATGTCTATGTCCAGAAGGCATGGTTCCTGCTTCACAAAGGTTGGTGTCCTTCACATGCTGCCGTGACAGGATGCAGTCTGGCTCCAGAGAACAATGCCTAACCAGCAGTATTTTCTCCATGCTCAGGGCTGACCTTGGCTTTCTTTCTGTTACTGTTTGCTAAACCTGGCATGATATTTACTTTTGCCTCTTTATTTCTTAGTTTGGCAAACACTGTGGGTTGAAAAGAATCCCTACCACTGACACCACCCCCACCACCAAGACCGCCATTACCACCACCACCACCACTACCACCACCACCACCACCACCACCACCACCATCACCAGAGAATGTCCATGGCTTTTGACAATGAAGTTAGTATTACTGTCCCCCAGTAGTTTCTCTGTGCCCTTCCACCTCTTCCTCACTTCTCTGGGGATATCTACTCTGTTTTCCACCCATGCGAAGCACATCTGGGCAATGAACGGACTTGATAAACAGATGGGGTGTCTCCAAGGTCACCAGGTATGTGATATCGGTTACTAATAAAATGATGGCACAGGGCTTCCAAGACTTCCAGTTACACCAATGATAAACTAATTCTGCAGCTAACAGTAAGAAAAACCATGCCTCAGAGAAGAGACATGTTGGTATGTAAAAAGGAGAAGAGAAACAAGCTGGCACGTAAGTGATAAATTGAATTGACCAGTTCTTCCCTCACCTTCCTCCAAAGTCTTTTATGTCTCGTCACGACATGATTGCTAATTCTTAGACTGTGAGCTGTGACCTCTGTCCTTGAGCCATTATTTTGTTTCTCTCTGTTCTCCAAGAAGTGTCCTTAGGCTGCCGAGCAGATTAGCTAACTTACAATGCAATGTCAACTGGACGTGAAAAACACTGAACTGTTTCCTCTAGCAGAAACAGGTTGGTCTAGATTAGTTGTGTAAGAAGTCATCACCATCTGGAGACTAATCAGCCAATGCTCATCCCATCATTCCCAGCCTGTCAAGATCAGGGTCTTGTCCTCCAGTTTGCATTACTGTTGCTTTGAATTTTGTGGTTGTTAGAACCCTGGGTACACTAAGCCCTTGTTTTATCTATCTATTTGATATCTATCTATCTACCTACCTATCTATCTGGTTTTTTTTTAAAGATTTATTTATTATTATATGTAAGTACACTGTAGCTGTCTTCAGACACCCTAGAAGAGGGCGTCAGATCTCATTATGGATGGTTGTGAGCCACCATGTGGTTGCTGGGATTTGAACTCAGGACCTTTGGAAGAGCAGTCGATGCTCTTAACCGCTGAGCCATCTCTCCAGCCCCCTATCGATCTGTTTTTAATTAATTGATTTTTAAAGACTTGCTCTCACCATGGAGTTCAGCCTGGCCAGAAACTCACCATATAGTCCAGGCTGGATGGCTTAGAACTTTTCATTCACCCAGTCACTGGTATTATCAATGTATACTGCCATGCTCAGCTGTAGACACCATGTTTAATGTCATGCTAAAATGCTTATGAGCTGCCTCACTCAGCATACAGCTTGCTAAGCTACCTGGAAGATCTCAACTTGTTATGAGGAACTAGAAAAACATCCAGTAGTCGAGAAAGCCCCATGATGCAGACAGTTTCAAAAGTGGCTCCATGGACTTGCCTGTGTATACTTAGTGACAAAATAAACGCTAATATTACTCGACGTTACTGAAGATTTCTTTCTCAATTACAAAAATAAGGAATCCCTGACCAAAGCTCCCATCATTACAGCCCCATTTTAGAGCTAGATAGATGCACTGACTTAAGGTCCTCCACTCATACTAGATCTAGAATGGTTTTGCTAGCATCTACAATCTTTTTTTGTTTTTTTCCGGATAGCTCAAATTAAGTTAGCACAAAAGATTAAAGTGAAGCCTTTATATTCCCAACTATGGGAAGAGTCTTCTCTGGCATGTTTCCCCATGTTTCTTCGCACCAACGTATCTCAGGGACTTAATATTTACTGGATGAATAGTTGAAGCTGAAGTCTTGCTTAAGGACTTATCCTTGAATTATTTTGTCCGTGTTGTTCTACTTCCTGTTCCCTAACTATTCTGTGTGGTTCTACTTCCTGTTCCCTAACTATTGTGTCCGTGTTGTTCTACTTCCTGTTCCCTAACTATTGTGTCCCTGTTGTTCTATTTCCTGTTCCTTAGTCCTGTTTGTTGTGTCCTCAAGTGATAGTGACTGAACAAACCCCCGAGTTATGTCTCTAATCCTGTTTACTTTTTATTTGGGGACTTCTTTACTTATTGTTTTATAAATGAAATATTATTTTTATTTATTACTAAATCGCCTAGGCTGGCTTTGACCTCTCACCATAGCCCAGACATCCTTGATCATATAAATGTCCAGGTTCTGCTTCCCGAGTAGCTGGTATCCTAAGCATGCACCATCAACCACATAATTTAGAATAGATGACCTTTCTGAAAAGTGTTTTTTGAATGTGGGTTAATGAGAAAAGAAAAAAAAAAGGAAATTGGGTGTGTTTGTCTTCTGATTGTAATCAATAGAAAACTTACCATGATTTTTAGCTAAAAACAGTATTTATGAATACAGAATGACCTAGGTGAAGATTCATGGTAGGGAATAACTGGGCTCAGATAGTATTATCAGAACATATATGTATGCCTAGGCATGTGTACAGGTATGCGTATGCATATAGAAAAATATGCATGTGTTTGTGTGTATGTGTATGTGTGTGTATGTATATAGACAGATATAGTCATTAGAAAGTAATGGGTTTTATTGTGATAATTTCATACATGAGCAAGTTTATTTTATTCATGTTTGAGACAGGGTCTCATTGTAC
Source organism: Uromys caudimaculatus (assembly GCA_028551405.1). Taxonomy (NCBI): domain Eukaryota; kingdom Metazoa; phylum Chordata; class Mammalia; order Rodentia; family Muridae; genus Uromys; species Uromys caudimaculatus. The sequence goes on from CM052720.1 coordinate 6,429,857, forward strand.
AGTACTAACTGGCCTGGAACTCACTAAGTAAATCAGACTGACCTTGAACTCACAGGATCTTCTGCCTCTCCCCTCTAGAATTCGCGGATCGAAGATGTGTGCCACTGTCCCTAGTTGATGCAGAGATTTTGTTGTTTTCATTCTAGCTTTCAGCTCTGGCTACTACAAGTGTTGGCTTCCTATGGTCCTTAAGGGACAAGAAAAGATGCTCTCATCCTCCCAGACACCCAAAACAGAAATGAGGGAGAAAAAAACATCACCTTCTTTCATAGGCTCTGTCTAGACCAATCATATGGCCATGAAATGGGATGATATGATTGGCCCAGGCAGGGCCCAGATGCTCCACCCCCTTTCAGAGGAGTTCAATTACATCTGCCCCTCTGGAACTGTGGCTGAAGGGGGCAGTCCCTGATGACAATCTTGGTTCTTAGTTACTAGAAGGGCTGAGGTACATTAATACAGAAACTGCCACAGCTCACTAAAAAGGGATATTGAGGAGAATGGAGAGTAGGGATGAGGTGCCAGGAGGGAGCTAACTGTGCCTACATCAGAGCGCTCCAGCACCTACAAAAGAAATGCTGACTTTCCCCAATCAGTCCCTGGGCTCGGGCTGCAGGAAGCAGGTGCCAGGCTGGATCAGTGCTTCATGGATAGTGTGCTTGGGGACCGTGAGTGAAATCCATGAAATGTAGATGCCACAGCGGTATCTTTCAAGGGTATCAGGTGCAGAATGGCTTTTAATGTGCAATCCAGGCCTCCAATTAGAGGCTTGTTCTACTTGCTAAATTTGGTTTGTATTAAATGCCCACTGACCCCTTGTCCCTATAGCGTTTCATTGCTGGGATGAATATGTGGGAACCCTTCCCCCGCTAATGGCACACAACCTCTATACCATTAGAAGTCTGAATTCTTTCTCAGATAAACTATGCGCCCTCCTCCCGATCCTTCCATTAGTGAGGAAGCAAATTCAAAGAAGAAGAAGAAAAAAGAAGTTAATGCCAAAGGTAGCAACAGCCCGAATGAATGTTTGTGTACCTAAAGTCTCCATGGTTCCAAACCAACACATTTGAGGTGGGCAAGGATACTGCCGCTCTCTCCCCATCCAACAATGAGAGAAATCAGGACTCCAGAGACTTCTGTAACGTGCCCTGGGGGCCTCCCTATCTGCCCAGTCCTATTGGCTGTGCCTAAACACTTTCAACTAAAATAGATAGCTTTAAGTAGCCCAGAAAAAAACTTGCCTTCATCATAAAAGAGATGTCCATTGCTGGATGTGGTGGGGCATACCTGTAATCCCAGAACTTAGGAGACTGAAACAGGGGGATTGCCACCTTTGATGTTACAAGGCTTGAGTTGCATAATGATTCTAGGGCAGTCAGAACAGCTGCATAGCAAGACCCTGTATTAAAAAAGAAAAACACATCTGCGCATGGCAGCACATGTAGTAGGGAGGCAAAGATAAGCAGGTCTCTGAGTTCGAGGCCAGCCTGGTCTACAGAGTGAGTTCCAGGACAGCCAGGGCTACACAGAGAAACCCCATCCTGAAATAAAACAAAACAAAAAAAGAAAGGAAAAAAATGAAGAAAAATTAATTAATTAAAGCCATCTGTGTCAATGCCTTTCAGTATCATATTATTTTATAATAATACACATTTGTGCACATGCACCCAAAGTTTAAGGGTTAAAGGTGTCTCTCAGTAGGTCCTGGATTCAGTCCCCAGCACCAAAAAGAAAAAAGAGTTCATACCAGAATTTAACGATTCCTTCAAAGGATTTGATGGAGAATAATTAACTGGGAAGTTGTTGCTCAGGGGATAGTAGTCTTGTTCTCTCAAAATGAGTACATAATAAAAGGAAAAATACTTTTTTTTTTCAATGCTGGGTACAGCGTGGGACCTGGAGAATGCTAAGCAAGCCTTCTACTACTGAACTTCACGCCTGGCCTCAAAAATACATTTTTAAAAACGGGGCGGGAGGAGACTTAGGGAGGGCTGCAAATTGGGATTCAAAGTTAATTAATTACTTAATTAATTAACTCATGGGGAAAAATGTGTTTAAATGCAGCATGCAGATGCCTCCAGAATGATCCAAGAATTCCTATCGGACAGCTACAGTGTACTCATATACTCAAATAAATAAATCTTAAAAAAAAAAAAAAAAAGAAAGAAAGAAAGAATTCCTATCGGCTTCCTTTATACCTTAGGAATAAACCTCCAATCCTTTAAGGCTATCCATTGATTCCTGGATGTTTTTGTTTACGTCTTTTACAGCGTGACCCGGCTCACTTCCCTCCCTTTTCCTGGAAGCTTCTGTCTTTTGAGAGAACCCCGACTCCAGGAACCAAACCTCTTGGCTTTCTCTTCTGCTCACTGCCGGCAGGACTGCTGCTGCTGACCTTTCTAAGTTCTGTTTCCCAGTAAGGTTAACTGCCAGGTGCTGTGATGTTTGGTGTGCCGGAAAATGGCCTCACACGGTTCCTGTGACCCACTATCTGGAAGCTGCCGGCTTCTGTCATTATCCACGCAATCCTGGAGGTCCAGTTACCAGCACTGTCCACTGCCAGGGCCACATCGAAACTGGTCCAACCAGTTTTCTCCTCTCCCTGGGCTGTTCCAAGGCAGACACAACTCAAGCCTGACAAAAACACCAAGAGTTTCTGTTCCCAGGATGGAGACCCGCCACAACAAGCCTGCCTGTTGTTAAACTCCGAGTCTGGTTTCCTCCCCCCAACTCCATCTTCTCTCTCCACCCCCTCCTGCGTTTGCCACGAGGCTATGCACCATCAAACTTGAATGCCGCGTTGAGTTGTTGATTAAAACAGCGTGCTGTTTTCTGAACGTCAAATAACATATGACAATAAGTGGGTATAAAATATGGGGGAAAGAAATGAGTGGCTTCTGCACTGGAAGCAGAGGCAAAACTGGCTGCCCTTTAAAAGCCTCCACGTCCACGAGAAGTCCTGGAATATTAAAATTGATGATGGTGATTAGGTTGCTTTTCAGAGCAGCAAAAATGTGTATAACTGAATCCTCATGGGCTTAGCCGTTTTCAGCCCGGGCATATTAACTTGTCTGGCTGGGAAGCTGCTATTGTATACAAAAGTGAGTGCAGCGAGTCCCAAATTAAAACCATATTTTGTTAACACCACATGTTCCAGCTCTGACAGTATTTATCAAAGGGGAAGCTGCTGGATTTATTGAAGGAAATGAACTTGGCTGGGGTCTGCCAGACTCAACCCCTACAGCGAGGCTGAACAGGACTGGGGCTATTGGCTCCAAGCCGCTCACTAGCTTGGCAGGGTGGGCTATGGACACCTCCCCCTGTCTCCCCACAGCTAGGCGTCAGGGGACGTTGACAGCTCCGGGCCATTCTTTCTTCAAAGATCTGTTTGTATTCCCTTCTTTGTGAAGTCTTTTCTTCCTCTACTCATCATGGTTCTTTCTTCTTCTGAAAGCTGCAACCTCAGTCTGGGGACCTTGTAGAGATGACTAGATTCTAAAGCCTGCCCCTCACCTCCTGATCTCCATTTCAGCGGATCCCCAGGGGGATCCTGGGCTGGTGGAAGTTTGCTCTGCACCACCCCCACTTACCTCTTTTACCAGTACTTCTCATTAGGAGCCTTGTTACCCACTCCAAGTGTGTATGGATTTTGCTGGTTGTCACAATGCTGGGATGGAGCCCTGCTGGTATCAGTGACAGCAATGACGCTGGACAGCTTGCAGAAGAAAGTAGCACATAAGTCACACAAGTGTAAGATGGGGCTGAACTCCCAGGCAGCTGAAAAGTCTATGCTTAATCCTGAGCCTGGAACCTAGTTTCTTTTTATATACAGATACAAAGCCTTGTTTGTACAATTTTAATATACACGAAGCCTTCCACAAATGCAACCTCAGGAAAATTCAGGAAAACCAGCGCTTTGTTAGGGTCAAAACTTACTTTTGTTAGCTCAAAGTGGAGTTTGCAGGTCAACGTTACAATGTTACAATGTATTATTAGTCTGTATCTGTAGCTGCCCCAATAAAAGTGAATTTCCCCCCTCCGGTGGTGCTAGGGATTGACCTTAGCACTTTAAACGTACTAAACATGTGTTCTGTCACTGACCGAAGACCCCAGCCCCTCAGTAACAGTGACTTTCATATGAGTATTTTTTTAATGGGTCTTCTTTGCAAATGTTAAAGAGTATCTATACAACAAAACTTCTGTTCATTTAAATACCAAATTACTTTTATATTTTCCTTGCATTTGAGTTTAGGAATTTATTACATCAGTTTCAAGTTAATTATTCATGATTCAAGAAACCCAAGGGACATTCAAACTGTTCCTGAAAGAGGTGTCTTAGTTTTCCTTTTCCCTGTTGCCCTGATAAGACAAAAGCAAAGCAAGCAAGGAAGGGTTTCTTCCGGCTCATTGTTCAAGGGTCTAGTCTGTTTTGGCAGGGTAGTTGAGGTGGAAGGAGCCGGATGCAGCTAGTCACCTCACAGCCAGAGTCAGAAAGTGAGGCCAGACTGTATAAAATGCGTATATGATCAGCTGGCTTTCTCCTTTGTATTCAGTCCTGGAACCCAGCCAGGAAGTGGTAGCACCCACCTTTAGGATACATAGGTCTTCCCACCTCAATTAACCTAATCAATAGGTTCCCTCACAGGTCTATCTGAGTGAGTCTAGACCCTACCAAGATGAGAGCTCACAGTTTCCATCACAAACAGGCTCTGGTCTAACAGCACTCAGCAACTGGATTCTACTTACTTAACCAGGCCCTTATGACAAACTGTCTTGTTGTGCTGACTGTTTCTAGGAGACCATGCTTCTGTCCTCTGCTGCACAAGATTACAAATGTCCGACTGGTGGGCTGTGTGTGATAAGCCTGGTGTCTGTCCTACTCAGTTCTAGATCATTCTCTGTCATTAGGATGGAAACCGTGGCCAGAATCAACCTGGGGAGAAAAGGTTTGTTTCATTTATGCATCCGGATCAGTCTACCCCTGAGAAAAGTCAAGGCAGGCACTGAAGGAAACAAGGCTGCGTCCTGGCTTGCTCTCCTGGCTCACTCGGCCTGCTTTCTTATAGAACCCAGGGCCATCTGTCCAGGGAAGCCACTGCTCACCGTGGGGTAGGCCCTCTCACAGTCATCGATAATAGTGAAACTGCTCTGCAGACTTTTCTACAGGCCGATCTTATGGAAACACTTTTCAGTTTCGAGTCCCTCTTCTTAAATGACTAACGACTAGCGCGGAATTCTACCTGCAGCTTAGCTCAGTGTGATGCATGGTGCCTTAGTCCGTTCAGGCTGCTCACAGCCCTGGAGGCTGGGACTAAGGGGGCAACATGAAGGAAGGTGCCATCAAATTTAGTGTCCCTCGAAGACTTTCTCCGAGGTTTCAGATGTTTGGTTTTTGTCTGTTTGTTTGTTTCTGTTTTTGTTTTTTTTTTTTTTTTTTTGAGACTGTTTCTGTGTGTAGCCCTGGCTGTCTTGGAACTCACTCTGTAGACCAGGCTGGCCTCAAACTCAGAGATCCACCTGCCTCTGCCGCCCAAGTGCTGGGATTAAAGGCGTGCGCCGCCACTGCTCACTGTCTGCTTTTAAAAACCAGAAGTGTGAGCCAGGCCTGGTGGTATTTGCCTGTAATTCTAGCTATCTTGAGGCTGAGGGAAGAGGATCACAAATCCGGGATAAATGTGGGGGTACAGAGTGAGTTTAAGGCTAGCCTGGACAACTTAGTGAGGCCGTAAGAGGAAAGGTGAAGAGAGCTGAGGGCACACTAAGTGATAAAGAGCTTAACAGGAGAGAGACCCTCCATTCAGTCCCCAGAGCTGGGTGGGCAGGGGCACAACTGTGAGAAGGTTTCTTCCTAAGTCACATGGTCTATGTTGTTTTGTTCTAACAACAAAGACACATTAAAACAACATGAATTTCTTGGAGCAAATTGTATAAGTGTAGTCTATTTCATCGCACTTAATAAATAACAATGTGACTATTTTTTTGTACAGAGCCTTGGTGTCACCCTGGGACAGTTTGGATAGGCTGTTTCACCACTCCAGTGGAAAGAGATGAACTCTTTTGATGGTTCCCAAACTGGGTGTTTTGGGGGGAATTTTCTTCTTTTTTAAAATACACAATTCTGTGGACTTATCTACTCCAAGCATGTTCAAAGCTTCTGAGAATGGGAACCGGCCAGGTACCATAGATCGTAAAATACACTGGGCATTCTTATAGATCAGCAAATTTGTCTAGTAGACCTCAGGATGTAGGCTGCTTACAGATGACCTGGGACCACTACAAAATGAAGATTTGATTTTCAGGGTGTAAGTAGTATCTGGGAGTCAGCATATTCTAACAAACTCCAAATGACGCCAACACTGTTGACCTAGGAACCGCATTCTCCACAGCAGAGAATAAAGATGTGTAAGGTCTCATGCACCTAAATATTCCTGAATAACAACTGCTACCAAGTTATACTGTTTAAGATGACCTGTTAGAAAACGTCCGGCTCTGTGTAGGCTGACCTTGCTGAGTTAAGTCAACATGCTAAAGTATAGAATCTGTTCTGTTAGTTATAATTTTTAGGCAATTAGAAAATAATCTATAGTTTAATTCTAAGTAACCAGAGTCCTAGGCTTCAGGCCTACTTCAGGGGTTCCAACATGTCAAGTCCAGACATTCATCCCCAAATGCTAATATAAGTAAAGATGAAGAGACAGGGACGGAATTTAAGCAAAGTAGCCGTTTGGGAAAGACAAGGGAAGCATTTCAGACTCTTCGGTGGATGGAAGTGAGCTTTAGGCTAACTAGAGGAAGAATCAGGACAGGAGGCAGGAGCTATGCATAATTAAGCAGTTTTGGTCAGAATGTGGTCCGATTGATCATTATCTCAGGTCTGGTTCTGCAAGACAGCTTGAAAAAGTCTGTGTTGTCGCAGGGGGCAATCTGATTCCCAGGAGACAGTTGCTCAGGCTTGGCGGATGAGCTCACCACAGCCTGATCTGCCCCACAAGCTCTGCTTTTTCTGGATTCTAAGGTGACAGCAGAACAGTGTTCAGGACTGAAACTGGGAGATTTTCAGGCACCTTTAGGGGTGCCTGAAATACCGGCAGAAGCATACCTAGGTTACTCCCACCTATGTGTGACTCAGTCTTGAAGGCAGGCAGATACATTGTATCACTGGTTTCCAGACAGACGCCCTGAGTGCTTACACTGCGCATGCTCAGGGGATGAGGCCTCTGACCCAAGGTTTTAAAAGGAAAGAGACAGATACTAATGGAAAGTAGGAGTGCCAGCTTTTCATCCATCCTGTTTTACTCAGCCTGGTGGCCCAAGTGAGGAGCGAGGTAGGCCTTGTTACTTAGTGCCTGTGCCCATTCTAAGTACACTATTAAAAAGAGCCAAAACAAAACAAAAAAATAGCCAGGATAACTAACCAACAACAGAAAGGTAAACAAATAACAGGCCATTTTGACCATTCAGCAAACTTTGAATTTGACCTGTCAGTGACCCAGGAAGTTTAATGGGCTCTCTCTACACTTCTTTATTCCGACCTCTCTTTTTCTTTTTTCGTTTTCTTTTTTTTAACCAAGATTTAATGTACATTTATTCTTAACACGTAGAACATATAGTATAAAGATTTCACACTGAATAAATGATATTCATTAAGCAAAAAAAGGGGAAAAAAAGGGAGGAATTTACATGAAATTTTTGACTACATTGTTGAAATACAAATATGAAGATTTTATCACTGAAAAAAATCTCAATTGTGTTTCTTCATCAGGAACTTCAACCGAACTTAGAACTTTTCCACACCTAGATTAGAAAGGAAACAAAACAAAACCAAAAACCCAGAAAAAAATAAACTGTAAGTTGATTGGCTGCTGAGACAACAAGGACTTTTTATAGAGACCTGTAGAGTGTCGCACCAAGAGGGGCGATGTTTAGCAAGAGACTAAATAGCTGTGTCTCGCTTTGTGCAGGTCACCAACTTGTTAACTTGCCATACTATAAAGGGTTAGCTGGGAAGGGGACCAAACTGTGGAGATTCAAGGGTATGTGCGATGTACAACGTCATACACACACACACACACACACACACACACACACACACACACACGGCAGCGCGGCCGCTGCAGCTAAAGGTTAAAACCAGTTCTAAGAGGTGATCTCAGAGTTACTCATACAATCAAGGAGAAGAGAAAGAGGTTAGGGTGTTGTAGGTCCACACATAATACTTTGGGCTGCCTTTCTTTTTCATGTTATTCAACCCCATTGGCTACCATAGTCCTGATATTCCTTTAGCAGGGGATAGACCCTTTCATTCACTGTATACTGTGACAAACACCCCTGAGAAGGGGAAAAGCCATTGCTTATACCCAGGTTGAATAAGGAGAAGGTAAAGGTGCCATTGGTGGGGAGAGTTGGTAGGAAAGAGCTGTGGTCAGGGCTGGGGCAGAGATGAAGAGGAATGCTTCAGAAAGGGAAGCTGAGGACAAAGCACATGCCCACTTTATAACTTTGTCCAAAAAGAGACTGCTAAGACTAACTCAAAGAAGACCACCCAACTGCCTTCCTGGACACAGGGCCCTTTCCTGTTCCTTTAGTCTACAGATTGAATGTAACACTTATGCTGGCTCTTAATCTTCAAGGTCAGTGTATTAAAAGGTCATGCCTTTAAGGGAGTGACTAGACCATGACCCCTATCGTGAATGGGATTAAGGGTCTTACAAAAGAAGTATTGCTCTCAACCCTGCCACTTTCCCATCTGACAACACTGTTCCAAGTGCCCTCTCGAACCTCACCAAACACCAAACCTATCATAGCTAACATATAACATATCATATCATGGTTTTGGATTTCCCAAAGACATCAGAATTATGAGAGGTAAGTTTTCATTGCTTATCCATCATGTAGCATCCATTGTTTGGTTATAGAAGTATAACGCTGTTCATCTCTTAAGATCAGGTGAGAGGCCCTCAGGCGCCCACATTTCTGAGGCCTTATGAGAACAGTTTCCTCACACATATACTCAGAGAAGTAGGAATGTAGGAGTGGGTACCAGAGAGAAGAGTCACGTGGAGGAACGTCTGTGGGGCATGAGCTGGCCACAGTGGCTGGAGAAGGAGGCGAGAGGGTTGTACGGAAGAACTACAGTGCACCCTTGGAAATGAGAAAAGCAGGTGAAGGGAACCCCTGGGGAAGGAGCCATCATAGGACGAGGCTTCCTTCCATCACTTTCACTCAGCAAAGCCATCTCCTCCCCGGCTCTGAAACTCACCAAGTGTGGTGGTTTGAATATGCTTGGCCCACCAAGTGTGGTGGTTTGAATACGCTTGGCCCACCAAGTGTGGTGGTTGGAATACGCTTGGCCCATGGGAAGTGCACTGTTAGGAGGAAGTGTGTCACTGTGCAGACAGGCTTTGAGGGCCCCTAGTGCCCAAGCTCTACCCAGGATGGTAGAGACCCTTCTCCTGGATGCCTGCAGAAGACAGTCTTCTTCTGGATGTCTTCAGATCAAGATGTAGAGCTCTTGGCTCCTGCAGCACCATGTCTGCCTGCATGCTGCCATGCTTCCCGCCATGATGATAATGGACTGAGCCTCTGAAACTGTAAGCCAGCCCCAATTAAATGTTTTCCTTTTAAGAGTTACCTTGGTCATGGTGTCTCTTCACAGCAATGGAAACTCTAACTAAGATACCAAGTTATTGGGACTATGGGTCTGAGATACGTACACAGGTTGAGCTTTGTCCCCCTCGCAACAGCTTTGATGCTCCGGTTCCTTGTGCCAGCTTGTGACAGAGCATGAAGGTGGAGGATCTTTCTGTCTAGCCACTGCCCAGGCTGTATTCACCTCTGGATGCAGTGAGCATTCAGTAGCATGGAACGACTTCTCAAAGCAAGGGATGGAATGGATATCTACAGTACGTTGAAGCCGGTTACCCCTCAATTGCTTTGTCTGGAAAGGGGGGTGGTGTGGCTGGAGGGAGCATGTACACCAGGTCAGAGAGAATGACTAGTGTAGAGGTAAAGGAGAGTTTCTGTTACACTGAAGCCTGAGGCATGCTGCCCGGCTGAGCAGGGCCATTCAGGCTGGCTACTGGAAATGAGCAGAAGGACTCTTGTCACTGGTGATTCAGAACAAATGGACTCGAGACAAAGGCTCTCTGTTGTACCTGGAGAAAAAGGTCCATTTATGCATGAGAGAAAAAGAGGGACTTAGTTTTGCTGACATCAGAGTGCTTAATAACCAACCAGAGCCATACAACCTAAGAATTTGGGCAGTAAAAGGGAATTCAGACCATTTAGTTCATACTCACAATCTTATTGTTTTTAATTTTTGTGTGTGTGTGTGTATACATCATATAGGCATGTGTATGTGTGCACACTTGTGTGGGTGTGCATGTTAAAGTCAGAGGTTGACATCAGGTGTCATCTTTAATCTCTACCTTGTAGTCTCTCACTAACCCCAGGGCCCATTGCTTTAGCAAGACTAGCTGAGCAGCAAGCAAGCCCCAGGGACCTTCCTACTTATAAGATTGTAAGCGTGCACAGATTACACCTGGCCTTTCACAAGGAGCCCAGGATCTCAAATCAGGTACTCTTTCATATATGACAAGCATTTTACTGACTGAGTCATCTTCCTGGCATTTGGCAAGATAAAGAAGCTGATGTCAAGAAATGAACAGGGTTTTTAAAAATTCTTTTCTTATGACAAACTATCAAAAGAAAAGCTGGATCATGGTTGTCCTAGTTAGGGTTTTACTGCTGTGAGTGGACACCATGACCAAAGCAAGTCTTACAACGGACAGCATCTTAGGGCTCGCTTACAGGTTCAGAGGTTCAGTCCATTATCATCAAAGCAGAAACATGGCAGCATCCAGTCAGGCATGGTGCAGGCAGAGCTGAGAGTTCTACATCTTCATCTGAAGGCTGCTAGCAGAATACTAGCTTCCAGGCAGCTAGGATGAGGGTCTTAAAGCCCACAGTGACACACCTACTCCAACAAGGCCACACCTCCGAATAGTGCCACTCCCTGGGCCAAGCATATACAAACCATCACAATGGTTCTAAAAGTCTGTGTTTGCTAGTCCCAAAGGCAGAAGTACATAGCGGGGTAGAGCCACTTATATCATGGCAGCCAAGTTGTAAGAGTCAGAGGAAGAGGCAAGGTCCCAAAATACCCTTTAAAAAGACCTTTCCCCAGGGACCTACTTCCTGGAATTAGGCTCCCACCAACGGTTTAGTCCAGTGGCTCTCAACCTTCCTAATGCTGCGACCATTTCATACAGTTCCTCATGTCGTGTGTGACCCATGAAATTATTTTTGTTTATACTTCATAACTGTACTTATGTGCCTGTTACGAGTCATAATGTAAACATCTGATACACAGGATGCCTGATATATGACCCCTGTGAAAGGGTCTTTCAAACACCAAAGAGGTTATGACCCACAAGTTGAGAACCCCTGGTTTCATCTATTGACGAGATTAGTAGCCGCCTGATCAAGCCATCTCTCAAGACCCGCTCTACACTGTACTGAAGACTGATGGTTTACATAGGTTTGGCCCCCGTAGACCCATGTGTTTGAATGCTTGACCCACAGGGAGTGACACTATTAGGAGGCGTGGCCTTGTTGGAGTAAGTGCGTCACTGTGGGGGTGGGCTTTGAGATCCTATGCTTAAGTTCTGTCCAGTGAGGAAGAGAGCCTCTTCCTAGCTGCCTGCAGAACCCAGTCTCCTTCTGCCTGCCTTTGAATCCAGATGCAGAACATTCAGGTTCTTGTAGATCACCATGTCTGCCTGGACGATGCCCTGTTTCCCACCATGATGATAATGGACTGAACCTCTGAAACTGTAAGCCAGCCCCAATTAAATGTTGTCCTTTATAAGACTTGCCTTGGTCATGGTGTCTGTTCACAGCAGTGTAACACTAAGACACCAGGGCCCTTGTTTAATAAAGTTAAGTCTGAAAACAACTCCAGGACTTAGAAGAAATTGTTCTCTGTCTCTTCTTCCTGCAGATTCTGTGCCCTTAAGCTAAAACCAGCAGAAATACCCAAGAAAAGGAGGCTGTTTCCCTAGACCTCCCATGTTTAGGGTGTCTCCCTCTGCCTTATCATTTTCCCTCAGTGGAACCCATCACAAAAACCAGGGAATATGTCTGCTCAGTGTCCTTCACCACATTCCAGACCTCTCCTTAGTACCCAGGTTCCCCGAATTCCCTGTGCCCTGAACCCTCTTCAGGGGTTTTCTCATTACTGAGCTCCAAAGATGGATTGTCCCTTGGTTGTGTTCACTCCTAGGCCTGAGACATAACCAGCAGATAGCTGTAAATACAGAATGAAATATTCACATTTGTACTCGCTGGTTTTGTGTCAACTTGACACAAGCTGGAGTTATCACAGAGAAAGGAGCTTCAGGTGAGGAAATGCCTCCATGAGATCCAGCGGAAAGGCATTTTCTCAATTAGTGATCAAGGGGGAGGGCCCCTTGTGGGTGGTGCCATCCCTGGGCTGGTAGTGTTGGGCTCTATAAGAAAGCAAGCTGAGCAAGCCAGGGGAAGCAAGTCAGTAAGTAACATCCCTCCATGGCCTCTGCATCAGTTCCTGCCTGAGTTCCAGTCTTGACTTCCTCTGGTGATGAACAGCAGCATGGAAATGTAAGCTGAATAAACCCATTCCTCCCCAACTTGCTTCTTGGTCATGATGTTTGTGCAGGAATAGAAACCCTGACTAAGACGAATTGGTACCAGCATAGTGGGGTATTCCTGTGACAACCTGATCATGTTTTGGGGAGGACTGTGGAAGGACTTTGGAACTTTGAGTTAGAAGAGCCATTTGGTGTTAAGAGCTCTGTGGGATGTTGTGTAGGAGCTTGGAAGATAATGTTGAGAACAGTGCAGAAGATGGAGGCCTGGCTTGTGAAATTTCAGAGGGAAGATTAAAGACTCTTATCAGGGCCGTTGCTATTTTGATTGTGAGGATTCTGTGGTTTTTGAATGGCTGGAGCTGAAGAGTCAGCTGTGATTGACAGGATGCCAAAACTACTAAAGTGAGGACTTTGCATTGCTGGGACTATTGATGCTGGTTGGCTGGAGCTGGGAAATTGGCAGTGATTGAGAAGAGACCAGCATCATTGGGGTGGAGTCTTCTGGGAGGTGTTTTCTGAGAGTTAGGAGGCTGTGTTTACAGAGATAGCCAAGGCTGTGCCTTGGGCTGCGGCAGGACTTAGTAATGTGTAAGCATTACACAGGTGGTACTGGTTTTGAAGCCATGAAGGGGTCATAAAGAGCAGCTGAGGCTTGGCACTGTGAGAGGCCGTGGAAAGTCATTAGTGAAAGTGCATCCTCAGTTGCAGTTGATGTCCCAGGACTGAAGAGATCATGCAAAGGTGTTGAGGCTTGGCACCATGAAGAGAGCCTATGAGAGGCTGTTGGTAAAGCCTAGTTGCAGGGGAAGACAGCAGTGTTTTGGAGATGCCAGTACCATGAGATGACCACTAAGAACAGCAACAGCAGTGGAATACAGGCATCTGGGGCCTAGAAGACAAGGTGTGTGCTACAAAGGGCAGAGCTGGAGAAGTGACTCAAGCCCTTGGAGGAATCCAGAAGATCGTGAGTGGATCCCAGGCATTGGACAGTTGGAGTTTGAATTTGCTTTTGATTGTGACTGTGTCCTGATATTTTTTCCCTCTTGAAGAAAGAAAAGTATTTTAGTGGAGCCCACAGTTAAGAGACTTTGAATTTTTTTAAAGACTTTGAATTTTGAAAGATATTGGATATTTTAAAGGGCTTGAACTTTTAATATGTAAAGACTGTGGGGCTTTGAAAATTATTTAGATCTTGGGGATGAATAAGAAGGGTCGAGGCTTAATGGTGATGTGTTTGTGTGTCAAGTTGACAAGGGGTCAATTGTACTGGCTGGTTTTGTGTGTCAACTTGACACAAGCGGGAGTTATCACAGAGAAAGAAGCTTCAGTTAAAAAAATGCCTCTATGAGATCCAGGTATAAGGCATTTTCTCAATTAGTGATCAAGGGGGGAAGGCCCCTTGTGGGTGGTGCCATCCCTGGGCTGGTAGTCTTGGGTTCTATAAGAGAGCAAGCTGAGCAAGCCAGGGGAAGCAAGCCAGTAAGGAACATCCCTCCATGGCCTCTGCATCAGCTCCTGCTTCCTGACCTGCTTGAGTTCCAGTCCTGACTTCCTTTGGTGATGAACAGCAGTGTGGAAGTGTAAGATGAATAAACCCTTTCCTCCCCAACTTGCTTCTTGGTCATGATGTGTGTGCAGGAATAGAAACCCTGACTAAGACACACATGGGGCGGGAGATGGTTGAGTACATGGGCCAGTTTGGGGGGAGAGCATCGTTAGGATTTAAAATGTTCCCCAAAAGGCTGGGACCCCGACGGACGGTGTCTAGAGATAGAACCCCTAGGGATGATTGGATTAATTATTAGGGGCCTAATCCACTGATACATTCCTAGATTCATGGGCTGTCAGGAGGCAGGGAGGTAGAGCTAGCTGAAGAAAGTAAGTCTTTGCAGTGGACCCTTGAAGGGTATTACTCTTACTCTGTCTCCCTGCCTGCCTCTGTCTCTATGTCTCTGCCGCTGTCTCAGTCTCCCATGAAGTGGAAACTTAAAGGTTCTTAAGAAAGTCGGTTGGATGGTGTTTTGCTGGGGCAAACACGTGAAGGAACATTTTGTTAAAGTGGACACAGCTGTGAAAGGCTAAGCAGACTCGTGAAGTAACATTTCTCTGAAACAGACACAGGAGAGGATCTTCCACTAAAGCAAGCATGTGAAAGAACACGTGATGAAGGATTCTTTGCTAATGACACGCATGTATTGGTCCGCCTTATATTGTGTTGTTGAGCTGCATTTGCTGGGACTCCATAGAGAGGAACACAACGGAAAAAATTCTGGTGGTGTGCTGCAGTTTCTTGCTGCTTCTGAGCACTTGGGCTGATTGGCAGAGTTATGTCAGCTGAGACAGGTGCACGTGCTGTGGCTAGACACATGGAGGACACGTGATGTTTGGAGAGAGTATAAAAGGACTGGACAGACAGTGACAGAGGCTGAGCTTGGCTTGCTTATAGAGCTAGCTGTGCCATGACTGCAGGTCTCGAGTCTCTGCTGATCTTCCCTCCGCTGAGAGAGGCACAGCCGAGAACTTCTCCTGGCATTCCTCCTGGTCCCTGTGCACTGAACTGCCGATTTCCAGACAACACAGACGGGAGTTGCTCCAAAGAACCTTTGTAAACAGGTCCACTTCCCCCATATCCTTTCTTTCCCACTGCCTCTGGTGGGTGGTGGGCTAAAAGGGAGGTTAAAGCATTTAAGATCCATCATTAAAAGTAGATTTTGAAAAAATTAAAGTTACACTCCCAGTTTCCCTGTCTCGGTCTTGGTCTCCCTCTGGTCTGTCTGTCTGTCTGTCTTTCTGTCTCTCTGTCTGTCTGTCTCTTGTCTCTCTGTCTCTTTCTTTCTCTGTATCTCTGTCTCTGTGTCTCTCTATGTCTCTGTCTCTCTCTCTGTCTCTCTGTCTCTGTCTCTCTCTGTCTCTCTCTTTCTCTCTGTCTCTCTCTGTCTTTCTCTCTCTCTCTCTCTCTCTCTCTTTGTCTTTCTCCCTCACTCTCTCCTGGCAACTTTGTTCGACCATATGTTCACACCAGTGTTCTGCTTGAGCATGAGAGAAGACGAGGGAGCCAAGTGACCATCAACTGAACCCTCTGAAGCCCTGAGCCAAAACCAGTCTTTGCTTCTTTCGGTTGACTTCCTCAGGTACGTTTCACTGCAACAAAAATCTCACAAAGCAGAGAAGGCCCTCTGGGGAAAGTAGACAGAACTTAAAGAGCCAAAGAATTCTATATTCGAACTTGCTATTCTGGGTTTTCCTGAAGATATATTTTTCAAGGCTATAGGACATAACATATTTCATACTACAGCTTCTTAGCTAGATGCAGAACCTTTTAAAAATGTAGACATATGGTAGGCACGCAAGCCTCCATTTGCATTCTTACTCCAGCCTGCAAATGTTGGGCAGGCTTTCTGAAGCAAATATAGACATGAATTCCTATGACTAGAGGGTAGGCAACAAACAGGAGGTGGCCTTATACTTGGTGACATCTCTTCAGTGATCTCTAGCCCCTGTAAACCTGCATTAATGGCATAATTTGGGGGGGGGGGAGTGGGTTCAAGACAGGGTTTCTCTGTGTAGCCCTGGCTGTCCTGGATCTCACTTTGTAGACCAGGCTGGCCTCGAACCCATAGAGATCCACCTGCCTCTGCCTCCTGAGTGCTGGGATTAAAGGCGTGCACCACCACCACCATCATCATATTTATGATGACCACCATCATGATTATGACGACATAATTATTAAGAATGCTAACTTCTTTTAACAGCAGTCTTGCTTTATAGCCAAAGCATGCCTTGAACTTACACACCTAGCTTACATTCCAATTTTTACTTTTTACCATGTTGGTTGATCTTCATCGTTCACTTGATTTAGAATCATCTTGAGAAAGCAGGCTCAGCAAGTCATGAGGACCAAGACAGTAAGTACGGCCCCTGCATCATCGCTCCTGCCTCCAGGTTCCTGCCTTAACGTCCTAAAGTGATGGACAGTCACTGGAAGTGTAGCATGAAATACACTCTTTCCTTCTCAAGTTGCTTTCAGTCATGGTGTTTTATCACGGTTCTGTACCAAGCAAAAAAAGAAAGAAGAGAAGCCCCACCGTTCTCCCCTGTCTGCTTACTGACAGAGTCTGCAGTGTGACCAGCAACCATGCACCTGGCTGCTATACCTTCCCGCAATGGGAGACAGGATTCCCTAAAACTGTGAGCCAAAAATCAATCCTTCCCTCCAGTGGCTTTTGATAGAGCATTTGATCACATGAATGGAGAAAATAACTAATATACTTATCCTTATATGGAAATTAGTCCTATGGGATTTATGACTCCTCCCCCAGTTATACATAGGTTCTACTAAATCAGTAATTGCTTCTACTACTTTAAATGCAAATAAGACAACTTAAACTACTGACACAAAGTATAACTGACTTGTGTATTTTAGCTGTTAACTTGCTCTAGAGAGTAGGAGTACACGGTCAGGGTCCTGGAGACATGGCTTAGTGGATAATGGAGAACTTTCTGTGCAAAGCCTGAGGAGCAGCACTCAGACCCCCACAGCCTATGTAACCATCAAATGGACATTCCAACACACAAGAGCTGAGGTGGGGTTCCTGGGCAAGCTGGCCAGCCAGAGTAGCTGAAACGGCCAACCCTGCCTCACTAAGGCGAAGAGCCACGGAAGGAGACACCTAATATCAGCCTCGAGCATACATACATGCATGCATACAATGCACCCACACATGTGTGAATACACATGCGTGCATGCCATATACATGCAAAAGAGAATAGGCTAGGAGTCTTTGCTCACGTGCACCCCATTTCCATGCTAGAGTAATGAAAGTACAGACAATCGCAGATACAGCACAATATCAACCCCCAGGTCCTCTCTTTGCTCCCAAACTGGAAGTAATGTACCATATATGGTAATTGTACCCCAGGTCCCAGGTGCCAGAACCAGGGGCCATGAAGGCCCCGAGAGCAATTAGGTACCAAGTAATCTTTCTTTCCTTTCCTCTTCCTTCTGTCCATGTTTTCACTCTTCCTTTCATTTCTTTTTTCTTTCTTTTGAGACAGGGTCTCAGGCAGCCAAGGTTGACCTTGAACATTCAAGGTAGCCTAGGCTAGTCTCGAACTCCTGGCCTTCCTGCTTCCACGTGCTAGAATTACAGGTGTGACCCCATTATACCTAGTTTACATGGTACTGTAGACCAGGCAAGCACTCTGCTAACTGGGATATAGCCCCAATCACCTTATCCCCTCTGACTCCTTGTTCCCACCCCACTGCCTCTCTTTTCTTCACTTTGTAGGCCAGACTGACCTTGAATTCAGGCTCCTCCTACCACCATCTGAGAGCTGGGATTACAGGCACAGGCCCCTCCTCTTGGCTAGATAACCATTCTTTCACTCAGCAAGCTGCTTGCCCCAGGCCTATGTCCGGGTTTGGGGTTCCAAGATACTTAATGGCACAATATTTACTTAATCTTTCTTTACTCAGTGCCAGTTCTACCTGCTAAACAATCCTTCTTTTTCTGCTCCTGTGTTACAAGACCTGAGAACCTTCCGTTGACATTCGTTTAGGGGCTTTCCGTGGACGGGCCCGGCCCTGACTGACATGTGCTGGGTTTCCGGCTCTTTACTCTTCATGTAAACTTGAGATGTGATAATCACTGTTTCCTGGCACCCCAGGAAAGGTGGCAGTGCAGCGCTGAGCCCCAAGGCAGGGTCTGAATAAAGTCTTGTGACATTAAAAAAAAAAAAAAATCTCTGGGTTCACTGGGTGGGACATAAGTCCATAATTCTAGCATTCAGGAGGCAGAGGTCAGAGGAATGCTCCAAGTTTGAAACTATCCAGGACTACAAAAGTAAGAACACCTCCATCCCCACACACATACTGCACAGAAATAATCTGGGAGTTATTCAAAATTATTTAAAGACTATTAGAACCCCAGGCAAATGACCTAACAAACAAACAAACCTTTAACACTAGAGAGTATTGGTTTTAAGTCAAGGTCTATATTAAATATTTTTCTATATCCCCACTGAATTGCAGTCTTTATTTCATCAACAGAGTTAAATTTTTATCTAGATCCAACCATAGCCATTTCTCTGCTCAGGGCAATAAGATCTAAGGTGTGGGTTTGTGGCAGCCATTTGTCAACACTGAAATGGTATCCGATGATGTCACCATTGTCTCATTACCCTGGACAGGTGGCAGCTGAGCCCATTAAACAACCGCTGTTCCTCTTGCTTTCAGGGCATTCATCTGAGACATAGACACTGCCTTTAAGACGACTTTAAAAGCTGGCTGTGGTGGTACACACCTGCACTCTCAGCACTAATGAGTTTGAGAACCCTTGGGTCACTTAGACTCTGCCTCAAAAAGTCCGGCAGACTACAGAATCCCTGAAGGACTGTGTGGAGTTCTCAGTTGCTCTCTGTCCTAAGCCAGAGACTAGAGACAGGAACTGCAAATGGGACACAATGTATTGTCCTAAGTCTCTTGCATAAGTCATAACCCTTCATCTACTGGCCCTTAGAAACTCAAATGGTGTTTGTCCACCATTCGCCCAGGCCCAGAGCAGAGGCTCAGTGGAGCGAGATGAGATGGTAGAAGAGAAGATTAAGGAAGAAACGTAATAGAAGAAACACTAGCAAGGATTTTTAAATGAGCCGGGTGATGGTGGTGGCACACACCTTTGATTCTAGCACTCAGGAGGCAGAAGCAAGCATATCTCCGTGAGTTCAAAGCCAGCCTAGTCTACAGAGGGAGTTCTAGGACAGCCAGGGCTACACAGAGAAACCGTGTTTGGGGGGCTGGAGGGAGGGGCGAGTAAAAGAAAAAAGAATGCCCAAGTACAATATTAACAGAATTTAAAATGTTTTCATACAGGCTGTTTGTGGAATTGTCTTTCTAAAATACAGATGAATGATGAATATAATCACTCATGAATTCTACATTGTCTTCAATGGTGGTATAAGAATCGTTTCCATGGGAGACAGGAAGTGCTAGGACCAGAGACTATTCAGCTGAGAGCTTCACTATTTGTGTAAGCAAAGACATTTTTTATGGGGTAGTCAGCCACGGAAGCATTAGCTCCTGGGAACAATACCCACAGCTTCTAAAACGTTTCTAAAACCTAGCTCGGACCTCTATTCTAAAAACAAAACAAAATAAAACCAGAAAAAAAAAAAAAACCTCTAACCAAATTTTAAAGTTCTGTTCCATTTCTTGAATGAATTATTCTTATCTCTTGCTGTAATGACTGTTCTGAGCCAGCTAATAATAAGAGCAGCATTAAAGAGGATAAGGAGCTGGGGAGAGTGTGCACACCTGGAATCACAGGATCTGGGAGGCCGAGGCAAGAGGACCATAAGCTAGCCCAACCTGGGCTGTAGTGAGACTCTGTCTAAACAAAAGTTAATTAAAATCGCGATAATATTACGGGCAGTTTCAACACTGGCTGGCTTTCACTGAACACCTCCAGGTTATCTGACTCATTCCCCCATCAGATCTGGGGCTCTGTTCCCCAAATTTGGCTTGAGTACTTCCATCAAGAAGTCACCCTCATGTTTGTGATTTATTCTGATCTTGTATGGCTTTTGTGGGTAGCATACACCTTGTCTATTACAGTTCTAGGCATACGTGGCGCTTCCTCCTGGCTTTGAATTATAAACTCTCTGGCACAGATCTGAACACTTACGCAGCACACTGGTCTGCACAAAGAGGGACCTTCACTTCTGCAGTTTGGTTCCTGGATCTCCACCTCAGCTCGTAGGTAATCAATTATCGGCAAACTAGTGACATGGCTAAAGTTTCTAAAGTGAGCCTTTCAGACTTCCACTGCTAGAAGCAACGCGTGCTACTTTCCTTGCAGAGAATTTCTATAGAGGCCTGTGGTCACAGTCACCGGCAGGCAGAGCCTGGGGTTTTTGACACGTTCAACTCTGACCTGGAAACAGGAACTGACTTGTTCTGAATTAGGCGCTCTTCTGCATAGCTTTTCACCTAAAGGCACGGGAGTCAGGGAATGTGGTTGTAATACCAGCAACAACAAGGGCAAATAAATATGCATAGACTCATCAGAAGAGCAGCCACCCATAGTACTGCTGGGAGCCAAGCCCCTTCACCCTCTGGGACAGGCACCCTCTCTTAGCTGTGCTCACCTAAGTCCACCCCAGGTATGGCCAGGGCGTTAAGTATGTGCCCCATCCCTCTACCCTCCATCCTCCACCTACTCCCCAGCCCCCCAACCCTCCAATCCACTCCTCAAACCCCCATCCAACCCCCACTGCTCCCTAAACCCCGCCCACTCCCCAATCCCCAACCTCCCCACCCCTGTCTCTCACCCAGCACCTACTTTCTAGCTCTAAGCCCAAGAAACCACCATCATCTCCTGGTCCCCTGCTCTAGATGGAGAGCTACCCTGGCAGCCTGGTCCTGGGAAATGTCACCAGGGCAGGTGCTTCTTTCCATCCCTAGTCACCACCCTCTCCCCACCTTCACCCTGTCCTGGTGTGACCCTTTATCAGCACCCGCTTTTTTTTTGGTCCTGGAGAGGCTCTGCATCACATGGAGGGGGGTTAGGCGTGCAGGTTTTGGAACAAGATAGGCTACGTTACATTTTTACTTCATCTCCACTAATTATTTCTCTTGGCCGAAACTCAGCTTTGCCATCCATAAGTGGAGAATAAAGAGGCACACCTTACTGAGCTGCCAGGACTGGGCGGCACTGCAGGTAATAGCTGTGGAACCTTGAGGGTGCCATTCAGTGCTTAATACACCTTAAAGCCCAGAGGGCTGCTTGGCTCAGGGTTGGCATTCAGTCTTCCTCTTTGCCCTCTGTCCCTCCCGGTCTTCCCTTCTGTAAATAACATAGGGCTGGGGGACGTGGTGGGGGGTGTCCTCTCTGCAGCATCTTTCCTTCTTCCACAAGGCACCCAGGAGTAGCAAGTGCTACCCTAGACCTCCCATGCACAAGAAAAGGGGGCATTTCCATCCTCTGTTGGAGACTCTGCCCAGCAGGGCAGCTCTGTTTTTGTTTCTAAGTCCATTTCTACATGGGCACCTGTAGGTGCCCCATCTCTGGAAAACACTCTGGCTGCATGCCTCCTGGATGACTGGGGTGCCTGCCTAGAAGCCCTTGCCTTCCTCTGTACCATGCAGGCAGGCCACTTTTGCCACACAGGCTACAAAAGCACCTCTGGATACAGGTCATCTGCATCTGAGGAATGCAGTCTTCATGGAGCAGAAGAAATGCGGGAAACTGGTTGAACATTATAGTCTCCATGCCTGTTCCGGGGCAGATAGCCAAGGCGACCAGGTCCTGAGGTTAGGGAGAAGTTCCGGGTGTGCGTAGAACGCTGGTGGGTGGGAGGCTTTGGAGCGCCCTCCCAATGTGAAAGAACTTTGACAGATGTTGCCTTTAACTGGGTTCGGTGTACCAGATGGTCGCTTGGCAAGGCGTCCACACTTTTCCCTCCGCCTCCATCCCTAAAAGCCCCGCCCAACATCTCTCTGTACCTTGCGTCAAATACCAGCTGTAACACGCCCCAGTACTTATTTAAATCTAACAGGCTCCTTCCTTTCTCACCCTCCCATTCCTTCCTACCCACTCTCCCCCAGCCGGAAATCCTGTCTCAGTGTTGTGACCACCTGTGACAACCCTACCAGCTCTGACGATGGTCAGACTAATGGCGGTAGACACCAGAGCTATGGTTTCTGTTCTACCTGCTCCTCCTGGCAGGGCCAGGCATAGCTGGTTTCTGATGACTTGACATCTTCACGGGCTAAATTACAGTGAGAAAAGGCCACCCACAAGAAGCCTTCAAATGTGTCTCAGGAGGCTGGAGGAGCAATTCTTACCTCCTTGTGGGCCAGGAGGAGATAGGTTATGGGGATTCCTACTGGACAGGATGAATGCCCGTAGAAGTTAGGCAGTCAGAGAAAGACCACTAACAAAGCCACATTAAACTTTGACCCGATCCTATGTGACTTATGGGTACCAAACCATCACTATTAATCCTGGGCCTTCTGCTGCTACTATCCTCCCAGCTTCTGAACAGACAAGAACATTGAGGCTCAAGAGCTGGAGCGGAGAAGGCACCTGTCTATCAAAGGCAAGATGCTGCGCTCAATCCCAGCACACACGTGCAGGTCCTCAGCTCAAAGCGGCTCCATCGATCGCCCAGAGCCACACAGCCTGAAGCGGGAAGAGAATGCCTCAGCATCTTCCCTTCCTTGCTTTGGGTAAAAGGTTCCCCAGGCCCGCTCTGGAAGCAGGAGTAAGACTGATTCCAGATCCAGAGCCAGACTGAAAGAAATGGAGTCAAGTCAGCTCTAACGCTTAGGAGACTGGCTGCGACGAACCTATCAGCAACGTGTTAAAATCTCATAAGAACTTGTCTATTGTGAGCTGCTGGTACGTTTGAGAGCTGGGAGAGAACTCTAATTCCTTCTGCTACACTCAGATTTTTGGTGGGAGCAAGCCAGATATGCTAGCACCACCCACCACACCATTAATGAGCAGAAGTTAAGTGTTGTCTGAGGGAACAAACTGGGGTAGGGTCTACCCACGGGAAGCAGGATAAACGAGAAACTGTGCTTTGAATGCGAAGTTCAGAGGGTACCGACCAAGAATTTGCTCTCAGCAGAAACTGTGGGGAGAGAAAGCCTTGGAAACGGGAATGTCCTGGCAGTCTCAGGAGCGGTGGCAGGGGGTTAGGGGGCTCAATTCCCCATGAAACCTGGGATGGAGGTTTGAACTATATGACTTGGATATTACATGAAATTATAATAACTCTTAGGAGGTGTAGCTCAGTAGGAGAGGGCTTGACCACATATAGGAGGTCCTAGGTTCAATTCCCAGTAGTGGCTTAATTAATTAATTAATTAATTGTGGTAAGAAGTTAGCTGCTCTATAAGCACCAGACATTAATCTTCAGCCCCAACAACTCCCGCAATCCCAACAACTATACCATGAAGGGATTTTTTTTCTTTTGCATAGGTGAGCAAACCAAGCTTTGTAAGAGGTGGCCCCCCCATCCGCAACCAAGCCAGGGCCATACCACAGCCTGTGTTTGCCCCTCTCTGCTCTGAGAGCTGCTTTCCCATGAGACCCCATCCTGCCAGTAACCTCTGCCCATGGCTGTGAAAGCCTCCCTGGGAAATCTTTCCAGCTAATTAGATCTTACCTTACCTCATTCTCCATTCCTGTCATCTAACTTTTTCCTTGAGGACTAGGGTGTTCAGAAGTCCCAGCTACAGTCAGTAGGTACGGTTCTCTACCCCGAACCTCACAGACCGTAATAAGGACCGAATGGAGGAGTGGTTAGCATACAAGTAACTCTCAGTGTAAATGATTATTATTGGTTTTGCTTGGATTAATGGACCTAGATTATTTCCCTCAGATTCTGGAAACCATAACAGAAAGACCTCAAAGTGAGTATAATGCACAGATAATATTACAGGAAGGCCCTGGAGAGATGGCTCAGTGGCTAAGAGCACTGGCTGCTCTTCCAGCAGTCCTGAGTTCAATTCCCAGCACCCACATGGCAGTTATCTATAACTCCGGTTCCAGCCTCCAAGGTAACTACGCAAACATGGCACACAGACATATACGATAAATCTAAGAGAGAAAAAAAAAATCACAAGTGTAAGGATTTTAAAAGGGTACAGACTGTTTCCTGCATTTTCAGAATAGATTTACACTTTTAAGATGTCTTGTTAAATATGTATAACCTATTTATTAAACGAACTGATAACTTGAAGGCATAACTACAGACAAGCAATCAACTAAGCAGGGTGGTGGTAGTGCAGAGGCAGAAGGATCTCTGAGTTAACAGGGCAGCTTGGTGTACAGAATGAGTTCTAGAACTTCCAGGGCTACACGGAGAAACCTTGTCTTGAAAACAAACAAAAACCAAAAACAAAAAGCAACCAACCACAACTATTATTAGCTACCTGTGTATATTTATATGTTAACGGTTCTTGGCACATTTTAAGAAAATAACATTTAACTATAATGACAAATGTCAAGTTGTTTATTGTAGAATACTGTAGAATAAAAAACTGTAGAAGAGGAAATAAAAATCACCTGTGCTCACACCATTTAAAGGCGATTACCATTTTAATTTATCGACATCTAGTCTTTTATAAAATTTCTTAATTCTCAAGTAAGATTACTCTAGACCAGGAATATAGCTTAGGGGCAAAGGACCTCCCTCTCATGTATGAAGCCCTGAATGTGATTCCCCAGCTGCTCAAACAATTCCTGAATATAGCATTTTATAATGAGAAACTTACATCTCATTGGTCCTTAAGATACATTGATACTTCTATGGCGGGCAAGTGGAACCGTGCTACCAGATAGAAAAAAATGGTAAGGTCGAGCAGATTCAAAAAACCCTGATAAATCTCATAATTGAGAACAGTAGGTTCCAACCAGGATCCTGTCCTGGAGCACGTGACCATGGCACCCCACAGAGAGGACCATGACAACTGCTCACTAACACAGAAACCCAGAGTTCTTCATGCTAATGAGGCCCTGGATGTCTAGCCAAGGAGCGTCCCTTCCTGGGCGTCCCTTCTTGCAAAAGGTATTTAATCTCTGGTTCACCCTGAGTAAGTCGTATACATCCTCATCTGCTATGAATAAACAGTTTGGACAAGGAAGGACTGTCTTCTTCATCAAGGATCTCTGCAGGGAGGAGAGGGGGAGCCTTCTTCATAGAGACCTGCACCTAAGTCTCCCACAGAAGGCCCCTTCACACTCCTAGCACTCAACCTGAGCTAAGCCAGACGTCAGAGGTGATGCATAGTGAAATTTCACACAGGTTTCCCCACTCCAGCCCCACCCCCAACACTGCCGCTTTTCACCAACCCCCCTAGCAAGGATTAGTGCTACTTCTTGGGGTGCTGTTCCCAAGGCCTCCAGCATTTACAAAGCCCGTTAACCCCAGATATGACCAGCAAAGGATGGGATCGAGCCTGAATCAAGAGGCTCTAATATCCCAGGCAAACTTTGGGTGACGTAGTGAGACCTTACTTAAAGCAACAACAAAAGTCTGAGCCTCCTGGCTCACATCTATAATCCTGGTCCATGGAAAGCTAAAGCAGGGGGATTGCTGTGAGTTTCAGGCCAGGCTCCACTACAGAGTAAGACAGCAACAGCAAAAAAACAAAAAATACCTCAAAAGGAGCTACACTGTATCACTTAGAATGTTCTATAACATACAGAGACTGTTTATTACAGTAACATTTTGTGCCACATTTTGCCACAAGGTCTGCAGAACAGGCTCCCTGTACCTTTTCTGGCTACAGTTCCCTTGTCTTTGGAGTTCAAATTTAGGTCCTGGGTCAGGACTGGGCTGGGCAGATGTTCCTCCTGTATCTTGAATATGTCTCCCAAAGTTCCCAGATTAGAAACTAACTCCTCAGCACAGCAGTGTAGGGCAGTGGGGGCTATAAAGAGAGGTGCTAGGCCATGAAAACTCTGCCCCTAATAGCACAGACATGAGCTAGCCTCACAGTAACTCAGCTTCTTTTGAAGTTGAGTTCAGCTCTCTCTTGTTCCGTGGCTCCAAACTTTGTCACCACATATTAAACATATTAAACAGCAAGAAGTTCAGCCCCAGCTATAGCCCCTAGCTCTTAGACCTCCCAGTGTGCAAATCCCCAAGCCAACAGATTACTATGTATTAATTACCCAGCCTCAGGCATTCTGTCATAGTGCGGAAAACTGACTTAGATACTGTTATTTCTCCTGATTGTTCTGCTACTGTCTCCAGGAGACCTCTGGTCAAAGGTTCTTTTTCATGGATTTGGTTCCCTAAGTAAATAGGTAAAGGAACTCATGACCTTTATGTGTATGACCAGGCTACATTGCAGAAGTGGTGGTTTGGGCTCTCTTTGTAGGGGAGGGACACTTTTTCAAAAGCATTTGTTAGTCTTTAAAAAAAAAAAAAAAAGATGAAAAACCCAATTTAAGCTTAAGGGCTAAGGCTTCAGTTAGTACATCAACAGTCTCGTTCAGAAAAGCTCCACTGCTCTGGATTTTAGTTTAAAAGTGTTTGTTATCTAAGGAAGGTACTTAGCGGCTCTCACTCCCCCATCACCTAACACAAGATGTGTGCATGATACTCAGGTTGGTCTGAATCATCCTATATTTGCTCAGAGCAGTTTCATTTACAGGATAGCAAAGAGTGGTCATGAGACTACGATGTGGCCTGAAGGGAACTAACATCCCCTACAGTCCACAACCTGTGGCAGGAGAAGACAGGGAGCGCCATAGTCACAGTAGGCTGCCATCTTTATCGGTAAATTAAACACGATTCAGAGAAGAGCAAGGGATGCCAAATTGACAAGGGAGAGGTTATGTTGGCTTTGCACCATGACAATCGAGCTAAACAGAAACCGTGTTTTCAAGACCTGCCTCTCTGTATACTTCCAGGTTAGGGTTTGGCCACAGGACATATTTCCATCACATCTGGTGAGAGTGAGAAAGTAGTTATGCTCTCTGTGCTCTGGTGAAAGCGTGGAGATGCTGGTACTGCAGCAGCTAGTGTGGCAATGCAGACACCGAAGCTGCCAGTGAACACTTGCTGGCCTGGTGGGCTGGCCTGGTGCTGTGGGGCAGCACCCAGACTCACAGCTCCCCCAGTGATCTCTGAAGCTCAGGCCAAGGATAAGTGAAGCTCTCTATAACAGATGCCAGCATCTCCTGTGGCCACTGCAGAACTGAGGCCAGGGTTGAGGAAGAAGACACTTAGGTCAGTCATGGATTCCCGGTGTGCTCGTGGGTTCTAGAAGTATCGTTCTTCTCCTATTTTTGTCCACATTCATTCCCCTTCTCAACTTTCTAGCTGGCTGACCCAGAGGACTTCAGACTCAACACTCACCATCACAGGGGCAAGGAGCCCTATAGATAGCCATGAGCTTTCACAAGGGCCCAGGCAAAATGCCCACATCCTGTATTTGGTGTCACTCACAGTGGTTCTGCATCTTACTGAATTCTGGGTAATATGAAATTACACACTGATTGCGTTCCAGAAAAGCTATAACCATCTGAACTTGGTTGGCATTTGTCGACTGAAAAGGAGATCAAGTTTTAACTATGTGTTCACTGACTAGTAGAAGATGAGCGACTTGTAAAAATGCTTTGAGATGATACATTGAAATACAGATTTCCTGACTTAGAAAACACTATTGAACTGAAGTTCAAGTATCCCGTGTGTTCTTCAGCCAGAATCTTTACAGCCAGGCAGTGGTGGCGCACACCTTTAATCCCAGCACTTGGGAGGCAGAGGCAGGTAGATTTCTTAGTTCGAGGCCAGCCTGGTCTACAGAGTGAGTTCCAGGACAGCCAGGGCTACACAGAGAAACCCTGTCTCGGAAAAAAAAAAAAAAGAATCTTTACAAATGCACAAATGCTTCCTTATGTACTGATTTGACCAGTCAGGTGTTGTTTTTCTCTCAGATATACCTACTCTATACACTTTCCTCTAGTTACACGTCGATATACACTGTATAAGCCAGGACTTTCTAAAGGAGCAGAACCAGCAGAACGTAAGTGTTTATTACAAAGAGGAATTTCTCAGTTTGCTTTACATAACAGAGCTGGGTAGTTCAACAACAGCCATCCACGTCTGGGAAGGCAGAGAGAGCAGCTCTTCAGTCTGAGAAGCTGGACGCTTCAGTCTCCCTCTCTGGTTTTAGAGGCCCCGGCGTTCCCCGGAGAGCCACTGGTCACTCCACATGGGAAGGCTGAGGAAGCTGTCGCAGGAGTCAGATGTCAGAGAACTATGGCAACAGCCATACACACTCAGAAAGCGGCTCGTGCTATCCCCAGTCCTCTTCAGTTCAGGCCATAAGCGCATTGGTTGAAACCACAAACAAAAGGATGGGGGTCCCCTTCCTGCCCAGTCACTGTCCCACCTGCCAATCCTCCCTGGAAATGCCCCAGCCCCACAGCATGGGTTTTGCTTAGGCATTTTCCTTCATTCCACACAAACTCTGATCTTTTTCTACTTCTACCTCCCAAACTCCAAATTCTTGATTTGGTGGCCTTGACTCAGATCCCGGCCTTCAAATCCCCCCTGTATTTCACTCCTGTCCATACATAACTGTACATGAACCTCAGTCCTCTGTTCCTTGGCCTGGCGTAGTCCTTCAGGTTCATAGTCTCTTTTGGAGCTGAGTGTGGTGGCACTGGGGAGGCCGAGGTAGGGGAGTCATGAGTGCAAGGCTAGCTTAGGCTGCATATTGAGGCTCTGTTGACAACAAGATCAGAAGGCCAACACATAGTACATGGTACCCAATATACATTGCTCTTCACTTCTACCTGCTACATGTGTGCCGAGACGCCTCTGCTCGGTCTATCCTGGACTGCTGCCCCCCCCCTTCCCATCTGTATGTTCAGCCTTTGACTTCCTCTGTTCTAGCCATTGATCCTAGTGATTCAAACAGGACTAAAAACACTTCTTCCTTGGGAGGGGAGCCTGTTGGGCTGATCATTCTGGCATTATTTGGGTTATCTAAGAAAGGGGAGAAGACTAAAGACATTAACCCAGTGAGTGTCCTCCACTTGGCAAGGATAATGGAACTTGACACACCCACAACAGGAACAGAAAGCCCCACCCTAAGGCACAAATAGATCCAAGGCCACACCTTCCTAAAACCCCCAAATTTCGACCACCGTCTTCTGTTGGCTGAGGAGAATAAACACGTTAAATAGCACGAGCTTTTAAGTTAAAATTCAGCAAAAGAAAAGCTTGAATAAAATGAACAGATAAGAATAAACTTATAAATTATTAATAATTTGTACAAGTTCGTTTCTTCGCTAGCCCTGTGAAGTAAGTGTAAATAATGAAGACCTCACATTAGATCATCTGCAAAAGACTCATAAAAGAACTTCCCTTGCATATAAAAGCTGCACCTTAAGCCTTGTGTGGGAAAACATCATATAATTTACCTCATAAATCTTGGGCACTGTGGCAGCTCTTAGGGCTGTGCCACCACTCCAGTATCATTAAGGCCAGGTTTAAAACTTCCTTTAAAAAAAAAAACAAACAAACAAACAGAGTCTCTCTATTATGTAGCTCTCCCTGTCTTGGAACTTACTTTGTAGACCAAACTGACCAGGGATCCACCTGCCACTGCCTCCTGAGAGCTGGGATCAAAGGTATGGCCCTAAAACTTCCTTTTAAGTGCAGTATTAAATAAAATGTTGTTTGTTTTTTAATTTAATTTTATTTATTACTTTGTATATATATATGTGTGTGTGTATGTTTATGTGTGTCATGTACATGTTTATGTGTGTTGTGTGTTTGGTGTGCATGTGTATGCGTGTGCATGTGTGTTTTTGTGTGTATGCGTGCGCGCGCGCATTTTTTGTACACTCTCTCCATGGTGGAATTTGTCTTCAGACCTAGCTGGCAGCAAGATAGGGCAGGACCCTGAGAAATGAAGCACCTGGCTCATGGGAACTTCCGGGGGGGGGGGGTTATGGTGGGGATGTCGTTAGGAGGCTATCAGCCTGAAGGAACACTCCTTGGGGGAAATCTGGAAGCTCTATAAATTTGTTTCTCTAAAACCCTTAAAGCCCACATGACCTTCTGTGAACCAAAAAAGGCAAGATGCAGATTTGTGAGAAGGCACCCCTTCCCCCCCTCCCCCTTTTTCCTTCCCGCCTAGTTTCTTGCAAAGCAGTTTATCACATCTTTGCTCTGTAGCCTCCAATCAGACTACGACTTCTTCCTCTTCTTCTTGTAGTCATTGTTGTCGCCTTCCTCCTCCTCCTCCTCCTCCTCCTCCTCCTCCTCCTCCTCCTCCTCCTCCTCCTCCTCCTCCTCTTCCTTCTCCCCTTTTTTTCCTTTCCTTTTCTTTTTTTGGAGACAAGGTTTCTCTATGTAACCTTGGCTGTCCTAGAACTCACTCTGTAGACCAGGCTGGCCTCGAAGTCAGAGATCCACCTGCCTCTGCCTCCTGAGTGCTGGGATTAAAGGCGTGCGCCGCCACTGTTGCATGTAACTTTCAAAAGCATGCTTGCTCCTTGCCTGGTCTCCTTGCCCGGTGCCTCGGCCCCTCATGACTTAGCTGCCACTGGCTCCACTTCCATCCCGCGGGTTCCTCCAGCTGGCTCCGCTAACCCACCCAACAACTGTCCCTCCTTTGAGCCTGGAGCTACCGCTCGTGTTCCACTGGCTGACCGCCCTGGCGGCCTGCTTTCTCCTCCCGCCTGCGTCACCATGGATGGAAAACACCAGACAGCCTTAATAATTTAAAACCAGCCAGATAACATAACTGCTGGATGAAGAATTTCCTGCCCCATCCTCCTAGCCTCTCTAGCCACCCGCGGACGATACAAATTATCGGTCCCGGAGACCTACAAGTCTGTCCCTCTTATGTTCCACCGACTGGTCTGAATTCCCAATCGTCTCCATGTCCCCTTCTCTTCCTGTCCAGCCCGGAAATCCCACCTTATCTTTTGCCCAGCGATTGGTTTCTGCAGTCTTTATTAACCCAATCAAGAAACAATTAGGGAACGAGATTTTAGTTATCAGTTCCTCCCCTTACACACCACCGCTGGCCAAGGCTTTTATCTTTGTGATATCCTTATGAGTGTACAGAGAAAAAAAAAGATAGTCATAGCAAACATACATAACACACACATACACACACAGAAACTAATATATACACACATATATATATATACACACATATATATATGCATACATATATAGACACACACATACACAGAAACTAATATACACACACAGAAACAAATATACACATATACATATACACACACATACACACAAACACACATACATAACTTACATACACATACACGTGTATACACACACACACATCTCTAGAATGGAATAGTATGAATTCTTATGACACAGAGCACTCCCTGGTTACCCGCTTCTCTGGGGCCAAGAGTTAAGTTTTCTGCTTCTTTGTTTCTTACTACAGAAACAGTCCCACACTACCCACATTGCTGATTTTGCTATTAATTCCATATGCGTGAGAGAGTCACCAATGTGCTTGGCACTTCAGTTTCCTTTTCTGTAAGTCAGAGATTCTAAAGCTGCGTTTCCATGATTATTAAATAAAAGCATATAGAATAAGCAGCTGGCTCAAAGTGCTAACTAGCAGGAAAACACGGGGAAAGGGATGCACTTGACTCAAACAGACGGCCTCCAAACAGTGGAAAGTGGAGCTAGGGAGAAAGATGGCAGCTGCCAGGCTTTGAGCCCACCTGCCTGCCTGCCTGCCAAGCCTCGCTTTGAAATCTCTAGCTCTTGGACACTTCTGTGCAGAGACTGGCAGCCAAAATGCCACTGCTTATAGTACAGCCTCCAAGGAGGCTTGAAGGCACCAAGGGCTTGCTGAAATTCCCAGGAGATCTCACCCTACACCAAGGAGCTGCTACAAACTTAAGAAAAAGAGGCAACTGTATCACCAGCCAGTCCAGTATGTCCCCTGGAGAGCAGTTGCTTCTGGGCATGCGCTGTTCCACTGGCCTGGCCTGCAAACCAGACTGTTGACTACACAAGTTCAGAAAGATTTGCCGCTAGCTTTGGTAAATCACACCCGTTTTCAACCATGAAAATATTCGCTTGTTTACCTCTTAAGTGTCTCCTGTCAGCATGCCTGCAATCGCAGTACTGAGCCCTGAGGCAGGAGGATCATACATTCCAGGCTAAACTGGGCCATAGAGTAAGACCCTATCTTAAAATAAGCACAGGGGCAGCCAGAGGAATGAGGATGGATCAGAGAAATGATGACAGGGAATGGATATGCGCAAAGCACAGTGATATCTGTCTGGGTGCAGACGCCATGATAATTAATATCCACTATTTTGTACACAAACTAAAAAAGAAAATATAACTAAAAAAGTCTCTTGCCATTAATTTTTTTTTTTAGATTGAGGAAACTGTATGAATTTAAATTCTTGAATAATAATGAAGACTTTTTAAGTTCATTGATAATTATAAAAGCTTGCAATACAGTATCAGGAAAGCATCGATAGGTCACTCTTCACCACAGGAAACAATCCAGAAAATAAGCCCATCAAGGTGATTCATGCTTGGGAGTCTGAGGTGGGAGCATTCTCTGAGTTTGAGACCCACCTGAGCAACAGACTCAAGCACAGTCTCCAAAGAGCCAAAACAAAAGCTCTTTCTCGTCTGTAATGGACTGACACACTTTAACTAGCATTGGCATTAGGAGAAGAACTACAGGACTCAGAACAGACAAAGCTGGTCCTTCCAGCGCCTGCCGGCCTCCACCTGTGGTTTCTGTCCCCTCAAAGGACTGGGGATTAGCTGCCCTAACACAGGAATGCAGCACTGATTATTTTGGTTTCTGTTTTCACAGGCATTGAACCTGAACCCTGTAGCCAGTGAGACCTGACTGGGCCTCTCTCCTCTCACAGAAAAGTAGGCAGCCTCAGCTGAGCTGATACCAGATACCACAGTAGTCCAGCCCCCACCAGATGCCACTTCTATTAAATCCCATCTCAGTTGCTTACTGGGTGTGTGGCCTTGGTTAACCACAAATCCTCAGAAACGCCTCGGATCAGCTAAAAAGTCTTTGCTTTTTAGTCAGCCTCTTGGCTGACTAAAGAGTTACTTAGAATGTTAAGGCACTGCATGCCCACAGCCAGAACACCAGTAAGATGGCTGGTCCCGAATACTTCATTCATGGCAAAAAAGAAGTTATCTGGTACCTTCCCATGGCACAGTGCAGAGAACAGCATGGTGGTCAAGAAAGAGCCTTCCAGTTAACTGAGGTGCTCTGAGCAGGTAGCCAAGGACGAAGTGCAATATTTAAAGGGTCAGTTAGTGCTCAGAGGGGAAAGGAAGTATCTTAATTCTTCACACTGTCCCTGACCCCAGCCTCTGTTCCATAAATAAGCCAGGATAACATTTGCCGCCAGAGGAAGTATTCAGATACTTCAAGGTCAATAATTAACTTACCAGGGGATGTGTTCAATTGCACAACTACTCTTAACTCTTCAAATCTCAGAAGACATTCTCCCCAGCTTGGCGAGAGACGACAACTGGAAACAGAGCAGCGTCCACACGGATCTGTGATGCTTCAGGGAATGAGATGTCTTCAGTCTACCACATGGGAAAGGCAGAGGACTGGATAGTTCCCGTCTTGGCAATGATTCTTTTAAGGACAAAATAAATATGCTTTATCCGTCAGGGGAGCTAATCACATGACTTTTTTTCCTATCGCAGTTCTAAACCAGGAGCAGAGTGACCAGGGAGGTGGGACATTTCCTACCTTTGACGGGGCCTCCCTCAAGGATCCCCTAAATGGAGACTTTGGTAGAATAGAAGCAACGGTGGTTTCAGATTATTCCAGAAGGAGAAAATATCCACTGTTGGTTTGGGGAAGGGAAGTAGTTCCTGGTCTGTGGGAGGCATCCACCCCGTGAGCTAGCCAGTCTTGTCAAGGAAGCAACACTAATGGCTCTATAAGAACTATGATGTGAGCTATTCATGTGTGAAGAGAACAAAATTCAGCCAGGGCATGGGCAGCCTGTCAGGCGGAGGTGGGCTTAGGCCTCACATGGCTTGTGGGTGAGGATGGGAAACCCCAGACAGAAACAACTTCCTTCACATCTTTGGGCCACAGACAACTCTCTGCTGACTCCCAGCTCCATGTCCCCCAGGAAGGGACACTAGGGAGAGAACTACACCCACTGTGGCTAAATCATGTCCCTCAAAGCTCATAGGCTGAAGGTTTAACCCCTGCACCTCAGACACTGGCTGAATTTGGACAGAGGATCTTTTAAGAGTTAAAGAGATCTTTAAGAGGACCATTTAAGTTAAAATGGGGCCACAAGGATGAGCCCTAACAATGGGTCCTTATGATAAGAAATGAGAACACAAGAAGAAACGCCAGGCCCTGCGCATGCAGAGAGATCACATGAGGACACGCAGAGAGACAGAGCCAGGACAGAGACCTACGCCTTCACATCTTGATCTTACACCTTCAGCCTCTAGAACTCAAGAGTGTGTCCTAGGCAGGGTCACTGTGACTGTGCTGAAACACCATGACCAAAAGCAACCTGGGGAGGAAAGGGTTTATTTCACTCACAGTTCCACAGAACAGTTCCTCATCAACAGCTGTGTGGACAGGAAACTGGAGGCAGAAGCTGAGGCAGAGGCCATGGAGGCATGCTGCTTACTGGCTTGCTCATCTTGGCTTGTTCTGGCCTGCTTTCTTATAAAGCCCAGGACCACCAGCCCAGGGATGGCATGACCCACAATGGGCTGGGCCTTCCCCCATCAATCACTAATTAAGAAAATGCCTTACAGGCTTGCCTATAATCTGATCTTGGGAGGCTTTTTCTCAGTTGTACCTCCTCCCTCCTTTCCGACTACTCAAGCATGTGTCTCCCTCCATTGACAAACCTGCGCAGCACAAATGGTTTCTGCTCTTCAGCCCCCTAGCCTATGACATTCTGACAAAGAGTCAACTCGGGTCTTTTGAGGAGGACAGACAACAAATAAAGTATTTCATTGACATGTTAAGGACAGCCATGGACAGCACTGGGAAGGGCAAGTTCCTTTGAGAAACCATATCAAGAACAGCTAGAAGAGAGTAGGAAAGCAGACCAACAGAGTTTCCACTGTGGAATTCTGGGAAACAAAAACAGCAGGCGACACAATCTCCTGGAATGGACAGAAGTGTCTAGGCCTTGATCTTGAAGGCAGGACCAAACTATTATAGGTTTTTAAGTGGACAAGGGACCCTAGGAGATCAATAATAATTCGAGTATATTTTCTTCCAACATATTCTAAGGGGCAGAGGCTTCAAAGCACAATGTGGGTAAGGGGGGAAGGCTAGGCGGAAGTGGGAGCAGGCAGGTAAGGATGAGGGAGAGCTACACACATAAACATTTTAATCAAAGGGCAGTGGGAAATTCCTTTTGAGTTGTTTTGTCCCTGTAGCTGCCCGTCTGGGTGCTCATGACCTGTAGGATGGATGCGCCCTTGGTGGACCAGTCTCCAAAGTCAAGTGGTTGTCATGGCAACTCGCTTCATGCCAAGGGCATGGAAACCAATTAGCTACCTCCTCTCACAGCCTCCCTTCCCCATCCCTGTGGGCCACATTGACAGACTGCACCATGAGCCTCTTCAGAACCCTGTAGGGAAAACGACTGACAGCTTTGTGACTCGATCGAAAATGCTACCTGGAAACTGTCCATAAAGCCGCACTTCACCTTTCTCTGTGAGGCTCTGCTGGTTTCTGGTTGTCTTTTCAACTGTTCACAGCTGGAGTGGAAGGGAGGGACGCAGGTAAAGGACATTATCTTCAAAGCGACTGAACTTCCCGCAAGTCCGTCCTCGCCCTCGTCCTGGGGGGACTCTACTGTCTGTCTGACCCAAGCGAACCAACTGTGTGGCTCAGATCTGCTGGGAAGGAAATGGTGATATGAAAAAACCGTGGGGCTAAAGTTCCTGACCACCTGCTGGTAGCCAAAGCTCATTGACTCAGAAGTTTCCAGAAAGAGAATCGAAGTAGATCCCAGGCTATCTCTGGCGAATGGAACTTGTCGCCAAGGTTAATAAGCAATAATATGAAGATTACAGTCTGGAAACGTTGGACCTAAGAGCCAAACCTCCCTCCACTTGCCACAGCTGAAGCTCCCAGGAAGACAAGACAGAGGGCCAGCTCTTCACCCTACAGCGTTATCCCGGGCTTAGTTTTCATCAGCCAGTAGTTGCTCGTTATTTTGGAAATATTAGATTAGAGGCACTGCTCCCTAAGAGACCTATGTGAAGCACTAGGCTGAAGCTAACATAAGCGCATATAGAAATAAAACGCAGGCTGAAAAGTACCGACCTGGCTGTTGCCTCTAAATGCATTATCTAAACAACGGGGTGAGGGTGGGGTGGGGGCGGGGTTAAGAGCAGATCATTTCAACAAACTATTAGTTCGTGGCTAGTCGAGGTTACTAATTTGTTAGAAGTTTTTTTGTTTGTTTTGTTTTGTTTTTTGTTTGGTTTGGTTTGGTTTGGTTTTGTGGGGGGGTTGGGTTTTTTTGTTTGTTTGTTTGTTTGTTTTTATTTTATTTATTTATTTATTTATTTATTTATTTATTTTTTGGTTTTAAACCTCTTTCAGAACAAAAACTTCAGGATCCTCGGGTACTGAGCTTATTTTGTAATCAAGGTGTGGTCTGAGGACCAGCTGTATTGGCACCGCCCAGGAACATGATTGACGTGCAGAGCCTCTACTGGCTACCCAGTCCTACTGAATCAGACCCTGCACCCGAACCAGATCTCTGGAGGCTTTGCGTGCGTGTTGAAGTTTCAAATGCAAGGCTTAATTAAGCGGAACTGAGACAAAAGGAAGAGCAGAGGAAGGTCGGGTGAGTGGGTTTAGCCGTGTAAGAGCCGGGGTGAAAGCCACGAGGACACACTTCTCGATATGCAGGTCTTAGCCCTCAGTTTGAAAAGTAAGGATGGGGGAGGGGCGAGGCACGGAAGAAGCGGGTTGGTCTTCTCTCCTGAACTTAAAGGACTCGTGCTCCTCCCTCCTAGGTACTGTTGTACATTCTCAGCGAAGCTCGCAGGATTATAGGTAATGCAAATAGTGTAAAAGGAAACTTTAACTTTCCTGTTGCTGATATTTCCAAAGACGCTGCTCTAGATTACCCAAGATAATGACTCTGCTAGCAACCTGGCTGAGCAGCAATTGTTCATGGGACGTATCAGCCCCACCTTTGAAATCCACCGCATGTCCCAAACCAGAGGGAGAGGGAGATTTGGGGGTAGACAATGCTCTGCTTAAGTCCTGGCTAGCTGACTCTCTAGGTGACCCTGAGAAACTGCCTATTTGTTGAAACGAAGGTAAACTATAAAATACCGATCACTCAATACGCATGAGTGGGCGGAAGCCTTATAGTCACACTTACCCGGCCTTGGCTGGTGAGGATGCCATTGTTAATTCTGCATTACAAGCTATGCCACTAAAGCTTAGACAGGCGTGACTCAGTGCCAGAGTCAGAAATCCCCAGAACCTGAACTGGTGGGTATCACGCCTAGCCCTCCGAAAAGTCCAGATGATGAAACCTTCACTCTGTGCCCATAACTTATGCTCCGATCATTTAAGACAGGATTGCAAGCGAACCTGAGTCACGAGAATGCTGTTCACCTGAGTTTATGTTAGGGGAGCAACCGGTGTTTGCATTGTTCACCAACCCTTTACACTTCTGACGTCGTTCCTGACGTTTTAAACGGTGACCTGTTCGGAGTTCTTTCTCCTTTTCTTCTGAACCTCTTCGTCTTTACATTCCCCCCCCCCCAAAATAAAACCTAACTCTTTCTGTCGATATGAAAAAAACAATGTCAAAATGAGATGGCAAAAGGAACATCCCATTGACTCAGAGACTATGGTAAGCAGTCTTCTCCCTCCCCACCCCTCCCTACCCCTCTTCCCCCTCCCCACTCCTCTCCATCCCTGCCTCAGGATCCCTCCCAGGCAGCAGGCTCCGGTGAAACGGAGAAGACCGAAACTGGAAGACTGAACAGATTTGAATCGATACAACTTTCTCTCAGACAAAAGGATTTAAAAGAGTCTGGCAAAGGTTCAGCACACAGGGAAAACTTCATTTCCTGGTGTCTTCTGATTAGCCTTGAAGATAACCAGTGTCGAGGGGAGGATTTCTTGAGAAACAACCGCATTCCTGCAAGCACTGGGAAGCTGGGAATCCCGGTGTTACCACCTCCCCCACTCCCTCCTCTCCTGGCTCTCCCGATTCTTTGGCTTGTGTAAATTACTCCCCAGGCTCAAGTGACATCAGGGTGACCCCAGGGTTAGATGACCTGCAAGCTCTAGGCTCTGCTTTACTCTACTTTCCTGGGAGAGAACTGTGTCCTCCCTATTTCAGGCAGAAGCCTCTGGCAAGCACAGAGCTCAGAGCTTTCCAACTGGCAGTTCCTGGATTGGGCTCATTTTGCTAAGGAAATTACATCCATACAGATTTAGTAAATGTTAGAGCACACATGATTTCTGAGTCGGAATTGACCTGGACTTGCCTAACTTCTGAGGCAAAACTATAACAGGAAGAAACCTGTTCCCTCTTCCCCTGGTTTTACACCTACATTTCCATAACAGTGGACAGCTCTGGGAAGCAGAAGTCACCAGAACAAAAGGGTATGAGTATTCCCAGCGCCCACTAAGTTCCCTTTGACCTGCCCAAATGACTAAGCAGTGGCTACCAGAATATTCTACCAACACCATAGACTGTAAATGTGCTCTCTCTCCCTCTCTCTCTCTCTCTCTCTCTCTCTCTCTCTCTCTCTCTCTGTGTGTGTGTGTGTGTGTGTGTGTGTGTATGCATGTGCTGTGGGGTGCACTTGTGAACATGCATATGGAAGCCACAAGTCAACTTTAGATGTAACTCTTGGCAGTGCACACTGATTTTGAGACAGGGTCTTTCACTGGGACCTGGGGCTCACAGGTTTAGAGGAGGCTGGCTTGCTAGTGAGCGCCTGGGCTCCTCCTGTCTCCACCTCTCAGTGCTGGGGCATGCCACAGTACCTGCTTCTTCTATATGTGGATGCTGGAGATGAAACTCAAATCCCTGTAAAGCAAGCGCTTTCCCAACTGGACTAATGGCTTCCGTTAGCCACATTGTAACGTGACCTCTGACCTCTTCCACATCTCATCACATGCTACTAACCGATCGTGGAACTCTGACCTACTAAAACCAAAGAGTCTCTGGATATTTTGCTACGGGACACCTGAGATGACGGCTAGCTAGCAGAGGTAAGAAGTGTTTTCTTCTCCTCTAAGTTCCTAGGCTTAAGAGAATGCACAGAGAAAACAGATATCAGGACACAAAAAGATCCACTGCGGAGACTGCTTTCCTCTGTCAGCCCATCCTGGGCCATCCTTCTAGGCAGCAACCCTGAAGTCAGAACCAGTTACAGACAATTTAAAATATAATAATAAACTAGGCTCTTTGGTGAAGAACTAACTCCAGCACTCAAGAGGCAGGGAATACACTTAGACCCTGTAAACAAGCAAGCAAGAATCTTATGTTCTTTCTTTAGCTGTTTTGCATCAGTGTACGTATAAAAATGCAGAATACAAGGCACTTCTCCTCAATAGAAACTTTATGTGAAGTCAGTGAAAGTGTCAACTGCCAAAATCAGAAGCAAAGAGACTCTGGGAAAGGTACCTTGTTAACAGCTAGGAGAGAACATCCAGGGTGGTGCTGATAGGGGCTTCAAAGGGGAGCATTTGAATATCAAAGGACTGAGCTGAAGCCCGGGGGGGGGGGGGGGGGGG
>CM052720.1:6470289-6502999 GCA_028551405.1 Uromys caudimaculatus
GGGAGGGCCCCTTGTGGGTGGTGCCATCCCTGGGCTGGTAGTCTTGGGCTCTATAAGAAAGCAGGCTGAGCAAGCCAGGAGAAGCAAGCCAGTAAGAAACATCCCTCCATGGCCTCTGCATCAGCTCCTGCTCCCTGACCTGCTTGAGTTCCAGTCCTGACTTCCTTTGGTGATGAACAGCAGTGTGGAAGTGTAAGCTAAATAAACCCTTTCCTCCCCAACTTGCTTCTTGGTCCTGATGTTTGTGCAGGAATAGAAACCCTGACTAAGACAGATAATAACTTTAGTTCAACACCAAAAAAAAAAAAAAAAAAAATTGAAGTTGTGTCCATAGGTCCCTAGGAGATGACTCTGAAGTTTTTACTTCTCAGCTCAAGGTTCCCACTGAAACTTTCCTAACGGCTCCTGGGATAGAAGAGATGATGCCCTCATTTTAAGAGAGTAAACTGGCAGCAGGCTCCCAGCCACTAAGAGCTTCCGGGGACATTATTTGAAGCAGCATGACCAGATAGACCATTAAGGTTTTCCAGGAAAGGAAAGGCCGGTAGGACACTCTGGGGAGCACAGAGTCTGTTGTTTCACAGGTGCCAGGAACTGTTGTGCCCTTAGATAATTCCCCGAGGACTGTGAGCCCTGAATGAGTCAGAGAGGACTGATCATTAAGACCATTATCAAGTACCACCTACCCATGGACTTGAAAGAGAAGAGGCCTTGCAGAGGCAGCCTAGTCTCCTAAGCCCTCACATCGCTCTGGGCTGGCCTCGGAACCCTCTATCTCTCTAGAAATCTTGTTTTTCCATTGTGCTTCGACACTCAGGGGAGACTTTGTTCAGGGGAGACTGAACACCCTACTCCTGGCCTGTCCCCTCCTCTGAAATGGACCTACTTTCTGTTCTGTACCCAGCTGCGCCCATCTTTTGCCAGAAGAGTAGCAGGTTTTAGCTCCACAGGAAGAAGAGTCCTGCAGGTTGACCACAGCCATACACAGAAGCTTGTGTGATGGGTAATTATTAGATGATTAGTTTGATTAGTTAGTGGGATGCACCTTTGGTTGTGGCTGTTTCCAGAGAGGATAACTGAGGGATTTAAACCATCCTGAATGTGGATATCCCCATTCCAGGGGCAGGAGCCCCAAAGTCAATAAAACAGAAAAGACTGTGAAGCAACACTGTACTGTCTCTACTTCTTGGTCAGCAGGCTCCTGCTACCAAGTCAGCCCGCCATGATGAGCTCCACTCCCCTTACCAAGAGGTAAAGCAAACGAGTTATTTGTTATCAGGTATTTTGCCACGGCATTGAGAAAAGTAAGTTGGAGCCACACACAGAGTCAGAGACACAGAAAGATTATGTATGGGTTTGTTATGTCCTGGGTCATGTCTCTGACCTACATACAGTATTCACTTCTAAGGAATCACAGGGATGGGAACACAGGTCAGATAATTTTGCATTGTAAAACTTCATAAAGAATTCAAATAAAGGAGACGGGTGAGGTAGGGTGGCCCAATGGGTAAAGGAGCTTGCAGAGAAGCCTGGTGATCTGAGTTCCATCCCTGGAACTCACATGGGCAGGAAGAAAGCCAAATCCTGCAAGCTGTCCCTGTGACCTCCGAGGGCATACTATGGCACGCGTGCACCCCCCCATACACATATACATATACAATAAATAAATAAATGTAAATATTTTTTAAAAATTAAAGTCGTGTGTCCCAGTTTCTAGCCCACCACATTTTTCTGTCAGATCTCC
Organism: Uromys caudimaculatus; assembly: GCA_028551405.1. Classification (NCBI taxonomy): domain Eukaryota; kingdom Metazoa; phylum Chordata; class Mammalia; order Rodentia; family Muridae; genus Uromys; species Uromys caudimaculatus. The sequence goes on from CM052720.1 coordinate 6,472,034, forward strand.
TAAGATGTTAGAAGTAAAAGTTATTTTTATTTTATAGTACTATTATTTCATGACAGGGTTTCTCTGTGTAGCCCTGGCTGTCCTAGAACTAGCTCTGTAGACCAGGCTGGCCTTGAACTCACAGAGATATCCCTGCCTTTGCCTCCAGAGTTCTGGGATTCAAGGCATGTGCCACCACTTTGCTTGTTTGTCTGTCTGGTTTTGGAAGTAAAAGTTAAACGAACCATTTAGCTGTGGGCTCCTGGGTGGTTATTGCAAAATGTTTAAAAGTGTGGCCACTGAGGTGGCAGGAGTGAGTGTGCTTTGCACAGCTTCCTGGCTGTGTGGATGTGATTTGTGAGCAGAGTTCTCTGAGTCCCGGTTACCTCATCCACAAAATGCAGATCAGAATGTCCCCTACTGCATGCCAAGTACCAAGAGTTAGATTCAGTCAGAAACAGGCAGGAGACACAGAAGCTTGCTGGGCTCCCACAGTGCCCATCCCCGGTGAGCCCTGCCAACCCTCGGGAAGGCCTTCCCTAGGCTCTATGGGTCTGAGCCTCTTAAAAGGATCTTGCTCCAAATTCCGTTTGCAAAGAGCCTCCGCTCCGAAGCAGCTCCCACACGGGAATGGAGCTCTGGGCCTCTCAGGAGTCACGTGCCTTCCCCCAGGGCAAAGAAAGGAGGCGCCCGGTAAGGCTGCATTCCGGAGCGCGGCAACTGCTCTTCAGTCCAATGCTGGCTTGGCAGCCCAGGTAGAGGCAGGTGGGGCAGGGGTGGGTGTGTGGGGGAGGAGAGGACATGGTCTAGCCTTACACTAGGCTGTTTCAAAGACTGTACTCTGGACGGTGTCAAGAGGCCCCGCGTGTGCGCGCGGGCGTGTGTGTGTGTGTGTGTGTGTGTGTGTGTGTGTGTGTGTGTGTGTGTGTGTGTGTGTTTCATCTCTACCAAGGGGAACACATGAGATAGAGTCTCTTTTCATAAGAGCATCAAGTTGTCCTGTGTTCTTTTCACTTTTTGTTTTGTTTTCTTGAACAAAAGGTTTCCATATGTAGCACAGGCTGGCCTTGAACTCATGATCCTGCTGCTCTAGCTTCCAGAACACTGGGGTTACACGTGTGTTCAATCATGCCTGACTGTTCATTACTGTGATGTGTGTGTGTGTGGGGGGGTATGTGTACGGTACGATGTCTATGTGTATGGTGTGTGTGTGTGTGTGTGTGTGTGTGTGTGTGTGATGTGTGTGGTGTGTGTGTGGGGGGGTGATGTCTATGTGTGTGGGGTGTGTGTGATGTCTATGTGTATGGTGTGTGTGTGTGATGTGTATGTGTGTGGTGTGTGTGTGTGGTGTCTGTGTGTGTGTGTATGGTGTATGGTGATGTCTGTGTGGTGTACATGGATGATATCTTTGTATGTGGTGTGTATGGGTGATGCCAATGTATATAGTGTGTGTGTGTGATGTCTTTATGTATGGTGTGTGTGTATGAAACAGAACGTGGCTGGACACGCAGCCAGAGGCATGCAGAGGCAGAGGCTGGCTAGAGGAGCCGGAGCTTAGGAAAACTGACCCTGACCATTCACACTCTCCGTTCTAGGGGACCAACCCCAGGCTCTAGGGTGGATCCTATGAACTAGGCCAACCCCTCCCAGATTCCCTGCTACTCCCATTTCCCAAACCTTTCCCCTCCCCCAATGTCCTCAACTTAATGATCCAACAGGAATCAAATTTGAATCATTTGTGCAATTTAAAATTTCTCTAGTGGCTCCATTTTCACAAATAGATGAAAGTAATCATTTTATAAATTAACTTAGTACTATACATTCAAAATACTACAAAATATATAGTTATTAAAAAATCAATAGTGTTTTTTTTTAACAAAATGTTTAATTTAGGTTTTCTAGAATATCAAGTTTGGATGTGACATTTTTTGTTAAAAACTCCATCTGAAGACAGATGTTGTGAATCTTATACTGGAAAAAGTGGAAAATTCTCATTCTCAGGTTGTTCCAAACATGCTCAAAACTGTTCCAATAACCGAATCAGCCGGGCAGTGGTGGCGCACGCCTTTAATCCCAGCACTTGGGAGGCAGAGGCAGGTGGATTTCTGAGTTCAAGGCCAGCCTGGTCTACAGAGTGAGTTCCAGGACAGCCAGGGCTACACAGAGAAACCCTGTCTCGAAAAACCAAAAAAAAAAAAAGACTGATAAAAAAAAAAACCCGAATCAATCATTTCAGTCTTTATTTTTAATTTTAAAATTATGTGAGTATAACTTGGGAGTTAATCTCTTGGCTGCAATGATCACAGTTCACTGGCTGAACAGTCACATGTGGCTAGCAGCTGACAGCCTGGAAGTTGGGGGGGGGGGTTGCAATTCTTCTCAAGCCCTGCCCACTGGCTGTGCTTAGCTGGGTCATCACACCCCACCCACTGTTTATAGTTAACTGGGCGCTGTCCGCTGTGGTTGTTTTGTGGTGCTAGAGAGCAAACCTGGGGCAACACCCCCACACACACACACACACCACTAGCTGTATTCCTTATTAAAATAATATGAAAAAAATCAAATGTTTATTATTCAAAATTCAAATACTAGAGAAATGTAAACAACAGAACCCAAGATGTCCCACTCTCCCTCCTTACAGGCAACGGCTGTCAACAACTTGGTCCAGATTTTCCACGCTTCTTTTCCCTATTATACCCTTTCATTCTCTATTATTAATATTAATTTTTATGAAATGCGATGATTCTTTTTAGTCTTTGTTTCAGTTAAACACACATGCATCGGATAACGCCAGGAGGGGTGAACAGACTAATATGGTTTTGTTCTGTGAGACCCACACTCAACTGAAACAATAAAATAAACCAAACCAGAGAACGAGTGTTCGGAACTTCAAAGTTATGAACACTTTGAAGAAAATGAATAAAGACTAATGACCTCGGGGCAGGGGCGGAGGGGGTTGGAGAGTATGGTAAGTTGAGTTGAAAGTCCCCATGACCTAATCACATCCCCCAAAGACCCCAGCTCTTAATACCACCACAATGGAGATTGTCAGCACAAGGATTCTGGGCACAAAGTGAAAAAGTCTGTCCTTACTGCCCCAGAAGCAGACTTTCCATCTTCCTGGGATTTCTTCCCAAGACAGCTGTGTCCCCACAAGGCCTTCGGGGGGCGATGCGTGCTGTCACCTGTTTCTATTACATCTGAGCAAGGTTCCCCATTTCTAATCCATGCCAGGACCCACTTAATTGGTTTCCCCACTGAAGATTACACCTGGGTAATCTCTCCATTCTTTGCAAGCCCCAAACCATGCCGTGCTGACTACCATGATGCTGAAGTCCTGTGTTCAAGAGTGTGTGTTTCTACACCCTTGTTGACATCTCCAAATGGACTGAGATGTACCTCAGAGGTAGAACATGAGACCCCTGAGCGTTCAGTAGGCCCTGATGCACCAAAAATAAAAGAGAAATAAGGATTAAAAGTCTACAAGCTTTGGAATCAAACAGGTGAAAATGTTATTGTTGAGTCCCAATTTGTTTATATTTAATTACTCGTGAATTTGGTCATTTTCTCTGTGCTTTCAAATCATTTGTATTTTTTTTTCCTAGCCTCTTCAGCTGTTCTGGGCTGTGTCCCCTTTATTCCTACTGAGTTATAAGTATATACATATTATAGATAGATAGATAGATAGATAGATAGATAGATAGATAGATATCGCCTTTGATCTCAGTACTAAGATGGCAGAGACAGGTGAGTCTTTGCTTCTACTTGGTGAGTTACAGGCCAGCCAGAGTTACATGGTAACTCTGTCTCAAAACACACAAACACACACACACACACACACACACACACACACACCACCAACCAATCCACCACAGACACCACAGATCAACCAATATAATACAAACACACACCATACCACACACCATACCACACACCAACGAACCCACCACACACACATAACCACACACACACACACACACACACACACACACACACACCATGCACACCACACCCACCACCACACCACACACCAAACCAATCCACCACAGATACCACAGACCAACCAACACAACACACACATACACCATACCACACCAACCAACCCACCACACACACACACACACACACACACACACACACACACACACACCATACCACACACCAACAAATCCACCACAGACACCACAGACCAACCAACACAACACATACACCCCATACCACACACCAAGCTGTTGTGGTTGGCTCTGTGCTGCCTGCATTTTGATGTTAATTTCCACTCTCCTGGGAGGGGCTGCGGACAAGGAGTGAGCCATGTACTCAGGTGACTTGTGAACCAATCCCCTAATGAATAAAGGAGCCAATCACTGGGCGAGTAGGGGGATTTCCGGGTTGGATAGGGGAAGAGAGGAGGAGGTGCTAGAGAGGGTCCTTTTGGAATGGGGACAGCATAAGGGTAAGATGTAGCTGCTAGAGTTTCCCGGTATCGTGGGGGATCTGCAAGGATTTGCCCCCAGAGGAATCAGATTTTAATAAGGCCTACAAGATTAGGTTTTAGTTGTTGCACCCATAGATTGAGTTACCATTGTTTCTGAGCTAAATTTGTGGTGGCTTGTCTGGGTTCAAGAGAGAGAGGCACGGTGGCAAAGCATGGATTTGCCTGATGTGCACCACTAAGGCCATGGGGGATTTGAAGCTTGGGGCTGGGGTGGTAGCGAGCCACCAATGGGAACCCAGCAAGCTGGATGTAGAGATCGTGGAGCTCAGAGTCAGAGTCTCCACGAGATAAAAACAGGTTGGCCATTGCCCGCCAGTGCATGGCTGGCCAGCCCACAGAGGCAGAGAGAACCAGGGCATAGTGCGGGAACTTGGTTCTATTTTTCAATATTTCCTGCAACACCAACCAACCCACCACACACACACACACAAAGGCCATACCACACTTTGAACAGTGTCAGTGCTGGAGTGTTGGGGCCTAGAACCTTAGAGACAGCATCAACTCCAGCCACCTAGGCCTCTGTGCACCTGAATCAGCCTTTTCCACACCGTGAGCTACATTCTCCTCCCATGATCGCAGAGGGCACATTACAGAATAAATCTCGGCATAAGAGCCCAGTGTCCTTCCAGACCCCACCGCCCAGTCAATGCACATTGATATTATTTTCAACACAGTAAACCTCTTTTGAAAATTCTAGGTTGAAATGTGCCCTTCTTCCAGTTTTTCTCTACATGTTGAGAAGATGGCAGGCAGAAAGAAATGGTTTTGCCATGTAAAATTTAACCCCCCTTCCTCCAGGATTCCAATTAAGTAACATCAGCTGTGACAATCTGAGCATCCTTGGGTGTCTTCAGCATCCAAATTTTACACTCTAGATTAAGCTTTCCTATGCTTCTGCTGCCTTGACAACCTTACTTCTTATCTGAGCTTATCCCTCATTCCTTCCTACTGCCTCCACAGCTTTAGCCTCAAATCCTAAAACCAAATATCTAAAATGGGTTTCTTACCCAATCCCTGAGCTCCCAATTCCCCTCTGTTTTCTTGTGTTTGTTTGAACCATACTCTCCCTGACCCCTGAATATGCTCGACTTTCATCATTTCTAGTATTCTTCATCTGCGTGCCACTGATGAGCCTAAAATGACACACCATTACCAAATGGTTACTAATGTTACTAGCTGTTTACCTTCAGGGCCACACCCTGTACTATTTGCTAAATATATAATGGTACCTCCATAGCATTGCAACAATGTACTGAATAGTTTCACTCTCCTAACAAGTCTGTTATTCTCTTCCTATTTCTTCTTCCCTGCCTCTCAATAACCCCTGACAACCACTCCAATTTTTTGGCTTTGTTTTATTTCTGTTTAGAGTCTTTCCTGGAGTGCCACATTGTTGCAGTGTGTGTAACCTTCTCAAATTGTAACCTTCTCTTAGACTTGGAAATGAGAATGTCAGTTTCCTCCTTGCCTTTTCCTGGGTGACAAATGTTTACCTTTAGCGTTTTTTTATTAAGCACCCACTGTCTAATGTACCACAGTTTATGTATCAGTTCACCTGCTTAAAGACACCGTGGTATTTCCGAATCAGCAACTATGAATGAAACAAGTAAGATAATGCTTACTCTTTTAAAAAGTGCTAAAGTGTCTTTTAAAGTGGCTGTGCAGTTCTGCATTTCCATTAGCTATGAATATGGATTTCTGCTCCCTCATACCTTTGCCAGCATCTGGTGGTGTCTGTGGCAGGGCCTCACTATATATCACTATATAGCCCTGGCTCTCCTGGAACTCTCTATGTAGAGAAGGCTGGCCTGGAATGCACAGAGATCCACCTGCCTCTGCCTCCCAAGTGCTGGAATTAAAGGCATATGCCACTACACCCAATTTTCTTTCTTTTTATCTATTTATTTTTCTTTCCCTCCTCCTTTCTTCCTTTATTCTTATTTCTTCTTCTTCTTCTTCTCCTTCTTCTTCTTTTTCTTCTTCTTCTTCTTCCTCCTCTTCCCCTTCCCCTTCTCCTTCCCCTTTCCCTTCCCCTTCCCCTTCTCCTTCCCCTTTCCCTTCCCCTTCCCCTTCCCCTTCCCCTTCCTCCTCCTCCTCCTCCTCCTCCTCCTCCTCCTCCACTCATGCTGAGAATCACATTGCAGCCCCAGTTAAACTAGAACTTGCTGTGCAGACCAGGATGGCCTTGTGAACCCAAACTCACTGCCTCTGTCCCCCAAGTTCTGTTATTACAGGCATGCAATCTCATGCCCAGACTCTGAGCACCTTTTCATTTGCCAGTCACCTATCAAGTGTCCACCAAGATCTTCTCTCCAGTTTTAGTCTGGTCACTGTTTCCTTACTGTTTAGGGTTAAGAAGTTTGTGTGCATCTTGGATCCAGACCTCCATCACAACTCGTGGGGTGTTTTCTCCTGTCTTCTTATTCACTTGACAGGGTCTCTTCTCAAAGAAGAAATATTTTACTTTTATAAAGTCCAGCTTCTCAGTTTTTCCTCCTTTATATCCTTGTAAAACTTGAACCTGTTACTTCAACAACCTGGTTCGGTACAAAGACAGAGGCAGTGAGCACTCGGTCATCACCTTGATGGCACTGACCATACTTTGCAGGATCTCAGGGGTCTTTAGGGGTCTCAGAAGATGGATTGGTTACTTCTTTCATTGTTGTGACCAAATACAGAAACAACTTGTACTAGATAGTTTTGTGGGTCAACTTGACACAAGCTGGAGTTATCACAGAGAAAGGAGCTTCAGTTGAGAAAATGCCTCCATGAGATACAGCTGTAAGGCATTTTCTCAATTAGTCATCAAGGGGGAAGGGCCCCTTGTGGGTGGTGCCATCCCTGGGCTGGCAGTCTTGGGTTCTATAAGAAAACCAGCTGAGCAAGTCAGGGAAGCAAGCCAGTAAGAAACATCCCTCCATGGCCTCTGCATCAGCTCCTGCTTCCTGACCTGCTTGAGTTCCAGTCCTGACTTCCTCTGGTGATGAACAGCAGTGTGGAAGTGTAAGCTCAATAAACCCTTTCCTCCCCAACTTGCTTCTCGGTCCTGATGTTTGTGCAGGAATAGAAACCCTGACTGAGACACCACTTAAGGTTTATTTTGTTTCAATGGTTTATGGGAGAGCCCATCAAGATAAAGCATAGGCAGGAGCAGCTCACAACAGTGGGCAGGGAGCAGAGAGAAACAGGGCAGGGCTGTAACACCCCTCAGCCTTCTGCCCCCATAGCCCACTTCCACCGGTGCCCCACCCCCAGCCTAAAGATTCCATAGCCTCCCACAACAGCACCACTGGCTGTGGACTAACTGCTCAACTGCATGAGCCTGGCAGAACAGGGTTGGGGTAGGGAGTAGGATGGAGCATTTTACAGCCAAGTGGTCTCTGGTATAACTTCATGGAGTCTCTCCTTCTGTTGCTGATTTATGCACTACATTGCATAAAACTCAGATACCCTGCCTGAACTTGCACTCAGCCACCCTTTCTCAGTGCAAGGATGGCGGGAAGAAACTTAGGCACCATCCTATATAAAACCCTATAGACCAGAGAGATGCCCTACCGAGGACTTGCGCTCAGCCTTTCTCAGCACAAGGACGTTCCAAGGAATTTACCCTTTGTGAAAAGCTGGTGCTCAAACTTATCCTGTCCCCTGGTGCCATGTCACAACCCGTGCATGGAACATTTTAGCCATAAACACCCTTAAACAGAAACTATCCAAGTCAGCCTCCTATCGTGGGCAGCCATTCTCCGTGGGTCCACCATTCACATAAACGAACAAACAAATAAATAACGGGCCTTATCTTCCTGGTAAAGAATGATCCCCACCCCCTTCCTTTAGTGTCTTACTTGGAAAAGCTGTGTTTTTTTTGAGGGGGGGGTTGTTTGGTTGGTTGGTTGGTTTTTGGTTTTTTTTCTCTTACAAAAATAAAGTGAAATAAAAGTTGTCAGCTGGTATATATCTTGGACCTATGCTTTGAAACTGAGGTAACAGGCCTTGAGCTACATATTGAAATAAAAGGCCAGGGACAAATTCGAGAGGAGTTCTGCACAGACTCTCCCTCAGTACTGCGGGACATGGCTTTCCCTTCAGATGTTTAACAGTTAATCAATCGGATTATAGTGCCATTAGCTCCCGTCCCAAATCTGATTAGCCACTCTGGTTCTGTTACTTTGAAAGATTAGTTTTAGAGCTTCTTTTTCTTTCTCTCTCTTAATGAGGACTAAATGTTAACCAACATGTACTACATGAGAAGTATTATTAACAGCATCATCCTAAGAGTGTGTGCTCCCACTACATGAAAGCATCTAACACATTTGGCTACAATGTGTGGCTGAAATCCCTTCCTTTCTAGCCTTAAAAAAGGGGGAAATATGTGGGTACTGAATAAGGAGTTAGAGTGGAACACTCTGTCAGAGATTTCTTTTCTTTCTTTTTTCTTTCTTTCTTTCTTTCTTTCTTTCTTTCTTTCTTTCTTTCTTTCTTTCTTTCCTTTTGCAAATGCTCTACATTTATGCAAAACCAAATTTATCTGCACAGGATTACATTTAACTGGTTCAAGTCCACACAGATGAATAAGATACAGATTCAAACTCCCTCAAGAATCGTTAGGAAACAACGGCTAGATGCCTACACGTGTCCATTTGAACAGTTGAGGCCCTTCATGAATTAGCAATGAGAGTTGACAGGACTGGTTTTCCTCGAGAATGATTAGACGTTCTGGTTTTTAACCGGAAGTTTAGAAAGTGGGTTGAGATCGTTGTTTTATACTGAATCTTCCTAAGATCTCAAAAGAGCGTTCTTATCAGCGGAAGCAGCTGGACGGCCAAGATGAAGGCAGACTGAGGGAAATCCCTAAAATTCTCAGGAGACAATAGTTTCCCTGTTACACTTCTTTGCTGTGACACCCTGGTGTCCGTGTGTCTGGTGTCTGTGTGTCTGGTGAAAAGAGAAAAGGAGGCCCTGGCAATAATTCCAGTCCTCAGGAAACAGAGGCAGTAAGATCAGGACCTCATGGCTAGCCTTGACTACATAGTACATTTGAGGACAACATTGACTACATGAGACCCAGTCTCCAAAAGGCAGAAAGGAAAAGAAAAGAGACGAGAAGAGAGAAAAAAAATAAGAAACATGGCTTCTGTAAGCCCAGCAGAAACCTGGAGGAAGTGCCTAGTGGACCGTCCAGAAGCTAACATTAAATGTTATATTCAGAACTAGTTCTAGGAATAAAACCTTAAAAGCAAAACTCAGGACTTTATTTACCAGAAAATTTTGTTAGAAACTGCTTCAGTTTACATCTTGGAAGATGAAGAAAACTACCAAGAAAAAAATTACAGCCCAGGAATCTAGAAATAATGAGTGCTATCATTTATACTGCTACGTGGGTCTCTAGCCAGCATGTTTTTAAAAAAGAGATAGGCCATATGTGACTGTGTATATGTTTACATGCAGGAATATTTACAGATGTATCTATTTATAATTTTCATATTGAGACAGAATCTGATTATGTTACCCAGACTGGGCTCAAATACATATAATCCTCCTGCCTCAGCCCCCTATTAGCTGAGATTGTAGACACACAATACCCAATTCATATGTGATTTTTTTTAAAAAAACAAACAAATTTTTGGTCCTATCACATATAAAGATAGGAAAAGCTAGCCTACCCCCTAATACTGATGGATGCTAGCCACCACACAATGCCTTCTTCTGACCACCTTAGCACCAGGCATGCCCCAGGTGCATGTAAAATAAATGAATTGTTTTTAAAATTGGTTTAAGGCTAGCCTAGGTTATAGAGTGAGTTCAAGACCAAACTCCTAAAAGTTAGAGTGGTACAGGCGTGTACCACCATTCCAGGCTGGATACCAACTTCTACATTTGCTTCATCCTATATGATAAGGACTGTTTCAAAAACAAAAACAAACAAACAAAAACCAAGGACAGAATGTAGCTCCGTGGTTGAGCGCTTGTCTGGCACATACACTGCTCTGGATCCAATCCCCAGAACTGATAAGAAGGAAAAAATGGGATGGGGAATCGGGCTAGAGAAAGGGCATCCAAAGGTGACCTTTAAAGATAACTTGAGAAGCTGGCTGCTCAGGATAGAGTCATAGGCTTTCTATCCACTAGGATTGGCAACATCTGTCCCTAGGGAGTGGAACCGCTGATACAAGAAGAAACACTGTAACCATACCTAGTCCATCTTCCTGGCTTCTCTGTAACTCTTAGGACCCTGAGCCAGAGACCAGCGAATCCTGAGCTGCTCTGTTGATGTCATACTTTCTACGCTTTAAAAAAATCACTCCAAGCTGGGCAGTGGTGGTGCATGCCTTTAATCCCAGCACTTGGGAGGCAGAGACAGGCGGATTTCTGAGTTCGAGGCCAACCTGGTCTACAGAGTGAGTTCCAGGACAGCCAGGGCTACACAGAGAAACCCTGTCTCGAAAAACCAAAAAAAAAAAAAAAAAAAATCACTCCAGGTGCTAATAAGTGTAGAGGCAAAGGGGTGGGTGGGGCAGGAACAAGTTGTGTATTGATTTCCTGGGGGCTGAATAAATTATCACAGATTTTGTGGTTTAACCAAAGAAAAACTTATTTTCTTTGGAACTGGACACCAGGAGTTTAAAATCAAAGCACTAATAGAGGCACAATAGTGCCCTATACAGGGACACTAGAAGAGACCCCTGTCATTCCTCCTCAGCATCTATTGGCTGTCAGCATTTCTCAGCCTACATCATCTGGCTGACGCCATCCCCTCTGTCTCCATCTTCACAAGGCCCTTCCATCTCCGTCTACCTCTGTCATTCTTTTACAAAGATGCTGTGGCCTCACCCAGGGCCCATCCTAATGACTCAAAGTAGCCTTGGTATCAATAATATAATCATATCTGCAGGCGCCTGCAGATGGGAGGGGCAGACCCGCAGCTTGACATTCATATTTCAAGGACACATTCGTACATCATGTTGTAAAAACTAATCTTCACAGACACACTGTAAATAGCTCAACATGGACATGGTAATAATGGTTTGTTTGTTCTGGGATAGTTCCCTAGACCAGGTGACGCCAAGGAAGGACTGCAAAGCTCTGTGACTTTGGGGGTATGCAAACCTGGTTGCTGGAGCCAGGCAATGATTAGGAGAGATCTCAGGAAACATAAGAGAAGTACCAACACCATCAGAGGCAAGACTCATCCCTGACCTGAGAGGGTCAAGACTAACCTCTCGGATGTCTGCCTGCTTCTGCTTCCCTCCCTGTGTTTAGCCTGCTGCTGGGTCTCTGTCTTCTGGGATGGCTAGCTGTGTGAACAAAGCTATGTTCACAGGCTCAGTCCCTGTTTCTCTTCAGGAGTCCTTGAGTGACAAGCAGCTGAAACTCCCTTATTCTGATAAAGCACACCTATTTCTGCAAATAACTCTCCTCCAGCCTCCGTGGACACCAGGTGTGTACAGGAAGCACACACTGACGCGTGCGAGCAAAACACTCACACATGTAAGTTTAAATAAATAATCTAAAAAAGAGAAAGGTGAAGAATTCTGGTATCGCAAACTTTATTATCAAAAGTGTAAGCCAATCTGTCAGCATATGCCTACTGTGTCCTAATGCCACCCAGGCCACCCACCCACCTACATCCTTGCTTCAGCTGGATTGTTCCTTTTGCACTTCTAACGTGCCTCGTACAGGGCTGTCCTGCACAGTCACGGGGTACTCTGCTGGCTTCTGCTTCCATTTCTGCCTTCCGCTTCCAGCTTCCGTGTCTGTTTCTCCTCTCCAGAGCAAGAACTAATACATCCCCACGTTTCCATCCACAAGGTCTGGTAGTTCCTGTCAGTGCTTATTGGGTGGGTGGGGGAAGGAAGGAAGGAAGGAAGGAAGGAAGGAAGGAAGGAAGGAAGGAAGGAAGGAAGATCTCATTTTATACTCGCTTGGAATGCTGCCCAGTGACACTCAGAATAAACATTTAGTCTCGAATGGCTTATTTTAACCTAGAGAAAGTGAAACGTATGAACAACCCTAAGAATGTGTTAATTCTGAAACCTGGAAATGGAATAAAAACGAGTTTTGCTTGCTACAGCCAATCAGGACACTTAGAGGAAGGAGGCCTGAATCCCGGTTCTAAATGGTCCTTAGCTGTGGGACTCAGACAAGCCACTCCACCTCCCGGGAACCTAGTCTCTAGCGAGTCACACTGAGTAGTAAAAGGAAGAAAGCCAGGGCAGAAATGAATGTCCTTGTTCAGTAGCTCCAGGCTTCACTTGGTGTCCTGGGGGAAAACCTGGAGTTATAATTACTCGTTTAAATCCCTGTCTTGCTCTGAGGAGAAACATCTGTTCTCAAAGTCTGTAGGCCAGCTGTTCCCCACAACCCAAGCACTTCTGGACTTCCACGCGGAGCCGTGAGCTCTGAGAACTTCCTTCTTCAGGATTCTCACTGCCTAATAACCTCGTTGGGTTTTGCAAAAGCCTTTGAACTTCCTCTAACTCTCCTTCTATTGAAATCCTCTGCAAAGGAGACGAGAAGGAACAAAGAACTATCCTGAGAAAGACGGCAGTCCCCAGAGCTGCCTCCAGGGGCTAGAAAGTCACTGAAATTTTGTTTGTCATTTGTGGGTTTGTTTTGTTTTGTTTACTGAGACAGTCTGTAGCCTAGGCTGGCCTTAAATTCTTTTTTTTTTTTTAATTCACTTTATATCCTAATCACTACCCCCACATGACCCCCTCACATGGTCTCCCCCCCCAACACCCATCCCCTTCTCCTCTGAGAGTATGAAGGGCTCCCCCACCCCCCCACCCCCGTCTATCCCCCACCCTGGTACATCAAGTCTCTGCACAGTTAGGCACATCCTCTCCCCCTGAGGCCAGACAGGCAGCCTAGTTAGGGGACCGTATTCCACAGACAGGCAGCAGCTTTAGGGATAGCCCCCTCTCCAGTTGTTGAGGGACCAACATGGAGACTGAGCTGCACACCTCCTACGTAGTGCAGGGGGCCTCGGTCCACCCCATGAATGCTCTTTGGTTGGTTGTTAAGTCTCTGAGAGCCCCAAGGGTGAGGGTTAGTTGACTCTGTTGGTCTTCCTGTGGAGTTCCTATCCCCTTCGGGGCCTTCAATCCTTCCCCTAACTCTTCCATAAGAGTCCCCAAGCTCCATCCAGTGTTTGGCTGTGGATCTCTGCATCTGTTTCAGTCTGCTGCTGGGTGGAGCCTCTCAGAGGACAGTTATGTTAGACTTCTGTCTGCAAGCACAACAGAGTATCATTAGTAGTATCAGGAATTGGTGCTTTCTCATGGGATGGGTCTCAAGTTGGACCCGTTATTGGTCGGCCAAGTCTCTGCTCCATGTCCCGTCCCTGAATTTCTTTTTTTTTTTTTTTTTTGGTTTTCCGAGACAGGGTTTCTCTGTGTAGCCCTGGCTGTCCTGGAACTCACGCTGTAGACCAGGCTGGCCTCGAACTCAGAAATCTGCCTGCCTCTGCCTCCCAAGTGCTGGGATTAAAGGTGTGTGCCACCACTGCCCGGCTCCCTGCATTTCTTGTAGATAAGATTTGGCCTCAGACTCCTCCTTCATCCTCTTGAATGCTGGGATTACAAGTACAATTCACATACAATTAGAATCTACTTTTAGCTCTGCATGGCATTTAGTGTTCACATGTATGCTGTATCCACATGTATGCTGTATCCACATGTATGCTCTATTCACATGTATGCTCTATTTACATGTATGCTGTATTCTACTCCTTCATTCATCTACCTATTTTAAAAATGGAATTTCCTCCCAAAACCTTTGAGGGAAAAGAACCTATCGCTCACTATTTCCTTGAGCCAGACGTTCTGGGTGGCCCGTGTATGCTTGGGTAAAGGGTATGCTTGCTGGACATGGGAGCTAGCCCAACCTCAGCCCTAATAAAAACAGAGCCCAGAAGAACACTCACGGGCAGGCGAGGCCCACAGAACCTGTACGCCTAGTTCAGTCTGGGTCCCCTTGTCACCATCAGTGAACCAGGACAGCACTATGCTTTGCTTTGATAAGCTGAAGCTGGGGGGGGGAACTTTGGGGAAACATGGCTGAACATTAGAGTCAAAGAGAAATAAACACAGAGAATAAGGAGACACAGTCTGCTTGGGAGGCCGTGGCCTGGCCTGACCATAACCAGTTTGTTGTGGGCCTTGATCTGTTCTGGTCTCAGTGGTGATCCATGGTCAGCTTCAGCCATTTCGGTCCCGAGTCAAACCATGGGTATCCTCAGACCTGGTAGCCCAGGCTGGCCTCAAAGCCTCCAGAGCAAAATTGTAGAGAACTCAAAAAAAAAACCTATTTTTAGTGGCCTGGTCTCTGCTCTCTCACAGGATGCATTCCAACACTAGGAGACGGAAGTGGCTTCAGGGGGCATCGTAATGAGCCTGTCCTCTGAGCAGTGATCAAAGCTCCAGACTGCAGGCTTAAAACACAGCTGAGCGTCATGAATGCATGTCTGTGCCTGCCTGCACGTGTGCGCACTCGCAGTGTGTCTTCTCAATAACTTCTACATCTTTTTTTTTAAATAACATTTTTATTTATTTATTTTAAAGATTTATTTATTTATTATTATATGTAAGTACACTGTAGCTGTCTTCAGACGCCCCAGAAGAGGTCATGTCCCATGACAGATGGTTGTGAGCCACCATGTGGTTGCTGGGATTTGAACTCAGGACCTTCTGAAGAGCAGTCAGTGCTCTTAACCGCTGAGCCATCTCTCCAGCCCCCCCCCTTTTTTTTAAGATTTATTTTATTTATTATATGTAAGTACACTGTAGCTGTCTTCAGACACTGTTTCTTCTTGCTCTGGCCCCGCTGGGATTTGAACGATCTTCGGAAGAGCAGTCAGCGCTCTTAACCGCTGAACCATCTCTCCAGCCCCAACTTCTATTACCTTTTTAAAGGCAGGTTCTCTAGCTGAACCTGGAGCTCATTAGTTTGGGTCGGCTGGCTAACCAATGAGCTTCAAGGTTTCCCAGCTCCGGGGGCTAGAGCCACATAGCATCATGTGCTGATAGTTGAGTATCCATCTATTTACATTGGTAATAGGGATTCAAACTCAGGCCTGAACACTGGCACGTGGGCACGTTACTGATTGACCCATCTCCCCAGTCCCTAGATAGTCAACTCTTGGTGCACCGTCTTTCAGGAATTGGGAAGTTTTCCGGTGATTAGAAAGAGACCTACTCTGGCACACACGACCTCTGGCTAAGGTGTGCCTCCCCCTCCAGCTGTGGGCACAGTTCAGCTAGGGCAGGACGGGGTAGATCTCTGCCGCAGATGCTTTGCAGCTTCAAGCAGCTCTGCCCAAGAGCGGAGCAGAGAAGGCACCATCTTGAAGTGAGGCAGCTTTCTGGTGCCTCTGAGATCCCACAGAGTGGCGGGCGGCTTTTCTGGTCCTCTCTACAGACCGTACTCTGGCATCCTCGGACTAGTGGAAGTTTCTCCAGTTGCTATAAAACTTTTAGAGTAGAGAAAATCTCTTCTTCCTACTTCTCAGACCCAGCTCCAAAACAAGCTCACGGCCATTCCTTCCCTCTCAAGGTAACGGCGGGAAATGCTGCGTCTCTCACATCCCTTCTCACTGT
Organism: Uromys caudimaculatus; assembly: GCA_028551405.1. Lineage (NCBI taxonomy): Eukaryota > Metazoa > Chordata > Mammalia > Rodentia > Muridae > Uromys > Uromys caudimaculatus. The sequence continues at coordinate 6,488,102 of CM052720.1, forward strand.
TGCCCACCCCTGGGTTTTCTTTCTAGAAACTTCTTATCTCTTGCCATCTGAGGATTTCTCTGAGGGAAGGAGAGCCGGCTTTCACTTTTGGACCATTAGCAAAAATGTCTCCATGTCACGTGGATATGTCTCCTTGGAAACGGGGGGGGGGGGGAGGGGGGCTGCCATCTCACTTGGGGGTCTCGGGAAGGTAATGAGGACTTCTGGCCAAGACTAACAGGGTTGGGGAAAGGCCTTGGCCCCAGAAAGTTCTTCCAGATGAACTTTATCATTGCCATAGTTACCAGAGACTGTGTCTTCAGCCATGATTTGTATAAACTCTGCCAAATGCTGGTTTGAATTCCAAATGAGGAGAAATATTCTCATACCTTACCAGAGGCAAATGTTACCTGTCAAATAAAAAGAAATTCCTGTAGCCCAGACCATTTACAACCTTAGGTTTGGTTGGAGCTTGGGGGACTTCCGTAGATAAAAGTCAGCTAAACTATGGAATGTTCAGTTGCTCTAAGACAGATAATGCTTTACAAGGATTTACAAAGTGGAAACCTGAAAGAATTCTTGCTAGAACGTGAAGAACGTTTTACTGCCCTTCAAACTATGTTTGGTAAGTAAAACTTGACTTCCGAGTTAGAAATCAGAGAAAGTACATTAAGGTACTGACATTGAAAATCAAATCTATAAATATCATACAGGATGACAGACTTACTCCCTACACGAGTATTATATAAACTTCGTTTTAACAATCTGCAGAAAAACCTGATATCCTTTGCCTAATTAGATTAAATTGAAGTTTTATTTTGAGACAGTATTTGCTGTGTGGCTCAGCCTGCCTGTGTGCCATCATGCCTGGCCTATCTTTCAATGAACTCTGGAAAGAGGAGTACAGACTTCTATGCCTGGTTCTATATTTTGTTTTAAACATTTAAAGGCACTGTGACTGAAACGTACAAAACACCCTTGGTAAAAACATTTTGACAACAGGCAAAATGAATGAGTCAAGCAGTTGGATCGATACCAACAGCTCAGTAAACAAAAAGCTGGAAATCATTACCAGCCCCCTTTCCGTAATATTTCAGGCAGCTGCAATTAAAAATGACATATGTTTTAGGAATAATTGCAATAAAAAAAGAAATCAAGTTACTGAAAAAGCAGGGGATTCAGGATAAGATTGCCATGGGCGAGGAAACCATACAGTGGAGGGTAGTTATAAAGGTCTTTTGGTTTTGGTTTTTTTTTTTTTTTTTTTTTTTTTTGGTTTTTCGAAACAGGGTTTCTCTGTGTAGTCCTGGCTGTCCTGGAACTCACTCTGTAGACCAGACTGGCCTCGAACTCAGAAATCTGACTGTCTCTGCCTCCCGAGTGCTGGGATTGAAGGCGTGCGCCACCACTGCCTGACAGGTCTTTTGTTTTTGATACCATCTTCTTAGCGCTTGTTGTAAAATTTAAATAGGCAAGGCAACAAAGAAAAAGGAAAAAAATTGGCAAAGTCTAGAAATATAAATGTATAAAATACACTGGATTTTTTAGCTCTCTCCTTGAATAGCTACTTCCTCAAGCCTACCACAGGACTCATACCACAACCTTAGCGGGCAAATGGAGAAATTAGACAAGAAGGTGAGGAAAGAGTAAATTATAGCCCAGAATCTGCAGAAGAGGAACTCATTATCTGGCCACCGGAACTCTAGCCCATCCCCTCCGTGCCACTGCCCCGCATCTGGACTGCCCCTGTCTCTTCAGTGAGCAATAGCTTTAACTGACATTTCACCCCACATCTGCACCAGAACAAGTAGTCTACTGCTAATGTGTTCAGAGGTAAAGCTGGCTTCGTAAGGAAAAACTACTAAAGTGGGTTACTTTTCCTAAGGCAAACACGGTTGCTACGGTCAGGGTCAGGCTACCCTTGTGAAACCATCAGACAGCGGAGGTGGGAAGTGACGTCAGCTCTCAGGAGGTGGACTGAGCCCACACCCTCACACCGCTACCTAAAATGTTTTCCTAAGGCTTTATTATTACTTTCCTGAACAGATCTAGAATTGGCCAGCATTTTTCATGCGCGCTGTTTCTTCAGTTTCAAAAATGGTAAAACTAAGACCCACTCCTCCAGTTTATAGTGGGAACAAAAGGTCACAAAGCTTCTTAGTCATAGCAGCCCCACTTCCGCCAGCCTCTTCCCTCTCTCACGTGTGTATAAATTCCTCTTCTTTGTTGTAAACGCATGATCCACCAGGGAAACTGCCCTTGGAATGTGGGAATTAGAGAGACACACTCCTGTTGGTGGTAAGTGTGTAATCGATGCCAGCCTGGGACACACACCAAGATAGAGAGGGAGAGGGGGAGGGAAGGAGGGAGGTGGGGAGAGAGGGAGAGAGGGAGGGGAAGATTATCTACCATTGAGGTCCACCATGCACGATTCCACTTGTAAAGGGCTCTGCTTGTGCTTAGCTGCCCCTCTTAGGTAACAGGGCATTCTTAGTGACAGACCCTACCCAACAGTGAACCCTAGATCACGAGGAATGGTGGTGGCTTGGGCACTCTGTTCTAGGGTAGATATGAAAGACCCGAAGCTGGGGAGACCCTCGCTCAAGTCTCGGGAAAGTGCAACCCTCAAAAACTCACGAAAGACCATCCTTGCTGCAATCACATGAGGTTTATTCGGGGGGGGGGGGGAGACCAGTGCACTGGGGTCGAGCTCATAACCCACGCAGAGGCAGAGGAGTTCAACCCTGAGCAGCTGAAGTCAGGGGTATTTAAAGGAAAAAAACTACAAGACGGAAAGAATTTGCATTATGGGGAAGTACAGAATGTTCTAAGTTAGTCACAAGGCAGTTGCACAAACATTTTTGTGGTTAGCTAGTTCCTGGAACATTGTGCCTCTGGCCCTGGGGCCTGGCCAAGGTCACCCGTTTCTTAGGGGAAAGAATGCAGCCAGGTGGGGTTTGGCCAAGCATGCAATTTCAGTCCTATTTCTGTTTCTGGCTCCAAGTGTGCTAGGGGTCTAACTTTACTCATAAGGGGGTCAGGTCTTTCAGATACAATGCACATCAGGTAGATGTCATGAGTCTGCTCCTTTCCCAGTGGGAGACATGTCTGCAGGAATGTACAGGGCTAGTTCAGAACCTTTGGGCCCACCTGTTAGCCTTTAGCTAACTGTAAAATCTATAACGTGCAGGCCCTGTGTCAACAAACGAAAGTCATGGGAGATTTTACAACTGCCTCTACTCTTCCTCCCCCAATAATTAAGTTACACCTCGTTTTCTTTAGAGACATGTTTCTAGAAAGGATGGCGTGCCTTGCTTCCCCTCTCTCTAGCATGGCTCTGGCAGAAACTACCCAAGATTTTTGAGCCAGTTCTGAATAAATACATTGCTGCAAACGTTCATACGTCTTGAAGGAGATGGGCTACTGACCAAGTCCACTCAGTCGATCAACAGGTTCTCCAGCGCAGGAGAGAGGATTGAAAAGAAAGAGACAATTAGACAATACTGCAGCATGACCTCAGTCAATTCTGAGACTGAAGGCGGGAGGTTTTTTTTTTTTATTTCCCAATCCGCCTTTGCACCATTTTAATTACATGCAAGCAGTAAGGTCAGTTCTAGGTTGAGGAACAAGCAAGACAATAAACGCAAATAGTCAAGGGACAAGCAAGGCGATAAACAAAGTTCAAAGACTTATCAGGATTACATAGACAGCTGAGCCTACTTCCCTGTCCTAGCCCAATGTCATATTCATGCCTGAAGCCTACTTCTTTGTTCTACCCTAAAATTAGATTCCTGCCTGAACTTACTTCCTTGTTCTTGGCCTAATGTCAGATTCCTGCCAAGCAGCCCCCAAAGCTCCCTACAGGTTACAATTCCCACTGGGCGTCGGACATTCTTAATGATCCATTTCTAGGGAGCCCACTGTGGTACAAATGATCGGTCTTCACCACTAGGTTATGTTAAAGTAAACTACATTTCTTTCTTAGATTACTTGTATGGAGTTAGGACTTGAGTAGTTCTCCCAAGGAGCTCACAGAGGAAGAACTGAAGTCTTCTACCACCAGACAGAAACGCACCCTTGAGTTGCTGTGAAGGTTTCACACTCTAACCTGAGTGACGGCTTGACCACACACACACACACACACACACACACACACACACACACACACACACCACACAAACCCGTGAGAGGCCTCAGCCTGAACCGTTTCTGATGCCTGACCCCCAAAGTCTGTGAGAATTACAGACCTATGAGGTTTTGTTCTGGGGTAATGCTGATAGAGCCATGTTCATTAACATAGCTCACCAGACAGCAGATCTAATGGCCTCATTTCCACCCCTACCTACCTAAAATCGGGGTGTTCATGCCACCCTTTTCTTGTTCTCTGTTTCCTTGTAGAGTCACAGGCTGCTCTTCTCTCTTCACTTCTGCAGGGTCCCAGGGTCCCACCTCTCTCGTCCCCCTGGGTCCCCATGATCTGTTCTTCTCTGGGCTCCCATTCCACGTAGACTGTCTTATCTGTTTTTATTTATGCTTATATTCCTTTGATGGCAAGTGTTCACTCAAAGTCTCAGAGGCAAATGGAGAAAGTAGTGCTTCGTATTGAGAAATACTGCCTGGGGTGACCCACAAAATTCTTCAAAGATCTGTAAGAATTTGGACCCAATGTAACACTGCCCAGATGGTTTTATTTTCTCCTCTACTTCTTGTTTCTGCTTGCTTTGGTTTCTTTGCTTGTTATACATTTCCCCTATAACTAGATTCCATCCACACTTGGGAGAAGATGGAACCACAAGTCTTGGCCCCACCAACACAACACTAAGTAGCAGAGAAGTCTTTCTCCAAAAGAGGACATGATGGACAGTGTGGGTCCCCATTCTCCCTAGGGTCACTGACCCGAGAGGACAAAGAGAGCAGAGGTGGTGAGTAGGGTTTGGATGGCTGGGAGTGTGACAGATGGACTTTCAGAGACCACTGCAGCGAGACAGCACTTGATTGTTCCAGGAATAGAGTACACAAGGGCTTTTAGGGGTATAGGTGCAGAGGGCTAATTGGTCATCATACAATACCTAACTATCATGTGGGCAGGAAGCCAGAGCAGGACTTTTTGCACTGAGCTAAGCAGCTCTGCACAAGGTCATTCTTCAGATAAATGTTCAGTGTTCAGATAAGGCCAGGCATCTGTGTTCAGCGATGCTCTCCAGACAAGGTCAGGCAGAGAAAGGGAAGCCTTCTGAATAATGGAAGTCACCCATTTTGCGCCGAGGTCAGAGAACCATCCAGTCAAGGGGGACTGTGACCTCGACAGCAGGGTTCTCCAACAGATAGAAATGACATATAGCCACCATACTGTTGTGGACAATCAGCTCTCCCAACCACCCTCCTGCTTCTCCCTGACAGTGGGCCTGTATAGCAAAGACACTAGACAGCTCCTGCTGGAGACCTGGGCACTGTGTTTGGTGGGAAGGGCTGCGGTAAGAAAGCATCACACATCATACGTCACATGGTGTAGGAAAATGAAATTATTCTCACAGTTTTAGAGGCCAGAGGTTCAAAACTAAGGTCAGGGACTAGACAGTGGCTGTGAGAGGATCCATGACAACCTTGCTCTTGCTTCAGGCAGTTCCTCGGTTTGTGGATGCTTCATCCGTTCTCTGCCCTGTCCTCACACAATGCCCTCCTTGTGGGCATGATTATATCTGCATTCAAATTTCTCCATTTTGTGTAAAGGCACAGCCCACCCTGCTTCCTTATATCTGCAAAGACCTTGTTTTCAAGGTAGAGCCCTTTCTGAGGGATTGATTGATCACTAGACAGTCAACAAGAACGAGATAAAGTGGGGGAATTCAGCCCTTCCCATGCCCTGAAGGAACATAAACAGAATATATTGAACCTGTTGGCATTTCAAAGGCCTTATCATTCCCTTTGTTCCCCAGTACGGCTCCTTTCCTTATAGATCTTATCTCAGTCACACACATCACCAAGTGCTCTGTCATCCAAAGCAGGACTTTCTTTGTCCTTATCTATCCTGGCGTTCAGTGAGTCCACAGAGCTACATTAAAACTGTTCGTTAAATGGGTCTCCTTTCTTCCAACCCAAAGTCTGGCCTCTTGCTCCCAGGTTCCTAGAGTTTTATCTCTGGGTGTTGCAAACACCTTCTAAGCTCTCTGATAGTCTCCACTGGTAATTTTCTGGATAGTCACTGTAACATCTTTCTCCTCCACTGACCATCAAATACAGTGCCAGTGTGATCTTTCAAAACGCAAAGGTTTCCTGACAATTCCATAAGCTTTTCATTCAATTTCAACAACTTCCAGAGCACAGAGTTCTTGATAATGCCTGCCCAATCCCACCACACAAGCCAAGTCCCTTCATTGCCTCCCCTCTGGGCTAGTCCTGAAAGTTCTATAGCTTTCCTTAGGGTCCCCATCACCCTGACTGTCAAGAGCCTCCCACTCCCAGAGCTCAGTCAAGGGACTTCCTCAGTGAAGTCTTCCTCATCTGGACTCTAAAGTCACCAGTCCCAGAACTGTGCTTCTTTCTAAGATCTTAACAAGTCTGTCACCAACCGCTGTCCTATTGTAGAAGCATCTGAACAAAATTTCCTGCAGAACCCTTCTTGGCATGTGAAGCTCCCATCTGCTTTGAGAGGGTCTTTGAAGTGTCCCTGTGGACCCTGAATGTGGGCTCTCAGATTCCAAAAGCTTCACATAGACAGGTATAGGCTTTTCTGGGCGGCAATGTATGACATTCATAGCAAGAGAAACCCAGTGTCTCAGTTCTGAGCACCAAACTGAAACCACAAGGGCAACAGCTCTGGCTCACCAGAACAGATCTGTGACGGAGCTAGTCTTATAATCTCAGCATTGGGGTTGGGGTGAGGTACAAAAAGAAGAAAGCCATGGGATTGAGGCCAGCCTTGCTCCATAGTGAGTTCTAGGCCAGCCTTGGGCCACAGACTTGGAAGACAAACTGTCTCAAAGACAAACAAACAGAAAACAAACCCCACCAACAGAAATTGTGATAGAACTAACTGCTTCTCATGTATGCCACCCTCAGGGGTTGAACCATCCTAAAGGAGACATGTTGAAGTCAGTACTTTAAAATGTAACTCAGTTTGGAGACATAATATTTATAAAAATAATCAAATTAAAATGAGGTAAGTCCAAATTCATCTATACCTAGGAGAAAGATGGGCACATGAAGATGAAGGCAGAGATAAAGTAATATACTTAATAGAGCAACTTATTTAAAGGGTCCCAGATTAAACTCCCCCAAATATACTGAATAAAGAAAACTGGGGTTTTACTAGAAGACCTCGTGTTGGGAGCATGAAGGTCCTGCACCCACAGCTCTCCAGGGAAACCAGGAATGTTAGGCACCCAAGATTGTCCCCTCCAGGGAAAGGAAATAAAAACCTGTTCTTCCATCCAGAATCCTGGGAATTAAGAGATGATTAACAGCCTGACAATCTGCATTATCTGTTGGGCCAAGCCATTTCAAGCACCTACAACCAGCACCAAAGGTGGCTAGCAATCTAAATGACTCTAACATTGCCTGCATAGCAAGGGTCTCACCCAAGCTCCCACAACCAGGATCACAAGTAGCCAATAACCCCAATGTCCTCTATGCTACCTGTATGCCCAAGGCCATGCCAGATGCTTCCCAAGGCCCCTAAACTAATACAGATAGCCTGTCTCTAGAACCCATCTTCTTGGAAGAAATGGTTGAGATAAATTTCAATGTAATTATGCACCAGTTATTGTGTTACACCAGGACACTTTTTTCCAAGTTGTACTATATTTATATATGCTAGTAATAAACCACCTGACATCAGACTCTCCAGAAGTTTGATCCAGCCTAAGTTGAACTGAACTGAGTCTCCATTTGCACTTCTTGGAAGATCATTTCCCCATCTGCCATGACACCTGCAGGGACCCCAGCAACCCCACACCAATAAATAAGAAGGCTACCTCCTTTTCAAAGTGTGCAAGCATACTTGTTTACAAGCAGTGCCACCACTAATCACTACTAGCTAGAATCTTGTCAGGAGACACATCCTTCCAGGAGCAACCTCAAACTTTCCTGCTGATAAAAGAAACCATGATAGGAGCTGATTAGATGACTCGGTGAATAAGAGCACTTGCCACACAAGCCTGGTGACCAAGTTCCATCCCCAGGACCCACACAAAGGTAGAAGAAAAGAGGCCACTTCACAAAGTTATCCTCTTCCCAACACAAACACACACACACACACACACACACACACACACACACACACACACACACACACACAGCATTAATTAATTATTTAATTAAGACCAGAGATGAAACTTGGCCTGGCCCAAAGGTTTTTTGTTTGTTTGTTTGTTTGTAATGAGGATCTAGAAAGATAGTTCTATAGGCAAAGTACCTGCCTTGCAACCAAGAAAACCCAGGACCCACATAAAAGTAAGGAGTAGTAGTCTACACTTGCAGTTTCAGCTCTGGAGGAGCAGAAACAAGAGAATCCCTGGGGCTTACTGGCTGTACTGGCTAGTTTTGTGTGTCAACTTGACACAAGCTGGAGTTATCACAGAGAAAGGATTTGAGGAAAGGCCTCCATGAGACCCACCTGTAAGTCTCAATTAGTGATCAAAGAGGGGGAGAGCCCACTGTGGGTGGTGCTATCCCTGGGCTGGTAGTCTTGGGTTCTATAAGAGAGCAAGCTGAGCAAACCAGGGGAAACAAGCCAGTAAGGAACATCCTCCATGGCCTCTGCATCAGCTCCTGCTTCCTGACCTGTTTGAGTTCCAGTCCTGACTTCCTTTGGTGATGAACAGCAATATGGAAGTGTAAGCTGAATAAACCCTTTCCTCCCCAACTTGCTTCTTGGTCATGATGTTTGTGTAAGAATAGAAACTCTGACTGAGACACTGACCAACTGGAACACTTGGTGTGCTCTAGGCCAGTGAGAGATCCTATCTCAAAAGAAAAGATGTGGATAAACGCTTGAGGAATGTCATCAGAAGGTGACCTCTGGCCTCCACACTCATAAGCACACAGGTACATAGTCACTAGCACACACACATGTACCCACACAAACATTTACCCGTATTAAAAAGGCTTGGGTTGGAATATTTAAATGTCTTTGTGTGTACACTTCCATTTCCCCGTAATTACCATCTGTTTTATTCACTGATGACTGCCCAGTTACACTGCTAATTGAAGAAATATTTACCTTAGCTTTAGTCAATATTTGACCTTTTTTAGTAAATGTTATACTATTAAGCTGCTTAAACATTTATCAAGCAGTTAAAATTGAGTCCTTACCTCATTTAATATTTATTTTTGAACAGACCTGGTACAGCATAGAGATAGTCATAGAAGAATTCAGAACTTATTTTCAGTTTTCTTGAGCAAAAGCTAATCTGTGTACCTGAAAAGTATTAAGCACAGCTATCCCACAAAGAAAACTCGCCCTAAACAAAACAAGAAAGCCAATTCATAAGGCGCCTCAGCTACAAACCATAAGGGAAGAAACCGGCTGATCTTTCACAGAGAATTCAGATTTAACTTTTAAAAATCTTGAACAGAAACCCAAGCATAATTTACATGAATCATATAGTCCTTTACATCTACATTGCTTTCTGTGATGTGTTTATAAAAATATATATATAGAGAGAGATGTTATATGGGGTTATGGGGAGGAAGGTGTGGGGGAAGGGTGTGCAGGCCCAAGCCCAGGCATCCCTTCCCCCAGAGGGACCAGACACACACGAAGGTATAGCATAGAAATAGAGTTTATTTAGGGCATGGGGAGGGGAGTTAAGATGGTAGTAGGGGCAGAGAAAGGCAGAGAGAGGAAGAGAGTAGAGAAGTAGAGAGGTGGAGGCCAGCCAGGCCACGTGGAGGGGGGGGGGGGGGAATGGGGAGAGGTGAGAGATAAGAGATGTAAGAGAGAGGCAAGAGGAAGAGATAAGAGGGAGAGGAGGAGGGGCGAGCAGCCCCTTTTATAGTGGGCCAGGCCCGCCTGGCTGTTGCCAGGCAACTGTGGGGTGGAGCATAACTGACTGTTGCCAGGTAACTGTGGGGTGGAGTTTAGACAGAATGCTAACATTCTGTCCCTCTCATATTTATTTTTCATTGAGTCAAATTCTTAAGATCCAGATTCATCCTCCTGTAAACACAGTGAGTCAGCTACTGAATGATCAAAGCAAGTGGGCAAGAGAGGGAGAGGAAAGATTGGCTGCCGGACACCAGTGCTTCAAACCCCTCTGAGGAGAGAACGAGAAGACGTTCTCATGAGCAGCCGTGAATCTGGAATTCAAGGGTCTTTATCCTGTGACCACTTATGGGCCATGTTACATGGTAGCTGCCATGCCCCAATGCTGAGTCATGAGGGTTAACAAGACAGATTAGATTATTGATGCCTTTGAGAGAGACAGAAAATAGGCAAACCGAGGAAGATGTCAGATGCTGATCATTACAAGAAACTTCATGCAGAATAATTTGAAATTCTAAGTCTCTTAATTTTTAAGGTTAGAAGAATTCAGCCACAGGGAAGTCAAGAAGAACTTTCCCTGCAGAGAACGCCGTTGGTGCAAAGGCTCCAAGGGGACAGGATGAGCAGATTCTGGAAATAGAGTCCATCTCTCTCCTCAGAAATGTGCACAATGAGACAGGGAGATAGCTCAGTGCATAAAGACGCTAGCTATATGAGTTAATTCTCCAAGAACCACATTTTAAAATAAAAAGGCAGATGTGCTGGCCACTTCTGTAGTCCCAACACTCCTATGGTGAGGTGGGAGACTCACCCAGAAGCTCGTGGGGTCAGCCAGTCTGAAGAACTGGAGCTCACAGTACGGCAGCAGGAACCCTAGATCCTGTCTTCCCAAGGCGGAAGGCAACGAGAAAGCTGATCTCTCACCTCTGCTCTTGAAATGCGGTGGGAACGTATGAACACACACACACACACACACACACTCAAACTTAGTCATTCATTTCAAAAGCAATTTTATATATATATATATATATATGCATATATATATAATTATATTTTTTATAATAAATATTTTATTTTTAAAATAAAAATATAATAAATATAATAAATTGTTATAAAAATTATAAAAATCATAATAAATATTTTATTTTTAAAATAAAAATTATTTTATATATATATGTATAAACATCCTCCTTTACATTTTTATTACGAATGTAATTTGTAATTTTATTGACCTGGAATCAAACTCAGATCATGCTTCGCTAGGTGGCAAGTGCCTTCACCCACTGAACCATCTTGCTGGCCCTAAAATGTAAGTAAATAGATAAATAGCACCATGACCAAGTATTATTTTATAATAAAAAAGTGATGTTTGTGGGAAAAGTTTATATTCTTTATACTTCTGACGTCAATCTTAGTAAAACTCTGAATGCTGAAAGATATTTCAGGCTACCGAAGGCCACAGTAGCAGCAATAAAAAGTAAGAAAAGGTGTAATGGCTTACAACTCTAATCCCAGCACTCAGAAAGCCGAAGTAGGGGAATTTCTAGTTCAAGGCCAGCCTGGGCTACATAACAAGACAGGGTCTCAAAAAGAGGAACAAAAAAAAAAAAAAAAAGAAGAAGACTTGAAGCACGAGGGTCACAGGTTCAAGGTCAGCATGGATAGTTGAGGGAGACACTGTCTCAAAATTAAAATAGTAAAACAATGTGGGGTGCAGTTCTCCATGGTGGAGCACTTGGTTTTGTCATGCACAGGCCCTGGATTTAATCCCCAGTACTGGTAGAAATAAGTGAGACTAAATGAAAATAACATAGATGTCCAGCAGTGGGTGAGTGATTCATAAATAATGTTCAGCTTATCCCTCTGGGGGCATACATGACGAACGAAGTTGTCACAGCTTTGAGGCTGTCCCAAAAGAAAATAAACAAAATATAAAATTAGCCATATAGAAACAAAACACAGGACAGATAAAAGGAGATATAGAAATCTTTAAAACGACGATATAGTATAGTCGTCTTTTCTCAGCACAAAGCTTGATCGCTCTGTCAGCATCCTGGTGTAGATATTACCGTGGCCATGTAACCATGGCAACGAGGTGAGACTTAGAGAGGTAGCCAGGTCTATAGCAAAAGTAACATAGTTACTGACACCTCCTAGTAGAAGAAAGAGAGGAGGGTCTCAGGACTCACATCTAGAACTGTAGCCATTATTCCCTCCTACCCATCCCCAGCTACAAGTGATCTTAGGAAAGGTTAGAGTTCACCGGAAGTGGAAGCTTCTCCGAAGAGGGATGGCACGATAGTGTGGGCTTAGCAGCGACGCAGTTGCTTGGGGCTCATTCATGTTCCTGTAAGTCCATCCCTCCTGGGTGTCTGATAAGTAAGCCCCCAAAATGTATGGACCTAGGTGGAACTGCACCTTAGTCTGTTAGTGAGCAGGCATTTGCTCACACCTCCTGAAGAACTGTTCATGCGGTAGTGGGTGTAATTACTGTCAACCTATTTCTTATCTTCCAAATTTCCTTAACCTGCACAAATCAGCCTTGGAACTAAAAACAAACAAACAAACAAACAAAAAAAAAACCCACCAAACCTTGTGTTAGCATTCTGTCTAAACTCCACCCCATAGTTGACTGGCAACAGACAGGTGGGCCTGGTCTACTATAAAAGGGGCTGTTTGCCCCTCCTCTCTCTCTCTTGCCTCTTGCCCCCTTGCTCCCTCTCTCTCTCCATTCCCTTCTCCCCTCTCTCCACATGGTCATGGCCGGCCTCTACTTCTCTACTTCCTTACTCTCTCTCTCCCTGCCTTTCTCTGCCTCTACTACCTTCTTAACTCCCCTCCCCATGGTCCCTCAGGGGGAAGGGACAACTCGGCTTGGGCCTGCTGAGGGTGCCCTTCCCCCACACCTCACCACACACCCGTAGAACATAGATATCTCTTTATCTTTTTATAAATACATCACCTTGAATCTTTCAATAAAACATCCTTCCTAAGCTCACTGCTCTGGCACTCCCCCAAATGCTTTTCTCTTTCCGATCTGCCACCTGAACTCAGGAGGGTGTTTAAGAGTGACTTGTTTCAGAGTGACTGCAGACAGACAGACCTGTGAACAGGACATGCATCAGGCTCAACTGGCCTCTCCTCCTCCAGTGTCCTCTGGAACACAGGCTGGAGGATGAAGAGGTCAAAGGCAGAGGCAGCCAGAAAGGAGCAACGCTTGCTTCAGTCTGAAAGACCAACAGTATGGTGTGGTGGGGCTTGGCCTCGAAAGACCAGTGAGCAGTCAGTCCCTCTCCTTTGGGAATTCCAAAGAGCAGGAAGGAAGAGACAGTGCCTTGGTCGAGGATGAGAGATCAGAAAAGCAAGAGACAGATCATGAGAGACTCAGAGAAGTGTGTAAGTGTTCCTGGTGGTTTTGGTGAAAACTCCAAGCGAGCCTGGAAAGAACATAAACGGCATTTGAAACATTGGTAGAGGATAACCAGAAGAACAGAGACAACGAGGAGAACATAGGTTTATCCATAAATCTGCCATCCAACCAGTATAAAGAGTCAACATGCCATGCATTCAGATCTCTCGAGATGCGCCTTAGCTACTTCTCTATGGCTGTAGTAAGTCATCATGGCCAAGGTAACTTAGAGAAGAAAGAGTACTGGGGGCTCATGGTTTCAGAGGGTTAGAGTCCATAATCATGGCAGAAGGCATGGCGGTAGGCAGGCATGGGGCTGGGGCAGTAGCTGAGAGCTTCCATCTTTATCCACAAACATGAGGCAGAGAGAGAGAGAGAGAGAGAGAGAGAGAGAGAGAGAGAGAGAGAGAGAGAGAACTTAAACAGTCTAACAGGGAATGATGTGGGCTTTTGAAATCTCAAAGCTCTTCTCCAACAAGGCCACACCTCCTAATCCTTCTCAAGCAGTTCCACCCACCGGGGGGGTCAAGCATTCAAACATATAATAAGCTTATGAGAGACATTCTCATTCAAGCTGCCCCAGTGAGGGAAAATGTTTTCCTCCTCCACGACAAAGGTTTATGAATTAAACTGGGAGGAGAAAGAACACACCAATTTTATCTAAACTAATATTTTATTTTCTGTGCCCAGGGGTAAGGATTTATCCAAGAGTGATTATAGAGTATATACCATCTTAATGAAGAACAATAAACTTGTGGAGAATTGACAAGATAAAGAAGAGGGGTTGGGCTTTAAAGGGTGATAAGTTGTGGAAAGCTAAGCTTGCGAGGGAATTAATGGTAGGTAAAAGTGGCACTGTGGAGTATGTTAGTGGAGACCCGTCTCCGCATGGATTTTCTGTCTCTAGTATTACGAGTTATTCCTTTCCCAGGGCAGGAGAGGGGAGAGGAACATCTTCACAAAGGGGAATTTATGGCTCACTCTTAGGCAGATAAAACAAAAACACCGGGATTTTTGTTTCTTAATTCCGCTTTAGCACTAAACAATCCTTGTGACACGCAGTATCTTCCCATTACCTCTAATATTTGAATCGGTGCTTATACGGAGAACAGGGGACCACGCTTGAGTCTCAGAGTTAGAGTTCAGGAGGGAAATGTAGTAGTCATGGACGCAGGAAAGAAAGGAAGTAGGTGAGTATGAACCTGGAGGGCAGAATAGAGAGGAGAGAGGCAGAAAGCCTGAGCTGGAGTTACAGGCTGCTCAGACAGCAACGCAAAGAGCCGTGTGCTCCTGGCTCCAGCATCCAGAATGTCCTCTTGGTATCAAGACAAGATGACGAAGCTTTGTAGAAAGGAACAGGTCAAGGCCCTGAGGGTTATGAGCTACAGTGGCTCATCTCCAGGGACACAGAAGCTGTGTGAAATGTGAAGTCTTCCTTCCTGGCACCCCTGCTTCTGTCTGTAACTCCACACAGTGAGTCAGCTATATCTCCCAGTTTCTGCCATCTGAACAATCTGTGAACATT
>CM052720.1:6503499-6548890 GCA_028551405.1 Uromys caudimaculatus
GGGGAAGTCACTTCCACTCATAACATAGACTGTTAATTTAGAGTGTCACCCCGCACAGACATTGTTTAGGCATTGGCAGGAAAAATGAAGAATTCTAAATGTTGGGTAAATCTGAGTCCTGTGGGAAGGAAAAGAACTTCTAGAGAAAAAGGCCATCTGCTTTTGTAGGCTGGAGTCACAGGACACAAGGGACATTTGAAGCACACTTTTGGGTAGAAGAAATAATGTCCAGGAATTGGTTTGCAGAAGAAGGCCCGGGCTCTAGAAGAGCTGGCCAGCAAGTTCAAGATGAGGGTGGGAGCCTAGAGGACTTGGTAGAAGGAGGCGTCCACCTACAGACGCACAGGGTAGGCCACCTTGCCTCAGCAGTACAAATATCTCCTCTAGCCACTCATTCTCACATCAGCACCCTTTCCGGATTCTTCACAGCTTTGTTGCAGAGCCCAGGGCTTCCAGAGGCCATCCCAACAAAACTATGATTATTTCTCATGGAGGACACAGGGTTTTGTCTCTGGGCTGTCATGGGGATCGCATTGAGAATAGGAGAAAATTCCCGGTGGGGTTCATTCCTGAAGTCTTTTTTTTTTTTTTTTTTTTGGTTTTTCGAGACAGGGTTTCTCTGTGTAGCCCTGGCTGTCCTGGAACTCCCTCTGTAGACCAGGCTGGCCTCGAACTCAGAAATCCGCCTGTCTCTGCCTCCCAAGTGCTGGGATTAAAGGCGTGTGCCACCACTGCCCGGCTCTCATTCCTGAAGTCTTAACAAAAACAAATTGCCATTCGAATGGGAGCTGCACAAGGGCTAGCCCAGGCTGTCTCCATGGGACTTGAAGCATTCTAATCGGCTAAGTATGTCCCCTGGGGGAAACCCAGGGACATAGCATAGTGACCGAACTCTCGCCTAGCATTCGTGAGGTCCTGGGTTCAATCTTTGTAACACAGCACACAGACAAATGAAATAGGAAACAGATGTTCCCTCTCCTGAAAGAGTCCTCTCTGAGCTGCAGAAGGCACTCATTGGGTTCCCAGCATCCTGGGGGCTCAGCATCTTTTGTACCTTACATGAGGAAATCTCTCAGTGGATGAGGACTAGAGGTGAGCTTACTCGACCTGACAAACCACATTCGAGAACAGCTTATGTCACGCTTCATGGGAAAGAGCAAGTGCTTTCTCCTGGAAGATCAGGAGTGTTTAGTCAGCATCCAACCACAAGTCTTGGCCAGAAAGAAGACAAGAAAGAACACAATGTATCTAGATTGGATAGTCCAAAGGAATTCCACATTCACTCTCTGATCGCGTCTATAGAAAGTCTTACGTAATCAGTTCTGGGAACGTTATACATCCTAATAATAAATATGGCAAAGATGCAGGAATTAACTTCATGTCTATAGACTGTCAATTTAAAAGTTTAAAAACAGCGCAGGAAAACTGCATCAGGCCAAGCAGTGGTGGTATACACGTTTAATCCCAGCACTTGGGAGACAAACGCAGGCAGATGTCTCAGTTCGAGGCCAGCTTGGTCTACAGAGCAAGTTCCAGGATATCCAGGGCTACAAGAAGAAACCCTGTTTCCAAACAAAACAAGTAGAGGAGGAGGAGGAAGAGGAGGAGGAGGAGGAGGAGGAAGAGGAGGAGGAGGAGGAGGAGGGGGAGGAGGAGGAGGAGGAGGAAGAGGAAAAGTGCACCACAAATAAACTCTAAACTGTGGGGCTATAGACTGTGACAGACAACCTGGCCCTCTGGTCGAGCACAGGCTTAACCAGGGCAACCCAGTAGGGTTTACCCTACAAGGGACCGAAAAATGTTTTGCCAATGCTCCCGGGAGGCCCTTGACTTCTGTCAAACAGCTACAACCCCCAAAGCCTCCTGTAGAGAGGTCTGTCATGTAAGGTCTGTCCCGTAGGAGCAACACCAAGCCCTCCCACATGCAGATAAGGTATCCTTAAACTCTCAGACCAAGCCAATGGGAAGTACCTGTTGTCAGACCCCTGACCCACCCCTCCTCAGATAGAGGTGTGGCCACGCAGCCCCAAGCCATCTCCATGTTAATGAAACACCTAGAGACTTAGCCATGCCCCTTCCCAGTTACTACACCTGCCTCACCCCTGCCAGAGATTGGGGGGAGGGGGGAAGATTTCATCCACGCCACTCTCCACAATGAAAATAAACGCCTTAGAATTGTGGACTGTCTCGATTCATCTTGATCTGCTGTGGGAAGCGAGGGATCTGAGCCGAATCAGCTAGCCGGGCACCCAAGCCGCCCAACCAGGTCCCGAGGTGGAACGCCAGCTGCACAGCATCCGGTGGCATCCGTGATGTCCAGAGCCTGGAAACTCCAGAGCCGGCTGTGGCCTTTCCCCGGGAATGGCCCCCTCCCCCACCCACGAACAGTGTCCTGGCAGCTTCCCATAGCCCACGTCCAATGGACTGTGTGGGAAGACACGCAGCCACTTCCCGAGTGTCCTGTGTCCCATGCCTCACTCAGGAGCCTCGAGCGCTCTGGGCGGACTCATGGGGCTTTGGGGCAGAAACTCGGGGCTTCACTCTCCACTGCGCCGGCTCGTTCCCACAATAAACTACTGGGCTAGAGACATGGTTCAGTTAGTAGACTGCTTGCGTAACATATGTAAAGCCCTGGGTTCAGCCCCCAGCACTACATAAAACCAGGCATGGTAGCACATGAACTCTGGATGTTGAAGTAGGAAGATTAGAAGTTCAGGATTATCCGCAATCAGCTACATAGTGAGTTCACGCTAGCCTGGGCTACTTGAGGTTATCTGTTTGTGTGGATGCATGTGTATAAATATGAAAGATTTATGCATACTTCAACAAAATGTGTGCAAGACACATGAGCTGAAAAACATCAAAGCATTTCTCTGCGAAGCACAGGATAGCCTACACCTACACCGGGAGCGTTCCGTGGTCACTGAGGATAGAAGCTTCAACATTGTTTAAATGTTGACTCTCTCCAGCTGGGCTGAGAGACCCAAACAACCCCTAAGAAAATTACAGATGATCTATTGGAAAAATTGAAAGGATGGTCTTAAAAGTACAAGTAAGATTGAAATGATCAGATGATTTGGGAAAAGAACAGAGTTGGAGGGTGTAGACCAGGTGAGCTCAAGCTTTCCTATAAAGCCAAAGCCACTAAAATAGTGTGGTGTCACAGAAGGCTAGACACAGAACCCAGGCGTCAGACATTGTTTTCTGTAAAGGTCATGAGAGTAAATGCCTCTGACTTCGTCATCTCTGTTTGAACTTTAGGTTTGCATCATAAATGAATGGGGTTGAGCGAGTGCTAATAAACCTTTATTTAAAAAACAGACAGTAGGGCTAGATTTGACCCTTGAACCAAAGTTTGCCAGTCTCTGACGGAGGCTGATGGAGCTGGAGGTACAGAAAAAGAACGGCAAATATATCCAGTTCACTCCCGTTTATTTCTTGGTTTTCTTGTAGCTCGGTCTGGTCTGGAACTCAGTGCCTCTCTGAGAGTGGGAATCCCAGATAAGTCTGTACTGCCAGGACAAGCTTTTCAGCTGACTTTCAACAAAGGTATAAAGTAACTCAATAGACATACGACTCAGAAAAACAGCACTACACAAACACACACAGGCACAACACACAAACACACAGGCACACACGTGCTAACACACACACAAGCACAACACACAAACACACACAGGCACACACACACAAACATACACACACACAGGCACACACGTGCAAACACACACACAGGCACACACATACACAGAGACACACGCACACACAAGCAGCTGGAAAGTCAGTCATGAGGAGCAGTCTGTAAACTGGATGGTGAGGCAAACCTTTCTCAGTCCAGAGCCAGGGCAGCCACCAGTACAGCCCTGAGTCCATAGTGGAAGAACCGGAAGTCTAATGTCCAGGAGAGCAGGAGAAAAGAACCCTGCTTTGTGAGGAAGAGCTGACGTGAGTTTTCTCCTTCTCCTACTTTCCCGATCCAGCTGAGAGTCAGATCTTCTCCACTGTGTTCACTGATCTTAGGAGATACCCTTTAGACACAGCAAGAGCAAGGACCCACCAGTTCTCTATTCGTTCCTCAATCCATTAAGTCAACTGCCCAATGTGGGTGCCAGGAACTGAACTCAGGACCTCTGGAAGAGCAGCCAGTGCTTTTAACCACTGAGCCATCTCTCCAGCCCCTAAACTAGCTTTCCTAAAACACTGTTCAATTTTATACAGCTCTGTTGGACACAGGCTGAAGAGATGGGTCACAAGGTAAAGGCGCCTGTTCCAAACCCAACGACCTGAGCTGGCTCAAGAGAGGGGTGACTTCCACAAGCTGTCCTTTGACCTCACGCCCTTGCTGTGCTGCACCCACAAAGTAGTAAAAGGTTTCTTAAAACTCTGTTACATCAGTAGATTAGGATCTGTCCAACCGTTTCTACTATGTGAATATGTTGATTTTCCCATTTGCCTATATTGTTTTAAAAAATAATTTGTCACAAAATGTTGAACCTGGGGGCTGGAGAGATGGCTCAGTGGTTAAGAGCACTGACTGCTCTTCCAGAGGTCCTGAGTTCAATTCCCAGCAACCACGTGGTGGCTCACAACCATCTGTAATGGGATCTGATGCCCTCTTCTGGTGCATCTGAAGACATCTACAGTGTATTTACATCTTCAGACCAGAGTGAGCAGGGACCTTTAAAAAAAATTGTTTTTTAAAAAAGACAACTAGCGGGGCAGTGGTGGCGCATGCCTTTAATCCCAGCACTTGGGAGGCAGAGGCAGGTGGATTTCTGAGTTCGAGGCCAGCCTGGTCTACAGAGTGAGTTCCAGGACAGCCAGGACTACACAGAGAAACCCTGTCTCAAAACAAACAAACAAACAAACAAAAAAAAACCAAAAAGACAACTGACAAAGATACTTTAAAGATATCTGTATAAAGGGGCAGAAGCACTGGCTGCTCTAGTAGAGGACCCAGGTTCGATTCCCAGCACCCACAGGTGGTTCACAATCATCTGTAACTCCAGTCCCAGGGGATAGCCTCCAAGTGCCCTGGACACACGTGGCACACAGACATATCATACATGCAGGAAAAACACCCACACGTACAATAATAAAAGGCAATAATTTAAGAAAAAAAAAAAAGCTGCATGGATGAGCTCATATGCGGCACTTGCCAATCCAGCATCATCAAAAACTAGACAAATCCAAGCAGGCTAATCTCACAGAACAGCGTGTGGTATGCGGGCTGCATCCCAAAGGCCTTACGTGACCATCAATTGCTCTGCACCCAGCATGTGCAGAGCCTGGAGATAATGATTAAGCTCGTGTGTTATCATGCTGGCCACCGGATGTCTATATAGTTAAAATTATTCTGAGTATGACTCTGAGGCTGTTTCTGAGTGGCATGAACGTGTGAATGAGTAAACTCAATGAGGCAAACCCTTGGAGGCGGGCTTCTAATCTACAGAAGGCCTGAATAGAACGAAACGCAGAGTGAAGGAAGTTTGCTCTCTCTGGTGGTCTGAGCTAAGACCGGCTTCTCCCAGCTTCAGACTGGCAGGCACCCTGGAACTTGGACCTTCAGCCCTTGGCTTCTCTTGGGATCTCAGGACTGTAGACTTGGACTGGAGCTTTCCAACATCTCCCACTTGTGATGGCTTTTAAGCCCCACGATCGCTCAAGACACCCCTTAATATTCTGTAATAGGGGGCTGGAGGGATGGCTCACTGGTTAACAGCACTGACTTCTTCCAGAGGACCAGGGTTCAGTTCCCAGCACCCCCATGGCAGCTCACAACCACGTAACTCCTGTTCCAGGGCATCTGACACCCTCACACAGATATACATGCAGTCAAATCACCAATGTACATAAAATAAAAATAAATTTTTAAAAATTCCATAATCACTAAATATGTATATGTATACAAAATACATAACATAGAGTATAAATATATATGATACATGTATCCCTTCTTAATGCTAAAAATATTATATATTATGTTAATAATATTAATAATTCTAACACAATGACTCAAATATACAAAACTCAAATGAGTTCCAACAAAACTAAGCCAAAGCATATCATTGCCAGTCTTTGGGAAGCTCTGGGCGGCTCTGTGGGACTCAGTTCTGATTTAATAACCTTATTCCCACATCTTCAGCAGGAGATGCTGAATGACAGTGTCCAATGAGCTGTACGTTCACCCACACCTCTCATCTGTCAGGAAGCCACCCAATCGGCCCCTCCCCGCACCAGTGCCCAAGACCCCATCAGCTCCTCAAGCATCAATGCCCTCACACTCGGTCTCTTCAGCCATCTGCAAAGCACACTCTCATCTCTTTTCCTTCCCGGTTTAAATACCCACTTCATTTGGTTTTGTTTTTATCTTTTGTATTTGGTAAAGGCGGCTTTGTGTTGGGCTAAATCAATCTAATCTCTAATAATAAAGAAAAAGCCTTTTCTTTGACATCTGTTACTATGAAGAAAACTCCCAAATGGGCCCTAAACCAGTAATATTTACTTGTTCTAAACAAGCTCAGATCTCCTTCTATTAGCAGCTAAGATGATCCCTTCCCTCCTGTCAGAATGGCTCCTGTTAGTTTTCTGTTTAAGACATTGCTGGCAAGAGAAACAGCTGCCGGTGTCTAAGAAAAGCAGTTGCCTTGGGAACTTGCCTGCATAGAGTAACTGGTGTGTGGAGTATCTGGTGTGTGGAGTATCTGATGTGTGGAGTAGCTGGTGTGTGGAGTAGCTGGTGTGTGGAGTAGCTGGTGTGTGGAGTAGCTGGTGTGTGGAGTAGCTGGTGTGTGGAGTAGCTGGTGTGTATGATTCCAAAGAAACTCAGTTGCTTACATCCAACTTCACAAGTTGCATGTTTTCACTGTGGGTTTCCAGGATGGCCTGCCTGGGCACTCTACACTCAGTCACAGCTGGATGTCCCCTCCCCTCTGCACTGCTCTCCCCATCTGGCAGGACCTCCTGGAGGTATCCCTAATGGACTGCTCTTTGGATGGGAACTGTTAATGCTTTTCTTTTTCCAGCATGAAGTTTTGATAAGGAAATGAAAGAGACTGTGAAAATAGGTCTAATAACCTACTTCCTTTGACACCTCAGATCTGGCTCTGCCCACACAAAGGGACAAGAAACACTCCATTTTCTCACCCCACAAGAATGCTGCTCTGAGGCCATATCTGACCATGGAAAGCATTCAGTGGTCATTTTCTTCTTCTTCTCCTCCTCCCCCTCCTCCCCCTCCCCTTTCCCTCCTCCCCCTCCTCCCCCTCCTCCTCTCCCCCTCCCCTCCCCTTCCTGCTCCTCCCCTCCCCCCTCCTCTTTCCCTCCCCCTCCCCCTCCCCCTCCTCCTTCTCCATGTCTGTTCGTCTGCTTCAGATCCTCTCATGGAGTCTCCCTCTCTGTAGATATAGTAAACGCACACAGTGACTTCCTAAGTGTATGCTGTACTTTGAGGTGTTTTTACATAAAGTCAGTGCCAGCTAAGGGTTAATACTTCACTCTCACCAGACCAATATGGTTTAGAGGCTGTTTTGCCCTCACAGGAGTATGAAACCATAAATCCCTGTAGCTGTAAACTGGTTTTCTGGCAAAACCTAGACAACTAGTGACATTTAATGTATTTCAGCTCACATGGGCACTTTAGGAATTGCCACCAGCTTGTAAAATAGCCATAAAACTAAGGTGAGCTAATGTGTCAGCTGCTTTCAAAGGCCATTCATCCCCCCACTGTTTACATTAGCTCTTGGCTCCTCAATGTGATTGAGGCAAGACTGGTGGTAATTAATAAAATCTGTTAGCCACTTTGTTCGGACTCTCAGAGCAGCGTTTCCCCATTGGAAAAGAGTAAAATGTTCATGGGCTACGCCAGTGTCCAGAGTCTCTCCTGCACACACTGCTGTGTTCCCTTAATGTTGGGGAATCAATAAATAGGCCGTTCTCGCCGGTTGTACAAAGCCTCGCCATTTTCTTTCATCTGATTGTCATAACAGTCCCATCAAGGAGATAAGACAGTTGCCAGCACCACCCCGTGTTGGTTCAGGCCAAAACTAAGCCAGCATCAACAAAGACACTAACCATCTGGTGGCACAAAGATGCTTATTTCTCATCCATGTACCAGCAATGAGGTGATTGGTCCAGGGTGTGAGTCGCCCTGCTCTGGAGTCATCTAGAAAGTCTGTTGCGTTCTCACCTTGCATCTCCTGAGTCTTTTGTTGTTATATTTGTCTTATTTTGTTGAGGCAAGAGTCTTGCTCTACAGCCCAGACTCACAACTATCCTCATGCCTCAGCCTCCAAAGTGCTACCTAAGGCCCTTTGGGGTTCGGGCCCAGCAGTCACAGATACAAGAGTGGGGATACTGCTCGGATGAAGAGTGCAGACCCGGAAGTACGATACGCCACTTCCGTTCACTCCCTGTTGGAAAGAACATGGTCACGCTGTTAGGCGGTAGTTTCCTGAGTTCAGCCATCACAGGCAGGATCAAAACTGAGTTCATGTTCCCAGGCCCTGAAACCCAGCTCCTGTCCTGCTCCTTCTTCCGGTGCCTCATGCCTGTCTGTTAGCCGGAACGGATGTGAAGAGGGAAGATGCCGTTATCTAAACCAAGGCACACAAGTCGTGAATGCGCTGCCTGTCTTGATGTAACTGACTGCGTGCTGCTTGCCCACTCCTTTGTTCTCTTGTCATTCTAAATCCTAGAGTCCAGGAGGGGAGCTGCCTGAAAAAGCTGACTCAAGGACCCTGAAACCAGGTGACCCAAAAAAAGCCCACTCACCAATGTTAACTTCTTTGCTTAACTCCTTGTGTCAAAGAACGATTAGTCAACGCAACAGGCCGCTCCGATCCCCCTTGCTAAAACAAAATGTATATTATCACTTTGGGGACATGGTTTAGATCCCAGACTGGCCGACTCCCTGCCCGCGCAGAAAATGAAGCTTTTATTTTTAAGTTTCTGGTGAATTTTCTCGGCTCCCATCCTGAACCCCCATTTTTATTAGAAGGGTGGTCAGCGTAGCACTATGTGTCCACAAGATGAGGAGAGGAGATTTTAGTGATGACTATCCAGTTGTTGTTTTTTTTTTTCATTCTGTAGATGAGGAAATTGAAAATCATAGATATATTTGTAAAACCAAAATTAACTAACTTCATTTGCATAATGCTACCCATTTCTAATGACAGATCTTTTTAAAAAGTGTGATTAGTGGATTAGTCAGTATCTGCCAATAAAACTGAATGCAAACTAGTGAGCTCTGAGGAAGTGGCCTTATGACAGTGGGGGACTGGCAGGCCCGGGAAAGGTGTAAGTTAGCGTGGTGAGCTGGAAGCCCATGAAAGGGCATCGGCTCAAGTCCAAAGGCCTGAGCTCCCTGGATTCCTTTTTCCTGGGGGAGTTAGGCATTGTACTATTAAGATCTTCAGACCTTAATATAAATATCAGAAAGGAAAAATAAAACCTTCACAAAAATACCCAGAATAATGCTTGACCAAGTATCTGGACACTATGGCCCAGCCAAGTTAACACATAAAATTAAAGTTTAGCAATTTCGTAAGCCTTAAAACCTCCTTTTCCTCTCCCTTTCCCACAGGAAATGTCCCTGGTGTCTTTTTACACCTGTCAGTATCTCGGACATCACACTGAGAGGCCATCAGGGACCGCTTAGTGGATGAGATCACTTGCAGAGCAAGCCAAGCTAAGCAAAGCTGAATCTGGGACCGAGTGCCCATGTAAAAAGTCAGCATGGCCAGAGCATGCCTATAACCCAGCGCTGGCTGTTGGGGATCAGAGACAAGAGGGTCTCTGGAGCTCACTGGTTGCCAGCCTAGCTCCAGATTCAGTGACACTGTCTCAGGGAAATATGGCAGAGGATGATAGAGCAGGAGACCTGCTGGTCTTTACATCTGCGCACACACGCGTACATCATACACACACACAAACACACGAGAGAGAGAGAGAGAGAGAGAGAGAGAGAGAGAGAGAGAGAGAGAATATCATGATTTCCCTCACACTAAGAACACAATGGGAAACAAAACACATGTGACCATGTGTGTCTTTACATTTTTTGAGCACTACTCTTTAGATTTTGGGGGGACACTATCCCACACAAAGCACTCACTCATCTCTCAGGAGGCCTAAAGAAGAGGGTTCGAGGAAGAAATAGGAAATGTAGCCAGAGGTGGGGTTGGGGGGTGGGGGGTGGGGGGAGCTCGCCAGACCACTGGCTGACAATACAGCCTCTGTCAGCGTTCCAACTGTGCTTGAGAAAGCCCTGCATTTATATGGGCCAGCGTTCTTCTCATAAAAAATTAACAAGCACCTTTTAGTCTATCCATGGCTATATCCAGCGGGAGCCATGGGCATCGGCTGAGGCAGACTTGAAGTAGGAGCCCTTGGAGGCACTGTGTGCCACGCGTTTTACCAGCAGAGCAAACAGGGATGATTTGAAAATCAATGTCAATAACTTCTAGGCGTTTCCTAAAATCTGGCTTCCAGTCTGCACAGTGCACGGAGTTCTAGAAAGCACTGTGCTGTGCCCCAGCCTACTCTACCTTCAAATGGCAAATCCGGCTGGACTGTTTAGCCTGATGTTACTACCTGTGTGGCCTTGGCCTTTGGCCCTCTTCAGCCTTCCTGCCACCCCCAAGAGTCCTCAGCTCGCCACCTCCCACTGTTAGTTCCTTATAATCTACAAAATAATTTTGAAGGCATATGTATAAATCACTAAGTTGCTTTTTTTTTTTAAAGTATATTATGATAAAATGCATGGTTTATCAAGGGTTTATTCAGCTTACACTTCCACACTGCTGTTCATCACCAAAGGAAGTCAGGACTGGAACTCAAGCAGGTCAGGAAGCAGGAGCTGATGCAGAGGCCATGGAGGATGTTACTTACTGGCTTGCTTCCCCTGGCTTGCTCAGCCTGCTTTCTTATAAAACCCAAGACTACCAGCCCAGGGATGGCACCACCCACAAGGGGCCCTCCTCCCTTGATCACTAATTGAGAAAATGCCTTACAGCTGGATCTCATGGAGGCATTTTCTCAACTGAAGCTCCTTTCTCTGTGATAACTCCAGCTTGTGTCAAAGTGACACAAAACCAGCCGGTTACATATATCTTCTATTATGCATGGTATGGAGAGTGAAAACAGGAGTTAAGAGCATGTGCCACTCTTGCAGAAAACCAGAGTCTGATTCCCAGAACCCATATCAGATGGTTCGTAAATGCCTACAGCTACAGCTACAGGGAATCTGAGGAGTTGGGCCTCCTCTGGTGCCTATAGCTCACACACCCACACCCACACCCAGAGACATACATAAATACACATAACTTGAATAAACAAATAAAAAATCCTTAGCACAAACCATACAAAGGATAAACAAGTATATGAGAAGATGCTCACTGTCACAACCTGTCAGGGAAATGCTAGTCAAAGCCATAAAAACTATCATCTCACCTTGGCTAGATAGCAGATGCTGGCAAACAGAGGAGAAAGAGGACTCTGATGCTGTTGGTGGGCATGTAAAGTGGCCTGCCCATTATGCAGCAGACTATGGAAGAGCCTCAAAAGCTAAAATAGAGCTGCCAATCTAAATGTTCCAGTCCTGGGCTATATCCCAAGGAGCTGAGATCAGTGCATGAAAGACTGCCCTGTCGTGTTTCCCACCGCACACTCCACAACAGCCAGCCAGGGCTCATCAGCAAATAAGTCAGTAAATTGTGTTTATGCAACAGTGGAATATCAATATTAATTAAATAAATTTAATTATGTGATTTTCAGAAACATGGATGGAACTGGAGAACATTGTAGTAAGTGAAACAAACCAGCTGTGTTTGCATCTTCTTACTGATAGATAAACAACTGATTTCTGCCTAAGTCAGTGCTCTACTGTTGTGAAGAGATACCATGACCACAGCAACTCAAAGAAAAAGCATTTAATTGAGGGTTCTACATCCAGATCTGGGCTTGGCTTGGGCTTTTGAAACCTCAAGCCCCCCCCACCCCCCATGACACACTTCTTCCAACAAGGCCACACCTTCTAATTCTTTCAAATAGCGCACTCCCTGGTGACTAAGCTTTCAAATAAATAAATGAGCTTATGGGGGCCATTCTTATGCATGAAAATGTCATAATGAAGCCCAAAATTATGTAAAATTGATTGTAGTGGACTGAATGACAATGACCTCCCAGGCTCATGTATCTAACACTTGGTCCCCAGTTGGTGGAACTGTTTGGGAAGGATTAGGAGGTGTGGTCTTGTGGAAGGAGGTGCATCACTGAGGTTGGGCTTTGAGGTTTCTAAAGCCCATGCTCTTCCCAGTTAGTGCTCTCACTGCTTCCTGTTTGTAGATATAGATGGAAGCTCTCAGCTACTCTCCTTTGCAGTGCTTACCTGCCTGCTGCCATGCTCCCTCACATGATGTCCATGGACTCCAGCCCTCTGGAACTGAAGGCTCACAATTAATTTAATTAATTTAATTAATTAAATGCTTTCTTTTACAAATTGCTTTGGGCATGGTATATATAGAAGAGACAGACTCTGGGCTTGGCTTGGGCTTCTGAAACATCAAAGCTCCCCCTGCCCCCCCCCAGTGACACACTTCCTCCAACAAGGCCACACCTCCTAATCCTTTCAAATAGTGCCACTCCCTGCTTTCAAATAAATAAATAAGCCTGTGGGGGCCATAGCAATTGAAAAGTAACTAAGATATCGATATATGCTAATAAAATCATTTTTCAGGTTTTTAAAAACGTATTTAACAATTATGTATACTCTTCCCGTGGTCTCTGGTCATAAATAACATTGCTATACCTTTCACTGATGTGTCAAAGTTATTTTATTGTCTATAATATGAATAGAAAATATTTTACGACTTGTCTTTTGACATTTGTTTTACAAATTTACTTAGAGTAGGTTCTGTGCAAATCTTTTCACTTTTGTTAGATCGTGTTTTAAGAATAATTTTATTAAGCCGGGCAGTGGTGACATACGCCTTTAATTCCAGCACTTGGGAGGCAGAGGCAGGTGGATTTCTGAGTTCGAGGCCAGCCTGGTCTACAGAGTGAATTCCAGGACAGCCAGGTTTACACAGAGAAACCCTGTCTTGAAAAAAAAAGCAAAATCTAGGAGAATGGCTCCTTATCAAGAACAACACCCAAGGTTGTCCTCTGTCACACACACACACACACACACACACACACACACACACACACACACACACAGCATGGGGGACTAAATAAGCAAATAAATAAATATATAATCTTGGTTTGAGTCCATTCTGAGGTGATCATACGAATTTCCTACTTTCTTTTCTAACGTCCTCAGAGGTCCTTTTCACCTTTGAACATGTGAGGTTTGCAGACTTAAAATATTCCTTAATTTTATGCTCACAGTCTCAGGTTGGTTTTGTCTACATGGTTCATGGAACACAGCTGTGCTCACATGTGTGCGCGTGTTTTACACTACAACAGAGACAGTTGGGCCCACAAGCCCTAAAATATTTAGCTTTCTGGCCTTTTACAGAAAAAAAAAAATACCATATTCTTATATAGGAAAAGAAGAAATAGACTGATTACTCTTGGCATAAACTGTGCAGAGGGAAGAAAAAAATTCACAAGGGAAAAAAAGAAAAAAGAAGTAAAGTGGCGGATTTCTTTTCCCCATAGGAGCTGGGCCACTGTGCTTCTTCGTATTTCTATTATAATCACACTAGTTCTCCTTCAGGAATACCTCGGATTTCTCATCATTTTCCTGCCAGCTTGGCCAGCAGCCCGGAGCCTCCCACTTGTTCAGGTACTAATGAGATGTGGGTTGGTCTCTGGGGATCCCTGGGCTGGAGCAAGCAGGGCTCCTTTGTTTTTAATCCGGTCCTATGGAATCCTAGGTTCTACCACCACTCTGACGGTCTTTCCCCTAGGACTGACAAGAACCCCCTTCACACTGGCATTTATCAATTTATTTTTTTTTAATGTGTTGTAACAGGATCCGAAGGATTTTTTTCCCCCAGAACAGTAAACAAAGGAATTTCCCCGCCAGTTTTCATGGCTCGTACCAGCGGTTTACCGCTCCAGCTGCCTGCTCTTCGTGTTTATCCGACACTGCACTTTTCTTCCCATTACTAATGAATCTCATTAGGCCTTTCGGAGGCAGCTTCTCCTTCTTGCAAGGCAGCAATGAAGTACTGAATATTTAAGGGAACACTTACAGAGACCCTCATGGAGAAAGGGAATGCAGGATGAAATGCTTTGGGTTGAGCCATATTACGGCGACAAACTCGAAGACACACGACAGATGTTTAATTTACTTTCTATTTTCATTCTTTGTTCATTATAATGTTCAGTCCTCAACTACAAACTCATGAGGTACCTGGAAAACCCAAGGACACTCATACATGGCTAAAATGCTAGAAATAAATACTGTGTGGAAAGAGCAGTCATACTTCCCAACGTGGCCTTACACACAGAGCTCTATTCCGTTCCCCTGGTAATGGGGGGGAAGGGGGGGCGGGCAGAACTGCTTAGAAGGGGAGTCATAGATAGAGACGAAACCGGGGTCTCATATTTGCTATGCAGGAGGCCACAGCCCACTCTGACTGATTCGGTTCTTCTATAGGTGAGACTTTCACATTATTCAAAATTCTCAAATAAACACGGTCCATGACTGCAAAGCACAGCTCCTCCCCCCTCTTACCCTCCCCCTCTTACCCTCCCCCTCTTACCCTCCCCCCTCACCCTCCCCCGCCCAGTGTTTCTCCCGTTCTCAGTACATCCTGCTGGAGATTCCATGCATGTATACAGCTATCTACGCGTGGCTTCCCTTCTTTTTACATAAATACTTGGTATATGCATTATTTTGAACTGAACGTTTTTCTCAATGACGTGTCCCAAGATCTTTCCAATGGTATCGGTTAAACTTCTTCTTTCTTATGGTTTCACAGAATTTTATGAATAAACTTTGATCTGTTAGCATCATTAGTCTTACGATCATTATCAGTGCTATTTTCAGTGCTAGGGATCGAACTCGGGGTCCTGGATATGTTCAGCAAGCTCTGTGACCACCTAATCTCTGCCCTCTCCAACCCTTTATGATTTGTTTAAATGGTTTTATATTTATGAATTTTTAAGTTGCTTCTGATCGTGTTTTCTAACAAGCAACCTTATACATGGGTCAAAACTGCATACATATTTAATGTATTTAAAAAGTTTTCAAGTATAGCAAATTTCCATCTAACTGTAAGATAGAACTTTCAGGTAACGAAGACAAGATTAAACAGCTATTTTTTTTTTAAGGATCTAAACTTAGAGTATCTTTTAACCGGAAAAACAAGAGGTACACAGACCGATGTGCCTGCATACTATGGGAGCCACCAGTCATTTATGAAATATAACTGAAGCATCTCCCAGAGAAAGAGGAAGAAGTCGGAGTTCTTGTCAACTCCATTTGTGTGTGCGTTTTCTCTGAGCCCGAGAACCAAGTGATGATGAACTGCAGGCCAGCCTACATGGGATTACTTCCTGTGCTTGCCTGCATGGAGTTACTTCCTGTGCCAGCTTGCATGGGGTTACTTCTTGTTCCTGCCTGCATGGGGTTACTTCCTGTGCCCGCCTGCATGGGGTTACTTCCTGTGCCTGCCTGCATGGAGTTACTTCTAGTGTCAGCCTACATGGGATTACATCCTGTGCCCGCCTGCACGGGTTAATTCCTGTGCCCGCCTGCGTGGGGCTACTTCCTGTGCCTGCCTGCATGGGGTTACTTCCAGTGCCCACCTGCCTGGAGCTACTTCTAGTGTCAGTCTATATGGGTTACTTCCTGTGCCCGCCTGAGTGGAGTTACTTCCTGCCAACCTGTGCCAGAATTGCTGAGATTCAGGCTCTTCTGCCTGCACAGGAAAGCTGAAGAAATTAACTCTATGTACACAAAAATAGAGGCTAGAAGAATGTACCGGCTAGTTTATGTCAACTTGACACAAGCTAGAGTCATCTGAGAGGAGGGAACCTCAATTCAGAAACAGCCTTCATGAAATCAGGCTGTAGGCAAACCCGTAGGGCATTTTCTTAATTACTGATTGATGGGAGAGGGCATAGCCCATTGTGGGTGGGGTCATCCCTGGGCTGGTAGTCCTGGGTTCTATAAGAAAGCAGGCTGAGCAAGCCAGGGGAGCAAGCCAGTAAGCAGCACCCCTCCATGGCTTCTGCATCAGTCCCTGCCTCCAGGTTCCTACCCTGTTTGGGTTCCTGTCCTGACTTCTTTTGATGATATACAGTGTTGTGGAAGTTGTAAGCCAAATAAACTTTTTCCTCTCCAGCTTGCTTTTTGGTTATGGTGTTTCATAACAGCAATAGAAACCCTGACTAAGACAGAAATTGGTACCAGGAGAGTAGAGTGTTGCTGAGCACGTTGTTTTTGGGAGGATTGTGGAAGGACTTTGGAACTTTGCCTGAGAAAGGCTGTTGAGTGTTGAGAACTCAGTGGGACGTTCTGTAGGAGCTTGGAAGATAAGAATGTTGAGAGCAGTGCAGATGATTGAGGCGGGGCTTGTGGAGTCTCAGAGGAAAGTTAAAGACTCTATCAGGACTGTTTGATATTTTGAATTAAGAGTCTGTGGCTCTGGTCAGTTGGGGCTAAAGAATCAGACATGATTAATAAGAGACCAGAACTGCTGACTGGAAACCTTTGCATTACTAGAACTATTGATGCCGTTCAGCTGTAGCTAAGAAATTAGCAGTGATTAAGAAGAGTCCAACATCACTGAGGTGAAATCTGGGAGGTGTTTCCTCAGAGTCAGCACCTTCAAGATGTGTTCCGAGATGGTCAAGGTTGTGGCTGGCAGCCAAACCTGGTAATGTGTAAGAATCACTCAGGTTCTGGGTATGGGTACTGGTTCTGGTTTTGTTGGCATAAAAATCAACTGAAGTTTGACGAAAGGTGAGGCCACTAGAGACGGTACAGCCTCAACAGCAGTTGGAGACCCAGGATTAAAGGAATCATGAAGAGAAGCTAACACTTGGTTCCATGGAGAGGACCCAGAAGCTATTGATGAAAGCTCAGCCTGGTTGCAGTAGGAGCCCCGGCATTTTGTAGATGTGATACCATGGGGTGACCACCAAGAAGAGCAATAGCAGTGGGGTGGAACCTGCATGAGCCTAGAAGATCAGCTGTGTTTCAGAAGGTAGAGCCAGAAAAGCAGTCCAAACCCCTTGGACAAGCCCAGAAGATCACCAATGAATCAGATATTTGACACTGAGTTACTTATATGTCGGAGTGTAGTTTGGCTTTGTTCACATTGTGACTATGCCCTGGCTCTTCCCTCTTGGCAGAAGAAACTATTAATTTTGCAGGCACCCCTACTTGAGAGACTAAACACTTTACAAAGAGATTTTGGAGTTTTACAGAGACTTTGGATCTTTTAAAAAAGATTAGATATTTTAAAAGAGAAAACTTGTAAAGTGTTTGGATTTGTAATCGGTGGGACTTTTTAAATTTATAAAATGTTTTATATTGTGATGTCTTTATTAATGTGTGATCTTGGAGATGAACAAGAAAAGAAAGGTTGTCAATCAGCAGTTGTGTGTTTGTGTATCAAGTTGACAAGGGGTCCATTGTTCTAGCTAGCATTATGTTCACTTGACTCAAACTAAAGTCATCTGAGAGGAGGGAACCTTAATGGAGAAAACGTGGAAGGCGAAGGAGTTAAGGAAGACTTTCCAAGATATTGTGGTCCTCAACACCTCTTGGCAAAAGTCGTATGCATCCTCAGGGAACACTTGTATTGACCTCATTAGCCACTCTCTGTGGTGCTGACAACAGCCCACTGGCTGAGGCATAATTGCTTTTCCAATTCTTGGGGGGTAGGGGGGCACAACACACACACACACACACACACACACACATACACACATACACCCCACAGGTGAGAGCACCTCTTAGAGAGATACAAGACCTTTAAGGTCAGATGGAGAGGGGGAAGGATTGGTGTACGATGTGGTATTGTTTACACAGGTATTAAAAGATAATTCTGCCTCCTCCGTGGTAGGTGTGGAGAGCCTAGGCGTGCTAGGCACACAGGAGTATAGGCATGTTGTCCCATGCTCTTTGAGACGGCATAAATGAGTCCCCTGAGAACTTAAAGAAAGCAAGGCTGTTAAAGGCACTGTTGAAAGAATCGTATCAAATTTCTTGAATGGGCGATTCCAGGCGTAGGATGGATTGCCGTCCGCCTGAGCTGGTTTCACTGTGATCCTGCCAAAGGCTGGGAACAGGCTGGGTAACCTCTTGAGACCCTCGTGGTATTTGAAGTTGGAACTTCAATGAAAACATTCATCCTGTTCTTGCTCTTTATCTCTGAGCTTCGGGCACCCTGGATTTAAACCACAGCAGCATCACAGGTTGTTCCGAGTATTTTGTCTTGTCTAAAGTCCGTTGCCTTCCCGTGTTATTTTAACAAATGTGGGATGTTACCAACTCTTTCAACCTGTCGCATGCTTCCTTGGCCAACATAGAGCTACAACGAAACACACAGATGCAATAAATTCACGACTCAGCCCCACCCTGAAATTGAACAATCTCCTTTCCATTCTGATTATGTTTGAAATGTTTTATATTTCGCCACCAAAAAGAAACATTATAGAAGATTTAAATATAAAGCATGCCTGTTTTTACATGGTTTCTTTTTCATTTTTAAAATGGCGAGAACACACAACACAGAAGACTGAGCCAGATCATCCCACAAAACACTAGAAACACTATCTTTCCAACATTTTAAATGGCCTCACCAGCAATACGGTTGGCTTTGTTCAAATGACTATGATATTAGTTATTGTTGCTATGGGGACATATAGGTTTTTAAGCTGTCTGGATACAGTCTTGCCTATGAGCAGAGAAAGCAGAACAGCAGGTCACTAGACATAGTGCCCAGGGACTCCCCATCAGTGTGTCCTTATGGTGTGAAATTTCTCCCATAGCCTCTGGGAAAATAGCTCATTCTCCCCAAAGGTTATCTGAGTGGACTCGTAAGCCCTGATTCATAGCTCATCTGATATCCCAAGGTTAGGAACTGTCTTCAAGTTTTCTCCAGGCCTCCTTCCCACTCCACGCTGTGACTCAACTCCAATCTCAAATCCATCGGAGGAAACTTGTTGCAGGAAATATTAAAAAAGATGAAGTGTGTGGCACATGTTCCCGTGCTACGCCCTGGTTCTCTCAGCCCCGGCAGGCTGGCCAGCCACGCACTGGCAAGCAATGATCACTCTGCTTTTATCTCGTGAAGACTCTGACTCAGAGCTCCACGATCTTTCCACCCAGGTTCCCACTGGTGGGTCGCTACCACATGCTTCAATACCCCCATGGCCTCTGTGGTGCACATCAGGCAAACCCACACTTTGCTGCTGTACCTTTCTCTCTGGAACCCAAACGAGCCACCGTGTGAAGAAAAACACAACACAAACTTAGTTCAGAAACAATGATAACTCAATCTCTGGGCGTAACAACTAAAATCCTAATCTTGTAAGCCTTATTTAAATCTGATTCCTCTGGTGGCGAATCCTTGCGGATCCGCCATGATACCAGGAGACTCTAGGAGCTACATCTTACCTACTACATGCTGTCCCCGTTCCAAAAGGCACCTCTCTCTCTCTCCTCCTTCTCTCTTCTCCTCTCCAACCCAGAAGTCTCTCCTCTGTGCCCAGTGATTGGCTCCTTTATTCATTAGGGGATTGGTTCACAAGAAGTCACAGGTATAACTCTACTCCTTGTCTGAAGCCTCTCCCAGGAGGGCAGAATTAGCAGAATACCAACAGCCCCGGGGCTTTCCACAACAGAAACTATCCCTCCCCTCCAGACCACTGTTTCTCAACATCAACATTCCTTACGTGCAGCTAACCCATGTAGTTATTTCTCAGTACACTACGGTGATTCTCTCGCTGTCAAAATCACGGTGACAAAGACAGGATGGTCTGTCCCTTTCTGTTCCACCAAAGCTTATCAGAACAGAGGGACTGGGAACTTCGTAACGTTTTCCAAATTTTCAATATGTCCTCTCTATAAGATAGCTCCACTGTATCCTTTGGTGTTTCCGTGCATCAGAAAGCCAATAAGCACCTACAGAAGCCCAGGGAGTCTGGATGAATTCAGCTGGTGGGGACCACCAGAAACACATGAGGGGAAGCCACAGACAGGCCAAGGTCTTTCTCTTCCTGGATCTTATGGGGATTCCCAAGATGGAGTCATCTTTTTGTTGTTGTGTGTGTCTTTGAGATATGGTGGCCCATGCTGGCTACTCCCTACACTACATAGCTGAGTGTGGGTGACAACCCATAAAAGCTGGAAACCGGACACTCGCTGTACAACTTGCAGGTTGAACAATGTCTCTTCCAGGAAGCTTGCCTGGTCTCTGTCTCTTCCAGGAAGCTTGGCTTCTCTGAGAGTTGATTCTGTAAGCTTGGGAAGAGAGAGGTCTAATAAATCTGGTCAGTTTCAGAGACTTCCTGAAACTATTGAGTTGATTATTTCTTGAGATTAGCCAGCTTCCCTGAACGATGGAGTATTTCACCTCTCATTAGAGCACCTTGCTGTATCACCTCTCCTTAAGCACCCTGTGTTTTAATAAGCTTCCCTCTAAGATGGAAGGGCTCTCTCAGGAGTGGGGTATTGATATACAACAACGGTTCACTGCTTCTTGTACAACATTTCTCACACGATCATTTTTTAACTTACACCTATTCTTCCTGTGTCTGTTAATGACAATTCCATAACCTATAGCCTATATTTAATGTTGTGGATAGCCCTCGGGCTTTTTGTATTCTAATTCTGCCCTCCTGTGAGCGGCTTCAGACAAGGAGTGAGTTATACCTGTGACTTCTTGTGAACCAAACCCCTAATGAATAAAGGAGCCAGTCACTGGGCGTGTAGAGGGACTTCGAGGTTGGAGAGAGGAACTGAGCCCTTTTGGAACGGGGACAGCATGTAGGTAAGATGTAGCTACTAGAGTCTCCTGGTATGGCGGATCTGCAAGGATTCGCCACCAGAGGAATCAAATTTAAATAAGGCTTACAAGATTAGGTTTCACTTGTTGCATCCAGAGATTGAGTTACCATTGTTTCTGAGCTAAGTTTGTGTTGTGTTTTCCTTCATGTGGCGGCTGGTCTGGGTTCAGAGAAAGGTACAGTGGCAAAGTGTGGGTTTGCCTTATGTGCACCACAGAGACCATGGGGGCAGAGGCTATGGGGGCATTGAAGCATGGGGCTAGCATGGTAGTGATCCACCAATGGGAAGCTAGTGAGCTGGGTGGAGAGATCGCGGAGCTCTGAGTCAGGGCTCCATGAAATAAAAGCAGCTCGGCCATTGCTCTCTGGGGCTTGGCCAGTCAGCCGCTGGGGTGAGAGAACCAGGGAATAGTGCAGGAATATGCTGTGCTATGTGTTCCTTCTTTTTAAATATTCCCGCAACAATTCATTGCTTTCATTCCTTGGCTACAGGGAAATTTCAAGAAGCATGTCAAAGGAGAGAAACTTGCCAGGTCTCTCAGCTAATCTCAGCCAGTCTAAATCCCAGATGTCTCTATTCCACGCAGCATCTGGGTTTTTCCAACACACACCAGAAGTAGCTGTCTGATGGGGCATGACAACGATATCTTAGGGTTGCTAAACAAGAACTCTATTGCTAGCCGGGCAGTGGTGGCGCACACCTTTAATCCCAGCACTTGGGAGGCAGAGGCAGGTGGATTTCTGAGTTCGAGGCCAGCCTGGTCTACAGAGTGAGTTCCAGGACAGCCAGGGCTACACAGAGAAACCCTGTCTTGAATAACCAACCCCCCCCCCAAAAAAAAAGAACTCTATTGCTACATCTCGGCTCTTAGCTTCTAAATTTCAAGGACCAAGGCTTTAAAGGAAGAAAATGTACAGACTGTGAGACTATAGGATAAGCAAGGATGACTTCTGCCCTAGATGGAAAGGATTTCCGGGGACAAAGGGGAGGCAGGAGTAGACAGGCTGGAAAAAAAGCCAGGGGACCATAGAAGGAGTAGCCATATTTTCAGAATCGTCTCCTTCCTGTCCCACCAGGGTAGAAAATAGCTGTTCCTTTATTGAAAAGCAAAAGGCCTCATCTCTACCGGGTTGAAGTATAAAGGCTCTGTCTTTGGGGCTAGCAAGACACCTCAGTGTGTCAAGGTAGTCACCACCAAGCCTGACCTGAGGTTGATGTTTAGACTCCACATCGTGGGAGGAAAGACTAACTCAGCAAGCTAGAGTCATCCTCTGGCCTCCACATGCACTGTGGCACATATGTATACAGAGAGAGAGAGAGAGAGAGAGAGAGAGAGAGAGAGAGAGAGAGAGAGAGAGAGAGAGAGATGTACACACACAGGCACATGAGGGTAGGGGAGGAGGAGGAGGGAGAGAGAGAGAGAGAGAGAGAAAGAGAGAGGGAGGATGAGGAGTGCTCTAGACTGTGCACAGTTGCTCCTAGTGAAGGCATTGTGGATTTGATGAAGCCGGAGTGTGCATGAGTCCTCCTCTGGCGATCGGAGCACTGACAACCAGACATACACAAGAAGTCCCCAGCTTTCACTGTTTGACTTACAGTCTCTGGAGTTTACAATTAGTTTATTGTGAAAAGAAATGTGTGATTTGATTTTCGGCGTTTCTGATTAGCCGTAAAATTATCCAAATGTAGTCCCACTGTAAGCTGAGGGTCGGAAGACTGGAGAGTATGTTACTATAGAAACTGTCATTTCAAAGAAAAAGATGAAGAAGGAGCAGAAGGAAGAGGAAGAAGAGAAGAGGAAGAGAGGAGGAGGAAGAGGAAGAGGAGGAGGAGGAGGAAGAGGAAGAGGAAGAGGAAGAGGAAGAAGAAGAAGAAGAAGAAGAAGAAGAAGAAGAAGAAGAAGAAGAAGAAGAAGAAGAAGAAGAAGAAGAAGAAACAAAACAAAAATAACCCAAAAGCCATTTCTGTGCTGTCTTCTCTCAGAGATGGAGTCTGCTAGTCAGTGAATCCTCTCCTCTCTCCCACACCTAGAGTTCCTGGCCAGCTTCTGAGCACTGTGTCTTGGCTGTTTAAAAATTATCAAATGTTTAAGGGAAACACTATCAAGAAGATAAAAGACTGGGACTGGAGAGATGGCTCAGCAGTTAGGAGCACTGGCTGCTCTTCCAGAATTCCCAGGACCATACTGTGGGTCACAATCATCTGTAACTCCAGTGCCAGGGGATCCTATGCCCTCTTTTGGGTTCTGTGAATACCAGGCACACATGTGATCCACAGATCTACATACAGTCAAACCACCATGAATAAGATACAATGTTGTTTTGAAAGAGAAGACAGAACAATAAAGACCTGAATAAAGACTTGTGGAGGGACACAATGTAGGGAGCAGGGAAATCTTCTGAATATTAGCATAAATATTTTAAACATTATTTCAGATAACTAACCAATACCTTGAAAGGGGAGAAATTAGAAACAAAAATACACACCTGGAAATTTTAAATTTAGTTGGTACATTGAAAAGACATTCATTTGGGCAGGTAATTTGGCTCAGTAAGTAGAGGGGCTTACAACACTGACAACCTGAGTTCAAATCTCCAATGCCTACATAAAAGTGGAGAGTGAGAACCAACTCGGCAGAGATGTCCTCTGACCATATCCCCACAGACATCATGCATGTGCGTATATTAATAATGTTTT
Organism: Uromys caudimaculatus; assembly: GCA_028551405.1. Classification (NCBI taxonomy): domain Eukaryota; kingdom Metazoa; phylum Chordata; class Mammalia; order Rodentia; family Muridae; genus Uromys; species Uromys caudimaculatus. Next base: position 6,527,171 of record CM052720.1, read on the forward strand.
TAAAATGGGTTTATATTAACCAAGAAATTAAAAGATATGACTTAGCAAATTTTCTAAAAATAATGGAAAAATACATTTTAAATGATAAGGAAATCGGAGAGAACTCCAAGAAGTCTGCAGTGTAACTAATCGAGATTCTGCTGTGTTCTATAAGAACAAAAAAAGAGCAGCCAAGCACATGTGGCACACACTGTCAACCCCAGCACTTGGGGGCTGAGGCAGGAGGATGGCAGGCTCAAGGCCAGCCAGGGCTGTTCAGCATGATCCTGTCACAAAAGGGAAGGAGAAGGGAACAAAGAAGAAAGGGATGGAAAGGCAGTGCAGGGGAGGGGAAGGGAGGGGAGGGGAGGGCAGGGGAGGGGAAGGGAGGGGAGGGGAGGGCAGGGGAGGGCAGGGGAGGAGAGAGGAGGGGAGAAGAGGGCAAGGCTTGTATAGTTATCACTTATGAACTGAAATAAAAAATATATATTAGTTTGAGAAACGAAGTGTCTTAGTCAGGGTTGCTATTCCTGCACAAACATCATGACCAAGAAACAAGTTGGGGAGGAAAGGGTTTATTCAGCTTTCTCTTCCACATTGCGGTTCATCTCTAAAGGAAGTCAGGACTGGAACTCAAGCAGGTCAGGAAGCAGGAGCTGATGCAGAGGCCATGGAGGGATGTTCCTTACTGGCTTGCTTGCTTCTCCTGGCTTGCTCAGCCTGCTTTCTTGTGGAACCCAAGACTACCAGTCCACAGATAGCACCACCCACAAGGGGCCCTCCCCCCTTGATCACTAACTGAGAAAATGCCTTACAGCTGGATCTCATGGAGGCATTTTCTCACCTGAAGCTCCTTTCTCTGTGATAACTCCAGCTTGTGTCAAGTTGACACAAAACCAGTCAGTACACAAAGCAAAGATGAGAATATGTAACATACATTTTGGTTACCCACTTCTGTGCAGCAGACCATCCCCTAAATGTGACAGACTACCATTTTATTATGTTCTCTAATTCTGCAGGGCAGGATTTTCTGAAAAGGCACAGTGGGCCATTTGTTCCATTATATTTGAGACTTCAGCTGAAAACACTTGGAGCTGACTTGATATCAGGAGGTGGACACGATCTGAGGTCTTCACACATCCGGCAGTCACTTCTGGGTACTAGCACGGACCTTAGCTGGAGCTATTGAACAGCTCACCCATTATGTCTTCTGCTGGGTGTGTCCAGGGCATTCACGCAGCTTGGCAGCTGGGTTGTAAGATTAGGAGTCCCAAGAATTAGGAAACTGGCAAAGGATCACTATGACTACCTTCTATTGGCTGAAGCAGTCCCTCTATACAAGACAAACGAACACAAGCCTCACTGCTTATTGGGAAAGTTATTAATAAAATAATTACAATAAATGGGGTGGAACATTATCATCTTTGATATAGCTTTCAAAGATATAGCTATCTTTGAAAAGTACCATCTGACAGTGTATGCTATAATTTGTATTAAAATGTGTGTGTGTGTGTGTGTGTGTGTGTGTGTGTGCCCTTTACACACAGAATGCCTCTCAAAGACAGAGATAGCTAATGCCCTCTGCCCCTTAGAAGGAAACTGTTTAGAGAACAGGATTAAGAGGGCAATTTTTACTTCAGTGTGTAACCTGTTCAAAATATCGGAATATATCCCATATCCTTCCAAAGATAAAAAGCCAATCCTAAAAGCTTCTAAAAGAAAAAAGTGAAAAAGGAGGGATATGGCAAGATGGCCATCTCATCAAAGAAAGCACGACACTTAGTGACCTGAGTTAACTCCCCAGAACCCACATAAAGGTGGATAAAAAGATCAGACTCCACAAAGTCATCCTTTGACCTCCATCGGCACACAAGGGCACTCCCCACCCCAACACACACACACCACGTGTACTGTGGTGATTTGAATGAAAATGGCCCCATATCACTTCATATGTCTGGATACTTTGTTTCCAGTTGGTGGAACTACTTGAGAATTAGGTAGTATGTGTCCTTGTGGAGAAAGTGTATCACTGGGGATTAGCTTTGAGATTTTGGAAGGCGCCAGCCAGTCCTAGTGCGCCCTCTCTGCATCTGCTTGTGGATCAAGATGTAAGCTCCCAGCTACTGCTGTAGCCCAGCGCCTGCCTGCCTGCCTGCCTGCCTGCTGTCGGGCTGCCCGTGATAACGCTAACCCTCTGACACTGTAAGCCCCAAAATAAACTCTTTCTTCTATAGGTTGTCTTGATCTTTGTGTCTTAACACAGCAATAGAAAAGTAACTAAGACACACACAGACAACAACAATGAATATTTTTAAAAGAAACAATCAAGCAATTCACAAGGAATTTGAAATCTGTGTGACAACTGATTTCTTTGAAATCTAGAAGGCAAAGCCCATAACACTTGAAGAAGTATTTTCAAGACTAGTATCACACCCAGAATTCTTGCCAATTAGAGGCAGAAAACAGATTTTTAGAGACCCCTACAGGGTTGATATGTTGGGGGGAAAGGGGGTTGTTGTTGTTGTGGTTGGTTGGTTGGTTGGTTTTTCAAGACAAGGTTTCTCTGTGTAGCCCCAGCTATCCTGGAACTCACTCTGTAGACCAGGATGGCCTCGAACTCAGAAATCCACCTGCCTCTGCCTCCCAAGTGCTGGGATTTAAAATGTGCACTGCCACACTTGACTTCCCTACAATTTTAAATATTTCACCTCCCATGTACCTTGTTTAAAATAAAACACACACACTATTAAAGTAGTTTAAGCCATCACTGCTCTACAGGGGTGGGGGAGCGTACACTTAGGACAGTTGGATTTGCTACAGCAGAGTAACATTTCCATAGCTGTATTAAACTCAGAGTTACAGTTTAAGTAAGAAAATGCATGTCAACTCTCTGAGATATCAGATGGAAAAGAATTATAGGATGGAAAGTGAGATTGCAGAAGAACCAGACATCCCCTCCCATAGAACAAAGCCAGTATAGACCTAGCACTAAAATATCAGGACGTAACCAGGCAGGATGGCTCACACCTATCATTCTAGCACTTGGGAGCTGGAGACAGACAGATCTCAGTGGATTAGAGGCCAGACTGATCTACAGAGTGAGTTCCAGGTTAGCCAGGGCTACACAGTGAGACCCTATCTCAAGCACAAAACAAACAAAATCCAGTGTTCTTGGGAAATCTAAGGGACGGTAGCAGACCCCAGCAATTTCAAATATTAGAAATGATTGCCTTTTTTAGACAGTCTATGTGTCCCAAGCTACCCTCAAACTCACTAGCTATTAGCCCAGGATGATTTGAACTTCTGATCCTCCTGCCTCTATCTCCTGAGTAATTCCATGACCAATTTACGCCATACTGGGGTTAACCACATTCCTGCTGCTGTGATAAATCACCACGACCAAAGCAACTTACGAAAGAAAGAACTTCTCTGGGATTATGGTCCCAGAAGGAAGAGCCCATTCTGGCAGGAAGACAAATGACTTCTGAAACCAAATGACACACTTTCTTCAGCAAGACCACACCCTCCCAAACTTACCCAAACAGCCCCAACATCCGGGGACCAAATATCCAAATATTTGAGCCCAAGGGGGGCCTTCTCATTCAATCCAGCTCAGTCTCTAACTCAGTGTTGTGTTTGCCTCTGGATCTTAGGAGTAAGCAGGAGAAAGAAGAGACCACACTATCTTTGAAATAAAATCTAGCAAGTTATTCAACGTGTGTGTGTGTGTGTGTGTGTGTGTGTGTGTGTGTGTACTTGTCTAAAACAAAGATGTCTAACTTTCCCAATTAAGGTTTTATTTTTCAGTAACATTTTACACATGTCATTAATGTGTGAGTGTATGATTGTGTCTGTGCAAATGTACCGCATATACGTGCTATAGCTCACGTGTGGATGTCAGAGGACAACTATGCAGAAGCAGTCCTGTCCTTCCACCTTTACACAGCGGGTTCTCGGGATTAAATTCACGGTCCCAGGTTTGCATAGCAAGCACCGCACCTCCTGGGCCATCTTACTAGCCCTGACTATAATAAGCCAGTGCTGGTAGCCAGGCCAGCAGTGTAGTTCAATGGTTAACTGCTTGCCCAGCATGCATAACAAGACCCTGCATTCAATTCTCAGAATTGGAAGGGAAAAGAGAGGTTACCATCCGTCAGTGTTCCTTAATGACTATTACTGTCCTACGTCACCAGAACAATCCTAGAAAAGGATGTCAGATTGTTTCTGAAGCTTTTCCAAAATCAAGCCTTCACCTAACCAAGTCGTTCACAAAAAGATGGCATCTACAAAGGAGTCCACATACAGGAGCAGAGCCCATGAACAGGAATTTAAGGATCAGCAGTAAAACAGTAGTGGCCAAAGGCAGAGGTGAGAGATGGGGAAGAGAGCAGAGGGGCCGAGGGAGGCTCTGCGTGCTATGGATTTGTGCTCTTGGAGAAGCAGAGAAAGTTTATTGTGCATTCCTGGGGTCCCTTCCCTGTGTTTTGACTCTTTGAACCTCTGTCTGTCATACATTTGAGTGACTCATCCATGCCTCTGGTCATCTTGAAGGTAGAAACAAGCAGCATAGGGACTGGAGATTTCTTCCTGTACTGTGAACTCATTGGTTTGCACAGAGGTCTTGGTGGGTGTGTTGATTCTCCCTGAGAGGGCGGCAGAAGAAGCTCTACAGCACCGAAGGCTCTGAAGGGGCTGTCCTGTAAGACGCTGAACAGCCAGGACGCCTCCCTAGCATTCATGACTTTCTTATCTATAGTGAGATCCATGATCTCCGTCATCTGAAAACCAAGGGTGCATCACCCAAAATGCTCCCCCTGGAGCATAGTGAAAGCTCAGCATTAACTGGTGCGCCCACTGTCTAATGTCTCTGGTAACCTCTACAAACCAACTGCACCCCCAAACAAGATGAGGGCATGTGACAAGGATATATAATATGTATCAAACATAAGGGATAAGGCCAGAGGGGGGAAACATCATTAAAAGTACACTTGCCTCCAAATTCTATCCAGATGAGGCTCAGTTTTGAAAGAGGTCTCTGCTGGTTTGGCTGTTCCAGTCTCCATGTGTGTTGGTAAGATTGCAGGGGTCCTGGAAGCCATGCGACTGCTATGAGAAGGAAGGAACCATGCAGAACGGAAGGAGGCTGGCCAGGGGCTGACAGCGGAAGTCACAGCCCTGTCCTTCAGTCTGTTTTCCTTTGGCCCTTTCTAGCCCAGCAACTAGAACAGCGTTGACTAAGGCAATGAGATGAACTCCCCAAAGAGTGCAGACCATCTTCTGAACTGTGACCCCCTGCAGAGACCCCTGGGCTAGTCAGACTTGGCTTGGAACCCTGGATCGGACACTTGTTACTGGCAGACCCTCTTCAAGTTTATTCTGCCCAGTCTGTCATAAGCATCCACAAAGCTAGCTTGTGCAAAGTTCCTGCCACTGTGCTGGGCCCAGAACACCAGTCCATCTTTTTGGCCCTCGTGTATGTCCCAAGGGAGATCATTAAATGTGGTCTAGAGCTTGCTTCATTCTCTAGAAAGAGAGTGCTGTTCTTAGCCATCTATGTGCTTTGCTCTGTCTCATTTTAATTGCAAACTTCAGAAACAGTCTGAATTTTTATGGGATTTATTGCTCTGAGGCTGAAGTTCAAACCACTAGTTTATGGCTATAAATGGTGGAATTGTGATACAAAAATATATACATAAAACATAATGACCTTTATCTATTAATAGAAAGTAAGTGAAACATCCAGAATTCTTGTAGTCTCAGAGACTGCAAAGCCTAAGGTTAGAGCCTCGTTCGCTTAAGTAAACTAGAGCTAGCTGCCTCAGGAATATATCCCCCGGAAGGAACGCCATTCTCTCCTGGAGAGACTCATCAAGAAGACCAAAAAGTAAGACGGATGATGTTGGATGCCGGAGGTGGCGGTCAGGTAAGGCTGTGCCATGGCGGTCGGGTAAGGCCCTGCCATGGCAGTAGTCAGGTAAGGCCCTGCCAGGACTATTCAGTCTTTTTTCTTCTCCCCTCAAAGCATAGGTCAGTTTCAACGTTTCAATTGTGCTAAAAGGTCAGGCTGCATTTGCGAGACAAAATATTAAAATGAGTCATACATTCGAGAGGCCAGAAGACTGTTTACAGCGTTGCCTCCGCTGGGTGGGGGTGGGAATCACAGCTGACCGACCTTCAGCAAGCGTCTCAGCTCTGCCGTGGGCACTGCAAGCAAGAGCTTGTGGGGAGCTGGAGGTGGTGGCTCTCTTCTCCTGTCACGTGAGCATCTGATCAATGCAATGTCGAGCTTCCGTCTGCCGTGGCTTCCGTCTGATGACTGCTCCTCAGTCCATCCACTGGGCTTTCTAGAAAAGCAGAGTAGTGGAAGCTCTGACAACAAAGAATACCCTTTGCTGGTGTGTGTGTGTGGTGTATGTGCGCACATGTGTGTGTATATGTGTGGGTGGGTGTGCATGTGGGGGGAGTGTGTGTGCACACATGTGTGAATGTGTGTGTGGTGTGTGTGTGCACACATGTGGGGGGTGTGCACGTGTGTGGGGGTGTGTGTGTGTATGTGTACACATGTGTGTATGTGTGTGTGTGTGGTGTGTTTATGATGTGTGTGTGGTGCGTGTGTGCACATGTATGTGTATGTGTGTGTGTGATGTGTGTGGTGTGTGTGCGCACATGTGTATGTGTGTGTGTGATGTGTGTGTGGTGTGTGTGTGCACATGTGTGTGTGTGATGTGTGTGGTGTGTGTGTGCACATATGTGTGTATGTGTGTGGTGTGTGTGTGCACATGTGTGTGTATGTGTGTGTGATGTGTGTGTGGTGTGTGTGAGCACATGTGTGTGTGTGTGTGTGATGTGTGTGTGGTGTGTGTGAGCACATGTGTGTGTGTGTGTGTGTGATGTGTGTGGTGTGTGTGAGCACATGTGTGTGTATGTGTGTGTGTGATGTGTGTGTGGTGTGTGTGAGCACATGTGTGTGTATGTGTGTGGTGTGTGTGCGCACGTGTGTGTGTATGGGGGGATGTGTGTGTGTGGTGGGGGATGTGTATGCGGTGTGTGTGCACACGTGTGTGTATGTGTGTGTATGTGTGTGTGGTGTGTGTGTATGTATGTGTGTGGTATGTGGGGGATGTGTGTATCTGTGTGTCGGTGTGATGTGTGGTATGTACAATGTGTATGCATGTGTGTGTGTGTGGTGTGTGTAGTGTGTGTGTGTGAGGTAAATGTATGTGATGTGGGGTGAATGTGTGTGTGTGATGTGTGTGTGTGTCTGTGTGTAATGTGGTGTGGTATGTATGTGTGTGTGGTGCATGTATGTGCGCATATGCGGTGTGGGGTGTAAGTGAGTGTGGGCTGGGGTGATGTGTGTATATCTGTGTAATGGATGTGTGTGTGTCTATATGATGTGTGGTACGGTGTGTGTGTGTATGTGTGTGTGTGGTGCATGTGTCTGCATGTTGTGCATGCGTGATATATAGTGTATGTGGTATGTGTGTGGTATGTGTGATATGTGGTGTGTGTGTGTGTGTGTGTGTGTGTGTGTGTGTGGTGTGTGTCTGTATGTGTACACTAAGATGTGCCTGTCACCGAGTTTTCACAGGTCTGGTTTCAGACCAAAGTCACTGGCAAGCACTCTCTATTCAATACTTGCTCTCTAGCCTTGATTTAAAAGATTTGTTTTCCCAAAACCTGGAGTGACTGGTGTGTCATGGAATATAACCATCAACAAAAGAAAATAATCCATTGGCTGGAAGTCCAAAGACAAGGTCCCTGGTTGATGAAATGTCTAATAAGGACGCTATTTCCACTGCATGGTCTGACAACGATCGAGGCTCGGGCCGCCATGCCTGGCAAACATTTTAACGTGGAGTCGTTGTTTATAAAGAAGAGCAGAGCAGAACCCTTACAGTGTCAAATGTAATGTAAGGTCAATTACAAATGCAATTACAGGAAGTCGGGCAGTGACGTCAGATCATAAATGACAAGTCCCTTCTGATGAGATGATTTTCCATATTGGAATGGAATCCATATTTTATTCCATTTGCTCAGAACTTGCTCCTAAAGTATCTAGTGGCCCAGCCCATGCATGCCGGGACCCTAGAGTCTGAGAGGATTCACTTGGTCATCCAAGGACCCCTCACAGGTAGTCCAGTTTAAAATAGTAGAAATATTTCCATTCAAATAGGAACTGTTGCCTGAATGAAATCCCTTTTTTTCTTTTCCTTTTTGTTTTTATTTGCTCATTTACTCTCTGAGGCAAGGTCATATTCTACAGTGTAGGCTGGTCTGGAACAAGTTTATAGACCAGGCTGGCCTCAGCTCCTTATAGTTCTCTTGTCTTGGTCTTTCCTATGTTGAGATTACAAGCATGAGCCTCTATGGCCAGTTAGTTTTCTCTTCTTTTATAGAGAGCTGGAGACATAACTCAGAGGCACTTTCCTCAAGTGTGTAAAGCCCTGGGTTCAATCCCTAGCACTAAAAAAGAAAGAAAGAAAAACACACGTGTAATTGCTAAACAGTACTTTGGTTTATCTCGCACTGTGGTCCTGGAAAAAAAAAAAACTGTAGGATCTTTAATAATAATAATAATAATAATAATAATAATAATAATAATAATAATATCTTAACTAGTGCTAGGCAAACAACATGTACTTTATTTTAAAACACAGAGCTTGGCCCAGAACATGATGGACACAGAAAGAAAGCCGCACTGACCCTAACAATACTGAGCTATCTGAAAGCCGGAAACCGCTTCCCTTCTTGTCTGTTTAAATATGTACCTGGGTTTTACAAACACAAATGTGCCATTGTACAATGACCTAGGGAACTCATTGGCTTTGACAAAGGTTCCCATTGACAGCCAGACCTCGGTGAAGTCGTTCAAACATAAAGAACAGAAAGATTCTTAGCAGTGAAAACACTCAGGCCTGTCTGCTTTTTGGCCACGTGTGCTTCTGTCCCAATACGGAATCGTTCTTCGAGTCTTTGTGCCATCTGTTTCAGGGGTTTGTTGAGACTAAATGTAATGATTTCGTGCCAAAAGTGCGTGAAAGTGTTGTTTTACTCTGACGTTCAGTGACAGAATTCTTGAATAAATTAAAAGAGCAAGAAACATTCGTGTTTGAAAGGGTCTTTTGCTTTCAAATGCTACACAAATGTGTCATTCATAAATATGTGTGTGTGTGTATGTATATACGTATGTATATATGTATACATATATATATATGAATATACATATATGAATGTGTGTATATATACACACAAAGGTCAGTCTCTCTCCTTGCAGGTAACTTTGTATTACTCCGGTCCAAGCCCGATCACGGCTGTAGAAATAAAGAAACATGCTCAGCCTAATAAATGCCAGTCCTTGCTAAGAAACCCCCAGAAAACCTCCCAACAGCAATCTGGAAGCTCAGAAAAGGCAGTGCCAATAAATCAGTTGACTAAGGCGGTCTCTCCTTGCCAGCTAGTCTAGCCACAAAGGAGAGCACTCCCATGATGCAGCAACCCCTTGTCTAAGTAGAAACTGAAAAATACAGGCACAGCGAGCTGAGCTAGGAGCATCATGGCAACAGGACTGGGGGGGAGGGGAGTGTATCTTTCAGCAAGAAATGCGACCACAAATTGAAGTGTAATTAGAGAGAACTCTCAGAGCAGAAAAACACAACCGGCATAGATCACAGGCTCTCTGACAGCTGCTTCTAGGAACACGGAGGCGAGTGAGACCAGGGAAACCTGGGGATGCTTCTAGAAACACACTCACCTGCAGCAAATGCTGCAAAGTGCTGACGTTCATAGTTCTTCTGAGGATGAAAACCCAGGACATTGTAACAGCTGTTCCGCCCTCCCAGATTTACATTTTCCTCTCCACTCCCCCCCAAAAAAACCCTTCATTTTAGAGTTTCATTTTTGCTTTTCCTGGTTGTTCATCTCCACTGCAAACAACAGGTCTCAGTTTTAAAATCCCCTGAGCCGTCTAAGTAGAGCTCACTGTCTTTAAATCACAGTCCTTAAGAGGGAAAGGCAGGACAGTCACATGCTCAAGGCTAGCTAGCTTACAGCTGCATGAGGAGAGCTACAGGGGAGGGAGAGAGAGGAGAGGGGGGAGGGGGAGGGGAGAGAGAGGAGGGAGGGAGAGAGAGGAGGGGGAGGGAGAGAGAGAGAGGAGGGGGAGGGAGAGAGGGAGAGAGAGAGAAGAAAGAAGGAAGGAAGGAAGAAAAAACAAAAAGGAAACAAGCAACAATAATAGATACCAGATTTAAAAAAAGTAGGGCTGGTGAGATGGCTCAGCAGTTAAGAGCACTAACTGCTCTTCCAGAGGTCCTGAGTTCAATTCCCAGCAACCACATGGTGGCTCATAACCATCTGTAATGGGATCCGATGCCTTCTTCTGGTGTGTCTGAAGACAGGGACAGTGCACTCACATACATAAAATAAATAAATCTTTGAAAATAAATTAATTAATGAATGAATTAATTCATTCATTCATTAATTAATGGCCCTTCGTACGATGCTGTGGTGCATGCTGTAATCCCAGCGCACAACGGCTAAGACAGACGACACATTATGATTTCAGCCTGGGTTTCCTAGCAAGACCCCAGTTTGCTGCTGTTGTTTTGTTTAAATCCCTCAATGCAAACTCAGATATTTAAGGGTTCAACTTAAGTTCCTTGGCAATTACTCTCGACAACTTTTTATTTATTTAATTGTTTTAAGAAGTTGTTTTAAGCCGGGCGGTGGTAGCACACGCCTTTAATCCCAGCACTTGGGAGGCAGAGGCAGGTGGATTTCTGAGTTCGAGGCCAGCCTGGTCTACAGAGTGAGTTCCAGGACAGCCAGGGCTACACAGAGAAACCCTGTCTCTAAAAAAAAAAAGAAGTTGTTTTAAGAGTCCTGGTATGGGGCTGGAGAGATGGCTAAGTAGTTAAGAGCACAGGCTCTCTTTCAGAGGACCCAGGTTCAATTCCCGGCACTCACATGACAGCTCACAACTGTCTGTAACACCTGTCCCAAGGAATCCGACACTCTCATACAGACACACACAGAGACAAACACTAATGTACATAAAATAAATTAATTAATTAAGAGACGTCATGGTATAAATTTATGCAGGCAAAACACTAATGAAAATTAATTAATTAATTAAGAGAAGTCATGGTATAAATTTATGCTATAATCACTTTGAAAAGATTATTTTCAGATAATAAATCAAATTTACATAAACGCTGATTTTCTCTTAAGTTAAGCTTAAACTCCATGACAAATTGGAAACCTGGCTTCTCAGGTCCAGATTCAAAGATAGTGCAACTTCCACGCATGTGCTAGCACAGACTATGGTTTGTGTATATATATCAAAGACACCGTGGCCAGAGTTCCTTTTGGTCTATAACCCTCCCAGACTACACTGGGCAGGAACCAGCTCTAGCTACATTAGGCCCCGGGGTCTCAGTTCCAGATACTGAGGCTCACTGGGAACCTATCGCCAAAAGGGACCACGGCAGACATCCCCGAGACCAAGGAGGCTATGGCACCACGTGAGGATCTACTAGAAATGTTCTACCTCTTTGGATTTAGCTGATTTTCAAGATGAGCCAGGCACACAGCTCCTGTAGCAGACCTAAAATAGTGTTGCAAAGCTTTCAGTGAAGTCTGGAAGGAAAGAATCTCTTGAAAAATGTTGGCAGGCTGAAAGATGAAAGAGGGAAGAGGAGGCCTGGATCTCGAGCAGTTGCCAGGGTAATGCTGAAATCTGGTGAGAGCCAAATTGCAGAAGCAGGGGCTCCCACAGGCAGCTGAGCACACCAACAGCCATGGTTCACTGAAGCCCCGATGGAGGGAGGGTTGGTACCCCAACTCTCTTCCTGAGGCCCTCCTATCTCTTGCCAGTTTGTCCCTTGAACTGACCAAGTCAGTCGCCAGAAGTCAGGAATGTCTGGGAGAGGCAGTCGGCAAGGCCGGGCACGGAACAGGGCAGAGAAGAGTGGAGAATGGTTCTGTGTGCCAAGTTGCAAATGAAAACATCTTCCCTGAGAAAACAGAATGTTACCGAAATGCCAACAGCATCCTTTCATCGCCAAAATGTAGCGTGGCAGAGAAGATATCAAGGATGGAATATCCCAAGACCTCACCTCTGTGTTTTATAAGTGTTAATTGATGTCAATACAGAACAATTCATCTTACCCAGTTACGAAAAAAATTGACATAACCTTAGTTCTAACAGTGCACTGCAAGCGAGACCAGGCAAAGGTGAGCCTTCCATTGATCGTGTGCCCTTTTAGATTGGGAGTGATTGATAACACCCGCATTACAAAGCTTCTAAGCTAAAATAGTGTCATACGGGGTGACTAGGAATTTCAGAATTCTCACTACACCTGCGCATATGCAGGAAAGCACAGGTGTAGTGAGAATTCTGAAATTTTGGCTTCTTTTTCAAAACACAGAAATATTATAAGAATATGCTTTCCTTTTAATCCAGGTGAGGGGAAATACGTCATCGCTCACTTTCCTTTCTTCGTCATCTTCTCCAGCTCCTTCCCGTGCCCTTGACTTGAAGCCTTTCTCTGTAAAGATCTCTGTAGCCTGCGCCTACACCTCTGCGGCATGCTGAAGATCTGAAATGTTTCTGAGGCAAAGCTAAGCCCAGCCCATCAGAATGCCATTTGCACACTCATGGTTTGAGCAGGTCCTTTGTTGCTGTGTCACCTTGACCCTCCGCCCAGTGTCAACGCATCCGTAGGTTTCCTTAACTGCAAATGCTAGCACTATCTACCATGATCCCATCAGAAAAAAACCCAACCGCTCACACGTGCTATTCCAGTGTGGTAGCCAAGAGGATTGAGTCCCATGGCCTGAGGTCACTGAACAATATCCCCACACAATCTCCGTAAAAGCTTGTGGTCCAGGTTTCTGCACCTGCGCTGGCAGTGTAGCTCAATGGGTCCTGCGTCTGTATAGATAACCCACCCCTGGACCACCTATGGCTGAAGATCAGCAAAAGCCCGTGGCTGGAATGTGTAGCAAGGCTCTAAGTCTCAGCCTCAGCACCAAAAACTGATGAGAGGTCATGATAACAATGGCAGTGACCACATAGAAATGTTCCAAGTGAGTCCACATAAAGCGTGTAGGTGTTTCTGTTTTGGCTTCTAGGTATCACACCTGGCACACCATGCTAGACACATGCTCTACCACCGAGCCATGGCTTCAACCACACAAAAGCCCGTAGGTAGGGACAGACGTGGGACTGCTCCCTAATAGTTTCTACCCAATCCTGATCAGAAAGCTATGACTAATTTTTTTCACGTTCTATCTGTATATTGTATGTCTCTGACTCTAAATATTTTGGGGTTTTAGGTCCTACAAACATGCAAGCTGAAAGCTGTGTGCTTGGTTGGCAGTACTATGTTAGTCGCAGATTAAAATACTCCGGCTAGAAGCTGGAGAGATGGCTCCTGCAGAGGACCCAGGTTCTGTTCCCAGCACCCACGTGGTAGCTCACAACAGCCTGTGTTACAGTTTCAGAGCATCTGACGCTCCCTTCTGACCTCTGTGAGCTCATGCCAGCAAGCAGTACACATGCATACACTCAGACACACGTATTTGCACATAAAACAAAATAAATAATTTTGTAAATTATTATGTTGGGCATAGTAGTGCCACCCCTTTATTCCCGACACTCAGTAGACAGAGGCAGGCAGATCTCTGAGTCTGAGGCTAACTTGGTTTACGTAATGAGTTCCTGGTCATTCGGGGCTACACAGTGAGTCCCTGACTCAAATAACAAACAAACACATAAATATAAAAATATAAATATTATTCCTGTTAAATTCTTATGTCTTGTTCACTTATCTTGGTGAAAATTATAAGAAATGAATGAAGGAAACCTGCCCGTGCGTGTGTAGCAGGGACCGTGTCGACATTGACATCGGTCATACTTTACTGGATGCCCTTCCTCTAGAGCCTCTGTGAGGGCCTCACCCCTCATCACTTCTGCCTGAATCGCTGTTTAACTGCTCTCAGGGCCAGGTGTGGCGTTACACAAAGTAATCCCAGCCCTGGAGGAGTCGGGGTAGGACAGTCAGGCTTTCAAGGTCATTTTCAGCTACATATTAAGTTTGAGGTGACCTCTCATTACCTGAGACTCTGTCTCTAACAAGGGACTGGCGATATCTCAGTAATGGGATTGCAATAAATGCATAAGGACCTTAGGTGGTAATGGTGGTGGTGGTGGTGGTGGTGGTGGTGGTGATATTGATGGTGCTCTGTGTGTGTGTGTTTGGCCGCATGTATATATGTGTACCACATGCATGATTGGTACCCAAGGAGGCCAGAAGAGGGTATGGATCTACTGAAACTAGAGTTACCCGACAGCTGTGAGCCACATGTGGGTGCTGAGAATGAAATCTGAGTCTTCTGGAAGAGCAGTAGGGTGGTCTGAATAGATCTGGCCCCCGGCATAGACTCGTGTTTGAATGCTTGGCCCTAGGGAGTGGCACTATTAGGAGGTGTGGCTTTGTTGGAGGAAGTGCGTCACTGTGGGGGTGGGCTTTGAGGGCTCCTCCTAAGCTCAGACTCTGCCCACTATGGATGAGACCCTCCTCCTGACTACCTACCAAAGACAGTCCCCTTGTGCTGTCTATGGATCAAGATAGAAAACTCTCAGCCCCTCCAGCACCATGACTGCATGCTGCAATGCTTCCCGCCATGATGATGACAAACTGAACCCCTGAAACTGTAAGCCAGCCCTAATTAGAGTGGTCGCCTTTATAAGAATTGCCTTGTTGGGCAGTGGTGGCGCACGCCTTTAATCCCAGCACTCGGGAGGCAGAGGCAGGTGGATTTCTGAGTTCAAGGCCAGCCTGGTCTACAGAGTGAGTTCCAGGACAACCAGGGCTACACAGAGAAACCCTGTCTCGAAAAAAAACCAAAAAAAAAAAAAAAAAAAAAAAAAGAATTGCCTTGGTCATGGTGTCTCTTCATAGCAATGAACCCCTAAGACTTTTGTCCACTGAGCCCAAAATCCGAGTTTTATCCCCAGCACTCAAGGGTGCTGTGACAGGCTCCTGTGATCCCATCTCTGCTGAGGCTGAGACCCTGGTGCTTGCTGGCCAGCTAGTCTATCTGAATCAGCAGAGAGAGAGGGCGGGGGAGAGCAAGCTTCTGTTTCTAACCCTGGTTCCTTTTTTCTTTCCATTGAGTCTTTGGACAAATTCCTTGAATTCTACCCATGAATTAATGAGGTTTCTACCTTACTTATGCTGTGCCTCAAATTCCTCATTGACTTGTAAACTTGCATAATATAGGGTTTTGTTTTTTTTACTGTAAGTTGACTGGAAACTTCATTTAAAAAAAAAAAAAAAAGGAGACAAAAATAAGCAATCATAAACTGAGTATGTCCAATCCAAAAATCCCAAATCTAAAATGCAAATTCCCCAACTTCCTGAGTGGTAATGTAATTCCTCACATGGAAACTTCCAAAGCCAACCTCACGTGACATGTGACAGTCAAAACAGAGGAACACTGAAAATACGGCATAAGGTTCCCTTCATTCCAGATGTGATGGCACTCAGAAGGTGACGCAAACTGGTCAAGCATTCAAAGCCAGCTTGTGCCTCCTGAGATCCTGTTGCAGTAAATTAATAAATATAAATTATATATATATATATATATGCACACACATACAAGTAGCTTCAGGCTATGTTTAAAACATATATATGAAAACAAATTAATCTCCTGTTTAGATGTTGGTATATCACCAAGATATCCAACTATGTGTATTCACATATTCCAAAATATAAAACACAACCCCTAAGCTTTTCAGATAAGGGATGCGTAACCCTTAGTAAGGAGATATAAAACCCAATACACTGATAAGCACAGCAGCAATTGTGAGATTGTACAGGGAGCCCTTGTTTCCTGATTGCATTTGCACCCCATGTCTCAACAAGTGTTGAGACACTGGCTGTCTTTTGTAAGCTCTTTCAAACAATTTAAAGTTGTTTTACTGTGTTTAATTGGAAAGTTAATTATGTTGATTCGTCCGAAGAAGAAATTGTTCCCAAGTCCTCACTAAGTACAGGAGACTACCAAGTCACTGAATAAATACCATGGCGTCTCTAGGAATAATAAAAGTGAACTTATGTTCATTTTTGTGGGCTCGGCTTAGAATCTCTGTGCCCGTGTGTTCGTGAGTTGGAGAGCAAGTTATGTAAGCTCAGAGTAAGGAAACGCCATTCTGAATCATGGAACCTTCTAAGTGGAATGGAGTCTTGTATTTAAAACTCGAAAGTAGCTGGTCAAGTGAAACCTCTCAGAAGCCCAGAGATGCTTCCAAGGGCCCCACGGCAGGATGATGGATGCAGGGCTGGAATCAGGACCTTCTGGAAACGGTGTGGGTGTCTCAAGCGTCAGACTTGTGGGTGACTCCTGCACGACCCATACAGTCCTTCAGACCAAGCCTACTATGGCAGCACCACACTTCCCGTTCAGAGGTACCGTCTAATTCATCTTTCAGCTAAAGAACCTCCTTGGATATTATTTACTCACCAACTCGAGAGCGCATAACCCTCCATAGGTCACTCCTTCAGGGAAGATATCCCTGCGCACAGAGCAGAGCCCTAGCACTGGGTTGGCCATTTGGGTAGGAATCAAACAATGGGCTAGGAGTAAGTGGCCACCTCACTTACCTCTAGTCACACCCCTGGTGGAAAGGTCTTTGCTGGGCCCAAAGATTTGACCCAGCCCGAAATTGATCTGATGGCAGCATCGCGCCTACCCATGCCCAGAGTGCCTCAACTCAGCTAGCTGTACTTTGGAATCATCTGCGTAGCTCCTCAAAACTCCCGAGGTCTGGGCTCCACCCAGACCAGTTTATCACAGTCTCCTGGGCAGGGAGAAGTAGTACACATGAGTATTTTCTAAAGTTTCCCAAGTGGCCCTGATGTGTGCTGTCATTGAACCCCGATGCTATAGCTAGGGGAGGCTCTTCTCTAATGCAAAGAGGTCCTGAGACACCAGCCATTTAGAAAGAGTCTCAACTTCTCTTCATACCTAATAGACTGGCAGAGGCCTGTCCTTCCTCTTCCCCAGTTACTCTTCTAATAAAATATTACTGTGGTCTATTTCACTTAGCATTCATTGCGTACCTACACTCTGTCACAGCCCAAGAACTCAGAGACGAATAAGACAGATTCTTTCACAGAGCAGGAGTGTTGACAGAAAAGTCAAAACAAACTTTTCTGCCCTAACCAGAAATAATACTGCCAGTGCGTCTATTCCTTACAATGGGCCAGATTTCATACTGAGGCTTTGTGTGTTAACTTGTTTGAGTGTCTACCCACCGCATGAGACAGGTCACATTAATATCAAGCCCATCTGACACGCATGACTCCAGGGTAACGGAAACATTGTGCCCTTTGGCTAAGATCCTTTAGCATTGGGTAGCAGGCAACAAGTTGAAAGCCCAACAGAGGCAGCCTGGCTCGACCACCCTCACCTTGGCTACTTTGAATGGGTGCATTGAAGTACCATGCAGGCACAGCCAGGTGTGGTCAAGGCTAACAGGGGCTGAATGCTATGTTCCAGGATAGTCCTGGGACAGTGAGAACTTGTCTTTAAAAAAAAAAAAGGGATCTGGGCTGAGGAGTGAAGTGGGCCAGGCAGTAAGTGCTTGTAGGCAGGAAGACCTGAATTTGATCCTCACAATCTACATTTAAAATGTTTTTAATTTAAAAAAGCAAACAAACCCTGATGGTGGTTGGTACTATTTCTAAATGGATGGCCTCTCGGGAACTCTTCCTTTGATTTAGAGAAGACCCTCCTCTATCTATAGCAGTGGCGGTACATAATCCACCATGTTTGTAAGGCCCGAGCTGGGAACTCAGACATAGGTGAATCTCTGGAGAGTAATGGCCAGCTTAGATTAACCTACTCAGCAAGCCAAGTAAATAGTGCCTAAGGCTGTATTGTAGGTTGGCTTGTGCACAGAGATGCACTTTCATGCATGGATATGTGGGCGCGCGCGCGCACACACACACGCGCACACACACACACACACACACACACACCAGAGAGAAAAGAAAACGAAAGAGTCACACAGATACAAAAAGAAGGTATTTGAAGGATGCTAAGTAGTCTGACATAGCTGAAGCTGGGACTGGGACTTGGGATTGGGGTCAGATTGGATAGGGCCGGAAGTACTGGAAGTGGGGATTCCTGGTTTTAGCTCTTGTAGGCAAAGGGCAGCCATGGTTTTAAACTAAGGAGCAATATTTTGGAGGAAGGGACAAGAACGGCTACAAGGAAGATGAATGAGGCAGACGCGGCTCCCAAAGGTCAGGTCAGTTGAGGAAAGCAGTGGTGGGGACGGACAGAGTGAGAAAAACGCCTAGATGCCTCTCACTTAAAATGACAGATTTGTCAGCCAATAGAAGATTGAGCCACAGGAGAAAGGCGGCTCTGGCCTGTAACGAGCGACTTAGGAGGAGGCGGTGGCCGGGCAGCCAAGGTCTGTGAGGAGCTTCCTCACTGCCCATTGCCAAGAGGCAGGACAGCTAAACTGCTTCAGACCCTTCTGCTCTCGGAGATATTTCCCTTCAGAAATCATAAGTATGGAAACTTCCTAAAGTGTCTTAGATGTGCACTGGTTTTAGAACTGAGTTGTAATCTGAAGGTTAACAAGAATCCCCCCAGGACAGTGTTTTTCGATCATGGTACCAAAATTAAAAAAGAAATTCTTCGCGACAGATAAATGATCCGACCCCAAATGAGGTCTACGAAAAAGGGGAAAAAAACAAACGGGCACACTTGTCAGCTCCCCACATGGTGTAAGTTCTATTTAAGGACAGTGGTTGGGAAGACGGGAGTGGGTGGGCGGGTGGGTGGGTGGGGGAACACCCTCATAGAGGTAGGGGAGGGGGGAGGGGATAGGGGGTTTCCAAAGTGGAGACCTGGAAAGGGGGAAACATTTGAAATGTAAATAAAGTATTTAAAAAAAAAAAAAAAAGGACAGTGGTGACCCTGGGTGTGGGCCAGGATGGGTTTAGTTCTAACCACGCCCTTTGCATCTTAACTTCATGACACTGTGTCAACTCACCTCTTGCCTCTATTCAGTGCTTTTGTGTACCAGGTAAACTTGGGTGAGGAAACACCCGTGCAGTGGCCGCTCGTTACTCAGCTTCTCAACCTAGCGATAAGTTACATGACTAGACTGTAAGTGTGAATACGTAAACCATAGCCTCGAAATGACGGAATGGATCTTTTCTGATAACTAGAAGACCCCAGGGTAGTTTAAAACAATTTTCAAAGAGCAGTTCTTCAACTACCAATCATTACTTTTTAAAAAGTGTGTGTGTGTGTGTGTGTGTGTGTGTAGGCCAGAAGAAGACATTCGATCCTGTGGAACTAGAATTACAAGTGATTGTGAACTGGGAGTGCTGGGAATTGAACTCTAGTCCTCTGAAAGAGCAGCTACAGTTCTTAACTGCTGAGTCATCTCTTAGCTCCTGCTGTTTACCCTCTACAATCTTTCTCTCACTTAGGATGTAGCTCAGAGGTACTGTGTTGACTGTCACCCACAAGGCCCTGGGTTTGATTCCTAGCACTGCAAAACCAATATATTAAAAGGAAGATTCACTTCCAATGTTGGTTCCTTTTTAATAAGCATTTTTAGGTCAAACTTGCTGTGACAGTCAGTGCTGATTTCACAGCAGAGCCCTCTGTCTTCTGCAGATAAAGACTTTTGTGGTCTTAGCAGTTCTTGCCAAGCAAGTGTTCCCACCTCAGCTACACCTTCAGCCTCTTCTGCACTTTTAATTTTGAGGCAGACTCCCACTTACATTGCCCATGCTGGCTTTGAACTCACTCTGTACACAGGCAGGCCTTGAACTCTCCAGCCTCCTGCCTCAACTGCCAAGTAGCTAGGATGATTGGCCTAGTACAATTCTTTGTGTCTGCCTGCCTGTAAGCCTGCTTCTGATCCTGTCCCTGTCCCTGTCCCTCTCCCTGCCCCCACCCCATTATTCCTCTCCCACCCTGTACTGGCTGGTTTTGTGTGTCAACTTGACACAAGCTGGAGTTATCACAGAGAAAGGAGCTTCAGTTGAGAAAATGCCTCCATGAGATCCAGCGGTAAGGCATTTTCTCAGTTAGTGATCAAGGGGGGAGGGCCCCTTGTGGGTGGTGCCATCCCTGGGCTGGTAGTCTTGGGTTCTATAAGAAAGCAGGCTGAGCAAGCCAGGAGAAGCAAGCCAATAAGAAACATCCCTCCATGGCCTCTGCATCAGCTGCTGCTCCTTGACCTGCTTGAGTTCCAGTTCTGACTTCCTTTAGTGATGAACAGCAACATGGAAGTGTAAGCTCAATAAATCCTTTCCTCCCCAACTTGCATCTTGGTCATGATGTTTGTGCAGGAATAGAAACCCTGACTAGGACAAATTGGTACCAGCATAGTGGGGTATTCCTGTGACAACCTGACCATGTTTTGGGGAGGACTGTGGAAGGACTTTGGAACTTTGAGCTAGAAGATCCATTCGGTGTTAAGAGCTCTGTGGGATGTTGTGTAGGGGCTTGGAAGATAATGCTGAGAACAGTGCAGAAGATGGAGGCCTGGCTTGTGAAATCTCAGAGGGAAGATTAAAGACTCTTATCAGGGCCATTGCTAGTTTGATTTAAGATTCTGTGGTTTTGATTAGCTGGGGCTGAAGAAATCAGCTGTGATTAACAAGATACCAGAACTACTAAAGCAAAACCATTGCATTACTGGGACTATTGATGCTGGTGAGCTGAAGCTGGGAAATTAGCGGTGGTTAAGAAGAGACCAGCATCAATGAGGTGAAATCTTCTGAGAAGTGTTTTCTGAGAGCACAGAGGCTGCATTCCAGAGATAGCCAGGGTTGTAACTTGTGCTGCGGCTTGACTTGGTAATGTGTAAGAGTCACCCAGGTGGTACTGGTTTTGAAGGCATGAAGGGGTCATGAAGAACAGCTGAGGCCTGGGCACTGTGAGAGGCCGTGGAAGGCCACTGGTGAAGGTGCAGCCTCAGTTGCAATTGATGGCCCAGGACTAAAGGGGTCATGCAAAGGAGGTGAGGCTTGTTATCATGGTAAAGCCTAGTTGCAGCGGAAGACAACAGTGTTTTAGAGATACCAGTACCATGAGATGACCACCAAGAACAGCAGCAGCAGTGGAGTACAGGCATCTGGAGCCTAGAAGACAAGGTGTGTGCTACAAAGGGCAGAGCTGGAGAAGTGACTCAGGCCCTTAGAGGAATCCAGAAGATCATGAGTGGATCCCAGACATTGGACGGTTGGAGTTTTGATTATGACTGTACCTTGATATATTTTCCCTCCTGAAGAAAGAAGATATTTTAGTGGAGCCCACAGTTAAGAGACTTTGGATTTTTAAAAGACTTTGAATTTTAAGAGATTTGATGTTTAAAAGGGACTGAAATGTTAATATGTAAGAATTTGCAAAGACTGTGGGACTTTTAAAGTTAATTAGATCTTGGGGATGAATAAGAAGTAAGGGTCGAGGCTTATTGGTGATGTGTTTGTGTGTCAAGTTGACAAGGGGTCAATTGTACTGGCTGGTTTTGTGTGTCAACTTGACACAAGCTGGAGTTATCACAGAGAAAGGAGCTTCAGTTGAGAAAATGCCTCCATGAGATCCAGCTGTAAGGCATTTTCTCAATTAGTGATCAAGGGGGGAGGGCTCCTTGTGAGTGGTACCATCTGTGGGCTGGTAGTCTTGGGTTCT
>CM052720.1:6548990-6586920 GCA_028551405.1 Uromys caudimaculatus
TGTGGAAGTGTAGACTGAATAAACCCTTTCCTCCCCAACTTGCATCTTGGTCATGATGTTTGTGCAGGAATAGAAACCCTGACTAAGACACTCCCCCCTCCTTTTAGAAATAGCTGTTGATTTATTACTGTGACTTAACAGAGACTGTACTCTTAATCAAGGGCCACCGTGCACCCTGAGATGCCCATCATAAGCCAAGTGCCCGTTCATATATTCAAAATATCTGTGAAAATGAACGTAAGGATCTCACCCCTTTTCAACTTACACTCAGACATGGCACTTTGTGTCACAGCATTCCACTCCTGCCCTCCAGAACTCCCCTTTTCCTCTCATAAAGCAAAATGCATTTATTCCTTCTCTAACAACCCCCTTGGTCTTTAACATTACCACCACTACTGCAACATCTCCTCTGAGATACAAGGTAGAAATCTCTTAACTGGGAGCCTCTAGAAAAATCAAAACACAGAGCACACACTCACAATATACAATGGCACGGGGGTAAATATGTCCATTCCAAAGACTACAGAGGGAGCATAGCAAAGGTCCTCCAGACAAACAAAGCCTAAACCATCAGGGGGAGCCCCAAATCCTGCAACTCCACGCTCCGCATGGGGGACTCACTCACGATAGAATCATCTCAACGTCAGAAGGTTTCAGTGACCTAGCTGTTCTTCCCAGTACTCATACAAGCCACTGGCCCACCCAACCAACCCCAGCCAGCTCTATTCTGTACCTGTCCTTGGTGGGCATCTCCCACCCCTGACCTCTCCCGCATCCTGGGGTCTCCACTGCAATGTAAGATTCACCTTCCCAGCTTCACCCAATGGCCACTCAAGGCCTCCTGCTAGGAAATCTGACTCTGCCACACACTGCTTTCTTCATTGCTTTCTGAAACCTTCCATTGCTCCTGCATCTCTTGTGCCTGCATAAGCCCCACTGCCAAGTTCTGCTGCCAGCTTGAGATATAGTACGGGACCCCTTAGGAGTACAGCCACAGTGACTCGAATGTGCTGGCCCTGGGGAAGCATTTCCCTGGCTGACTGTCTTTGAGCTGAGAACCCCTTTATCCGCATTCTTAATTCAGTCTTTCTCCTTTCAGATGAATTAGCTTTTTTATAAGCTACAGCCTTCAGTGAGTGGACTCTTGCCTCAGTACAGGTAACAGGTTCCTTTTTCACAGTGCTAATCTTGTTAACAATTACAGCTGCCTTTGGACTTGCTCTGTTTACAACCTTCAACGGCTTTCTTGGCCAAAGAGCCCATTTTCATGTCTCCCTGCCCCGTTTGCTTCCCTATCTCGCCTCATAAGAGTAGTGAACAGAAACAGGTAGACAGACTGACTTCTATGCTGTCTTGAAAACCGGAAACTAAGCAAATTACTTTTCAGTTCCACCTCACTTGTGGTCCCAGAACCCAGGCAGAATGTGGGCAGGTTCTTGCGAGACCTCGACTCTGTGTTCCTCTCTGAAACCCCATGGGCTGAGACTGTCAGGGCTTCCTTTAGCATCTTGGCTTCCAAACTCTCCCCAGAATAGACCACAAAGTAAGCTAGAGCTTTTCTAGTTCCAAACTCTTCCATATTCTGCAAAGCAGCTCTGGAGCCCTAGGAATCACATGGTCAGGTTCATGGTAACAACAGCCCTATCTCCTCATATCAACTTCCTGTATTCATTCATTTATGCGCTGCGGTTATTAATACCTGACAAGAACAACTTAAGGGAGGGTACGTTTAGCCTCACAATTGAAGAGCACAGTCAGTCATGGTTGGGAAGAGTTGTCTTGAGGCTGGAGCAGCTGGGTGCTCCGTGTCCACAGTGAGGAATCAGGGACGGCTGAGGGCAGGAGCTAAGTTAGCTTTCTCTTCGTATGCAATCCAAGACCCAGGCCTACGAGATAGTGTTACCCTCATTCAAAGTAGGTCTTCCTTCGTCTAAACCTTTCTAGAAACGTTCTTGTTGGCACACCCAGAAGATTGTTTCCATAATGATTTTAAATCTAGTCCAGGTGACAATGGAAGATTAGCCAACACAGTTATCTAGCCCTCTAGGCAATGAAGTTAGCTGTGGACAGGAGGAGCATTCCACTGCAAAGTGGTACACAGAAGGCCCTGGAGATACAAACAACCTATATGAAGAGCTGAGACACCTCCATGGCCCCTCCGCTGGCTGTTTCACCTTCTTCATCACAGCCTCATGGTCAGCTGACCAAGAAAGAGAAGACTTGAATCCAGTTCTACACAATATGCTAGCACCACACAAACGCAGACAGCAGCGACCGCTTTCTACATATCTCTAAGACATTCCCGGTGGTCACTGGTGAATCAAAGTGCCCCCCCTGGGCAGAATTACAGGCAGAGAACCTACTGTTTGTTTTCTTTCTTGGAAAGAGTAATAACCAAAAATATCCATCCATACTGACTCATGGCTGTGGCCAAGTATTCAACTAGATAGACTTTGAAGATACATGAGTAGAAAAAATGGTAACCAAAAAGTTCTGGGAAAGAGATGGATGTGAAGAACGTGATGTTTTTGTCCCATGTGAACATTCACCGAAAGGTGCCCTCGGAAGTATTTAAATAACCAAGAAAGCTGATGCCCCATCTTGTGAAGCTCAGACAGATTCTTACACTATCCATCCCTAGCACTGACTGATGAGTTTCAAAGTAGCCAAAGGATCAGGAGCTCAGAAACACGGTCCTGGATGCCACCCTGGCCAGAGCCATTGTCCAGTGCTCATTCTGCTGCAGCAAAGGCCAACACTCCGTCCCTCACAGTCACCGTTCCGCAGGCTGGCCAGCCCTTCACCCGTGGGAAGGTTAATTATGTTGAGTCTCTTCCATCACAGGAGAGGCAGCTGCGTTTGGTTCGAACTTGAATACATAAGTTATTCAAGATGTGCATTTGCTTTCTCTGCATGCAGTGCTCTGACTAGATTGTCACCCATCCTGTGTCCCCTCTCGTGGTTGT
Source organism: Uromys caudimaculatus (assembly GCA_028551405.1). Lineage (NCBI taxonomy): Eukaryota > Metazoa > Chordata > Mammalia > Rodentia > Muridae > Uromys > Uromys caudimaculatus. The sequence continues at coordinate 6,551,957 of CM052720.1, forward strand.
CCACACAGCAGTCCTTCTCACTAAGGAGCCTACTTTACAGCCATTGATGTGTGACAGTGGGCTCACGGTCAAGAATTAGTTGATCTGATCAAATTCCCTATTATCCTGAAGCAGCTGGCCTACCAGAAGAAAAAATCCTTTGAAAATGTATTGATATGCCGGGCAGTGGTGGCGCATGCCTTTAATCCCAGCACTTGGGAGGCAGAGGCAGGCGGATTTCTGAGTTCGAGGCCAGCCTGGTCTACAGAGTGAGTTCCAGGACAGCCAGAGCTGCACAGAGAAACCCTGTCTCGAAAAACCAAAAAAAAAAAAAAAAAGAAAGAAAGAAAGAAAGAAAAAAGAAAATGTATTGATATACCAACTAGAGGCAAAACCTTTCAGGGGCTGTGTCCTCCCGGAAGCTATGCGTGCTCTAGGTATGGTGCCATTTCTCCAATGGGTCTCCCGGGACCCAGAATCAAGGATGGAAATGCCATAGGCACCACTATTACTCCTAGTGATCCACTAGCAAAAAAATGTACTTCCTGTCTAAGATCTCAAGCTCTGCACATCTACAGGTCTTGATTCTAAAGAAAGAATAATTCCAACCAAACTAGGGCCTAGTTCAGTGATCCAGGATGTCCTTGCACCTGTGAGGCCTTAGGTTCCATCCCCAACAATGCAAGTAACAATAAAAAGAGAAACGAGGAAGAAGGACGAGGAAGAGGAAGCTTCCTTCCATCAGGAGACACAGCTACGATCCCATTGAAGGAAGAGTTGAGACAGCCTCCAGTCCCTTAGAGATCCTCAGGCCTCTGCATCAAAATATGAGCAAAAGGCTAGTTCTAGTCAACAATGATCCTGGTTACCAAGGAGAAATTAGGTTGCTACTATACAAGGGAAGTTAAGGCAAACCACGCTTGAAGAACACATCTCTAAACCAAGCACAGTTGCCAAACACCTTAATCCTACTCCCTGGGAGGCTGAGGCAGGAAGAGGCCAGAGGCCATAAGTTACAGACTAGCCTGGGAAGTGAAACATTGTCTCCAAAAATGGAAGGGATGAAAGAAAGAAAGGGGGGAGGGGGGAGGAAGAGGGGAGAGAAAGGGAGGTGAAGAGGGGCGAGGAGGGAAGATTTTAGGGATTCTCTTACCACTACCATACTCCGTGATTCAAGTCACCAGACAGCTACAACAAACTTCAAATGAAAGCTTGGGTCACTCTGCCCATGTAAGACCCACAACTAGATGAAGTGCTTTCAGACAGAAAGGAACCCCCCCCCCCATTGGTAAAGCAGAAAAAAGCTGGAAATACTAGCAGCAGCCAGGTGATCCCTAGATCAACTGACAAGATTTATTAATAATTTTCAATAACAGCTAACACAAATCACATGATCCTAAGAGTGAACACAAGCCAGGCATGGTGACACACATCTGTAACTCTAGCTCTCAGGAAACAGAGGTTCATGAGTTCAAGGCCAGCCCAGGCTACTTAGTACGCTAAAGACCAGCCTAAGCCACATAGCAAGACCCTCTATCGAAAAAAACAAAAAAAACAAAAAAAAAAAAAAACAAAGAAAAGCTGTGCGTGACGGCACAATCCAACAGCTCAGGAGACTGAGGCAAGATCACCCTACATTTGAGACCAGTCTCGGCTACACACAGAACAAGACAGTTTCCAAAACAAAACAAACAGACAATTAAACCGAAGGAGGACAGGAATGAACACTCCCACTTTTGAGAAGTGCTTCTGTTTGTGAGCAAGACACTTCCATGCTAGAGCGAGAGGCTATTGTTCATCTGGAGACAAAACATGCTTCAGTGATCTAAGACAGTGAACTGTGGTGACCAGTTTACATGTCAATTTAAGTAGTCCTCAGTTACTCCAACACCAACATAGTACACTTCCTGTGGCGTGGGGCAATCTGTAGATACCATTGAAGAGTGCTCCAGATCACCTAAGCCTTCAAGGGCAGACCTGACGTTTCTTACAGAAATCCACCTAAGGACAGCAATTTCCAGCCGGCCCTTTCTAGTGGTCCCTGAATCACAGTAACGACATTGGGAGTCCAGGAATGTGTTTAGTGTGTGGAAGAACCAGGAGGAAGCAGCCAATTTAGGAAGCCGAAGTGATGCATAGATGCTGTCCGTGCCACGAGAATTTCCCCTCATTCTCCCACCACCACCTGTCCTTCTGTCAGAGTCTAAGGTTCAAGGCCATTATGAGATCTCAATCCGTGGTCCCAGAGCCCTGCCCTACTGGTGTTGTCCTAAGAACCCTGCCTGGCAACACATAGACACCTCTCATCTCAATGGCTTTCTCACCATCAGTCATGGGCACCTTGGCACACAGCTGCCTCAGTGGCGGAGCAAGTAGGTATGCAGCCTTAAAGGCTTAAAGATGTCAACCAGAGGCAGGCGTGGCGGCCTTTATTCCTAGCACTTGGGAGGAAACCAAATCTGCTGTTAGCTGACCTTTCAAAAAATAGACTGTGTAATGTTCGGTTAGTAGGACAAGATATATCCCATAATAACAGTCATGTTCACCCATAATTATTGCTCAAGAAATACTTTAAACTCAACAGACTGGGGGCTGGAGAGATGGCTCAGCGGTTAAGAGCACTGACTGCCCTTCCAGAGGTCCTGAGTTCAGTTCCCAGCAACCACACGGTGGCTCACAACCATCTGTAATGGGATCCGATGCCCTCTTCTGGTGTGTCTGAAGATAGCAAGTGTATCCATAGACATAAAATAAGTAATAAATCTTAAAAAAATAAAATAAAAATAAATTCAACAGACTTCTCTTTCAGTCATTTCTTTTATTTACAGTTTGTGTTCAATGCAAATCAATTCCATAACATGAGAAGTTACTATGAATCAAAGCATAAATACACAAACACAATATACAATCAAATAGATGTACAGAGTTTGGGTAAGAAGCAAGGGGTGTTCATTCACACACACAGTAGCTCCAGGTCTGTGAGGTCTCCTTCTTCCCGGGTAGGTTTCTACAGATGGAGAAAATGATTCTGGTTATCAAGACTACTGTGGCCATGTTAGATCCCAGAATGAGTTAAGCATCAGTGTGTGACCATGCGAACAAAAGAGATTTTTCAGGAAATGTCTATGTTTTAGAAGGTATGTGTGTGTGTGTATCAAGGAAATTGGAAAAAAAAAAAACTTACGGTCGAATCAAACCCCCTTTCAGGCACAAGACCAATGTCAAACTATCTAAAAATATGAACGGATAACCAAAGTATTCCAAACGTGGCTATTCTCATCTGTGGTTTTGTTTTCCTCTTTTTAAAAAAAAAAAAAAAAAAGTATTTACAGAAACCGTATAAAAGCCTTTGTGAATTCAAGGAGAGTCAGCATCCAGTTTTCACATCCCAAACGCTGCATTTACAGTTTTGGCTCCTTTGCATATTTGCCTGTAGAATTTCAAGACTCATAATTTTTGCCTTGCTAACAACAGACCACACTTTAAATTATGAAAAGCTCTCAACGCGCCAAAATAAAAGGCAGCATTTTGAAATGAGCCAAGGTCAACACAGTTCTGCTCTCTGGAACCAGTTTACTTAATTAAGTGAATTGGGTACTCATGGGGAGTGAGGGAAAGACAACGGGAAAGGTCTACTGTTCGACTTTTGAAATCAGATTTATTCCGTGGTGGCTGGATGTGGGGGCGGGTTCCAATCCATCACTGCCTGGCACATGTCAATTACTAATAAAGGTCAAATACAATGTCAGACCTAAAGCCACAGAAGAAGGGTGGAAAACGTTCAATTCCAAAGAGAACAGTCATAGTTCAACAATGTGGGACTTTACCCAGGGCTTAGCATATTAAATTAGTAGTAACAGAACAACACATCGGGAATTTAAAGTAACGCCTGGCAGTTCCTTCCAACATATACATAAATAGCATCAGAGAAGCCTTTGAATATCACCTAACTGTGTAATGGCCTTATATTATAGGTTGAATGAACCAATGAAAAAAATGGATCTCCGTTCCACACCCCATCCTTATCTCTACGTCAAACCTATGCCCGATTTCAAGGAGAGAGTTATAAGTGTCCACATTTCTTAAGCCACATTCAGGGAAATCACGGTCAATTTTGGAGGCAGTCTTCATCTTGGAACGGAAAACTCCAGCAGACTCGATATTGGCATCTTTCTGCTCTCAAACCCTTCACGCATCCTTTAAACCGGTCAAATCTCGAATTCTCAGCGTTTTCTGTTGAGGTATGGATGGAAACAGCCGATTCTAGGTGGACCTGCTTCTTCCTGGTCACACTGGACTTGTGATTGCCGTATGGGGTGGGTCTGGAAGATGGGGAAGTAGAGACGTTTGCTGGACTGAGTCTCTAACAGTAGAGATGTAGGAGAGAGAGAGAGAGGGCCAGGAGACCGGCTGTGGACTGCAGGGAGCTGCCACCCGCTCTAGTGGTAGCATTAGTTGGATTTGGGGCAGTAGAGACATTCTGGTTCCCGGAAAACGGTGCAATAGATGTTTGGTTGCAATAAATCTAAAATACATAAGGAAAAAGAAATCACAGATAGAGTTTCAGAACCATCCACAGCTAACTCCATTTGTGCTGTGTAATACATTCAAGCAGGTAATAGTCTCTGTGGCTGCAGGAGAAGAAGTCAAACTCTGGGCCTTAGGGACACTAAGTATTCATGCTCCACCACTGAACCACATCCTGAGATTTCCCACATTGCTCCCTTAGTCACATTTTAAATTCTAATTTCTTGGAATCATTCTCACTTGAGAGTTCACCAAAACGATTCTCTTTAGTTTTAAAACCACCTCCACGGACACCTAAAGGATGCAAATAGTAACAACAAAAGTTCTTGAAACCCAATGTGCTGAAAGCAGAGGCAGAAGAGTCAGGAGTTCAGGGCTAGCCTTGGCTACATGAGACCATCTGTCTCAAAAAAAAAAAAAAAAAAAAAAAAGAAGAGTTCTCCAGACTACATCACTGCCAAGAGCATGACAGTTTCTAGCTCTGCACAGTGTAATAAAGTGTCTGCTTAATCTAGTTTCAGATATTATATGGATTGGCCAGCATTGCAGGCAAGGTTTCCTGTTTCCCTAGACAAGGGGGTATTTTAAAGTTGCTTAAAATTTTTGATCTTTAAAATACTGTAATCGAGCCAGGTCAGTGGTTCTGATCTGTAACCCTAGCACCAGAGAATGAAACCCAAGAGATCTAGACCTTGAGGCCAGCCTGGGTTTTATGCCTAGACTCTGTCTCAAGAAAATAAAACCTGGGCTAGAGAGATGGCTCAGAGGTTAAGAGCACCGGCTGCTCTTCCAGAGGTTCTTAGTTCAAATCCCAGCAACCACATGGTGGCTCACAACCATCTGTAATGAGATTTGATGAAAGAAAGAAAGGAAATGTATGTGTGGCCAAGAATTGTGGCACACATCTTTAATCCTGGCACTGAAAAGGAGGCAGAGGCAGGCAGGTCTCTCTATGGTCTACAAAAAACAAAAACAACAACAACAAAAAAAACAGCCCAGTCAGCACTACATAGTGGGGCTTATCTCAAAAACAATCAAAATCTTGTATGTGTTGTGGGGGCGTTGGGGATGTGTGTCTGCACACATTTGTCACACTTGCATGGTGACTGAGATCTAGGAGTTTGTTGGGTCACAGTTCATCCTGGTGTGCTGAGCCTCTGGCTTCACACAGCCTGGGAAATATTACCTTAAGGAAACATTTAAAACTTCAAAGCACATCGGGTATCCTATCTGGTCCTTTGAAATCTTGAAATTATAACCCTTCCCAAAACCCAATTGTCTTAAATTGAAAAACGGGAGCTGACCACCTAAGGATGTAGCTCAGGAGCAGAACGTTTGCTAGTAGGTACAGGCTCTTGGACTGGACCGCCAGCATCAGAAATGAATAATAGCAATGATTAATTTCATCTGAATTTCAAAAAATATTGGAGAGTCCTTGCTCTGTGGCAGAAGGATTTCAGTTAAAACTTCCTCCCTTCACATAAGGTAGGGTTTGTAGTTAAATTTCACTAGCTCATTGCCTGGTGACTAGCTAGACGCTGTGGCCAAGAGACGCTGTGGCGGAGAACCAAGGCTTCCCCTGTGTCCCAGCAACCTAGTGGCACATCCACCGCTGGTTTTGCAAGCCATGAAATGCACAGTCCAGCGGCGAGGCACGTGATACTCTCCTTTGTCACGGAACAAAGGCTGATCCGAGTTTTCAGCCCTCACTGAAAGGAGGGTTTGCCAGGGCTTGCTAGAGCTTCCGATTACAAGCAGGAGGGAGGGCGACGTGGCACCTAGAATCTAGCCACACGTACTTTCGGCCGCCCCGTGATCCAAAGATAAGCCCTCCTACATCAGCAGTAGCTCCTTTTGTTCTACGGTCGTAAGTCCATTAAGCAAATATTGACTAAAGAAATGTGCAAATTGTACCCAAAGCAGACTACCCACACCAAAATCCCAATTCAGTCAATTATATTTACTGGGTGCCTACTGTGTGTGAGACAGAGCCTTGTCCTATCAGGAAGTGACATTCGCACAAAAAGAAAAGCATTAATACGCTAAGTTGTTTAAAACAGGGAGCCTGTCTTGAGGTACCCGAAAGTAACCGTTCTTTATTTATACAAAGAGCTTTTAGTACAGCAGGTGACAAAAAAACTAAATAATAATAATAATAAAGAAAAAGGAGCCCAATGCGTCAATCTGAGTCTGGAGGCCCTCTCCAATACCATCAACAAATTTTTACACGTTAATTATTAAATCGCCATTAAACCGTTTTTCTCCACCAAGCTCGCTAGATTTGCTTAACCAACACCTCCTCTCAACATTTCTATGAGGTAGGGTGTTGGGGAGAAGGGAATCTGAGAGAGACCAACCAGTTTCACGAGGCCGAGCCCCTCCTAGATTGGGGGGAAGGGGGGGTCGGGAGGACTGAGAAAGGCCCCGGGGCACAGTCAACCCACAGCGAGAAGACAATGGGGGTACAGTAACCCTGCCTGAGATGGGGAAGACGAAGCGCGCTCCAAGCTCTTGGGCAGCTCTCCCAGGTGAGCCCGGAGTCTGGATCTCTAGGGACCAAAAACCCGGCGCGCCCAACTTTTCAGGGGCGAAGCCCGAGGGACATCCTTAAGCGAACCAAAGGCTGTGGAAATCCACCGTCTGCTCCTCTGAGTCCCGCCCCGGTCTCCCAGGCTCAGCTCCAGGTCTCATTCTGGGCGCGGCGCCTTCACCCTTTCGCTAAGGCAGCTAGAGCAGCGCCACCCATGGTGTTGGGGGGCGAGATCTGTACCCGGGACAAATCCAAGAGAGGAAGGGGCTGTGGACTAGGACAAAGCCTGACGGAGAATCGGGACACTAAAGTCCTGCCCTCCGTCTCTATAGTGCCCGTGGGTCTAGGCCAGATGGGGCTAAGGTGGCCAAGGATGGGGTGCGGGGTCGCACCGCGGGAGTTGGTGGCGTTAGCAGGTCCCTAGCTAAGCTTCAGAACTGAGGACTCAGGTGGGAGATAGAGCCACAACCAGCTTCCTGGGCGATCTCCAAACCAGTTTGGACGGTGGAGGATGGGCGTGTGCCACGCTCCCCCGAAAGGGACCGTCCCCTCTCTTTGTGTGGTTCGCAGGGAGCGCGAAGACCCTCTGTGGGAAGGGAGGGGGCGCTCTCTCGAGGAAATCCACACCACGAGTTCCCCAAGTCAGCTACACAAAATTCTCTCCCTACCCCAGTGCGTGGCCAGAGGTAGGGATTTCACCCCCCTACACACACACACACACACACACACACACACACACACACACACACACACACACGCTCCCAGTGCCACACCGAGAGCAGGGTCTCACCTGCGTGGGTAAGAGCAGTGCCAGAAGCAGCAACCCCAGCCCTAGCCTGACCACCATCGCTTTGCCCATGTCCGCTCCGTCGGCGCGCGGCGCGACTCTCTGGATGCTCGGTGCGTGGAGATCTGCTCGGCTCGCGCGGGCGCAGGCAAGGTGGGGAGCGCGGCCGGCCGGCGGGACCTTATATACCGGGACAGCCACAATAGCCGTGACGTGCGGCGCCCGCCCACCCGTGCTCTCCTCCTCCCCCGCCGCCTCCCCGCACCCCCACCCCCCTGCGCGGCTCTGGCGCCCCTCCCCCCGCCGCCCGCCCCGGGCCCCGGGTGACTTGGGATGTCCCAGGGCGGCCAGCGCGGCAGGTGGGCGGACGCCCCGGGCTCTGGCACAGCTAGGGTTTCCCGGGGCGGGCTGCGTGCACAGGCGCGGGCGACTCCCACACGGGACCCGGGGCGAGCACACGAACCACACACGCCGCCCGGCCCAAGTTTCCTTTGTTTCCCCGGCCCTGCCATCTTACCCCCGAACACGAAAAGTCGAAGCCGCGGGCGCCGCGCAGACTGCGCGGAGCTCGGGGTTGGGTTTTCTCAAGGGCCCGTTGCTTGGGGGAACTGGGCGGGCTTGGGGCAGGTCCCTGGGCCGTGGCGCGCGGGTTGGACGACCAGACCCGGCGCCGCCTCGCGCTGTCCCTTGGCGGCTGCACGGCAGGGATCGTAGGGACCCCGGGCCCCAGCCGTGAGTACGCTCGGCTGGGCGGCTGCCCCTCGCTCGGCTGCTTGCTTTGTGTTTTGAGCTCGTCTAGGGCTGCATCCAGCAGAGCGCACCCGGACATACCCTCGCAGCATCCACCCGGACCTAGGGAACAGCCGGCTGCGCATCGCCATGGAGTGGGACATTGCCAGGGACTGGGTTTCGGTCCCAAAACTCTCCACGTTTCCGGGGACGCGCTTGTTCTGCCTCTGTGGCACAGTACTTGCTCAGCGTTCGAACGCTTTCGTGTTCAAGCCATCTTCCCCCATAGTTACAGTTTAGTAATTTGACAAACCGATGCAAAAAGAAGAGTCACCCGACTGTACATTTTAATGGGACCTCTCTTTCGACCCTTCTTTTGTGAAAACTTCAAAGCAAATTTTGAAATAATTTAGTGGTAGAATATTTTTAATTTTTAAATCAGAGGGTTTAGGACCTTCCTATTTAAAGTTTAGCCCACGTGTTTTACAGACCTTAAAGCAAAACAAAACAAACCTAGCAACGGTGGAAATTTGTTTACATTTCAATTTTTTCAGAACAGCCTCGTAAAAACAAAGTTTTATGGGAGCAAGCTGACAATGGACTCCATAGTCGTTGGTTTGTGGCTGCGTTCGCCTGAGCCTTACCGGGTCAGCCACAGCCGCTCAGTAACTTTCCACGTGTGCTTGGGCACACAAGAATTTTTGTATAGCGCCAGTGAACTTTCCTGTTTAACAGTTACCACACTGTATAGAAAGGTCGTTCTGTGCCCGGCTTCGGCGCTCCTCTCCCAGGGTGGCGCAAGGACTGACTCAATAGCGCCTAATCCCAAGGGCGCCGCCGTCTTCAGAGCTTCTCCCAGACAGGCTATGGGACTCCCGGAGTTACTCCTGGCTTCCATTTGTTTTTTGCCAAGGGTTTGTTTTTTCTGCCCCTCACCTCAGCTCGCCAGTCCTCCCCCTCTTTGCTCTGACTTCGTCTCCTTCCCCTTTCTTGGTATTAGCTTAAGGAAATGTGCCGTGGTTAACGATACAGCCTCTGGAGCCAGGTGTGCAGGCTCAAAGGCTGTGAGACAGTTTTTCTACTCTGGACAAAAAGCTGGGGCTTCTTCCTCTGTAAAACCGAGACGATGGTGATACTGTAACCGATGTGTTATTAAGTAATTCTTTTACCCCAGCTGTGGCAGTGCATGCCTAGAAACCAAGCTCTCAGAAGGTGCAGGCAGGAAGATCACTGCAAGTTCAAGGCTAGCCTGGTCTACATGAGCAAGTTCCAGGCTATCCAGGGTTACAAAGCAAGACCCAATCTCAAAACAAACAACAAAGGACTGTTGTGTATGTAAGTGCTCCAGTGCCTACCTCTTAGCTCTCTCCCTTGGCATTTGCTCCTTGGCTGGAGGTAGCAGGAAACAGAAAACATGTACCTTCCCTGTTTACCTCTCTGGGAGATTTGAAAGAAACAGCAAGCCGAGCCAAAGCCCCAAACTGATGAGGTGTACAGGACTCATCTCCGTAGAATTCAGAGCAAGGCCCAGAAGCTCCCCTGGAACTTCCTGTGCTTACGGGATGCTGGCCATTCTGTGCCCAGAAGGGGTGTCCTGACCTATGACCCATCAAGCCTCGAGTCTAAGACTCCAGAGGCTCTGCTTGGAGCTGGCTGTTGGTGCTGCCTGCTCCTCCAGCTTTCTGGGCTTGCTTTTCTCTTACCCAGTGACAAACGCAAGCAGCTACTAAGAGGAATCTTAACACTTATTTCGGTTTTTCTTCAGAAAAATGTCCAATTTACATTTTATGGGGAAGCTGTAGCATGGAGTGGTTTTGAAACTGATTATTCATATATGAATCTGTGTGTGAAAGGCGGTAACTACTAAGGTCAGTTTTCTTCTTCCTTTTTTTTTTTTTTTTTCTCTCTTTTTCATGAAATTGTCTGTGTTCTTTCTTGTTGCTGTTTGACAGTCCCTGTGTAGCTTGGGCTGGCCTTGAACTCTGAATCCTTCCACCTCAGCCTCCAGAACACTGGGGGAATCACAGCATTCTGGACATGTTGGATGTTGGTCCTGTCCTGAATAAAACTGTAATGGCAAGGCATACAGTTCCTCTGTGCTCAGAGGAGAGGAAGGCTGGCCACCAGACAGATGCAACACTCAAGAGACCCTGGGTCCAGCCTGTTCGCCAGTTCCTAAGATCCTGTCTGACTTCTGATGGGCTTGCCCACCTTCCAACACCTAGAGTACAACAGCTGGTGGGTGGACCTGTGTGCAAGCTGCCTCTGCTGTTGCCATGGGCATTTTTCTGTGGCTCCTAAATCATGCTCCGTTTCCTCCCGAGCGTCCTTGTATATGGTCTGTCTGTCTGTCTTTCTTTTCTCTCCCTGCTCCATTTATTTATTTACTTACTTACTTGTTACTTATTATGTTTGGGGAGAGGGAGGGGTGTCTACATGCGCCACAGCACACATGTGAAGGTCAGAGGAGTGTGTTCTCTTTCTACCATGTGGGTTTCAGGCTCAATGGTGAGCACCTCTTCCTGTCAAGCCTTCTGTGTGGCTTTGTGGCCTAAAACGCCCCCGTGTGGCATCCTGTTGGTGCATCTGTGAGGTCAACAAAACAGATGGTATCAGGGTTTTTTGTTTGTTTTGTTGGTTGGTTTTTCAAAACAGGGTTTCTCTGTGTAGCCCTGGCTGTCCTGGAACTCACTCTGTAGACCAGGCTGGCCTCGAACTCAGAAATCCTCCTGCCTCTGCCTCCCAAGTGCTGGGATTAAAGGCATTCGCCACCATGGCCCGGTGGTATCGGGTTTTTATTCTGAGAAACAGAGATGTTAAGAAACTTGGCCGCAGCCACTGAGCCAGTTATGATGCCACCTCTAACGTTACAAAGTTTCCTGACCCAGGTTTCAAGTCCTTTCTGCTTTGCTGAAAAGAACGGGAGTCAGGGTGGAGAACTGGCCTAACATATACAAGGCCGTGGGTTCAATCGTAGTATTGGCAATTTAAAAAGAAAGAAGGAAAGGAAAGAGACAGACAGACAGACAGACAGACAGACTAAGGAAAGAGGATTATAAGGTCAATTCTAACCTGGAATCTTAGCAAGACCTGTCTCAAAATAGTAATGAAACAGCTGGGGATACAGCGAGGTGTAGACCGTTTGCGGAGCATGTACAAGGCCCTGGGTTCAATCCCCAGGACGTGGGAGTGGGGGCAGGAATGCAGAGGCTATGCCCACCTCATGTCTTCTCCACTTAGCACTCAATATTGGATAAGTGGACTAACATTAAAGAATAAGGTTAATTTGCGTTTTGATTTTAAAAAAATAAGTCTTATTTTTAGGAAAATAGAAGATTAAATACAGAGCTAAATTATTTGACATTTTTAGCAAAATGGATGTGAAGTAAGATATTAATACAATACAGTATACTTCCTGGGCTTTATTGTGCAAACAGTGCCTGAAATAATCACATTTAATTAAAATTCCCTTCTATTTAATGACGCTGAGTTTACAATACTTCTTTCTTTTTTATTTCTAGGCTCCCTGCACTTAGCTGGCATTCAGTTCTTCAGCTTATCTTGGTCTTTTAGGCAATCTTTCTTCCTCCCTTTCACCAGCCCCAAGCCTGGAGGCAGGGGAAGTGACAAAGTGGGTTAGTATTCTGGCTAATGTGGTCCTAAGTCCCTGCTGAAGCCTGTTCAATCTGCTGGTGGAGTCTCCTGGACACTCTGTGGGGATGTGCTGCCCTCTGGTGGCCACAAAGGTTGTTAGCGCTCATTGTCAAATAAGTAAGTGGATGGATGGATGGATGGATGGATGGATGGATGGATGGATGGATGGATGGATAAATGATGATAGATACATAGATGATAGATAGATAGATAGATAGATAGATAGATAGATAGATAGATAGATAGATAGATAGATAGATAGATAGATACATAGATACATAGATACATAGATAGATACATAGATACATAAATACATAGATACATAGATAGATACATAGATAGATACATAGATAGATACATAGATAGATACATAGATAGATACATAGATAGATACATAGATACATAGATACATAGATACATAGATAGATACATAAGATAGATACATAGATAGATACATAGATAGATACATAGACAGATGGTTAAAATATTTTCCATCTGACGAAAAGCCCTGAATTTATTTTCCTCAGGAAGTTAATAACCACATTGAGTTTCTTTTGGAGTTAGATTTTTTTCTCCTGTAGCTTTTTTTTTTTTTTTCAATTTCTCCCAGATCATCAGCTTCACCCAACAAGAAAACAACTGTAACTAGAAACAGTCCAGACTATTTTTCGATGCAAATTGAGTAAGGTGGCCCAGGCTGAAGTGTGGTGTGGAAGTGTTCCTATTGTTTAAGGCAATTAAATGAAAAGAAGGGACCCTCTAAATGCCTTTGGCCATAACTGAGTTCAGAGTTTTAGGAACTGCTGTACTTGAGGGACCTGAGAAAAAGCTTCTTGATCTGTAGGAAAGGGTGCATCTATTGGTGATAATATTGCATGTCCCCCTCTGGCATTCTAATTAGTCGAAAGATAACCTTGGGCAGTCGGGTGGTGGCGAACCCTTTAACCCCAGCACTTGGGAGGCAGAGGCAGGTGAATCTCTGAGTTCGAGGCCAGCCTGGTCAGCAGAGTGAGTTCCAGGACAGCCAGGGCTACACAAAAAACCGTGTCTCAAAACATCAACTACACTAAAACTGACTTGTCCAAAGATTAATGTGCAATGATTAGTCGCTGTTCAGTAACAGACTGAAAATCACTTAATTATCCAAAAACTGAGACCTAGCTAAAGAAGTGAACATATCTATACTATTAAATAATATAAAGTCACTAAAGTGTGCAAAAGAACATTATATTCTTTTATATACTATATGTATTATGTGTAAATACATATATACTATACGTATATGTATGTATATGTGTTACATGAAGAAATCTCTATGGTAAATTCATAACCTATTTTATTTCTACATGTGTTTATTTATTTACTGGGCGAGGGAACATGTGGATGCAGAGAACAGCTTACTTTCTTTCAAACTCAGGGTCATCAGGCACCCGAACCCTGATGGACTCTAGATGACTCTGTTTTCCCAGAGAGTTTATCTTGTGTTGGCCAGTTACTCCTGAACACAGGGCCTTCCCTGGAGGGTATGTTTTATTATTTTATGTGAATGGGTGGGTTTTTGGGTTTTTTTGGGTTTTTTGGTGTTTTGTTTGTTTGTTTGTTTGTTTGTTTGTTTGTTTTTGTTGTTTTTTGGGTTTTTTTTGTTTTTTGTTTTTTTTTTTTTTGAGACAGGGTTTCTCTGTGTAGCCCTGGCTGTCCTGGAACTTACTGTGTAGACCAGGCTGGCCTCAAACTCAGAAATCTGCCTACCTCTGCCTCCCAAGTGCTGGGATTAAAGGCATGTGCCACCACTGCCCAGTGTGAATGAGTGTTTTATCTGCATGTATGTCTGTGCACTACACGGGCGCAATGCCCAAGGAAGCCAGAGGGTTCAGAATCCCACAGAGCTGGAGATGGTTGTGAGCAAACCTGGATCCTCTGGAAGAGGAGCCAGTGCTCTTAACTGCTGAGTCATCTCTCCACTCCCAAACATTTTCTCTTTCTTTTTCTTCTTCTTTTTCTTTTTCTGTTTTTAAACAGGGTCTCATGTGCTCTAGATAACTTTGACTTATAGCTAAAGATGATATTAAACTTTGTTTATTTATCTGTTTGTTTGTTTTGTTTTTTGAGCGGGATTTTTCTCTATGTACTCCTGACTTTCCTGGAACTCAGTATGAAGTCCAGTCTGGCCCTGAACTCACGGAAATCCACCTTCCTCTTCCTCTCAAGTGCTAGGAATAAAAGCATGCAAAAAATAAGATCCAGGGCTGGAGAGATGGCTCAGTGGTTAAGAGCACTGGTTTCTCTTCCAGAGGTCCTGAGTTCAACTCCCAGCAACCACCTAGTGGTGAACAACCATCTGTAATGGGATCTAATGCTCTCTTCTGGTATTCAGGTGTACATGTAGATAGAGTACTCATACGATAAGTGTACTGGCTGGTTTTGTGTCAACTTGACACAAGCTGGAGTTATCACAGAGAAAGGAGCTTCAGGTGAGGAAATGCCTCCATGAGATCCAGCTGTAAGGCATTTTCTCAATGAGTGATCAAGGGGGGAGGGCCCCTTGTGGGTGGTACCATCTGTGGGCTGGTAGTCTTGGGTTCTATAAGAAAGCCAGCTGAGCAAGCCAGGAGAGGCAAGCAAGCCAGTAAGGAACATCCCTCCATGGCCTCTGTACCAGCTTCTGCTTCCTGACCTGCTTGAGTTCCAGTCCTGACTTCCTTTGGTGATGAACAGCAGTGTGGAAGTGTAAGCTGAATAAACCCTTTCCTCCCCAACTTGTATCTTGGTCATGATGTTTTGTGCAGGAATAGAAACCCTTACTAAGACAATAAATAAATATTTTTTTTTTAAAAAAATAGTAAGATCTGGAGTTGAAGAGATGGTTCAGTTGTTCAGATTGCTGGTTGCTCTTCCAGAGGACCCAGGTTCAATTTGCAACACCTACATGGTAGCTGACAAGCTTCTGTTACTCTAGGTCATGGGCCTCTGACACGCTGTCCCCGTCTCCGTGGGCACGAGGCATACAAGTGGTACATAGACAACATATATACAGACAAAACACCCATACACATCAAAAAAATAAATAAAGTTTTTAAACCTTAAAGTACAAGAGTCTTATTTCAGCCCTCAGAAGATTGAGGCATGACCTCAGTGCCAGAATGGGCTACAGACAGAATGCAGGAGTTCATTAGCCAGCCAACCAAGCTGAAATGGCAAGGTTCAGTGCCAGACTCTGGCTCAAGGGAATAATAAGATAAAGACTGATAAAGGGAGAAGATAGATACCTAACCTCCAGCCTCTGCAAAACTGGTATACAGGCATACGACCTCAAAAAATAAAAATTATGTTGTGGGTTCCTCTGGCGCTGTTTGTGTTCTGATGTTAATTCTGGTTCCTCAAGAGGGGCTGCCCCAACAAGGAGTGGATCACATACTCAGGTGATGTCATGTGAACCTTCCCCCCATTTTAACTGGTCAAATAAAGGCGAGAGCCTATGACTGGGCAGCAGAGGGGAAAGTGGGGCTGGAGGTTCTAGAGAGTGGGGAAAGGGTAGAAAACGAGAGAGGAAAAAGACAAGAGCAAAAAGAGGTTACAAAAAGATAGAACAAAACCACATGGCCTAGAGATGCCACAAATAACAAGAGATCTCATAGCTGGGGAATAGATTAGTGGTATATCTGCACAATCCAGGCATATAGCTTATAAATATTATAACTAAGTTGTGTGTTTTTGCATAAGCATATTGGGGTTGGAGATTTACTATAACAAACTGGCGCCCAGCGTGGGGCTTAGAACCCAATTAACCTGATAGAAAAGTCCACTGCCCTCCCCGGACCCCCGAATAAACGGCTGGGGTAATGATCTAAGGCCACAACAATAAACAGATTAAAAGCTGACTGGGTCTGAGGAGTCTTTGAGGAGAGCTATAGAGAGGCTCCCTCCCAAGCCCCAGGCAGACAGCTACTAGCCCGGGGCAGCACCTCAGCCTGGAGCTGGGACTTGGGCAGCTCCTGTGTCAGATTCACTGGGCCTAGGGAGGGACAGGGGACCCTAGAGCACAACTGCCTTCGAGGTAGTTTTTTGGCAGACACAGTGAGCTGATTGGGGCATCTACGCCTGAGGGAGCTTTTCCCCACTCGCTCCCCTGTATCCCCAGAATCTACACAGGACACAGGTCAGCCAGACCCACTCTCGTGCACTATAGGCTGCCTGAGATCAGTGCACATGCTGCCAGCTGCAACCCAAACAAAAGGCAGAGAGTGGGCTCAGAAGCACAGAAGCCATGGGTTTTTCTACAGTCAGCCCCTCCCCATGAATAAAAAAATCAGAGAGGACTACAATGTCTTAAATCAAACAGTGGAAAGAGACAAAGATACAAAAGACTCCAGATCAGATAATAAAAATTATATATATAATACGTAAAGATGAAAAACAGTAAATATCTCCTTTAGGGCTTTATGCGATGATATTTTGAATGGTTCAACAGGGTCTTTTTAAAGGAAATAGACACCTTGTCATTTGTCGTCACTACAATATTTATTCTCTTGATTTATTCTCAAAAGACAGGGTCCTAGATAAAAAAAAGTACGTGCCTTTAAAAAAGGATTAGAGGAAACACTGGGATTAGCTAGGAAATAGATTAGTGTAATGGTAAATCTGCCCAATCTAGACATACGGCTTATAAATATTATACCTAAGTTATGTGTTTTTGCACGGGTGTATTGGGTTGGAGATTTACTACAACATTTTTAAAAACAGGAACCATGCTGGGGATAAAGTTCAGTTGGAAGAGTGCTTGCCTAGCAAGCAGGAAGCCCTGGGATCTATTCCTCAAAATGGATACAGCTAGGCTAGTGGAGCAGGCCTCAACAACTCCCAGCACTTGGGAGGCAGAGGCAGGAAGATATCCTGAGTTCAAGGCCAGCAGTGCATTCTGTGATCTTGGCCTCTCCAACTCACACAAAGCACATTTAGAGGAAGCCCAATTTCTCTTCCCTGTGGCATCAGGATTTCCTTCCCAGCCTGCCTCGGGAGCTGTCCATCTGTGACTCAGGGGTTCTTGGACAGAAATTCTAGCCTCAGGCTGGAGAGATGGTTCAGAGGTTGAATGCATTGACTGCACTTCCAGAGGTCCTGAGTTCAATTCCCAGCATCCTCATGGTGGCTCACAACCATCTATAATGGGATATTGGTGCCCTCTTCTGGCATGCAGGCAGAACACTGTACATAATAAATAAATCTTTAAAAGAAAACAAAAAAACAAAGAAAAGAAATTCTAGCTTCTCCTAGAATCCATTTCACCTACCTGTCCTGTAACAACTGTGAGACTACTTCCTTCAAGTACAGACGTCTGTCTGTATCTCCATATCTCTCTCTCTCTCTCTCTCTCTCACACACACACACACACACACACACACACACACACATGGTTTATGGTAAAGAAGGAGGAGGAGGAAGAAGAAGAAAAAGAAGAAGGAGGAGGAAGGGGAGGGGCGAGGAGGAGGAGGAGGAGGAGGAAGAGGAGGAGAAGAAGAAGAAGAAGAAGAAGAAGAAGAAGAAGAAGAAGAAGAAGAAGAAGAAGAAGAAGAAGAAGAAGAAGAAGAAAAAGAAGAAGAAGAAGAAGAAGAAGACAACGACAGGGAACTGAGCTGTAGAAAGAGAGCTCACCCGGCAAACATCAGATGCCATGTGTTGTTCTCCCTACAGTTTCTGGAATTACAGAGATTGTGGAAGCTTCAGCCTCGTGAGAAGGCCTGAGCTGGACATTCTTTCTGATAAAAATAATAATAATAATAATAATAATAATAATAATAATAATAATAATAATAATAATAAAAATAAAAATAAAGGCTCCTGTAGCTCCCACCTACTCTCGGGGCAGGAAGCAGAGTCCAGGCCTAATGGGGATAATTAAACTCTGAAATGAAATCCCACTCTCACCTCACAAAAGGAGTCTGCAGACCTCAAGAGTGCAGTGGCACATAACACTACATACAGGCTGAAGCCCGTGATCCTCGGCTCAGTCCCATGATCCTCTGCTCAGTCCCATGATCCTCTGCTCAGGATCGGTGAAATCCGAAGATTGTAAGATTCTGTGCATCTTTGAGGCCGCGTGGTTTAGTCCCCTTTTTACATCCTTCTGTTTTCTTCACTGTGGAAGCTTTAGTTTGGTGGTGGTGCCGGGCACGTTTAGCTTATGTGCTCTTGCCACTAACTACGACCCGAGCTCCTTTCTCAGATTTTATTATTCTGCTGGGGCTAAAGCAACAGCAACTGTTGAGCTGTGAGAGATTAGTGAGGTTTTAAGTAGGCTAGGAAGTTGGATAAAATATTTATATAACCCAGAACAATGGCATGTTGAAGGAGATGTTACAGGAACCTGAAACACGACCACATTTCCCATCTTTGTAAAATCCCTTCTAAATTAGTTAACAGGGCTCTTCCAGGATCACACTCAGCGTATCTAAAACAGATGCTGACTTACATCTGGTTCATTACAGTGTTACCATATAACTCTAAGGAAAACACATTTTGTTCTTATGAGCCATTAAAATAGGACCAGATGGATTTCATTATCTCTGCTGAAGAAGGTGCCTCCATTAAAGTCAGACAGAGCTCTGATTTAAAAAATAAAGGTTCTTCCCAATAGTTATACATTTCTTTGCAAGTAAAAGTAATACAGAGGCTGGAGAAATGGCTCAGCAGTTAAAAGCATTGGCTGCTCTTCCAGAGGACCTGGGTTCAAATCCTGGGGGCTCATAACCTTCTGTAAATCCAGTTCCAGAGGATCTAGTGCCCTCTTGTGGCTGGCTTCCACCTGTGCCAGGAATGCAAACGGTGCACAGAATTAAATGCAGTCAAAACACCCAAACAGGGTTTTTAAAAAAATATATTTTAAGGAGTAATGCATATTCAATATAGAACAATTTGGAAACTATATAAAGATATAAGGATGTAATAGAGGTGACTCACGCCTTTAATGACATCACTCTGGAGGCAGAGGCAGGTGGATCTTCTTGGGTTCAAGGTCAAACTCGTCTTCAAAGTACGTTTCAGAGCAGCCAAGGCTACAGAGTGACGCTGTGTGGTGGTTTGAATATGCTTGGCCCAGAAAGTGGCACTGTTTGGAGGTGTGGCCTTGTTGGAGTGGGTGTGTCACTGTTGGTGTGGGCTTTAAGACCCTCATCCTAGCTGTCTGGAAGTCAGTATTCTGCTAGCAGCCTTCAGATGAAGACATAGAACTCTCAGCTCCTCCTTCACCATGCCTGCCTGGATGCTGCCCTGTTCCTGCCTTTATGCTAATGGACTGAACCTCTGAACCTGTAAGCCAGCCCCAATTAAATATTGTCTTTATAAGACTTGCCTTGGTTATGGTGTCTGTTCACAGCAGTGAAACCCTAACTAAGACAGACTGTTTCAAAACAAACCAAAGCAAAAACAACAAAAACCCAGACATACATATGTATGTGTGTATACATACACATACGCACACACACCACACACACACGTATATGTATGTATGTGTGTGTGTGTGTGTGTGTGTATATATATATATATATATATATATATATATATATATATATATAGGCTAGGTATACAGCTCATAGTAGAAGTAGAACACTTGCTTAGTACGTACAAAGGCCTGGGTTTTACTCCCAGCATTGTCCAACCCCTCTCTCAGTTCTAGCCCACTAACTAGAGATAACCAGTAACAACCTTTGCTTTTTTAGATAGGGTCTTCCTATGTAATCCAGGCTGGCCTAGAGCTTAATACGCCATGCTGCACATGTGGAGGTCAAAGGGGAACTTCCAGTAATCAGTTCTCTTCTTGCACAAATTGGGTACCAGAGACTGAACTGAGGTTGTCAGGCTTGGTGGCAAGTGCCCTTAACCACTGAGCCATCTCACTGGCTCCTATCTCTATACATTTTTTTTTTCCAAAATATTTCCTGTGACTAGGGCTGGAGAGATGACTCAGCAGCCAAGTGCACTTGTTGCTCTTGAAGAGAATCCAGGTCCAATTCCCAGCACCCACCTGAGGGTCACAACCATCTACAAGTCCAGTCCCCGGAGGTCTAAGAGCCTATTCTGGCCTCCTCAGGCACTAGGCAACCAAGTGGTTCATAAACATACATGCAGACAAAACAACCCATATACATAAAATAAATTGCCAGGCATAGTGGCACACGCCTTTAATCCCAACACTTGGGATACAGAGGCAGGTGGATCTCTGTGAGTTCAAGGCCAGCCTGGTTAACATAGTGAGTTCCAGGACAGCCAGGGTTATAGAGAGACCATAGGTGGATGGATGGATGGATGGATGGATGGATGGATGGATGGATGGATAGATATATGTTTAGGGGCTAGTTAAAGGGGTTTGCTGCCAAATCTGGTAACCTGAGTTCGATCTCCCCAGTCCACACAGTAAAAGGAGAGAAGCAGCTCTCCTAAAACTGTCCTCCGATGTCCACGTGTGTGCTGTGGCATAGTACATGTGTGACAAACGGTTTGAAGGACTATCTGTGTGTGTGGAAAGACGGACTGAGAACTGAGAGTTGAGGTTATGTATTTTATACTTGGCTAGGCACCAGGCGGTGATCGTGCACACCTTTAACCCCAGCACTGAGGAAGCAGAGGCAGGTGGATCTCTGAGTTCAAGTCCAGCCTGGTCTACAAAGTGAGTTCCAGGACAACCAGGGCTACACAGAGAAGCCCAGTCTTAAAAAACAAAAACAAAAAAAACAAAAAACAAACAAACAAACAAACAAAAAACCCTAAAGGCTCAACAGGTTTCTGCTCTCTTTGAACTCCTGTCCTGACTTCTTTCATTAATGGACTACAATGTGTAATAGAAAAACCCTTTCCTCCCCAAGTTGCCTTTGATCATGGACTTTAACAAAACAATAGAGAGAAAAATAGGATGAGTGTCCTCAGCGACCATCTTACTATTTAGTTCTGGAAGGCAACAAGAGCAGTGGCCAGATTCTGTATTGTTTTGGAGGCCATCTTGGTGAACAGCTAGCTCATAGGGAGGTAGCCCACACACGACATCAGGATTTCTTTTCTTTTTAAAAACAATTATATTTCTTTTTAAAATTGTATTTATTTATCTATGAGTGTTCTGTTTGCATGCCCAGAAGAGGGCATCAGATTCCAGTATAGATGCCTGTGAGCCACCATGTGGGTGCTGGGAATTGAACTCAGGACCTCTGGAAGAGCAGCCAGTGCTCTTGACCACTGAGCCATCTCTCCAGCCCCTTATATTTCTTTTTACTTCTGCTATGCTTGTGTGTCTATATGTGGGTATGTGCACTGGAAAGCAGGTGCCTGCAGAGGCCAGAACAGGGTGCTACGGGTAGTTGTGAGCTACCTGACATGTATGTTAGGAACCAAACTCAGGTCCTATGCAGTGAATGCTCTTAGCCATTGAGTCATCATCTCTCCACCCCGTGGATTTTCATTTAGTCACCTATGGCTTCTGGGGGTAAATTTTCCCACAATGCCGAGTGCCTCTGCTCAAACTCTTTCTTTAATTGGTTTACCAAGCATCATGTTTCCTTATGGCTTTCTCGTGCATCCTTAGTTTTAATGGACCCTTGCATCCACCCAGTTCTTCTTCAATCCCTGATTAAATCTTTCCATCTCTAGTATCCCCCTGTGGGGGTTTAAATGACAATGCCCCCATAGGCCCATATGTTTGAATACTTGGTCCCCAGTTGGTAGAACTGTTTTGGAAGGATTAGGGGGTGTAGCCTTGTTGGAGGAGCCGTGTTACTGCAGGCAGGCTTTGATGCATTGTGTAGCCAGGTGGTGGCGCCCACCTGTAATCCCAGCACTCAGAAGGGAAAGCAGGAGGATCGCTGTGAGTCTGAGGCTAGCCTGATCTACAGAACGAGTTCTGGAACAACCAGAGCTATACAGAAAGTCCCTGTTTCAAAAAACCAAACAAAAAACAAAAAAGACTCATGCCGTTCCCAGTTTTCTCTCTCTCTCTCTCTCTCTCTCTCTCTCTCTCTCTCTCTCTCTCTCTCTCTCTCCTTCTCTCTACTGTACTGTTCTAGCCCCAGGCCTGCTTGCCTGTCATCATGTTCCCTGCCATAATGGTAATAGGCCATTGGAGGATATTTGATCACACTGTGAACCCCAAGATTGTGTTATTTACTGGAAAGACCTATTTCTAGTTATAGTTGGTTCAGCCTTCGCACACACCTTTAGTCCCTCAGGCTGGAATGCAAACACACCCTTAGCACACATGTTTAATCCCAAACAATGAAGTCAAAGATAGTTTGTAGAAGGAAGCAGCCATGTCTGAAAGTGAGGGACAGACAAAATGATGAATCAGAATAGGATCTGCCCAACCCTCACAAGAAGAGAGGGGAAAGGGAAGCTATAAGAGAGAGCGATGTAGAAATAAAGAGGAAGAGAGGGGCTCCGACTGCTCTTCCAGAGGTCGTGAGTTCAAATCCCAGCAACCACATGGTGGCTCATAACCATCTGTAATGAGATCTGATGCCCTCTTCTGGTGCTACAGTGTGCTTACATAAAAAATAAATAACTATAAATCCCCGAGTGAGCAGGGCTGGAGTGAGAAGGAAAAAAGAAAAAAGAGGAAGAGAGGAGTTTTTCTGACAAAGTTCTGCTGAGACATGTTGACGAGGAACAAGCTAGACAGGTGACGGCAGAATTGCAGAGAATGAGCAGCCAGAAGACTAGAACAGATTGCTAGAGTTAGCTCGAGACCAAGCAGAGCAAAAAGTCAGAGGCTGAGGGAGAAACCAGATTGAATCAGTCAGCTTGGAGTTTGAGCCTGAACAGCTGAGTTGACTAGCCAGCCAGTTCAGAAAGAACTAGGAAAGGGAGGAAGGGTGAGCTTATTCAGCAACAAGTCTCAGAGGCTGAAAACATTCTAGACCTAGATTAGATTGTACAGAAGCCAGAAGCTTCCGGGACGAGGCCTAGGTTAGCAGACGGAGGCACCAAGTCTCCAAGATGACAAATTACATCAGGCGAATAAAGTTACTTTTTCAATAGGTTCACTCTCTGAACTATGAGCCCCAAATTAAAGGCTCGTTTACAAGTTGCCTTGGTCATGGTGTCTCTTCCTGGCAGTTGAAAAGTAAGACACTATAAGAAAGAACATGTCATGTTCAAAGATGGCTCTGTGTGTAAAGCACTTCTCACACTAGCCTGATGATCTGAGTTCAACCTCCAGAGCCCATACACAGGTTAGGAAAAAAAAAAGACACAAGGTTGTCTTCTGACTTACACGTGTGTACCATTGGCACCAGCGCCGCAGACACAATACTGATGCTTTTCTGGTACTGTGAAGGTTTGAATGAAAATGACCCTATAGGCTCATATATTTGCATATTTAGTCCCCAGTAAATAGGATTCGTGAAAGACATAGGAGGTGTGGCCTTGTTGGAAGAGATGGGAACTTTAAGCTTTCAAAAGGCCAGGCCAGGTCCAGGATCTCTCATCTCTGTCTTTGTCTCTGTCTCTGTATCTGTCTTCCTGCTGTCTGTAAAGCCCTCAGCCACGTCCCCAGGCATGTCTGTTCCCCACAATGGTGATCACTAACCCTCTGAAACTATAAGCAAGCCTCTAAGTAAATGCATGCTTCCTTTTTTTTTCTGAGACAATGTTTTCCTGATTAGCTCTGGCGGTACTGGAACTTGCTCTCTGGACCAGGCTGTCCTTGAACTCAGAGATCTGCCTGCCTCTGCCTTCTGAGCAGGTATATATCACCACATCCACGATAGGTAGAGGTCTTCTTTATCTCTGGATGTTTTTGTAAAATGTTTGTTAATTTTATTTATCTTTTCAAAGAATCAATTTTTGGTTTCACTGATTCTTTGTATTTTTTTAAAGTTTCCACTTAATTAATTTCTTTTTTTTTTTTTTTTTTTTAAGATTTATTTATTTCATGAATGTGGGTACACTGTCTCTGTCTTCAGTCACACCAAAAGAGGGCATCGGATCCCCATTACAGATGGTTGTGAGCCACCATGTGGTTGCTGGGAATTGAACTCAAGGCCTCTGGAAGAACAGCCAATGCTCTTAACCCTCAAGTCATCTCTCCAGCCCCCTCCCCCAATTTCCTAACATAGGCACTGAGAGCTCTGATGTCCCTCCTAGGACACTTCCATTTTGGTGTACTGTGTTTTCATTTTCTTCTGATTTTTTTTTTTTTTTTAAGAATTATTTATTTATTTTATGTATATGAGTACACTGTAGCTGTCTTCAGACACACCAGAAGAGGGCATTGGATCCCATTACAGATGGTTGTGAGCCACCATGTGGTTGCTGGGAATTGAACTCAGGACCTCTGGAAGAGCAGTCCATGCTCTTAACCTCTGAGCCATCTCTCCAGCCCTGAAAGATTCTTTCAAGGAACTCTGTACGTCTTAGAAAGATCATGAATTCCTTAGTCGGTCTTTACCACATAGTTTCTCTTTCTCCAGTTATAACAGGTTAGGGGCCAAGAACCGCAGAAGAACGATACCCCAGATTCATAGTACACAGAGGCATTGAGTGTTTACTCAGCTGAATTTCCTGTATGTAAGAGTGTTCCCATTTGGGAATGAAGACCTCTGGTGAACTCAGCTTTTATCGTCCCTGAGGAGAATTCCTTTTACCTTGATGGGTTAGCTCTGTCTCTAGGTGTCTGACTGATTCTACATTTGGTTAGGCTCAGGAGACTTCCCAGGGGGTGCGTACTCAATCTACCTACCTATTCTCACTTCAATGACAAGGTGTCTTCGGATTGGCTGCCCAAGGCAGTGGTTGGCTGACTACAGGTTCCTGGATCCGGGTTCTCATTTCCAGGAAACAGAAACTTAGGCCTAGTCTCCCAAACTGCCAGTTTGCAGCCTGTCCTGGAGTCAGCCTGGCTCTGGCTAACTCAGTCCTCTCAACAGAACAAGATTTAGGGAATGAATTGCCCCAGTGGAGTTTGAGTCAGCTGCCTTTTGGAGTGAGTATTGCTTGGTGGTTGGTTTCCATATACTTCACTCAGCCTCTCCACACTCTGCCACAACCTGTCTTCCTGAAAAGGCAGTGTCTGAGAGGAGAAGCACGTTCTAGGAAGATGGACGCCGCTCTTACTGGCTCAGCCTGGTTAATCCAGGTGCCAGTCGGTGCCAGTCCATAGCCCCTCCCCCCTTCTCTGCAGAGGTCTTCCCTAGCTTATCAAATTCACTCACAGATGTTGTCTCTCAGAGAAAGAGATTACAGTGTGTTTTCTCTCACCGATTTTCATCAGTGAGCCTTCTAATCTGACATTTTATCCCATAGTTTTTTGTTGCTTTTGTTTTCATTTTGTTTTGTTTTTAAGACCAGGGCCTTGGGCTGGAGAGATGGCTCAGCTGTTAAAAGCACGGACTGCTCTTCCAGAGGTCCTGAGTTCAATTCCCAGCAACCACATGGTGGCTCACAACCATCTGTAATGGGATCTGATGTCCTCTTCTGGTGTGTCTGAAGACAGCTATAGTGTAGTCATAAAATAAATATATATACCAGGGTCTTTTGTTTCCCAAGCTGGCCACTTACTCTCTATATAGCTATATAGCTAAGGGTGATCTTGAACTCCTGACCCTTCTACTTCCACCTCCTGAGGGCTGAGACTGCAGGAATGCAGCACCAAGCCTGGTTTATGCAAAGCTGGGGGAATCAGACCTAGGACTTGACCCACGCCAGACGAGTATGCTGTCAGGCTCTTGAGCCCCATCTCCAGCCACTGAGTAAAATTTCTAAGTTAGAAAAATATCACAGGCAGGAATTGAGAGGCATTTTCTGAGTCTGGCAATCACACATCTGTCCATGAGATGGATTGTCTAGTTTACACTCACAGACCACCACATCCAAGCACTCAATGGCCTCTAGCTAGCAGCTATAATATTGGACCACCCTATCCTAGACCACCAAACCTAGAGCCATGGGAATTACAAAATATCCAAACACTGGAATAAGCAAGCATGTGTTTGTATGGAGAATTCAATCTCAAAAGAACCAGAGGCGGGCTGGAGAGATGGCTCAATGGTTAAGAGCACTGACTGCTCTTCCAGAGGTCCTGAGTTCAACTTCCAGCAACCACATGGTGGCTCACAACCATCTGTAATGGGATCAGATGCCCTTTTCTGGTGTGTCTGAAGACAACTAAAGTGTACTCTATAAAATAAAATAAATAAATCTAAAAAAACAAAGAACCAGAGGTGTGAAGATATAAAAGGTTAAAAACATGTTGCTAGCCAAGTATGCTGGTGCACGACTGTGGGGGCCGAAGACAGGACTGCAGGTCCGGGCTGGCCTGGCACTCTTAGTGATCCTCCTGCCTCAACCAGCTGAGATACTGGGGGTCTAGCTCAGGACTTCACACACCCAGACAAGTCCTCTGCCACTGGAGTATGCCTCTCAGCCCACTGTGTCATTGCTTGCAAAGATCACTGACCTACAATTTAAAGAAGGAAGGGTTGATTTTCGTCTCATAATTCCAAGGTACAGTTCATCTTGGCAGGGAAGGCACGATGGCAGCTGGTCATGTCGCATCCATAGTTTGGAGCAGAGAGAGAAAAAAAGAGATCTGGACTCACTTTCTGCTTTGTACGCAGTGGAGAACCCCAGCCCGTGGGACAGTGCCACCCACAGTTAGAGAGCATCTTCCTGCTTTGGCTAACCTAATCTAGAAACTCCTCCAAGGCAGGGCCAGTGTTGTGTTTCCTAGGTAACTCTAGATCCTGTCAAACTGAAAGGCAAGCTTAGTTGGTGCATCTACTGACTGCTCTTAGTGACTACACATGGTAACTGTTCTTAGTGGCTACACATGGTAACTGTTCTTAGTGGCTACACATGGTAACTGTTCTTAGTGGCTACACATGGTAACTGTTCTTAGTGGCTACACATGGTAACTGTTCTTAGTGGCTACACATGGTAACTGTTCTTAGTGGCTACACATGGTAACTGTTCTTAGTGGATACACATGGCAACTGTTCTTAGTGGCTACACATGGCAACTGTTCTTAGTGGGTACACATGGTAACTGTTCTTAGTGGGTACACATGGTAACTGTTCTTAGTGGGTACACATGGTAACTGCTCTTAGTGGGTACACATACTGACTGTGCTTTCAGCCTTCAGTTTCGCCTCTGTCATGCTATCCAAGGAATGGTTCTGAAATGCAACCTGATCTTTGCATTCCGTCAGTCAGTTACAGTCTTGAGATGGAATGGAAGGGAGGCTCGGTGGTAAATACATGCTTACCATACACAAGACTGAGTGCTCAATCTCCGGCTGCTGGCACAGGCCCATTCTTCTATCACTTGGGAGGCAGAAGTAGGGAATTGACAAGAAGTTGAGGCCAGCTTGGACTACACAGCAAGAACCAGGACCCTGTCTTAAACAAAACCAAACCTAGGCTAGATGGTACATACTTGTAATCGCAGAACTTGGGAGGTGAGGAAGATAATAATGAAGAATTCTAAGGCATTCTAGCTTCCTGAGACCTGTCTCAAAATACAATAAATAATAATAATAATAATAAATAAATAAATAAATAAATAAATAACTATCCAGGGGGGAAAAAAAACAAGCCAAGTTTCTTCTCTGCTAGGATGCCTCTGGTTTTGGGTTTGTTTTGTTTTGTTTTAGATAGCGTCTCTCCCTTTAGCTGTGGCTATCCTGGGACTCTCTAAATAGACCAGGATGGCCTCACACTCACAGAGAGACTCTGCTTCTTCTTCCCTAGTGCTGGGATAAGAGGTGTCTTCCATTGGCAGTGGTGGCTGTACACCTTTAATCCCAGTATTCAAAAGGCAGAGGTAGGCAGATCTCTTGAGTTCAAGGCCAGCCTGGTCTACAAAGTGAGTTCCAGGACAACCAGGGCTACACAAAGAAACTCTGTCTCAAAAAATAAAACAACAACAACAAAAAGAGCTGCGTCCCACTACAGCCCGCCTCCTGGGCTTTCTTTAGCGCCCAGGTTGGGCATTCTACTGTTGGAAGCCGTGGGTGCTCTCATCTGCACTGGAACCATTCTGTGACACCAGTGCTAAAGTCCCAAGTCCCTGAGCTTGCCTCTGTAATCCTGTTCCATGGACTGCTGTCTTCTCACTGCCTGGGCTCCTTAAAAGAAGGAAATGTGTTTTCTTATTTTTTTTTTTTTTTAATCCCTAGGTCCCTATAAATTAACTAACACAGAGAAAGGTCTCAGTAAATTAATGACTGTAAGAAATTGCCAGAATCCAATCGTGTGAAGGCTCTTTTTTTCTAATTCTGACTATTCACTTTGTCTAGAATTTATTAACCTACTGACAAAGTAGAGAACATCAATATATTTTCAACATAAGCAGCATTCTTGGAAATGTTTTCAAGTAACTCTTAAATTAAGATATGACTAGCCGGGCAGTGGTGGCGCACGCCTTTAATCCCAGCACTTGGGAGGCAGAGGCAGGTGGATTTCTGAGTTGGAGGCCAGCCTGGTCTACAGAGTGAGTTCCAGGACAGCCAGGGCTACACAGAGAAACCCTATCTGGAAAAACCAAAAAACAAAACTACTTAGATACTGTAGCTTATCGATTTATCTCATCTGAACTCTAAGAGGCTGGCTGCTCCGAGCTCAGCACAACTTCTTACACAGTATTGTTTGTCCTACAAACTTTCAAAGGAAAATAAAGGCTCTTATTCCCCCTCGGCTGAACAGGTTGTGAAAATGGGAGTCTCTATTTGAAATGAAAGCCAAAGGCCTTCCGTAAGACCACCGGAACCAACTCCTCTACATTTGAGGAGCCGCAGTGGGGAGGGGACGCTCCCTCACCGGTACCGAAGAGAGGAACTGTGGAAGCCCACTAGGACAGAGGGGCCCCGACTCAGATAAACCTGGTTCCTTGGCTTCAACCCTGAAAAAAAGTTTCACAATGAGCCAGTATGAAGCAGAGTTAGAGTTTATTAAGAAGAGAAAGGGAAGCTGGGCAGTGGTGGCGCACGCCTTTAATCCCAGCACTTGAGAGGCAGAGGCAGGCGCATTTCTGAGTTCGAGGCCAGCCTGGTCTACAGAGTGAGTTCCAGGACAGCCAGGGCTACACGGAGAAACCCTGTCTCGAAAAACCAAATAAATAAATAAATAAATAAATAAATAAATAAATAAATAAATAAATAATAAAAAAAGAAGAGAAAGGGAGGTGCCCAGGGAAAGAATTAAACATACTTATAGACTCATGTGTGCCCCTCGGCCCCTTGAGGGAGAGTCACAAATTCAGTGGCATAGTGGTAGAGAGATACACCATTTTAATGGCTTTCTGATTAGAGCACAGTTACTAACTTTTTTTTTCCCCAAGTGAGATTATAGATGGCTCTAGAGATGCTTCCAATGGAATGATAATTGGCTGAGGTAAAAACCAGGAGCGTTCAGGGCTACACAGGGGTTTAGGATGTGCCTTTTACAGTACATGGGGTATCTGTCTGGTGAATGTAAGAAATAAGTCACTGGAGAAAACGAAAGAATAGACTCCGTAGGACCTCAGAAAGGAGAATGCTTGGCTCAACAGGTTCCCGACCCTGCCCCCACCTTTGGATAAACTGCAGGGTAGGAGAGACACTTCAGTTGCCTCCCTCAGGGGCATATGAGGGAATCAGCCACTTCCCAGAATTCCAAGGGTAGCAGGTTTCTTGAAGGTTGGACCTGTTTTATGGCCCCGGTTTTGGGATGGGGGATTTCCTTTAGCTAGAATACTAGAAGATTGTAGGTTTACAGCTGGGAAAAATCGAAGCAAATGTTAATTGTGTTGGAATTCTTGGTTCTCAGCTGATGACGGACTTCAATTAGACTCCAGAGTGAGGGGCTCCTTTCCCTTCCTACATACCATAGTTTTCTTGTCTTATTCTGCCTTAATTTTAGATCCTGTCAAATGGACCATATTAGCCACCACATGTTAATCTCAATTGCCAATTTCATGAGATCTAGAATCACTAGAGCATTTTGCATCTGGGCATGCCTGTAGGGGATTATCTTGATTAAGTAATTGATGTGGGAACAGCTGCCTACTAAGTGACATCATTCCCTAGGAAGGGATCCTAGACTACAAAAAAAAAAAAAGGAGAAAGTGGGGGCTAGAGAAATGGCTCAGCAGTTAAGAGCACTGACTGTTCTTCCAGAGGTCCTGAGTTCAATTCCCAGCACCCACATGGTGGCTCACAAGCATCTGTAATGATCATCCGATGCCCTCTTCTGGTGTGTCTGAAGAGAGCGACAGTGTACCCACATGCATGAAATAAATAAATAAATCTTTTTTAAATAAAAAGAGAAAGTGAGCTGAGCAAAAGTATTCATTATTGTCTTTTTCCTGTGATCAATGTGATCAGCTGCCTCGACTTCCCCACTGTGGTAGTTTGGGTAAGAATGACCCTCATAGACTTATGAATATGAATGCTTGGTCCCTAGTTGGTGGAACTGTTTAGGAAGGATTAGGGGGTGTGGCCTTTTGGAGGAGGTGTGTCATGGTGGGTGGGCCTTGAGGTTTCAAATGCCCATGCCATGCCCAGTCTCGCTCTCTCAGCCTCCAATTTCCTGATAAGATGTAAACTCTCAGCTACTGCTGCTTCTGCCTACTGCCATGCTCCCCACCAGGATGATGAT
The DNA here is from genome assembly GCA_028551405.1 of Uromys caudimaculatus. Lineage (NCBI taxonomy): Eukaryota > Metazoa > Chordata > Mammalia > Rodentia > Muridae > Uromys > Uromys caudimaculatus. The sequence goes on from CM052720.1 coordinate 6,582,771, forward strand.
GGACTCACCCTCTAAAACTGGAAGCGAGTCCCCAGTTAAATGTTTTCTTTTATAAGTTGCCTTGGTCATAGTCTCTTCACAGCAATAGAACGGTAACTAAGACACCCACCACGAAGGGCTGAGCAACGGCTAATCTTGACTGTCAACTAGACACATGTGGGAAGAGGGAACCCCCACTGAGCATTGTTTGCATCAGATTGGTTTGTAAGCATGTCTGTGGGGCATTTATTTTTTATTGCTAATTGACGTACAAGGGTCCAGCCCACTGCAGATGATGGCATCCCTGGGTCGGTGGGCCTGAGATGTATAAGAAAGGTATCTTGGGCCTGGAGAGATGGCTCAGCAGTTAACAGCAAGTATGGGACTTCCAGCGTACCAGAGTTCAATTCACAGCATCCACATTGGGTGGTTGGAGGATATGATGCCTTTGACCTCTGAAGAAGTTTGCATTCATTTACACACACATACCCACCATTTACACATAATTAAAAATTAAAAAACAAACAAACAAACAAAAAGGTAACAGAACAAAGTAGAGAAAGCAAGCAAGCAAGCAGTGTTCTTTCATGGTCTCTGCCACAGTTCGTGCCTGATGAAATAAACTCCCTCTCTCCCCCAAACTGCTTTTGGGAAATGTTTTATCACCGCAACAGAAAGCAGGGTTGGGGGTTGGTCGGGTGCTGCTGTGTATTCAAATGCTAAATGCTGGCTCCCAAGATCTGGTGGCCTTCCCTCCCAACCCCCACAAGCAGGTCCTCACCAAGTGATGCTATATAAACCTCGCTTCCCAATTTAAAGTTAACTGCTTAATAAAGGCTAGAGCCTGTGATTGGGCAGTAGGGAGAGAAAGGCGGGACTTGAGGATTGAGTGAAGGAGTCTCAGGAAAGAGGAAAAGAAGGAAACAAAGAGAGAAGGCCACCATGAGAGGAGATACATGAGCATACGGCCAAGAGAAACAGCAAAGAACAAGGGCCATTTGGCTGGGATGTAAGTTAGAATAGATCAAAACCTGTCCGGTCTAGGCTTACAGCTTGTAAATAAAATACCAGGATTGTGTGTCTTTTATACGGGCTAGCAAGAATAAGTAATTCATTTTACGAAGCAGCAGACTACTACAGACTGTGTCCTTTGGACTGCTTTTGTCAGGGAATGGTATCGAAACAGGGCAGGAAATTAATTCAGGCCCTCTCCCTGACATGGCATCTCCTGTAAACACATCAGCCTCAGCAGGGGCAGGAAAGGCACAGAGCAGAAGCCAGGGGCACCACTGCCTTGGCACAGCAGTTCCCAAAGACCTGGAAAGTTCTGCATATGCGCCATGGCTTAGTATCCCAGAAGCCCCTGGGGTCTGAGGCAGGACGGAGTGATCCTACTGAGTCTTGGAGCTACTCTACCACACACCAGTGTCTGTGGGGACATCCCTGGTCTGGTAAAATGGAATAGAGAGATTCTGGTTACCACAGTCCACAGTCTAAAAACCATCTGCAAACTCTTCAGCAGTAAACACTAGTCAGGTAAAATGCAATGCTCATGAAATTGTTCTTGTTTGGTTCTGCGCTTTGAGACAGGGTCTCTCTGTATATAGCCTACTCTGGTCTCAAACTAATGATTCTCCTGCCTTCTATCTCATACACCTGTCGTAATTTTATATTTTTAAAACAAGGGTAGAAGGCATAGAGGTGTAGCTAACTCATAGGTAGAACATTTGGCTCACATGTGTAAAGCCCTGGGTTTTCTCTTGACACCAGGAGAAAGGGGGAGGGGGGTTGTGCTGGGAGGCTGGCTCAGCAGATGGGAGCACTCGCTATGCAAGCATGAAGACCTCAGTTCAAATCTCCAGAACCCATGTAAAAAGCTAGGCATGGTTAAGTGTGCATATAACCCCAAGTGCTGTGGGGGCAGGGAGTGATGTGTTTATAAAAAGATAAAGAGAGAAGGGGGATATGTTCTATGGGGCTGTGGTGAGGTGTGGGGGAAGGGGGTGCCTCAGCGGGCCCATGCCAAGGCATCCCTTCCCCCTGAGGGACCGGCCACAGGACAGTATAGTATAGAATAGAATTTATTTTATTCAGGGCATGGGGAGGGGAGTTAGGAGGGTAGTAGAGGCAGAGAAAGGCAGAGAGAGAGAGAGAGAGGAGAAGAGGGCCAGCCATGAGCACATGGAGAGAGAGGGTGGAAGAGAATGGGGAAGGGGCGAGGGGGACAGAGCAGGAGCAAGAAGGGAAGAAACCAAGAGAGCAAGAGAAAAGCAAGAGAGGAAGGAGGGGGCAAGCAGCCCCTTTTATAGTGGGTCAGGCCCACCTGGCTGTTGCCAGGTAACTGTGGGGCGGAGCTTAGACAGAATGCTAACAAGGAGGGTAAGAGGAGATGCAGGAGGGACCTGCCGGACCCCCAACCTAACTCCAGTTTCATTGAGAGACTGTCCGGTGTCAGAGGAATAAGGAAGAGAGACAGATTAAGCAGGAGAGCCAGCCCGTCCTCTGTCCACTACACACGTGCACAGCTGTGTAGACCTGCACACATGGATATACACACACCACACACACGTACCACACTTACTGATATGCATACGAATACATATGTACTCACAAAGGGGAAACGGAGGGGTAGGAAGGAGAAATTACAGCGCTATGTGGTGTTCTGAGACAGGAAGGTAATGGAGAAGAAAAAAGCCTAATTGCTAATCTTTTGCCAAATACTCTTTTTTTTTTTTTTTTTTTTTTTTTGGTTTTTCGAAACAGGGTTTCTCTGTGTAGCCCTGGCTGTCCTGGAACTCACTCTGTAGACCAGGCTGGCCTCGAACTCAGAAATCCACCTGCCTCTGCCTCCCGAGTGCTGGGATTAAAGGCGTGCGCCACCACTGCCTGGCTGCCAAATACTCTTGAGGTGAAGATTTCACCCGGGTCTGAGGTAACACCTTTGTAACAAGACAAATTCAGATACAGAGTATAGGCCAATCCAGGCTGCCCTCAGACACAGACAAGTGTGACTCTGCCTTGGGCCCAACACCGTGTCTTGGGGGCTCAGAGGCCCCACTTTGTGACTGACGCATCTCAGGCAAGCTCTTTTCCATGCCTCTTCCTCCATGTCCTTAAAGCAAATACCACCTGATGACAAATATCAGGACCATCGCTGCGGCTGAGGTACCAATGGCAAAGTCAAAGGGGACAGCGACTGAGATCGTGCCAAGGTGAAAGGAAAATGGAGTTGACCTGGTACTCTTTTCTCTTGGATAACAGTCACGCCATCAGTTCTTTTGTTGTGGTGGTTTGTTTTTCAAGACAGGGTTTCTCTGTGTAGCTCTGGCTATCCTGGAACTTACGCTGTTGACTAAGCTGGTATCGAGCTCTCTGAGATCCACCTGCCTCTGCCTTCCAATTGCTGGGATTAAAGGTGTTTGACACCACCGATAGGAGTTCTTATGTACTGGATTCCCTCTTCCCTTTGAGCGATACCCTGTTTTCTTCCTTCGCGTTCTGTTTCAACTCTCTGCTTGGGAAGTTGTCAGGACTTAGGGTGTAGGCTACTGCCCCTTGCTGAAGATCTTGCTATCTATTGTGCAAGTCAGGAGCCCTGACCCCAGTTCTCCACACTTGAAACAATGTATACTTCCAATGCCAGACCGGAAAGAACTTGGTAACCTACTTGCTAGTATTTAATTGAGGGCCAAAGTTGTAGCTCAGTTAGCAAGTTTCCACATTCAGGAGATTCTGTCTCAAGGAAAGAAAGCAGAAAATCGTGGAGCAGGACACCTCCCAAAAGGGGGGAACTTGATTAAATTTCAAAAAGCAAAAGTTTCTTTCTTTCTTTCCTTCTTTCTTTTTTCATTTTTTTTTATTTTTCGAGACAATGTTTCTCTGTGTAGCCTTGGCTGTTCTGGAACTTGCTGTATAAACCAGGCTGGCCTCGAACTAGGAGATCCTGAGTGCTGAGATTAAAGGTGACTACCACCAGCACCACCATCTTGGTGTTTCTTTCTTGTCCCGCGCGCTATTTGGTCTCGCTAGCAAGAACCCACGCGGACACACGGATCCTTCTGCAGCAAAGCGTTTATTGCATCATGAAGAGGAAGACCCCGGGGCCCCAGAATGGCGCTGCTTATATAGCCCTGAGGCAGCGTGTCCTCCACTGATTGGCGCGCCCCAGGAG
>CM052720.1:6587420-6621275 GCA_028551405.1 Uromys caudimaculatus
TATCTGGATGGTATCTCTCCTCTTCATAGCGAGCTGCCTGATTTTCTAGGTCTTCCTCTTCGGGAGGACTAAGTTCGTCCTCAGAGCTAGTAAGACCCAGAGCCTCTAACTCCCTCACCGGATAGAGATGTCTCTCTTCCTCCTTTCTCTTTTTCTCTCCCAGGTCCTTCTGGCCTCTCTTTCTCTCTCCCAGGGCCTCCTGGCCTCTCTTTCTCTCTCCCAGGCCCTCTTGGCCTCTCTTTCTCTCTCCCAGGCCTTCCCGGCCTCTCTTTCTCTCTCCCAGGGCGTTCTTTCCCTTTTCTCTCATTTCTTTGGACTCGAGGTCCTCAGAAAGGCCTTGTTCCTTAGGCATGCCTTTTCTTTTCCTTCTGTCTCGCTCTGTTTCTGACATGCTATCCTGCAAATCCTCCATTGCCCCCGGTTCCGCTATTACTGTCGGGCGGCAGCTTTCCTCCTCCAAACATGATTTTACCAGCTTCCACAAAGACATGGTCTCCGTAAAGAGGGTGAGTGCGGCCGATATGATAAAGATAGCTTCTATCACGTCAGCCGATTGTGGAAGGAGGTGAGGGAAAAGCTCGCAGACAGACATACCTCTCAGAGCTTGCCTTTAGTCCTGCAGTTCTGAATCCACTCCGCAGAAGCGGAGGGTCTCCTCGGCGCCGGCGATGATGAAGTCGCTACGTTCCCGGGTTTCGGCACCAGTTGTCCTGCGCGCTATTTGGTCTCGCCAGCAAGAACCCACGCGGACACACGGATCCTTCTGCAGCAAAGCGTTTATTGCATCATGAAGAGGAAGACCCCGGGGCCCCAGAATGGCGCTGCTTATATAGCCCTGAGGCAGCGTGTCCTCCACTGATTGGCGCGCCCCGGGAGTGGGCGGTGATTAGTCATGTACACCCATAATGCGCAAGTGCTTCGGGGTTTTCCCGCGCTATCCGTAAGTTTCCTTAGAGCGACAGCGGAAGTCAGTGCCATCTTGTAATGGCGAATACTCTAACCGCTCCCTACACTTTCTTTTTAAATTTTAATTTTATTTACTATTATATGCGGAGGGTGGGGGGTATTCAATAGCACAGGTGGAGGAGCACTTTGTGGAGTCAGTTTCCTCCCCTTTAGGGACTTGAACTCGGGTCTCCAGGTTTGCACCGTTACTCAAAGAGTTATGTTACCAGCCCTTGCTTTGTTCTTGAGGCAGGGCCTCACATAAACCGAGATGGCCCCATACTTGATAGGTACCAAAAGATGACCTTAAACTCCACACCCTCCTTCCTGTATACCTCCCAATTGCTAGGACTACAGGCCTAAACCATGCTGTTTGGCTTCAAAATTTAACTTTAAAAACTGGGTGAGCTAGGCATTTTAAAAGCTGGGTGAGCCAGACATAATAGCGCATGCCTATAAATCTCAGCACTTTGGGAGAAGAGATGGGAAGATCATGAGTTCAAAGCCAGCCTTGGCTATCCATATAGCAAGACCCCATTTCCAAAATCCCAATAAATAACTGTAATATTAATTAGCTTACAACAGCCATCCATGTATTAGCCCATTTTCTATTACTGTAACAAAATGTCTGTGGGGAGCAGTTCAGAAGAAGAAAAGGGTTATTTTTGTCTGGAAGTTTTGGCTGCTTTGGGACCTGTGGTAAACAGCACCACACGGCAGGAGCCTGACAGAAGAAGAGTGCTTGCTTAATAACCAGGAGACAAGAAACTGAGGAAATGCTCAGGTCCCAACATCCCCATCCCAGCCCCCTCGAGGGCAGGGCCTCAACAGCCTAAAGATCTTTCATGAGAGCCAGCAGTGGTGGCTCACGCCTTTAATCCCAGCACTTGGGAGGCAGAGGCAGGCGGATTTCTGAGTTCAAGGTCAGCCTGGTCTACAGAGTGAGTTCCAGGACAGCCAGGGCTACACAGAGAAACCCTGTCTCGAAAAACCAAAGGGAAAAAAAAAAGATCTTTCATGAGGCCCCATTTTTTATCTTTTTGTTTGTTTGTTTTTGTTTTTCGAGACAGGGTTTCTCTGTGTAGCCCTGGCTGTCCTGGAACTCACTCTGTAGACCAGGCTGACCTCGAACTCAGAAATCCACCTGCCTCTGCCTCCCAAGTGCTGGGACTAAAGGCGTGCGCCACCACTGCCCAGCTGAAGCCCCATTTTTTAATATTTAAAGTATGTGTATCCATGAGTATTCTAGGGCTGTGTACAGACTAAGCAATATTTTACCACTAGCTATACCTCCGGCTTTAACTTTTAAAGCTTCCTCAAACTTTGAATACCACCAAGATTTTAATTCATGGGCCTTTGAGAGATGGTAGTGTATGCCTTTAGTCCAGGACTCAAGAGGCACATATGGATCTCTGTGAATTCAAGGCCAGCCTGATCTACAGAGCAAGTCCTAGGACAGCCAAGGCTACACAGAGAACCCCTGTTTTGAAAACAAACAAACAAACAAACAACAACAGCAAAAACCTATCCCAGGACTGGTGAGATGGCCCAAAAGTTAGGAGCACTGCTCTTCCAGATGACCTACATTTGATTTCCAGCACCCACGTGGTAGCTCACAACCATCCATAACTCCAGTTCTAGGGGATCTGACATGCACTTTAGGCACAGACATACATGCACAGAGAACACATGTGCACTAAGAAAGATGGATGGATGGATGGATGGATGGATGGATGGATGGATGGATGGATGGATGGATAGATAATCCAAACCACACTCCTGCCTGTTGTCCTGCTACTAAGAAGGCTGAGAAAGGAGGACCACTTGAGCCCAGAAATTTGCAACCAGTCAGGCTAGACAACGTTAGCAAGCCTTTCACTCAACAAGCAAGGAAGGGAAACTTGAAAGAATTTTTATTTAGCAGGGCAGTAAGTGGTGGCACAAACCTTTAGTCTCAGCACTTAGGAGGCAGACAGGCAAGTGGATCTCTGTGAGTCTGAGGCCAGCCTGGTCTACAAAGGAAGATCCCAGACAGCTACACAGAGAAACTCTGTCTCAAAAACCAAAAACAAAAGAAACCAGTTTCCGCCCACCATACCCGTCTGTTTCCTGTCTTAGCCTGCTCTCCCTGGATGTTGAAGCCTGGAAATCACCACACAAACCACTCAAATACCCATCTCAGTCCAACAGGAATGATTTATTGAATGCCACACCCCAAGACTGATCGATCAGGCACATAAATAAAACTCAGGTGCTGTCTGTGACCTTGAGTCAAGATTGCATAGGGCTTTTTAAGTATGAGATCTACAAACATCTGTGCCAAGTTATTTCACCAATCAGGATTTAAGGATAGGGGATTCCTTAGGAACGTGTCTTTGTTGTACACTTATCCTGCGCCCACTGGTTGGGGTATTCAACTGTGACAGGGGACTTGCCCTGTCTAACATTCATGTCTTAACATGTCTACCAAGATGACACTTGTCTAACATTCATGCCTTAACTTGCCAACCAACCAGGATGTCAGTTACCCATGTACCTGTCTCTTTCTGCCAAGAAGGATGTCAGTTCCCAGGGAGGTCTTGGGAACTTATACTTTACTCCACCCCCACTCAAAATGGAAGTCTTATTCCAAATAGTTTCTTATATTGGTGCAGGTGTCTCTCGTATGTTGGAGTCCATCCCAGGACCAGCTTATAAAAGCAAATACCGTAAAAGCTCATGCACAGGTGCAGGAAGTGCTGCTGGGTGGTTGGTTCTGGTCCAAGCTTATTATAGGTAACTACGCAAAGAAGTTCTCCTGACTTCTATTGTAATTGGTTTCCAGGGGCACAGAACCTAACAGAATATGGAATCAATCTTGGCATTTGAAAGTTTCCTAGTAACAGCAGAAACAACATGAGAAACGTTTTCTTATAATATCAGTAACAGCACAAAATGGCAGGCTAGCTAGGTGGACAGTTACCTAGGCCTTAACACTGGACATACAAAGAATCCTGTTGTATATAACATCACCTTTTGGGGCTGGTGCCTGCCATATTTCTTGCAGAGAGCCGAGTAGGTCTTAAGAATATTCATCGTGTTCAAGGGAGTGACAGGCACAGAAGAGTATTTACTTATTTTTAAAGATTTGTTTTAGCCTGGCAGTGGTGGCGCACGCCTTTAGTCCCAGCACTCCGGAGGCAGAGATAGGCGGATTTCTGAGTTCGAGGCCAGCTTGGTCTACAGAGTGAGTTCCAGGACAGCCAGGGCTACACAGAGAAACCTTGTCTCGAAAAAACCAAAAAAAAAAAAAGAACTGGAGTTACAGTTGAGAGTTGTCTTGCATGGTATATGGTCTGAAACGCTGAGCCATACCTATGGTCCCTATGTACTTATTTTTAGAAGCAAGTCTCATTCCGTCAAGGCTGCCTAGAACTCTCTATTTACTGGAGGGTAGCCTTGAACCTCTGACTCTCCAGCCTCTATGTCCCAAAGTCTGGGATTACAGCCCAGAGGTATCCACCACAACAGCCTAGGGGAGCAGCTGAAGTCCTGAGTGGATGTGTACTGTTGGCATGAGCCTGGGCGATCGAGGATCTCACACCTCAGACCCATGAGAAAGGCAATGCCTCCTCTCCATCCAAGTGCAGACGCTGATAAATGGCAGACCATTAGCTAAAGCCAGTGTGTGCAGAAACTCTCGGCTGCAGCTTTCACAACCCCGATGCTGGCATTTATTCAGTACCTACCATGGCAGCTTCCTCCTCACAGAGGACTTCAGCCCGGGACTGCTCCCCTGCAGGTCCCCCAGCCTTACTCCTCCTCTTTCCAGGCTTCTCCACCAGAGCACACACTCCCAGCTTTTTTTTTTTTTTTTTTTTTTTTTGGTTTTTCGAGACCAGGTTTCTCCGTGTAGCCCTGGCTGTCCTGGAACTCACTCTGTAGACCATGCTGGCCTCGAACTCAGAAATCCACAGTCCCAGCTTTTAGCCTTGCAGTTGGTGGCAATATCTAGCTTATGTCATGCTGGGGCTCAAATCAGAGTCTTGCACATGCTAGGTACTCTACCAACCAAACCACACTGTAAGATCCTGGTTTGCTTTTTTGAGACAGGGTCTTTGTAGTCCAGGCTGGCTCGCTCTGTAGCCTAAGATGGTCCCAGACTCCCAGAGGCTCAATTGTCTCACCTCCCAAGTGATATAAAATTATAGGCATGAGTAAGTCACCATGTCCAGCTTTATTTTAATTTAGTTGTTATGTATTTATTTTTACAGTAACCCTAGAGCGCAGATACACTCTGCAAGCACCTTACTACTAAGCTACGCCTCCAGGCTTTTTAATGTATAGTTTAAATAAAAACCAGGTGTGATGGTACAGGCCTACAGTTGAAGAACTCAGGAGCTGGAGGCAGGAGAACAAGAAGTTAGCTGCAGAGCAAGTTCAAGGGCAGTCAAGCTATAATATTTGAACGGACGTAAAATAAATATCTTTTACATTACACCTATAAAGGCGTTTGTATTTACTAGAAATTACTAGTTGTTATGAACAAGTGTTTTTCAACAGTACCTGAAGAATTAATAAAGAAAACAAATGTGCATTCAAATATTAATTTTGCTTGTGTGTGTGTGTGTGTGTGTGTGTGTGTGTGTGTATGTGTGTGTACACCTGGTGCCGTCAAATGTCAAAAGAGGGATTGGTCTCCTGGAACTGGAGCTTCAGATAGTGTAAGCTACCATATGGGTGCTAGGAATCAAACCCACTTCCTCTGGAAGAGCAACCAGTGCTCTTAACCACTAAGTCATCTCTCCAGGCCCTCTGTATGTCATCTTAAAAAAGATTTCACCCCGTGAGATGGCTCAGAGGGTAAAGGCACTTGCTACCAGACCTGGCAACCCAAGTTTGATTCCTGGGGCCCACATAGTAGAGAGAACTGACTCCTGCAAGCTGTCCTCTGACCTACACACACACATAGAGGAATAACATTTTTGTTTTGTTTTGTTTTTTGAGACAGTGTTTTTATGTGTAAGGAACCCTAGCTGTCCTAGACTTACTTTTTAGACCGGGCTGGTCTCAAACTCACAGAGATCTGCCTGCTTCTGCGTCTACCTCCTGAGTGCTGGGATTAAAGGTGTGGGCTACCATACCCTGCAATCTTTTTTTAAAAAATTTTTTTCAGTTTCTCCTAAGGGGTGGTGAACTGACTCAGAGGGTAAAGGCTTTTGCTACCAAGACTAAAGACCTGAGTTCCCCAGGTCCAGCATGACGGCAGGTGTTGACCTAGACGTAAATGCAACTGTGTATCCTTCCCAATCTCCCCATGTCAACAGTGTAAGTGTATCATTACAGCACTTGAAACAATTTGTAACTGCGCTTTCCTCTTACACAAACACAACCAAGAAGCCACTGTGCGAACCTAGGAGAAAGCAAGATTAATGAAAAGGTGGGGAACAGAGCTCACACACAGACTTGGAAGGGAAACATCTGAAAAAGAAGAAAATAAGCAAGGCGATTTCTCGTTCAATAGAGCGTATATCCCAACAAACATTAATGTAAACATCTCTAAACCTGGAGCTGGACGGATGGCTCAGGAGGGAAGGGCACTAGCAGCTCTTACAGATGAGCCAAATTCCATTGCCAGCATCCACACAGTGGCTAGTAACTACCTGTAACTCCAGTCCCAGGAGATCCAATGACCTCTTCTGGCCTCCCTGGGCATTTAGGTACATGGTACATGCAGGCAAAAACACTCATACACATACAATTAATTACGTTAAAAAAAAAAAAAAAAACCTTTTGTGAAACTGACTGTCCTCTAGTGTCTAGGCTATATTCCATTTGACTCCCAAGGTTTGCTCCCACTGGTCCCACTGGTCCCACTAAACCATGTTTTCCTAGACTCCTGACCCTGTCCAGTCACTTCCTGCATGGCGAGAAAACTGAACAAAAAGGTGTGACTTGGTTCTTTTGGGGGGAGGAGGGAGGGGAGCGGTTGATTTCTTGAGACAGGGTTTCAAGCTGGCCTCATATTCGCTATGTAGCCAAGACAGGTCTAGTGGCTTGGTCTTCCTGCCCCCACTCCCCCAGTGAGGTATCACACCCAAGGTGAGTTATTTTATTCCCGTTTCTATATATTTCTCTGTAACTCAGCCTGGCCTCAAACTTTCTAGTCATGGGCCCAAGGAAAACCTTGGACCGCCATTCCTCCAACCTCCGTCTCGCAAGTGTTGGGATTACAGGGGTGCACCTACACACCGGATTGGATCTAAACTCCGTTGTTCTAAATTTTGTGATATTAGACAATTTTCTGGAGACAACATCTATAACTCACCAAGACGCCCAAGGCTTTGGCTGTTCAAAAGAACTTTTGCTTTCAAACTTTTACTTTCTTCTAGAATTGGCTGCCAAGCTTAGCAGGCCTGGATGGGCCTCCCACGTGCCCTCTTCCCCACCCACCCCATCCCCTTCCTCACCCCACCCCACCCCACCCCACCCCACCCCACCCCATCCCCTTCCCCACAGCCCGACCTCGACAGCGTGGTCGTCCAAGGAGCCGAGTCCAGCAGGGGTCGCTGTGAAGGCGCCACCGCGCTCGACTGCACCTCGGAGTCTACTCTCGCTGCGTGGGCTTGGGCGGAAGGGGCGGGGCAGGCTCGGAGGTGGCTCCCGCCTGCGGTCGGCGCGGTCCGGGGAGGGACCAGCAGACTGCACAGGTGAGTGCGCCCCTACTGGCCCGCCGGCTCAGCCCCTCGCCGGGTCATTCGCCCTCGGCCGGCTTCTGCCCTGCGGCGCACTGGCCGAATCTGCGAGGCCGTCCGGTTCCGCAGAGTCGGGCTTGCCTCGGGGCGCCTCTCGAACTCTGGCACCGTGGGAATTGTGCCGGCCCAGGCTGTGCGTCCCGGGGCCTGGGTGCCCCTAGCTGCAAGACTCACTGACCCGGGGCTGGGCGGCGTGGGAGTGTCCAGTTTCCTTTGACCTTGCGGGACCTGGGGAGGTTCGGGATAGGAAGTTCCAGGGGAACCCGATCTTGTCTAGAAGTCCGCCTCCGACGTCCGCAGAGGAGTTTCGTAGCTGTAAACCTAACCAACTGGAGGCCAGGCCCGGGTCTTACAGAGCGGTGACACGCTGAGCAACGTGGATCCGCTCCCAGCATAGTGCAGGTCAAGGGCAGCTTTACCTTTGCCTAAACACTGCTCTTCTGGCAGTCTTAGCCTTCGTTAGCACAGTCTATAGTTTTAAAAAAATCTCACCCGAAACGAACCTTACGGGCTTTCTTTCCTAGTCATCTCTAGTGCAAACTGCCGCCAAGGAGATTTTGTAATATGGACTCCTGCCGGGTTACTTTCCTACTAAAATTCTCTCCGTATCTCTCGTGCTGCCCGGGTCACCTTCAAACTTAGGTATATAAGACTTTCGGAGAGCTAGTATCAGTCCAGATACTTTCTTTTCTGAGTTCATCCTAGTGCAGCAGTCCTTCAGTCGTACTGTTATTCTACAACCTTTTTTAAAAAATTATGTTTGCTTTATTTATATGAGTCCACTGTAGCTGTCTTCAGATACACAACAGAGGAGGGTAACAGATCCCATTACAGATGGTTGTGAGCCACCATGTGGTTGCTGGGAATTGAACTCAGGACCTCTGGAAGAGCAGTGAGTGCTCTTAACCGCTGGAGCCATCTCTCCAGCCCCTCCACAACCTTAAAAAAAAAAAGACGGTCCGGTTGTGGCTGGCATCTTACTTTTGTAGCGGAGGATGTCCTTGAACACCTGGGCTCCTGCCTCTTTCTCAGATGCTTGAATTATAGGCTTGCAACAACGTTCCCAGCTTCTGCAAGTTTTTAATTTAATTACCAGGCCCTATTTCTGTGCACTTGAGATAAGTAAAACAGGGATGAAGAAGAAGTCTGGTCTTGTGGAGTGTATGCACATGCAGACCACATCCGGTAAATTATGTAGCAGCCTGTGATTAGCTCTGGGGGGTGGGGAGATGAGTGTGGTAAAGGGGACTGGTTGGCCAGGTGGAGTAGAGTTGGAATGGGCAGGCCCCACCTAGGGGATGTTTGCCTCTAGACTTGAAGGTGAGTTTTCTTGCAGATACCTAGGTAAGAGTGTCCTAGGCCTATCTGGAACAAAGGTCTCTGGTTTGGCCAGAATGTGTCCCACAGGTTTCATGTGTTGGGAATTTGGTGCAATACGTTTAGGAAGAGCAGGGTTGTGAAGGTTCTTCCTGATGAATATCTGACAAGTCTGTTCAGGGATTAGCGGTTATCAAGGGAGTATGTGGCTTTGTTATGAAGACAAGGTCTCTGGCGTGCTCACCAGTTCTCCTTATCTTCTGTCTTGTGATGCAGCAAGAAGACCTTTCTCCAGATATCATCTTCTAAAGCATGCAGAAGGGAAGGGTAGTTTGTTTGGGGGGAGAATGGGGTTAGATGCAGTTGGCTTGAATTTCCCAGACTCTAGAGGCATGAAGTAAATAAACCTCTATCCTTTATCATTGCCCCAGCTCAATTCAGTTGTAGCCATAGAAAGCACATTAAGAATAGTCCCTTGTGCATGAGAACCATGAAGACCAGTGTCAGTGTGGCAGGGGCTGAAGCTGACCAAGTAAGATAGACATTTGTCACTGCTCAGGTTTTGTTTAGTTTGGATTTTGTGTAAGGGGTGTGGTATAACTATCTCATTTAGGGCTGAGTAGATAACAGGCACTTAGGCCCCCACACTTTAATCAGTTTATACTTTTACTGATGCCCACTGCAAAAAAGCAGCTTTTCTGGCCAGCCTGGTCTACAGAGTGAGTTCCAGGACAGCCAGGGCTACACAGAGAAACCCTGTCTCGAAAAACCAAAAAAAAAAAAAAAAAAAAAAAGCAGCTTTTCTGACTAATTTCTGGGCATATATGTAAGTATGTAGAAGGCACTTTGACACCATATTTGTGTAGCAAAACAACAGCAGGTTTCCCAGGATCTTTCTAGCCATGAGCTTTTGGACCAGGTTTCCAGTAACACCTTTCTTAGTTCTAATTTTGAAACAGGCTCTCATTAAGTTACCCAGGCTGGCCCTGGCCACACTCTGTGGTCTAAGCAGACGATGAACTTGACATCATCCTGCCTCACCAGGCCCAGAAGTGTTCTTTTCTTTTGAGTGCTTCGGAGGAGCTGGTTTTACAGTCTTGCCAGCTAGTTCATGCCAGCCTGAACTTTTACCATGCCAAGCCTGAAGTCGGTATTCACTCCCTGAAACCCATGCCCAAAAGCCAGATGTGTGGTGTGAGATGAGAGATGGAGACAAGAGAATTAGCCTAGAGTACACAACGTGGTGGAAATGAGAGACCTTGACTCAAAAGAGTCCTGACTCCCAAGAGATGCTCTCTGCCGTCCACATGCACTGCTGCGGTGTGCCTGCACCCTGACTTATACACACCATATACACAAACAACAGTAATTGACATGGATAAACTAACTGCCCAGGAGTGGACACCTGTAGTCTCTGGTCACCAGCACTTGGGAGGCAGAAGAATTTCAGGGCAGCCTAGAGAATTTGAGCTCCCTGAGACCCTGTCTCAAAGCAGGGCGGTGGAAAGTCCTGAGATGCTGGACAGGGCGTGACACACTTGTAGTCCCCCCATGTGGGAGAGGGGCTGTGAACTGAAGGACTCAGGGCTAGATAACGAGACCTTGCCATGAAAAAGAAAGAAAGAGAAAAACCACTAGCTTCCGTTTTGAGTCACCAGACAGATGATGTTACATTAACTGAGATGAAGGAAGTTTCAGGTTCAGCAGGTCTGACATCAAGAGTTTGGTTCTGGGTATGGTCATGTCAGACATTATCTGTAGGTTTATAACCGTTCCCACAGCTGTGATTTATTACAACATGGGTTTCTGAAGCAAAGCAAGGAAAAGGGAGAGACATGGGCACAAAGAAGGAAACTAAGTCCAGTGTTATCTACAAGTTTGCCTGGGCATCATGCACGGAGCATGTACTTCCTCCACAACAGCTTATAGCAGGCTTCCAGGAGAAAAGCTAGGTGTTCAGCGTGAATCAGATCACAGGTTCGGGATAGCGAGTCACTCCTAAGTTTGGAGAATGGGGGGAACTCTGTTGAAGTCCAGTTTCGCAGACACTAATCAGCACAGACTTGGCAGCCGGCCTTTCCACAAAGTAATGGGTCTTCTCTGCTAGCTCTGCTCAGGTGCACAAGCGTAGTAATCCATACCTGTAAAACCAGTGCTAGAGGCGTTACGTGGTGAGTTTAAAGCAGCCTAGAATACTTGAAACCTTACCTCAAAAGGGTGCGTGGGGGTGGCAAAGGCAAAGGACTTATTGGCACTACCAGAATCTAGAAAGGGACAAATGAAATGGTAAGGGATGGCAGAAGAGTTGGGACAGACAGGAGGCCATATCAAAGGAAATTGTTCATGTGTGCGTGCGTGTGCGTGTGTGTGTGTGTGTGTGTGTGTAATGGAAGCTTGTGAGGTCATTAGACCTCTACCATTCCATTACTGTCCACCTCAGTGCCCTGAGACTGGCCTCTCCCTGAACCTGACGCTTACCATCATCACTAGGCTGGCTGGTTAGTGAGCTCTCCTAATGTCTGCTTCCCAGAGCTTAGAGCGTAGGCATGCACATCGGTGCCCGGCCTATTACATGGGAGGGGGTTCTTGTTTACAGAGTTAGTTCGTTAGCCCTGAGTCATCTCCCCAGCCCTGGTTTGTTCTGTGTACTGTGTGAGATGGGCTGGCCTGTGTACATCTCCCTAGCTGACCTGGAACTTGCTGTGAGACTGGGCTGGCCTCAGACTCACAGTGCTCCTGTCTTGTCTCCTAAGAGATGAGATTACTGGCACTGTGCCTTCTGCCCCAGTTGGGTTTTTTTAGTCTGGTTTGGATTGTTTTGGTTTTGGATCCCAGACTGACCTTGAACTCCTGAGCCTTTATTCCCAAAGTGCTGAAAATGCATTCGTGTTCCACCCCGGCCAGCATCCTGGTTCTTCACACGGGGTGTTACTACCCAACATGCACTGCTTTGATTTAAGAGGCGCTCAGGAACCTGGTCAGTCACATTGTCAGCTCAGGAACCTGGTCAGTCACATTGTCAGATACCCACTCCCTACTCAGGGCTCTCCAACCAGTTCAGGATTCTCATGTTGCTCTCTTGGGGCCTGTTCTCCGCTGGCATCTACAAATGGTCACCACCTCTGGCAAGAGCTAGACTAATGCCTTCCCTGGATTTTATGGTTTTTATACATTTCTATCCAGACTCCCATTGGTTGAGATGTTTGCCTGCTGGGAGGTGGAGGAGAGAGGGAGCGAGTAGCTAATAAAGGTCTCACACTCTGAAATGTGTTTTATATACACGTGAATGATTTGAGTTGGTATCTTCAGCTAGGTTCCCCAGTACAGGTAAATACGCTTCCACCTGTGGGGCTGGAGAGACGGCTCAGTGGATATGAGCACTGGCTGCTCTTTGAGAGGACCTGGGTTCAATTCCCAGTACCTACATGGTGGCTCACAGTAATTCCAGGAACAGCCACTTGTGGCCTCCGGGCGCTTCACGTACACGGGGCACAGATACACATGCAGGCAGCACCCACACGAGGAAAATGAAAGTAAGCAAATCTTTTAAAATGCGGCCAGTAATGGGTACAGAAGGAAACACATCCAGATGTCCCTAAAATGAAAGAGCGGCATGTGGAGCAGGGGCTTTTCACACTTACTCCTTTACGTAGTGTTTGCACACGCGGGAGTGTGAAGGACAGAGGACAGTTTGCAGGGGTCAGCTCTCTCCTGCGACCACATGGTTATGGGCATTGAACTCTGTCTGTCAGGCCAGGTTGGTGACAGTACCCTAACTGCTGAGCCATCTTACCTGGCCCCCAGCTAGGACTTGTGATGGAGAATGTGAGACCAGGACTGTCAGCCTCTCCCTGGCGCAGGTGCTGCTGGGACTTCTCAGGTGAAGTGGAGGCTCCTCCCACTCCGTGGCGGCTCCTCCCACTCCGTGCCTTCAAGGCTTTCTGCTCTCAGTGGCTGTCCACGGGCTGAGCACCCAGAGTTCCTGAAATATGCTGCCTCCTTTTTCTTTTATCCTGCCGTGCGAGGACCAGATAGGACCGTGTGCGCGCTAGGCAAACAGTCTGCACCTGGGCTGCATCCCCAGCATAGAAATGTGCTATTTTCTTTCTTTATCCTAATTCTGAAAAGTTAAAATTCTTTTCTTTTGGGGGGAGGGTAGGACTCTATTAAATGGGAATGCATTGGACTATCACTTCTTGCCAGACATAGCGCCTGTGCTGTCATCTCAGCACTTTGAAGCTGAGGCAAAATGTTCACTCACCATCTGAGACAGGTCTGGCCTACATAGTGAGTTCCAGACCAGCCTGCACTTCAGTAGGAGACCCAGTCTCAAAACCCAAAACAAGAGGTTGGGGATAGATGGATCAGTGGTTAAGAACACTCGTCGAGGGACAGGGGTGATGGCTCAAACCTTTAACCTTAGCACTTGGGAGGCAGAGGCAGGCAGATCTCTGTGAGTTTAAGGCCAGCCTGGTCTACAAAATGAGTTCTGGGTTAGCCAGAGCTACACAGAGAAACCCTGTCTCAAAAAACCAAAACAACAACAAAAAGAACAGGTGTTGCTCTTTCAGAGTCTTGGTTCGATTCCTAGCACTCACAGGACGGCTCACGGTCCTCTTGGTTCATCCCAGGGCTGTAGCACCTTTCTGACTACCAGGCATGTAGTTGGCGCAGACTCACACACAGCCAAAACAGATGCATAAATAAAGTAATATATATTATATTTTTTCTTTCTTATCTTTTTAATTTTTATCTTTTTCTCTATTTTTCTTTTATTAATGGAGCTGGAGTGTTGGCTCAGTAGTCAAGAACACTTTTTGATCCTGCAGAGGACCAGGGTTGGGTTTCCAGCATGCACATGGTAACTCATAGCCATCTGTAACTGCAGTTCCAGGGGATACAGCATCCTCTTCTGACTCCTAAGGGCACCAGGCATACACATGGTACGCGCACACACACACGCACACGCACACGCGCACGCACACGCACACGCGCACGCACACGCGCACGCACGTGTGTGCGGGCAAAACACTCATACACATAAAATAAATAAAGCTAGAAAAAGAAACTTTTATAAAAGAAAACCCTACTGGCTTTGCTTAGCTGTTCCTTTGACAGTACATAAAAAAAAAAAAAAAAAAACTCAAAAACCCCATGAGCCCTGAAATTCTTGTCATTTAGGACTTAGTTGGGGTTCCAAGGATGGAGAACTCAGCTGAGCCTGTGCTGTTCGCTTATTTTACACTCTAAAGATTAACCAAAAGTTAGGAGTGTGTTTTCTGTGAGCCACACAGACATTGCTATCAGCCATGTAATTCATGGAAATTAGGAAGGAAAATCATGAGACCCATTATCAAAGAAGTAAAGGAAGTGAGTCTCAGACCCCAAATACAAGGACAATGCCGACGAGTTTGTCAAGTTTTATATATGTATGTTTTGGTTTTTTTTTTTTTTTTTTGGTTTTTCGAGACCGGGTTTCTCTGTGCAGCCCCGGCTGTCCTGGAACTCACTCTGTAGACCAGGCTGGCCTCGAACTCAGAAATCCACCTGCCTCTGCCTCCCAAGTGCTGGGATTAAAGGCGTGCGCCACCACTGCCCGGCTACATGTATGTATTTAAGCTTATGAAATCCTTTCTCTTACTAGCAAACCATGGTCTGTAAAGCCACCTTGGCTTGATGTGGTCCCACACGCCTTTGATCCCAGCCCTCAAGAGGCAGAGGTAGGCAGATCTCTGAATGTGAGGCCCGCTTGGTCTGTGTAGTGAGTTCCAGGACAGCCGGGGCTAAGGAGAGAGACCCTGTCTCCAATAGGTTGATACATAGATAGATAGATTGATTGATTGACAGACAGACAGACAGACAGACAGACAAGAGAAAAAGAAAGAAAGCCACTTACGTTTTGGTTGTTCTGGGAGGCCTGCCCCACTGCAGTAAGATGGCTTCTGTTGCATTTGTAGTAACTGGGATTTGATTGCTCTCTGGGGCATCCAGAAATGACTGCCTAGTTTGTGGGCTCCAGACCCTCCTCCCCCTCTCCTGGAGTTTTACTACACAGTAGGAAGGAGATTCGAACCATGGATGTGCAGAGCTCTCTATTCTACACAGTTTTTGCTAGCTCTGATTTACTGGATTCTAAGTTGAAATAAGGTTGAGAGAGTCACTGTGAATTTTGTGAACTCGTTTGTTTGTTTGTTTGTTTGTGTTCTTGTTGTTTTTCCAGACAGGATTTCTTTGTGTAGCCCTGGCTGGCCTGGAATTTGCCCATAGGTCAGCCTGGCCTGGAACTCAGAGATCCCCCAGCCTCTGCATCCCAAGTGCTGGGATGAAGGCGTGTATCACCACGTCCAGCCTTTTTTTTTTTTTTAAACAAACCATTAATAACCACTGTTAGTATTTTTCAGTTGTAATCAATACCCAGAGTTATTTGGGGTGAGGAAGAAGAACCAAAGCAGTGTTTTCCATAGTTTTTGTGTGTCTCAGTGGTCCTCTGAGACAGTCCTACGAGCAAGCAGGTTGATTGCAGCTAGGAAGCTTCCCTTAGCGTGCATGGCTTTCAGCCTGAGTGGACTGACCCAGCCCGCACCAGACTGCAGCAGGGCTAGTTATATAGTGCCTGTGGTATGTTCATGCCTGTGTGCTAAGCCAGCTCTGCAGCACTGCACTGGGACATAATGCTCCACCGCTTTCTCTTTTTTTTTTGGTTTTTCGAGACAGGGTTTTTCTGCATAGCCCTGGCTGTCCTGGAACTCACTCTGTAGACCAGGCTGACCTCGAACTCAGAAATCCGCCTGCCTCTGCCTCCCAAGGGCTGGGATTAAAGACGTGTGCCACCACTGCCTGGCTACTCCACTGCTTTCTATTGCAGGTCCTGAGCAGCATGGCTGTGCCTGGTGCCAGACTGCTCACGGGTGCTCTAAGAAAGCCAGATGCCTGGATCAGACTCTGGGGTGCGATTCAGGGGACATCGGCACGCAAACTTTGTGCTTCCTGGAACCGATACTTGTATTTTTCCAGTGACAAGTTAAACACATCAAACTATAAAACACTTTTCCGTAACATTTTCTCTCTGCGACTCCCAGAGCTCTTAGTATCTCCAGAATGTGTTTTTCCATTTTCTGTACGACTCAAAAGCAATATAAACTCCAAAAAATCTACTAAAAAGACCTTGCAAAAAGATGCAGATGAAGAGGACTCTGATGAGGAGACCAGTCACCCCGAGAGGAGCGAGCAGGAGGAGCTTGAGGAGCTTGAGGGGGAGCCGGGTGTGGTCAAGGACTACAGAGACCTGGAAAAAGTGGTACAGTCTTTCCGGTATGACGTCATCCTGAAGACAGGCCTTGATATTGGGAGAAAGTGAGTATGACCTGCATGTCACCACGAGCCACCTGTCTGCCTGGTGTGATGCCACATACCAGTCACTTGGCCTCTGCCATGGGGAATAATAACTACAGATGGGAGAGGACTTTACAGGTGACCTATTCTAGTTAGGTCACTTTACAGATGACAAAAGTTGTGTTTCACACACACAACTGTGTGCTGTGAGCCTTTGGTTTAATGACAGATTTCTCTTTTTTTTCTTCAGTAGATCAAACCCAGAGCCTTGTACATAGTAGGCAAGCATTCTGCCACTGAGCCATGCCTCTGTCCCTAGTGATAACCTCTTACAGAGGATGCAGACATCGCTACAGAAAACCACTGGGGTTCCCCATATACTGCAGCATGAGAAAGAACACCCCAGAATCAACAGGAAGAACAGGAGGCGGTAGTTAAGAATGCAGGTTCTGGGCCTAGCGTGTTAGCTCAGTGGGTAGGAGTACCTGCCGAGTCTGACAACCCGGGGTCAATTCCTGGGATCCACAGAGTATTAAGAACTGACGCACACAGCTGTCCACAGACACGTGTGCCATGGCAGACGTGGGCCCCCAGTCACACACACACGCACACACACACAGTAAACCAGAATGCAGTTTCTGGGCCACTGAGGTGACTCAGTGGGTAAAGGTGCTTGCATATAGACTTGCAGACTTTGGCTCTAGTTCCTGATCCCAGAAAGGAGCAGGAGAGAGAGCTGTTCCTGAGGTTGTCCTCTGCCCTGCACAGACTCACGATGGCATGCATTCTCACAAACACACTCAAAAGAATGCAGGCTTGACCTAAAGCTCGCGGTCTTGCCTGCAGTCCCAGCACCTGTGAGGCAAGGTCAGCTGACGGAGTGTGAAGTTAGCCTGAACTACATATTGAGAGGCTGTCTCAAGAAACAAAAAGCGGGTTCTTGGACCAAACAACTAGTATTTCAGAGTACTAGTAAGCAACCTTCTGCACATTACTGGAATGTCCCTGCTGTGAAACAGGACTGAGAGAAGCTACTTTAGACAGTAATGGCCAGGTTCCTTTTCAAAATGTATCAAATGCCTGTGTATGACAGGCAGGGTGTGCAGACCCTGTCACGTGAACTCGAAAGACGGCTTTGTGGGTTCCACCTCTGAATCCCCTTTTACCTTTTTATTTATTTATATGAGTACACTGCAGCTGTCTTCAGACACACCAGAAGAGGGCATCAGATCCCATTACAGATGGTTGTGAGCCACCGTGTAGTTGCTGGGAATTGAACTCAGGACCTCTGGAAGAGCAGTCGCTCTTAACCGCTGAGCCATCCTTTCAGCTGCCCCCCCCCCCCTCTTTTTTAACCTTTTAAAGCCACATTATCACTATATTGCCCATGCTGGCCTACAACTCACAGTTTAGTTCCTAACAGCCTCAAACTCACTGAAATCCTCCTGCTTCAGCCTCCCAAGTGCTGGGATTGCCCATATAAGCAGGTAGGATTACAGTCTGTGTAGAGCAAGCACTAGGTCTTGCGTGCAGTAGGCTCTCGGGTGTAGATTTGAGTTGTTACAAACACCGTGTCACATGCAGCGCCTGCACAGAGTTCGGAGGGTGGATATTGAGGTTCCTTTAGTGTGCTCTTTCTCTCTGCTGGGTTCACGCTTTGTTCTCTGTCGTTGATGGGGTATATATAGAGGTAAGAATTCTGATCCGAGCAAATTCAAGATTTCCTTATGTAATCTGTGTCTTTTGTGGCATCATTAATTGTGTATTTTACTGTTTAAATCCATAGAACATAAAAGACTGTAGGCCCTACTTTGAGCATTCTGACCAGGATTGCTGGTTGCTATCTAACATCTGGCTAACTCCTCTAGGGCCTGAACACTGGCTGCTCCCTTTAGTAAGCTGAGCCAGACATCAGTCATCTGGAGTTAGGTCACCAGAAGGAAAGGTCGTGTCTGTTGTCTTCCTCTGGTCACCAGGGGTTTCAATTCAGAGGTGAATGTCTGTCAGATTGGAATTACTCCGCCCTCAGCGCACATGGGCAGTTGTGTTTGTGTGGTGCCTGGTTTCTCACTCTGAGTGCCAAGCAGGTAGCTGAGGGGCAGGAAGCCCCCGCTCACTCGGACCACTGTGACTTACTCAGCTACTGCCATGCAGTTGCTTCTAAAACCACCATAAAACCCCACGCATCAGCCACCTGCCTGAGAAGCAGCAAGCCTTTTCAGAATCGGAAGTGCCCTCTGGTCTCCCCTGTTTAGATGCTTGTCACTTTGTGACTTTCACTCAGGTGCAGGGTGTTGTGGGGACTCACCAGTAGAGGCTAACAGTAGCTGTTTTTCTCAAAGCTGTGTGATTGTTGAGTGTATTTAAATTTTAAGTGGTTTTTTTTTTTTTTTTCTTTTTAATAGCAAAGTAGAAGACGCATTCTACAAAGGTGAACTCAGACTGAATGGGGAAAAGTTGTGGAAGAAGAGCAGAACGGTGAGCCATTCCGCTGCCATGACAGCCCGCGGCCTTTTCTGTTGTTCTGCTTGTCAGTGCGGTCCCCAACCCCCCGGGGCCCTGGTACCTTCTCTGAGGTCCTCTTCAGTCCTGGTCATGCTAGTGGGAACCAGCTACGGGCCACTGTCTCTTCTCAGCCATTGAGACCTGTGAGCAAGAGGAATTTGGAGTCAGCCACCCTCAGGGCCACAGCCATCCTTACTCAGATGTCTACAGTATTTACATTAGCCCCATGGAATCATGGCAAGGAGATGACAGAGAAAGGTTGGCTGAGAGGCGTCACCTGAGCAGGGCTGTGACTCTGGTCACTTCAGCAGAAGCTCTCTCCCCAGAGCTCTGCTTTCTGACAGGCAGCTGGCAAAAAAGATGCCCCATATTTCCAACAAGTCCATATTAACACTTTTTTTTTTTTTTCGAGACAGGGTTTCTCTGTGGAGCCCTGGCTGTCCTGGAACTCACTCTGTAGAACAGGCTGGCCTCGAACTCAGAAATCCACCTGCCTCTGCCTCCCAAGTGCCATATTAACACTTATAATTGAAAGAAGTCAAGTCAGGGTGGTGATGCTTGTCATCCCAGCACTGGTAAGGCTGAGGCCAGAACGTGAGTCCCAGGTCAGCCAGGGGCTGCACAGTGAGACCATGTCTCAAAAAATAAACCACACAAAAACCCCAGCTGATAAAAGAATGTACTTCCAATATTTGCTTTGTAACAAGTCTGTCTGTGTATCTCCTGTCTGTCTGTGTATCCCCTCCCCCTCTCTCATACACATAGACACAGATGCTCACATATATATATACACACTCATGTAAAAGTAAAATTCTTTTACAAAAGTGTTCTTGGTGTACATATGTAAACCAGCATGTGGAAAATTGAGAAATGGAGATCAGGAGTTCTAGGTCAGACTGGGCTACATGAGACCCTGTCTCCAAAATAAACTAATAGACAATAAACAAAATAGATGTACGCTTGTACGAGCGTGCATGTGTACACACACACACACACACACACACACACACACACTGGAAGGCACAGTCAGGAAGACTGCCACAGATTCAACCAGCCAAGTCTGGTCAGCTCATGTAGTTCCAGGCTAGCCAAAACTACCACAAAACAAAACAAAATGTATGCTCCATATATTTTGAATTAAATATTACTTATATTTATCTTAGAATAGAGTACTATGGGATATATTGTCTTCAAATGTACTTTATCCTGTGCGTGTGAGTGTTTTGCGTGTGTGCACGTGTGCAAGCATTTCGGCGGAAGTCAGCAGATCCCCTGGCACTGGGGTTGCAGGTGGTTGGTTGTGAGCCGCAGTGACTTCTGGGAACCAAACCAGGGCCTCTGCATTAGCAACAGGCAGCTGGCTGGAGGATGCCCTTACCTGCTAAGCCGCCTCGCCAGCCCGTAGTAATCTTCTTCATGTCTTTTATATTCTGAATTTTTAAAAAATTTATTTTATGTATATGAATGCCTGCAAATATGTATGTGCATAACAGTGCCTACTGCCCACATTGGCCAGAAGAGAGTACCAAGTCTCCCAGAGCTGGAATTAAGGATGGTTGTGAGCCACCACGTGAGTACTGGGAACCAAACTCAAGTCTGCAAGAGCAGCTGTGCCTAGCTGCTGAGCCAACTCTCAGCTCCCCTCTGTTCATTTTCCTCATGGCTTTTATTTTCCGGCTTTAAAAAATATATTTAGTCAGGGAATGGGGAGTGTAGGGACGTGCATGTCACGGCATGGATGTAGTGGAAGTTAGCAGACTGTGGGAAGCAGTGCCTTCTTTCCCTCCATGTTGGTTTCAGGGACGGGCTTAGGGCTTCAGGCATTGCTGCAGGCGCCGAGCTGCCTCCCCCCTCCCTCTGAGGCGCAGGGTCTCACTGTGCACGAAGCCGGCTGAACTCAGAGATCTGCCTGCCTTTGCCTCCTGAATGCTGGGATTAAAGGTTATTCTACCATGGTTTTTAACCGTGAGATTATCACTTAACAAAACTCAATAAGGAAGATGTAAGAAATCTTTAATTAGAAGTTGGAAAGCAGGGCTAGGGACACAGCTCCCCTGGCAGGGTGCCTGCCAAGCATGTGAAGGAAGCTCCGGTGCAGCATCACAGGAACTTTAGCCCCAGCAGGCCGAAGGGTCAGAAATTCAAGGGCATCCCTGCCACGGAGTGAATCCCAGGCTAGCCTGAGATACCTGTCTGTGATACCTGTCTGGGGACAGAGGGCGCTTTAAAACCCAAGGCCCGTGCTTAGAAGCAGACCCTGTTAGCATTGAGGGGTAATGAGGAGGCAGACAGTTTTGAAGGGTGGTTTTTGTTTTCCTTTCATGTTGCAGAGGCCTGCTAGGGCAGGATCTGAGCTACCTCGAGTTGCCTTGGGGTGTGGGACATAAAGTGTGTCACGCGTGAACATTGAGACTCTTTCAGCGCTTGGTCCTGGGGATCATGCAGCCCATTGCTGCTGCCTGCGTGGACAGGAGAGGAGACAGCCTCCGTTCTTGTCCCAACTGTTAGTGGAGGCCAGGGAGCTCTGATAACCTTGGGTGGCAGGTGCAGGATGACCCGGCAGCCATTATTCAGTGAGCTGCACAAAAGCCGAGCTCCAGATGGGCCTTCTCCACCCTGCTCTGTTGCTCTCTGGGCTGTGGCTGGGCTGCCTTCTCCCTGCAGTTCCTAGGAACGCCCCTCCTGGCTGGAGCCTCATTTGCAAACTCCGGGAGCCTGTTTTTCTTCCCCGGCTTTGAGGTATTGTTAACTGCAGCCTAATTGCTCTGCTTCATCCTGCCTTGGGTGTCCTGTTGTCTCTGCCGCTTTCCAGCTTTCTCCCGAGGGTCAGCAAAGGCAGAGGCCAGTATTAACACTCGGCTGCCTTGTTACTAGGAGGCCTGGTAGCCATAGAAACTGCAGCTAAGCGGAGATTTGAAATGTAGATATTTGGAACAGCCCCTAATCCCAGCCAGTTTTGCTTTGTGTCTGAGAGGACCAGGCCTTGGATAGGATAAATAAAGCATGTCTGCTTCCCCAGCCTGCTCCATGGAGCCAGTGCCTGGCTCCAGGCCCTGAGGGTCCCCTACTCCCCACCTGCCACTGAGCAAACTCGGCGGGGTCCAGAGTGCACAGCACTGTGGTATCTCTGCTCTGACATGGTGGCTTGAGAAGCCAAAATGGGGACTCACTCACCGGCTTAACTCACCTCCCAGGGGTCAGCTGGGCTAAGAGGAAACATTGAGCCCTAGAAGGAGGAATGCCATCACGTTTTTTAATTTCCCCCTTTAAAGACATTTTACCAGCAGATATTAATTATTCTTAATAACATTTCATTATGGCGTTTCCACGCATGCGTACGCTGTGCTGTGATTGTATTCACCTCTCCAATAACCTCTTGTGCCCCACACCCCTGACTTCCTTCTTTTCCCCTTTAGAATCTCTTGGAGTTTCTCCTCCTCTTCCTTCTTTCCCGCCTCCTCCTTTTTTTCCCCCCTGTAATATGATCTCACTAAAAACTTGCTGCAATCCTCCTGCCTCAGCTTGGTCTATAGGCATGAGCAACCATATCCAGCCTAAGTTAATGTTGGGTTGGTGATATGGCTCCGCAGACAGAGGTGCCGGCTGCCAGGCCTAGTAACTGCAGTTCCACCCTGGACCCCGTGTGGTTGAAGGAGAGAACCAACTCCGCAGAGTTAAATCTCCACTTGCACGCAGGCCTTGGCACACACGTGTGCCCCACACCCCAAAATAAATGGTTTCGAAATGTTTAAGTTAGGGGCCCAAGAGATGGCTCATCAACTAAAAACACTTGCTGATCTTGCAGAGGACCCCGGTTCGAGTCCCAGTACCACATGGTGGCTCACAGCTGCTTATAATCCCAATTCCAAGACATCCATTCTGCCTCTGACCTCCAAGGGAACCAGTCAAGCACATGACACCCAGTCATCCACGTGGGAAATGCCCATACATAAAGTAAATCTAAAAAACGGAAGTGAATTTGGATGAAATAGGCCAGTTTCTACGCTGTGCATTTGTTTGTTTATGGAAGGAGAGGCTTGGTTTCTTGTTTGTTTTATTATACTTATTTTAAAAATTTTAAATAAGCTTTATATGAATGGGTATTTTGCCCACATGTATATCTGTGCACCATGTGCGTGCTTTGGAACCGGAGGCCAGATGAGTATGTCATGTCCCCTGGAAATGCAGTCACAGGCAGCAGGGACAGTGACTCACTGCTAACCACTGACCCTCAGAGTCAGTGGCCCATATGAGTTGCTTTAGGTCAGTAGAAGCAGTTGGGGGGCAGCACCATGCTCTTTCTTCTATTTTGGCAGAAACAGCAGCATGTGGCCAGGCTGTGCTGAGCCCCTCTGGAGTTCTTGGCCAGACTCCCTAATAAGCTATTTGTCTAAGTACTCCTTCAGTTACCTGACTGGTGACCTTCCCAGCCTCGATCGTCCGCAGGCCAGCACTGATGGCAGGACGCGACTGCTGCCGACTGGCCCTGTGCTTGAGGCTCCCTCCCATATGCCTACCCCGCCATGCAGTTCAGAACTAGGGTGACGGCTTCAAAGGAGTCGGGGCTCATCTCCCTTGCTCCTCCTGTGTGACAGTCACCGTGTTAAAGCAAAGCAGGGCTCTTGAATTGGCTTAGGCTTCCCAGAAGGGAGTAAAGGTTGTTTCCGTGTCTTCTCAGGTGAAGGTGGGAGACACTTTGGATCTCCTCATTGGAGAGAACAAAGAGGCAGGGACAGAGGTGGTGATGCGGATTCTCCTGAAAACCGTCTACGAAGAGAAGACTGAGAACGACAAGTACCGAGTGGTGCTGCGTCGGTGGAAGAGCTTAAAGCTGCCTAAGAAGACTGCGTCTAAATAAACATGGCTTCTCCCACAGGCTGCCTCCTGATTGCAGGGGGGGGGGGGGAGGGCATAAAAAGAGGACTTTTTACTAAAATAAAGTTGTCCTGTCGTTTGTGGGGTCACTGAGCGCTCTGTGGAAGCTGGGGTCTGTGGGTTTCCCTCGGGCTGGCCTGTGCTCGCTTAGATCTGGCATTCCGAGAGCCCCCTTGTTCTGTGCACTCTGGAGGAGCCCAGGCCAGAGAGGACATTACAGCTTGCCTGTCATTTCCCACATTAACTACCTCAGGAGTCACTGGAAAATAAATTGGCCTTGTTTCTTTGTGGGTTTTGTTTTTTGTTAGACAGCGTGTCTTAGGGTTTCATTGCTGTGAACAGACACCATGGCGACGGTAACTCTTATAAAGGAGCTGGGCAGTGGTGGCGCTCGCCTTTAATCCCAGCACTTGGGAGGCAGAGGCAGGTGGATTTCTGAGTTCAAGGCCAGCCTGGTCTACAGAGTGAGTTCCAGGACAGCCAGGGCTACACAGAGAAACCCTGTCTCGAAAAAAACAAAAAAAAACCTCTTATAAAGGAAAGCATTTCATTGCAGCTGGCTTACAGTTCAGAGGTTTAGTCTATTATCGTCATGGTGGGAAACATGGTGGCCCATAGGCAGACGTGGTGCTTGAAGAGGCTGAGAGTTCTGCATCTTGATCCGAAGGCAGCAGACAGAGACTGTGAGCCACACTGGGCATAACTTGAGCACATGAGATCTCAAGTCTGCCCCCACAGTGACACACTTCCTCCAACAAGGCCACACCTAATAGTGCCACTCCCTATGGCCAAGCATTCAAACAGAGGAGTCTATGGTGGCTGACACACAGGGTCTCACTGAATAGCCCTGACTAAAACTACCCAGAAATACCTGCCTCTGCCTCCTAAGTACTAGGATTAAAGAAAAACAGGCAACACCACACCTGCCTTATTTTTTGAGATGGAGTCTCTTGATAGCTCAGGCTAGCCATTTGGTTGCTGATCCTCCAACCTGTAACTCTTAAGAGTGACAATTATAGAATAGACATGTAACACCTTACCTGGCTCCTTAGCGTTTGTTTAAATATTCCCCAACATAGGGACTACATTTCAGGCATCTTGTGACCAAAGCCAGCAGAGTCAAGATCGCCCTTCAGGTCGTGACAAGATAAGCTCTGGGAGAATCTTTTACCAGTTGTCTCGCTGAACACTAGTGCTGGTTGTCTTTGGTTTGTCTTCTGTAGTCTGGAAGGAGTACAATTGTCCCCCTAATTCCAACTGGGCTACTTAGAATCCATTTGGAATGCTTTCTTTTAGGGCTGCTGGATAATCCAGAGAGCCAGAGGCTTGCTTCAAGCTAAGAATGGCTTTAATGTTTTATGGTCAGAGCTCTGGCTGCTCTTTTGAAGGACCCAGATTCAATTCCCAGGCTCACCACTGTAACTCCGTTCCTACCTAGGGGATTTGATGTCCTCTTCCAGCCTTTGTGGGTACCAGACACATATATGGTTCACAGACATACAGCAGATAAAACACCCATATATGTAAAATACAATTTCTTGATGTTCTTTTATATATCTGCATTGTGTTTGTACACATATGTATATCTCTATGCACACATGTAAGACCTTTTCTATGACCCACAAAGCATACACTGTTTAGTATCTGACCCTTTACTGAAAATGTTCAACTCCTGGCTCAAGAGAATAAACAATTTAGTTTGAGGCAGCAATAGGAAATACACAGGGTCTTATCAGGGTAGACTAGAGTTCTAACCCTCACAAGAGGATTACACAAAGGACTAAATCTACACGGAGCAGAGCTGAGCACACGTGCACACTCATAGCACATGTGGTGTATACACTCAGGTCGGTCTGTGACTTCCCAGGAGCCAAGTCTTAGCACCTGGTAGGAGCAGTTCCAAGAGGAGACTCATGGCCCTGTCCTGTGAGACTGGTTGGAGTGAAGCTTCTAGAATCTAAAGCAGTTAAATTGGGGCCCAGGAGTCTGAAATTTTTCACCGCTTTGGTTTAGAGAACCCAGGAAAATTTATCTTTATTTGAAAACTTTAACCCTTGAGAGCCAGAGAGATGCCTCAATGGGTAAAGACGTTTGCCAGCCAATGACATAAGCCTGGTGACCTATGTGAATTCAACCCCTGAGAGTCACATGATAGGAGAACCAACTCCCCAAAGTTGTCCTCTGGCCACCATACACATTCGAAGACACAACACCAATTATCTAATTTTTAAAGGGGTGTTAAAACTGGGTATAGGGGCTGGAGAGATGGCTCAGCGGTTAAGAGCACTGACTGCTTTTCCAGAGGCCCTGAGTTCAATTCCCAGCAACCACAAGGTGGCTCACAACCATCTGTAATGGGATCTGATGCCCTCTTCTGGTGTGTCTGAAGACAGCTACAGTGGACACATATACATAAAATAAATAAATCTTAAATCTGGGTATAGTTTTGCATAAATTTAATCCTAGCCCTTGGGAGGCAGAGACAGCTGAATCCCTGAGTTCAAGGCCAGCCTCGTCTATACGGTGAGTTCCAGACAGACCAGATGCGGCTATCTAAAAAAGACCCAGTCTCAAAAAAAATTTTTTTTGTTTTAAAACATTTGAAAACCTTAAACTCTCAGGAAGAAATATCAATAGTGTGTAAAGTATATCATGGGATTTCTGCCTCAGTCACTTTGTTATTTGGCTTTTTGAGTCATCGGTAGAAATATAGTATGTTTAATTTCCACGTGAGGCAGTGACAGATTATAATTTAGTTTTATGTCCATACTCCATCTTCTCCATCTCGCTCCCCTTCCCTCTTTCTCAGCTTCTCTTTGCACTTGAGAAGCCTTGGATGGTGAGGTCACAGAATCCAACAGTATGCTGAGGTATTGATTTTTGAACCTACTCTGTTGGCGGGTGAGCCTTGACCATAAATGTATCTTACCTCTGTCTGCATCTCACAGTCCTTGCTGGACAAATGAGAATCAGGACAAAGTCAGAGCAGGAAAAGCCTTTAGCAGTTTTTTAAGGCTTCAGTAAGTAACTGGGGCTGGCCTTCAGTATAGCTCTTTATGCCTTGGCTGTCTAAGTGATAGGATTACAGGTATACACTCCCCATAGTTGGTACTGAGAGGGCC
This sequence comes from Uromys caudimaculatus, assembly GCA_028551405.1. NCBI lineage: Eukaryota > Metazoa > Chordata > Mammalia > Rodentia > Muridae > Uromys > Uromys caudimaculatus. The sequence goes on from CM052720.1 coordinate 6,614,251, forward strand.
GTTTGAAAGGTCATTGGTTTAATCCCAGCACTTGGGAGGCAGAGACAGGTGGATTTCTGAGTTCGAGGCCAGCCTGGTCTACAGAGTGAGTTCCAGGACAGTCAGGGCTACACAGAGAAACCCTGTCACGAAAAACCAAAAAAAAAAAAAAAAAACCCAAACAAACAAACAAACAAAAAAAAGAAAGGTCATTGGTAAATTGTACCTCACTTAACTGCTTGCCAGGTCAGAGCCACTCCAGACTACAGTTTTTAAAAGTCAAACTGACAGCTGGGCCTAGTGGCACACACCTTTAATCCCAGCACTCAGGAGGCAGAGGCAGGTGGATCTTTGTGAGTTTGAGGCCAGCCTGGTCTACAGAGTGAGTTCCAGGACAGCTACTGAGACCCTGTCTTGAAATAAAATGAACCTCTTGCTCTTCCCTTCTTGCTCCTGCTCTGTCCCCTCGCCCCTTCCCCTTTCTCTCCCCATTCCCTTCCTCCTCTTTCTCCACGTGCTCATGGGTCCCCATGCCCTGAATAAACTCTATTCTATAATTAATTAATTAATTAATTAATTAATTAATTAATTTAAAAAATGGAAATTAACCTAAGGGCCAGAGAGATGGTTCAGTGGTTAAGAACTCTCATAGTACTCTCCAGAAGGACCTGAGTTCAGGTCTCAGCAGCCTTACCAGGTGGTTCAAAATCGCCTGGAACTCCAACTCCAAGGGGGTCCAATGTCTCTGTGGGCACCCTAACTCCCCATATACACAAAGACACATAATTAAAAATATAATGACTTTTTTTTAAAGATTTATTTATTTATTATATGTAAGTACACTGTAGCTGTCTTCAGACACACCAGAAGAGGGCATCAGATCTCATTACAGATGGTTGTGAGCCACCATGTGGTTGCTGGGATTTGAACTCAGGACCTTCAGAAGAGCAGTCTGTGCTCTTAACCACTGAGCCATCTCTCCAGCCCCCCCCCCCTTTTTTTTTGGTTTTTCGAGATAAAAAAAAAAAAAAATCATCCGTGCAGTGGTGGCGCACACCTTTAATCCCAGCACTCGGGAGGCAGAGGCAGGTGGATTTCTGAGTTCGAGGCCAGTCTGGTCTACAGAGTGAGTTCCAGGACAGCCAGGACTACCCAGAGAAACCCTGTCTCCAAAAACAAAAACAAAAAATGAAGACATCTGATCACGGCTGATGCTAGTCTGATCCATAGCACGCAGCAAAAGATTCATCTCCCAAGAGTTTCCGACGGTGCGAGCGATTGGAAGATATTTATGAAAACTAGCAGAAACGTAAGAGCCACTCGTGATGCCTCATGGCACTGCTGCATCTCACTCATTATTGATGTTGAACAACAGTGCCTTTCAATGTGGTCCTGGCCAGGCATCCCCAGTCAAAATGTGAGCCACGTAATGACTGGTTCAAAGACAGTCTCTGGACGTCTTACAACACAGTGGTTCTCAACTGGGGCCATGTGCCACCCTCCCTGGGGGCACTTGGCAATACCTGGTATTTTTGTTGTCGTGATGGACAGGGTGCTAGGGACCCCCAAAAAAGAAGAACCCGAAGATGATGCTAAACATCCCATAATGTCCAAGAGATCAACCCGACAACAAAGGGCTGTCAAAAGAGCACCATGTCAGTAGTGCGGAGACTGGGAAATCCTGATCTATATTTCTATATAGGATGCCAAAGGGAGAAATATTTTAAATATATTGTTTGGCTGCAGATGGTGGTACATGATTGTAATCCCAGCACCTGATTGGTAGAAACCAGAAGATTAAGAGTTTGGGGCTGTCAGGGGTGACATGGCAAAAGAAACAACAATAACAACAACAACAACCAACTTAAGTAAAGTAACAACAACAACAACCAACCTAAATAGTTAAAGTAGGTACATTCTGCTTTCCCAGGGTATCTGGTATCAAAGGATGAATTGTTTTATTTATTTTTTTAACCAATAATGACAATCCTTTTTAATGCGGTCGTCTCCAGGAAATAGAATGTCAACTGAAATTCTTGCCATTTATGTTTTACATAGACAGGGAGGCAATTGTTCATTTATTTGTTCGTTTTAGTTATTTTTATTTTATTATGTGTTTTTATTTCATGTGCATTGGTGCCTGTATGTCTTGTGAGGATGTAGGATCCTCTGAGTTATCAATAATTATGAGCTGTCATGAGTGCTGGGAATTGAACCCGGGTCCTCTACAAGAGCAGCCACTGCTCTAACCCGCTGAGCCATGTCTCTAGCCTCCGAGAGCATTCCCTATAAGGTCTTAAGCTCTAAATGAATTGTAGACCAAGCTGGCCTTGAACTCACAAAGACCCATCTGCCTCTGACTCCCAACACTGAGATTAAATGTGTGCATCACCATGCTTGGATACCTATCTTTCAAGAAACTAAAAACCATTTCAGTTGAGTGGATGCTCACGAATCTACCTAAAGGGCTCACAATGTGTACTGAGCAAGGAAAGGGAACTCTGCCTTACCTTGGCTCCGGGAAGGTCCGCTTTACAGTCCGAGAATTCCCAACTGCATGGTCTCCAGGGAGCGGCGACTGGAACATTGTGTTCCCAGGACGCGAGCAGCTCCGAACTGCTTTTCGCGTCCCACAGCGAGCTCACTAGCTCCAATTCGCCTCAGTAGCTTTTGGAAATCAGCAAACACTGCAGATCAGGGTTCGTTCTTCCCCCTCAGCAACAGCTGTTAAACGTTTACCAACGCGCGTGAGAGGTTTTCCTTACAAAGCACCTTGGCCCACTGTCCCCTTTCTCGGTTCTTCTGCGGTCCTCCCCGCCCACTCCCCTCCCCCACACCAACTTTGGTACGCATTTCCACGGCCTACTCCGACTATCATTTCCCTTGTGTTTAATGGTATCATTTTGCCTGTAGGCATTTTTTATGAAATGCATTTCACTGTTTTGCTTCGAGGAATTTTATAGAGGATTTCTTCTATGTCTCATTGCGTGCTCTTTCCCTTGGTGTGTCTTGAGCTCCGTCTAATTCGTCGCTTCACACCATTGCCTCAAAGTGCATCTTACCAAATTTCTCCAGCTTTCTTTGAGAGGGACACCTTCCGAGGCCGTACCCACTTACCCTGGCCACGGGCAAAACTCTTGTTTTCTCCAGTAGAACGTCTCGGATGGCTGCCTTCCCGTGAGCACTACTCCATCTATCTATCCATCCATCCATCCATCCATCCATGCATCCATCCCAACACTGAGACTATCTCCCCAAGATAGATACGTGAAAGATTGCAGCCAGGGCAGACAAGATTTTTCTAAAATGAACACTTGTTCTTTAGGGGTCCCTAAAGAGAGGCAATGCTTGTTTCTGAAATCAACGTCACTATTTTTTTATTTTTTTGGTTTTCCGAGACAGGGTTTCTCTCTGTAGCCCTGGCTGTCCTGGAACTCACTCTGTAGACCAGGCTGGCCTCGAACTCAGAAGTCCGCCTGTCTCTGTCTCCCAAGTGCTGGAATTAAAGGCGTGCGCCACCACTGCCCGGCCCCAACGTGACTATTAAACAATATACAACCTATCAATATTTTGGGGGGGGGGGTGGGCAGTGGTGGCGCTCACCGTTAATCTCACCACTCAGGAGGCAAAGGCAGGCAGATCTCTATGGAGGCCAGCCTAGTCTACAGAGGGAGTTCCAGGATAGCCAGGGCTACACAGAAAAACCCTGTCCTGGGGAAAACCTCTTAGTTCTTGATTCTGAAGCAGAGAACTCAAAGGTCGAAATACCAACGTTGAGCAATGTATTACCACCGATGGCCACAGGCCTTATGCACACTGGAGTGTATCGTCTCTTCCTAAGCTTAGCAATGCCAGCTTGGAGATTTCAGCTTGTCCGCCGGGCCGTGGTGGCACACGCCTTTAATTCCAGCACTTGGGAGGCAGAGGCAGGCAGATTTCTGAGTTTGAGGCCAGCCTGGTCTACAGAGTGAGTTCCAGGACAGCCACGGCTACACAGAGAAACTCTGTCTCGAAAAACTTAAAAAAAAAAAAAAAAAAGATTTCAACTTGTCAAAACCAAGGATGGAAACTCCTTATGCCTTGCAGCAGAAATAGCACAAGCTGAATCCCCATCGGTTCTCACAGCATGCTTACCAACATCATCCCAGCCTGTGAGGAACAGGAGGGTCAGGAGAGCATGTTAGTCCTGCAGTCGTGCCCCAGGCCAGGGGCTCAGCTTCATTAACCCCTGCAACGGCCTGGCTGCCTTCTGCACTAGGAGCAGCCAAGGTCCAATCTGGTCATACCCACGCATGTCTTGCAAATCAGCTTCAGGCAAGACCTGTCAGGTTCTGTGTGGCTAACTAGGCATCTTCCTGCCAAACTGAAATGGGCTGCTTAACCAGTAACTCCCGGGGGCGGGGCTAGTCAGAGCTCCGGAGCAGGCCCAATAGCTCTGGCCCTCCAAACACATTTGCTGAGTGGATGAATCCCCTCTAGAGGCAGCAAGGCCTCTCTCTGCGGTCATCCCCTTGTCTTTGGAGGCCTGAGCCTCTCAGCAGCACACTGGCCTTTGCTTCCCAAATGCCTGGACCACAGACAGAGTCACCAAATCAAGCTCCTTGCTCAGTGTGCTCAGTCTTCCCTGGTTTCTGCTTCCTTCAGCCTCTCCCTGACTATAAAACCCAACTTCCTCTTATCCTATCTTAGGGAACAAAATTTCCAAATCTAGAAATGAAAATTAAGCCAATTAAAAATTTAAATTGAGCTGAAGTCCCAACCCTCCGGCAGTGAAAGAGGGTCAGTTTAAGCTTACCCTCTGCTGTAAGACCTTGTCTCAGTAAAACCAGCAAGGTGGTGGTGTACATCTTAAAATCCATCCATCCGGTGTGTCCATAGAGATCAGAAGAGGGTATTGGATGGAATCTCTGGAACTGGAGCTAGAGTTGTGAGTTGCCATGTGGTTGCTGGTTATTGAACCTAGGTCCTCTGGAAGAGCAGCCAGTGCTGAGCCATCTCTGCAGCTCCTGTGGTGTACATCATAATCCTAGTATCTGGTCAGGAGGATCTGAGTTGGAAGCCAGACTGATCTAGTACATTCCAGGCCAGCCAATCTGTCTCAAAAATACACATACAAAGCCAAAACAAAAACCCCCCCAAGCCACCATGATGCTAAAGTATATGGAACCTGCTTCTTCCCACCTACCAAGACAATCTTTCTAAACTAAGGCTGTGTGGGGGTTTGAATATGCTGGGCCCAGGGAGTGGCACTACTAGGGGGTGTGGCCTTGTTGGAGGAGGTGTGTGGCTGTAGAGGTGGGTGGGCTTTGAGACCCTCCTCTAGCCACCTAGAAACCAGTCTGCTCCTGGCTTCCTTTGGATGAAGATATAGGACTCTCAGCTCCTCCAGCACCAGGCCTGTCTGGATGCTGCCATGCTCCTGCCTTGATGATAATGGACTGAACCTTTGAACCTGTAAGCCAGCCCCAATGTTGTCCTTTATGAATGAGTTTTTTTTTTTTTTTTTTTTTTCGAGACAGGGTTTCTCTGTGTAGCCCTGGCTGTCCTGGAACTCCCTCTGTAGACCAGGCTGGCCTCGAACTCAGAAATCCGCCTGTCTTTGCCTGCCAAGTGCTGAGATTAAAGGCGTGCGCCACCACTGCCCGGCTATGAATGGGTTCTTGGTCATGGTTGCATTTCACAGCAATGGAAACCCAAAGACAGCCTGTTACAAAGCAGAAAAATGCACGCAGTAGAACGCACTTAATTCAACTGCTTTATTCCCCAGGCGTGCCTTTTTTAATATGTATGGGCATTTTCCCTGCATGTATATTTGTGCCCTGCCACATGTGTACATGGTAGTCAAGGAGATCAGAAGAGGACACTGGACCTCCTGGAACTGAAATTACAGATGGCGCTGAGTTGCCATATGGTTGCTGGGGCTTGAACCTGGGTCCTCTAGAAGAGCAGCTAGTGCACTTAACCACTGAGCCGTCTCTCCAGCTCCTTGAGAACAGTGTGCAGCTTCAACAGTAAAGCTGTTTCTCCAGCTTGATACATGCTAATTTTTAAAAGGTTACTGATTTTTAACCAGAGGGAAAACATGTTATCTTTTTGTTACCAGGTTAGCTTTGAGAAACTACAGCCCATGTGACACAGTGGAAACTCTGGGGTCAAAGGGAAGTGACCTTCTGCTGGTATAGGCAGGGTTGGTACCAGGCCAGGAAGGAGATGGAGGATTGTCTCATTTTGTGTTCTGTACACAAGTAGCACTGGAGGATTTATTTGGTAAGTCCTGCCACTTGCCTGTGGCAGGACCTTGCAAGCTGTACCCCACATCCAGGCACGGAAGTCCCCAAACAAGCATGTTCTCCCATGTGACTGGGAGGAAGGTACAGACAGGTGGACAGACAAATTCAGACACACTCTAAATAGCCTAAAGAAATAAAGTGTTAAGGAGACCATAGTTTTTCTATTTTTATATTTTATATAATTAATAAAACAGTGCTTGTATAAAAATTCACACAAAGTTTCTAGAGAGCATACAAGTTCCAAAAATGCCCTGGGTCTGTGGTACATTCAGGTTTCTAAGGGTGCACTCAGGTCAGTGTAACAGGCAGACATGACGTGGTATCTCGTTCTCTTTGGTAAAACTATTCTTGTCACTCCTCACAGCATCACTCTGATAGCCACTTTGTGCAGGGTCTGCTCTTCCTGGGATGTCAGACATTATTAAGGCTGGATCTACAAGAGGCAAGGACTGCCCACAGCAGTGACAGCCCCCGGGCCCTCACCCCCACCTCAGAATGACCTAGGGACCTCCAGCCGGGGGTCTCCAGGTCCCTCTGGATCAGGGAGGAAGCAATTGCTGGGGGGGTGGTAGAAACCGGGGCCACACTGTGGTGTGATCAGGACAAATCCAGTGCCACTAAGTAGATCCCATTGGTCGGTTGATGATTGCTGCTGATATGAACTCCTCACCCCCTAACTTTAAGGGAAGGTTTGGGGCTCAACACTGAAGGGTAAGGGCAGCTAACGACACTAGACATTGATTCCCTGACAAACAT
>CM052720.1:6621775-6648740 GCA_028551405.1 Uromys caudimaculatus
CTGGGGGGGTGGTAGAAACCGGGGCCACACTGTGGTGTGATCAGGACAAATCCAGTGCCACTAAGTAGATCCCATTGGTCGGTTGATGATTGCTGCTGATATGAACTCCTCACCCCCTAACTTTAAGGGAAGGTTTGGGGCTCAACACTGAAGGGTAAGGGCAGCTAACGACACTAGACATTGATTCCCTGACAAACATTTGCCATCGAACAGACACGGTCACATGAACTAAAGCAGGATTCGAACACTGTACATTCAAGAGTATCTTCAGACATTCTTCAACAGCTTACTAACAGAGAAAACCAAGACCACTACCACCTACCGTGACATACTATCTTAGTGAACATCAGAATGTCGGGGCTAATCTTTAGTCCTCTGGATACAAGGCAAAAATAATCCAAAACACAAACAAAGAATTTAGATGGGGACAGGGAAAGCAGTTGCCAACAGATTTCATGAGACCCATTAAATTCTGAAAAAATAAGTATCTTATATTTATATTGCTTCATGAAAAAAAAAAAAAAAAAAAAAGCCCACTGGAGCTACCTGTACGGATGGGTAAGTGAGGCTACCATACAGTCCAGCAGGGGCAGGAAACAGCTCCCAGAGTGTCCAGCTCTTTTCACTGAAAGGGATGATGGGACTGGGGCTGGGGTGGGGGTGAAGAGAAGCCCTACATAAAGTTTCAAGGAAACCGAAATACAGGTTCCCAGAATTTAACACGCTCTGGGTTATGAAATGTCCCGCTCAGTTCCTAGAGCCCGCCATTTCTCTGACGTGAGTAGACAGGACTCGTAAGAACTCGGTGGCCGACTGTGCTTCTGATGGTGCAGGGCCACACTTCACTGTCTAGAAAACGGGACGGCTTTCACATGGCTTGGAATCCTCTTGGTTACATCCTCAAGACCAGAACAAATCCCACGGAATTCTCTCCAACTAGTGGAAGCAGTGAGAGAGAGAGCCACAGCCATCTTTGGGGTAGTGCGTGCGTGCGTGCGTGTGTGTCTAAGGCATTAGAGAGAGGCCAAGTGGGGGGGGAAGGGGAGTCTTGTGACTGCCCCATCGCCTTCTTCCTGGGCATAAGAAGGTTGCCTTGCTCTTTGTGGGGCCCTCACCTCACTTCTTATAAGGAGATTATGTGTGCGGGGAGGGGGGAGGTATGTGACAGAGTGCCACAAAGTCTCTGTGCACTTCTCAATGTCAATAATTTAGGTTTACAGTTATAGCATAAATAATCTGAAAATGACAGTGGATAGAAGCCTTATAGTACTGAAAATTGTTATTTTTTTTTAAATGCCCATTGGGTACATGCAAAATTATATCGTGTTGTCTACTAGAACTAAAGTTCTTTATGAGGAAATTCATAGATTATTTCTATCATTTCTGCATATTAAGGTAGCAAAATATTAAGCCATTAAAGTTATCACATCTGTAATGTCCCACAAGGGTTTTATGACTACCCTGGGCAACTCATTATCTTCTAGGTCAAGGATGAGATGCATTCAGTTTGGGAAACTCTGTTTCCTTTCCTTAGGCATCCGGCCCCAGCGCAGAAGGGAAGAGATGTGCGCCTCCATGCTATGGCGGGGCCACACGACTTCCTGCAAGGTGTGAGGGAAAAGGTCTAGTGGGACGGGGAAGGAGTGTGGGCACTCCATTCAAGACGGTTTGGGTCCTTCCAACACCTGCAAAAGAGCCCTAGGCCTGGCCTTTGGAGGTTCAAGACCATGCTACTACTCATGGGAGGGGCTAACACTGAGGTCAGGGCACACGGACTTTGTACAAATACATGGAAAGTAAACAGTTCTTGGTGAACCCAAAAGCTCACCGGTAAATCACACAAAAATGTCCCTACACATTGAGTTGCAATGTGTCCCTCTACACCGACATCTCTGTGTGGAGAGGGAACAGGGCTGTGGGAGAACACAGCTCCCACGAAGGCCGTGAGGCCCACGCCTCTGCTCTGTCTACATTCATCTCATCTTCCAGTGTTCTCATCTACACAGTGAGCACCACGCACGCACCACACGGCAGTGGCAGACAGGCTGAGCCACAGGTAACCTTTCTGGGGCCACAGCAGAAGGGAAACTCACAAGAGTAAGAAAGGGGCTACACACTACTTATAATCTGCTGAATCTAAGGGGCCTCTGGACTCTTCCAAAATCAGATGTCAAACACAGGATTAGTAAAACTAGTCACTATGCCACCTGAAGCCACAGTTACCCATAATGCCTGAATACGGCATTTCTTTAAAAAAAAAAAAAAAAAAGCATAAATCTAAAATCATCTTTAAAAATCCCAGCAACTGAAGTAATCTTACAGCATCTCATCTCAAATATTTAAAGATTTTTTTCTAAATAAAATGGCTCCCAAAGAGCCTAAATGATTCTTTCAAAATTTCATTTTAATTAAAAAAAAAAAAAAAAAAAAGATTAAAACTAGATGTAAAACCTGGGGAGAGAAACAGGCTGCTGCGTTTGCATTTTGTCGGGTTTTTTTTTTTTGTTTTGTTTTGTTTTTTGTTTTTGTTTTTTTGAGACAGGATCTCATTGTCCAGCCCTGGCTGGGTTGGAATTCACTATGCAGACTAACTAGACTGGCCTCCAATGGCTTCTGCCTAGAGGTATGGGCTGCCACATGTAGTCTAAATTTGAATTCTGAATTGTAAGGGTTAGGGAGGGCACCCCAGCCCTGTGAAGGGACCCTACCCTACCAATTCTCTGATTTCACAGCTTGGCTACCCCCCAAACTCCGGCTGTGCCACCAGGGAACACAGAACAAAGTCATGAATACAAAAGACCAAATTCAAGGCTTCTTTCTTGTGGCTGGGGAGGTGTTTACGTGTGCAAATGTAGAAAACCACTCCCCACTGGCATAAGGTGCCTGTCTGTGGGTACCATACTCACTCCAGAGCAATGCTCAGTCCCGAGGGCACCCATTGCTCAGCCTGTGGTGACCCAAGTCCCTGGGCAGCCCCAACCCTGTCATTTCTCCACTTTCTTGGCTTTCTTGAGGATGTCGCACTTTTTCCGGTTGGGGCGGCGACACCGCTCATCGATGCTAGGTATACATTCATAGTGCCACACCTCTTCCATCTTCTCCACGGGGTAGACAGCTTCCACGTAATGGCGGATGAGCCTCAGCCTCGTGGGGTCCAGCTGCTTCTTGTTACAAGCCCCGGAGTGGTTGTACTGCAGTCGCAGGTTCTCGGCCGTGAAGAGTTCGGGGAAGAGCCTGACCAGAAGCCGGGCAGCGAAATTGCCCACGGACAGGCTCTGCTGCACAATCTCACGTACCTCCTTGTCCGATAGCAGGTAGGGGGAAGGCACCGGAAAGTCAGGTGAGGGGACCACCAGCTCGTCCAAGGGTATTTTGCAAAAGTCTTTGCTGCTCCTTTCAGGAGGCAGCGGGGGCCCCTCAAACTCCTCACGGAACCTCTCGGGGTTGATTGCATAACTTGCTAGGTCCCGGCACTCGGGGCCAGGCACATGGACCTTGCGTTGCTGCTGGTAGGAGCGGCGCTGCTCCGTGTCCCTGCGCCGACAGCGCTCGTCCAGCTTGCCCACAAACTCCAGGGTCCACACGCGGTCGTTCTTGGCTCTCGGGTAGAGGAGCTGCACGTAGTGGCGGATGAGCCTGATGCGGGCAGGATCCAGCTGCTTCTTGCCCAGGGAGCCGCTGCAGTTGTACTGCTTGCGCAGGTTCTCGTGCGTGAAGAGCTCCGGGAACAGGTGCACCAGCAGGCGGGAGGCAAAGTTGCCAATGGACAGGCTGCTCTCATAGATGCTGCGCAGCTGCTCCTTGCTCAGGAGGCAGTCTGAACCTGGCATGTCGAAGTCAGGCTGCGGAATCTCCAGCTTGTCAAAGTCAATGGGCACCAGCCAGATCTTCTTGGAGCGGCGGCCAGGACGCTCGCCTTCAAAGCTGTCCTCTACCTTGACCACTGAGATGTCGTCGGGCAGGCTAGAGGAGTCGTAGCAGTCGTCCCGTGGTGCCTCGCCCTCGCTGCCTCCCTCCAGCCCCAGGCCCTCCAGCTCATCATTGAGACGCTGGGCACACTGCTGCAGCCAAGCTTCCTCCTCTTGCATATCAGGAAAGTAGATCTCTGTGTAGTTGCGGATGATCTGCAGCCTCTGGGGATCCAGCTCCTGCTTGCCACCGTCACCATAGCAGCTGTACTGCTCACCCAGCTTCCGGTGGTCGAAGAGCTCTGGGAAGAGCCGGTGCAGCAGGAACACGGCGAACTCACCTGGTGAGGAGGCTTCATCTAGGAACTCGGTGAGGTCCTGTGTGTCCACCACATGGTCCGAGGCGATGGTGCTGCTGCGGTCCAGAGACAGAGCTTCCTCTTGGTCCTTGTTGTCCAGAAAGTGGCCGGCATCCACTTGGTCCGCTTCAAAGAAGTTGGTGACCTGGCCGACTGGCTGGCTGTCTTCCATTTCTCTCTGGGCCCAGAAGCGGCTGAAGAAGTCATTAAGCTGCGGCAAGCACTCTGCTTGCCACACAGCTGAGTCCTTCACAGAGGGGTAGTAGACCTCCACATAGTTGCGGATGAGCTGGAGATGCAGTGACTCTAACTTCCGCTTGGCGGCAAAGCCACAGGCACTGCAGCCGCGGGAGAAATCCACGTCGCTGAAGAGCTCAGGGAAAAGCTGCACAAGTAGGCGACAGGCTAGGTCGCCACAGGACAGGCTCTGCTCCGCGATCTGTTTCAGCTCTGCAGCGGTGAGCTGGTACTCAGGGGGAGGCTGGAACTTGGCCACCAGCTCCGAAGGGCTCACCTGCTTCTTGACCCGGCTCACCTCGAGGGAGAGCAGGTCCATCTTGCTGTGGAGCTGCGACATGTTAGACGTGAGTGTGTTGAGCATATAGAACATTTTCTGGATCAGGAAGTAGATGTTGGGGTCCCCATCAGTGGCAACCCCGACACCACATTCCCGCTTCTGAGATTCGTTGAGCAGGCGCAGGGGAGAAAGGCAGTTACTAGAGTTTGCCTTCTCCAAGAGCTCGTAGGGGCTGAGCAGGTCTCCGGCGGGAGGGTTCTTCTTCTCCATGATCTTGTGGGAGATGCCATACAGGGGCTTCTTGTAGGAAGGGGTGGCGGCCTCAGTGGAAGGCTCCTCTTCTGTGGGCCACACACAGCTCCCACTCCTGCCCCTGCTGGCAGGCTCTCCATTTCCCTGGCAGGGTGAACTGTTCTCACGGGTGCGCATGCCGGCCAGGAGCGCCTAAAACAGAAACCATTGTGCAGTTAGGTGGGCGCTCTGATCCGCTGCACTACACCGGGCTGGGACGGCACAGAAGACCCAAGGTCAATGCTTCCTGGTCCAAAAACTCTGCCCAGACAGGAACATACTACAAACACACAGTACCTTGGATATGGCTGTCAAATAAAAAAAAAATAAAAAAAATTTAAAAAAAAGAGAGAGAGAGAGAGAAGCTGCAGAGGGGTGTAGCTCAGTGGTCAAGTGCTCACTAACAGGCAAAAGACTCAGGGTTTGACTCCCAGCCCTGTCCTCACTAAACATCCAACCACCAAACCAATCAAACAGAGTCATTTTAAAGGTGGGCATAGTGGTACATGTTAGAAGTCCCAATCCCTGGGAGGTAGAAGCAGCAGGATTAGAAGTTAAAGGCCATCCTAGGCTATATGACACCGTATTTAAAAAGACAGGAAGAAAGAATTGATAAACCTCGAAATAACTGTCGAATGAAAGACAATTGATTATTCAATGTCACCTATATAAAGATTCTAGAAACTACATCCAGTGTGGTCAGAAAGGAGATTAGTGGGTGCCTGGGGTGGTAGAGACAGAGGGAAAGAAGAGACCCACAGCCTGAGGTGTGGCCTGACACGCACACAAGCCTTGCCTCATGTAAGGAACTTCACATACCTATTAATGGACCTCAGTTATAATAGCTATTTTTGACAAATGTTTAATTTGAACCAGGAACTTGCTAGAATATATATTTGAGAGTTTAATTAAACAGAAGTACCGATTAGCAGACAGTGGCAGGCAGCAGAGGAGCAAGCAGCCTCCAGGTGCACCCAGGGGTGCTCCCTCCACACCTGGGAAAACACAGCTGCTAAGCCTGGTGGCGCTGAAATTCTGATGTCCATACCATATGGGTTCTGCTAAAACAGATTGAGAGCTGTGGCTCTGCATTAAGCTCCTGGGTCCTGGAGGGTCCTCAGGGCCTAGAAGACAGTGCCTGGCCTCAGTTTACCTCACCCAGGCAGACCAAAGTCATTTGTAAGTCCAGATAACCAATTCCAGCACAAAACTGAACGTGGGTTCTTGGTAGCCTAAGCCAACACAGGATAAGAGGATACTCAAGAGAAGCTTGCCCAGGAGGGAAGCATTAAGGCACAAGAAAAGCAGCCCCAGGAAACAGAGAGCTCTAAGCCTCCGGCGCCTACCACAGATTGATGAGTGAGGGACTTCCTCGACCCTCTTTAAGACAAAACAGAATCACTCAACTCACAGGAGAGTGACCTGGAAGAGATTCTTGTTGTTTCTCCAGGGATTGAACCCAGAGCCATTTACATATGCTCTACTGTGAGCTCCCCCCCCATTCCTTTTTTTCCCTTATTTATTTTGGTGCGGTCTTTTGTTTTCAAATATGGGGGTCTCCCTCTCCTCCTGCCTCCATCTGCTGAGAATAGGGTCAGGAACGCAGAGGGATTTTTGAGGATGATGCCCGTGAAGCCGGCCAAGTGACCGCTTTGTGGTGGTCTGTACAGGCTAGCACAAAGGTCAGCGGCATCCACCCCTCCAGACTCTTCTAATGCATCTTACTTGAGAGCAGAGGGCTCTCTTGGGTGGATGGAGGGAGAGGTTGAGTGTGCGATCTGCACCCGCTCTCTTCTCTGCCCCTTCCCAGTGACCCCTCCTCTCTCCCAACGCACTCAGATGGAGCATGCCATTTCTGATCTATCCCACAACCGAGCAAAGTACAAGACTCGTGTGTGTGTGTGTGTGTGTGTGTGTGTGTGTGTGTGTGTGTGTGTGTGTGTGCGCGCGCGCGCCTGTCTTTGGCTGTCCCAGAATCAGCTCTGTAGACCAGGCTGGCCTCAAACTCAAAGAAATCCACCTGCCTCTGCCTCCCCCTCAAGTGCTGGAATTAAAGGCATGTGTCACCACCTCCCGGCATAGGGCAGGTATTTTACCACTGTCTAATCTCTGCCTAAGACAAGGAGCCCCTGGGAGCTAGAGCTGGAGCACTGTGGTAGAATGCTTGCCAAATAGATTTAAGACCTCAGTTCTTGCCGGGCAGTGGTGGTGCACGCCTTTAATCCCAGCACTCGGGAGGCAGAGGCAGGCGGATTTCTGAGTTCGAGGCCAGCCTGGTCTACAGAGTGAGTTCCAGGACAGCCAGGGCTACACAGAGAAACCCTGTCTCGAAAAACAAAACAAAAAAAAGACCTCAGCTCATGTAAAGAGTTCCAGTAAAGAAAGGTGGGGCAACACACACACACACACACACACCCCACTGGCTTTAGGAAGCTCCAAGGACTGAGGGTGGGATGTACACAGGGCCTCCCCCGTGTGACCTTTCCTGCCTCAGCTTCTATGTCCTGCAGCAAGGTAGTTTTGAGATACAATGAGATACTACACACCAAGCACAATAACTTATGTAACAAATATCTCCTACTACAAGGTGGTACTAAGCAAGGCTACTCAGCAGAAGCAAAGCTGTGGCCTTCTGTTACAATGTCGAGACTCCTCTCACTAACAGAGTTCTCACGGTAGGGTAAGGCACTCTGAAGGCACTTCCCAGGAGTTTGGCAAGGGCGGACCACAAAGAGACCGAGCAGAAGGGGATTAGAAACACTTTAGAGAGGTCTTTTATTTGGCTCTTTGCCAGAGAGGGGGGATGAGTTCTTTCCCCAACCCCACCAGGAAAGCTGGGTCCAGAGCCTCAGACACGCTAGACCTCAAGCACTGAGCTATCACAGTGCTCCAGCAGAGCTAAACCCGGCTCTTTTCAATTTTATTTTAAATCAGTGTAGTTCTTTACTTTTAGGAGATGGCTCAAGGGTTAAGAGGCCAGACTACTCTTCCAGAAGACCCAGGTTTGGGTCCCAGCACCCACACGATGGCTCAAAACCACCTGAAACTCTAATTCCAAGGAATCTGACACCCTCTGCTGATCTCCGGTGATCTCCTCAGGCACCAGACACCTATGTGGTACATATATCTACATGCAAATAAAATAAATATTTAATGACTTTGACTTCTAAGTCATTTGTCTGTGGATGGGTATGACCATGTGAATACAGGTGCCTACAGAGCTCAGAAAACTGTTTACTGATACAAGTGCTGGCCTCGGCTACGCTGGACATATGTGCTCTTCACCACTCAACCACCTCTCCAGCCCCAGCCTCTCCTATTTTATAGACAAGATTTTATCTCATAGGAACAAACACACCTGGGTGATGGTGGTGCTGCTGTATGCCTTTAATCCCCAGCACTTGGGAAGCAGAGGCAGGCAGATCTCTGAGTTCAAGGCCAGCCTGGTCTACAGAGCAAGCTGCAGGACAGTCAGGGCTACACAGAGAAACTAAGTCAGGCAGTGGTAGTGTAAGCCAGGTCAGCCTGGGCTACTGAGTAAGATCATGTTTCAAATAAATAAATAAATAAATAAATAAATAAATAAATAAATAAATAAATAAATAAATAAATAAATAAGAGAGAGGATCAGACTGTCACACGGTGGGATAGTTCTTGCTGACTGCACAGAAAGGCCAGGGCGGGGTCCCTAGCACCACTTACAAAGGACACAGAGGTGCTTGCCCGCAGTACAACTGTTACTGAGGCTGCAGCAGGAGGGTCAGAAATAAGCCTTCAGGCCCATGTGGGCTACACGAGACCCTATCTTAAACCACGAAAGGAAGGCAGAGAAAGAATAGGAGAGAAACAGTCAGAAAAGGGTAGGTAGAACTAAGTCTCTTTCCTCTCTCTGGTGCTTAGAGGCACTCAGAATGGTCCAGCATTCGGCACGCCATCATGGGCTTCCCTACAATACATCCCCTGACAAACCCAGGCTGTCTCGAAGGTCTACTTACCTCAATACCAAGAAGGGTGGGAAAGCACCAAAATCCTAATGTGGCATGTGCTCAGGCAGACTTCAAGGGGTTCATGCTGAGAGACTTGAAGTTTTTTTTTTTTTTTTTTTTTTTAATTTTTTTTATTTATTTATTTTATATGAGTACACAGTAACTGCCTTCAGACACACCAGAAGAGGGCATCAGATCTCATTGCAGATGGTTGTGAGCCACCATGTGGTTGCTGGGATTTGAACTCAGGACCTCTCTCTGGAAGAGCAGCCAGTGCTCTTAACCACTGAGCCATCTCTCCAGCCTGAGACTTGAAGTTCTTATGAGACTATCAACCAAACACAGGAGCAAGCAAGGCCTATGGTGGTCCCCTGTGAGCTCAGTGTGTCTGAGGCAGGATCATGCAAGGCCTATGGTGGTTCTCTGTGGGCTCAGTGTGTCTGAGGCAGGACTATGCATGGCCTATGGTGGTCCCCTGTGGTCTCAGTGTGTCTGAGGCAGGACTATGCATGCTTTCTTTATTCAGGAACAGAAAATCAGCACAAAAGTGTTTTAGGCACAAGCAGAGTCAGAAAGCTAAATAAGTATGAAGCTTAAAAAAAAAGATTAAGAACCTTCACAATTGATAGGTTTTGGGTTAGTATGTGATAAAATTGATCCAGTATGTCATAATCAAGATAAGAAAAAAATGGAAGAGGAAGTAAAAACCTTAAAGAGGAAAAAGATACACAGAAAACTGAGAGTACTGCACAGATAAGAATTCAAGAAGTGTTGCTTCATTTGTGTGCACCTGTGCATTCCCAGCTGCACACGCACGCGGGCATGTGCACACACGCACACACACACACTCCTGCACAGCCTTGCTCTCCAGGATTTGAAATCGTAGGTCACTGACGGGAAGCAATGCCCTAGCAAACTCTTATGTCTTACTTGTCAATTTCTGTAGACCAAAGTAGATTTTTAGCAATTTTACATCTTAAGTTCTATTGCATCAACATAATTTTGGTGGTCAGGGGTGTGCCTGAAGCAACAGTTCAGCACTTAAGAGCATATCTGCAGGGCTAGAGAGATGGCCCGGCGGTTAAGAGCACCAACTGCTCTTCCAGAGGACCTGAGTTCAATTCCCAGCAACTACAGGGTGGCTCACAACCACCTGGTCTGGGATCTGATGCCCTCTTCTGGTGCGTCTAAGGAGAGCAATGGTGTACTCACATAAAATAAATAAATAAAAGAGCCTATCTGCAGAGGAGCCTTGTTTGGTCCCTAGCACCAACTTCAAGTAGCTCACAGCCACTCCAGCCCCAATGGGATCGGATACCTCTGGCCTCCTCAGACACCAGGAACATGTACACCCACACATACATGCCCACACAGACACACATAATTAAAAATAATAAAAACGAAACTTTAAAATACTAACACTCATAACTGTAAATGCTACAGAGGAACTTGTTTGGCTTGGTTTTGTTTTTCCGAGACAGGTTTCTGGAACTCCAGCCTGCCTCTGTTCCCTGGTCCTTGGATTAAGGTGTGCACCACCTGTCCTGTAGGCTAACTTTTGAAAAGCAGCATTTGCTTCCTGACAAGAACTTCCACTGACAGATGAAATAGGACTCTGCATCAGGGTCATCAGAGGAGCACTTACAGTGGGTGCTCTGGAGGGAGACCCACCTTCCAAATATGGAAGACAGGATTAGGGTCATCAGAGGAGCACTTACAGTGGGTGCTCTGGAGGGAGACCCACCTTCCAAATATGGAAGACAGGATTAGGGTCATCAGAGGAGCACTTACAGTGGGTGCTCTGGAGGGAGACCCGCCTTCCAAATATGGAAGACAGGTACCGGGACAAGATTCCCAGAAGAATGAC
This sequence comes from Uromys caudimaculatus, assembly GCA_028551405.1. Classification (NCBI taxonomy): domain Eukaryota; kingdom Metazoa; phylum Chordata; class Mammalia; order Rodentia; family Muridae; genus Uromys; species Uromys caudimaculatus. The sequence continues at coordinate 6,632,704 of CM052720.1, forward strand.
TAGTACCAACCTTGAACTAAACTTGGGATTCTCTCACATTCCTACGCAGGACACGAGGATACCCAACTGGAGATCCCCTCCACGGTTCTCAACCCAGTCTTCGGCTTTTTAACACAAATACTGCCATTCCTACCAGGCATGGCTGAAACTCTTATCAGTGGAGCATCTCTTACTAAACTGCTTAATAAAAAGCTCAGAGTCCCAGTAGAAGGCAATGTTCTTCACTCACAGAAACCCTGAACACACAATTCAACACAAACACAAGCATCAGAGGGAAGCCATCTCTACACTGGGGTCCTGTCAACTCTGTGCTCAATTAATTCCACTAGCTTTGCCAAGTCGGTGATGCACTGGCTGTGTTTACTGCTGATGATAAAAATCTCTGCTCAGCTGTCTAGGAATATCAAGGAATCTTTAAATCTGTGCTACTTGGCACACGGTATCTGGCTGACAGTACCCATTCTCCGAGGTGCCATATGGGAACTCTGTGGCTCAGCTCCGGCTGATGCCAGTATCTAGCCTCGATCCTGATGGGTATTTCCTTCACAAGGGAAGACCTGAAGACCTCAGCTGGAGAATGAGACTAAGTGAGAGGCCAATGCTGCCACGCAAGTGCAGACAGCACACATCCTGGGGAGACACCAGGGGTACACCCACCAGGGCAGTAAGTCCTGGTCATCACCATCAGAGCCCAGCTCTTAGAGCAGTTACTGACTTCAGTTCAGCGACTGATGAGCTTAAACAATGCCCAGCGAGTCAGCCAAGTGGGAGGCCAAGAAGGCAGCATGCCTGTGGGAAGCATGAGTGAAAATTAATGTGACCTCAAGCGTAGGCCATGGGATGCGGCAGGAGGCTGGCGCCACTCTTCTGGAGTCATGACGTTGAGGGCATGTATTGTATCTTGCACTTTCAACAGAATTCTCCACAAGTGTCCAGACCCACTTAGTGATAGGTCTCTTGGGTTTGCTCTACCTGCAGCTGATAAAAACGCCCGAGTGCCTGGGCGCTAGGCAAGACCCTGGGCGCACTAGGAGTCACCCCAGGCTCCTCAGTTGGTGCTTTCTCTCTAGGCCTTCCTGATGCTGCTCACAGAGCCTGGAAGGGGTTCCCATCTACGACTCCTGTGACCCCCTCACAAGCTCCCCTGCAGACCTCACAGCCCCACCAGCTCCTGACAGGGCAGGCCTGGCAGCACAAAGTTCCCAGCCTTTCTGTTTTGAATGGGGAGAATTGCCTCAGTTTCTGTGAGGCATCTTAGGAACTCCCAGCTTGCTCAGCAGTCACTGCGTGTGGCAGAAAATAGACGGCACTTCTCTCCAACTGAAAGATCAGCCACAGTGGAAGATGTCCCCTGGGAGAACAGAGCTGACCTCTGCCTGGACAGCTCTTGACTACCACCTCCCCTATGTGGACAGAGATGATTACCAGGCTGGCAAGGTTGGCTCGGCAGGCAAAGGGGCTTACCACCAAGCCTGCCCACCCAAGTTTGTTCCCTGGGACCCACATGGTAGAAAGAACCAACTCCTACAAACTGTCCTTTGGCCCACACACACATGTCACATACATGCCTTGGTGTGTATACACACACACACACACACACACACACACACACACACACAATCAATCAATCAATGTAAGAAATTAAGAACAAATATGATTACCAATAAAAACTCTAGCTGTGTTACCACACCCATTCCACATCCTTCCCACAGTCCTTGTCAGACTTTTCCAAAACAAAGTGTCAGGGGGCTGGAGTGATGGCCGGGTGGTTAAGAGCACTGGCTGCTCTTCCAGAGGTCCTGGGTTCAAGTCCTGGCACCCACATGGCAGCTTACAACTGTCTATAACTGAGTTCCAAGGGATCTGACTCCCTCTTCAGACCTCCATGGGCACCAGGCACGCACGCGATGAACACACATACATGCAGACTAAACATCCATACACACAAGGGGTCAGCGAGGCTGTTTCAGTCAGTCACAGCCTTCCCACAGTCCCTGCTTTGCCTCCCTCCACACAGAGTAAGGCAGCAATGGATGACCGCCTGTGCTGACTGGGGGTGGCACGGCGACGGGCGGTGTCCGAGAATGCAGCAGACAGCTCCCTGACAGTCCATGCTAGCTCCCCTCTGATAACTGCAGAAGACATGTGAAGACAGCCACAGGTCGGGAGTAAGAGCTGTGGTTCAGGGAGGAGAATAAGGTTTTTTTTTGTTTTTTTTAAGGATTTATTAGCAGAGGGGTGGTGGTGCACTCCTTTAATCCCAGCACTTGGGAGGCAGAGGAAGGTGGATCTCTCTTAGTTTGAGGTTACCCTTGTCTACAGACTAAGTTCCATGACAGCCAGGGCTACACAGAAAAATCCTGTCTCAAAACAAACAAAAAGTTTTATGTAGCTGGGTGTGGTGGTGCACACCTTTAATTGGGAGGCTGGGGCAGGAGGATCTCTGTGAGTTCAAGGCCGGCCATCTCTCCCTAGTAGCTTTTCTGATGCTTCCCTTGGATGTTCTATATAAACAATCCTGGGGCCTGCAAACATTTTCATTTCTCCAGCTTTTCTTTAAAAACGGTTTTGTTCATTTTGTGCATGTTACATGTAGACTGGTCACAGCGTGCATGTGGAAGCTAGAAACCGCCTTGTGGGAGATAGCGCTCTCCCACCGCAGGAGCTCCAAAGATCAAACTCTGGTCACCTTCCCTTTGTTAGTGTGCCCTTCCTCTCTTCCTGATGAGCACCTGCCAGCCTCCGCTCCCCACTCCCCAGATGGCCAAAGTGCTAAGAGATCTCATGCTCCCTACCTGGCCACACTATCACACCCAGAAGGCTCAGGGTCTCCGGGAAAAGGGCAAGCACCAGCCCTATCTGACCTAGACTGGTGTTATTTTAGAAACTCTGCCCACACTCAAAAAAAAAAATTCAATAATTGTTCTCAAGTCACGAGGGTTCTGAGAATACTGGTTTACTGACACATAAATCTCTACCAACTTTCAAAAAAAGCAAATACCAGCCAGCCATGGAGGTGTGCAAGATAAGCACTGATGTCGGCGGCGGATGCAGAACTTCTAGGCTAGCTTGAGCTACAGAACGAGAACCCGACTCAAGAGACAGACAGACAGAAAGGCAGGCAGTGAGAGAAGCTGGGTGCAGCAGTGATACATACCTGGGATCTCAACCCTTGGTAGGTGCCGGCAGGAGGAAGGTTCAAGGTCATCCTCCATGAAAATCCGGGAGGGAGACCCCAAGCACTAGTACTTCTTATATGTCTAAAGACTCTCCTGTAGGCACACTCTAATAAAGTGTCAACCCCCCCCAGCCCACCACCCACCAGGGGTGGTGGAAGAGAAGGGTGACTGTTTAGAAATAGTCCTGTGGGGCAATTCCAATCTCGGTTGTTCTCAGTCCTAGCAATCAGCAGCTGCAGTCTAGTCCGCTCGGCAGGCACCACACACGCACCAGCAAGGGCAGTAGAATCCAGAAGAAACCGCAAAGCTTGCCAACCGGCCCAAATCCACGGACGCAGAAAGAAACCACAGGAGCCTCCCGAGAAGTTCTTGTCTCGAGAGAGTTTCTGTCTACGAAGTCACCACAAGCGAAGCTCAGCAAGGTAATGTAAGGGGAACCAATCCCGTGTGTCGTCAGTGAAGACGAACAGAGCAGAGCCAACCAATGGTCGAGTTCCCACTGTCCGTGGTCATATTTATACTCTTTCTAAACATCATGCATCCTTTCACATGTCTGCTCTAACAAAACATCCTTTTACCGTGTCTTTTACATGCGTGCTTTAGCAAAAACATCATAACAACCTAACCTTCTCTCCAAAGAAATTTCCACTTGGAAAAACACTCACACGCGTGATTTGGTCTATGTATTAGGCTGGTGGTCTCTCTATCGGGCAGAGAATTATAAAATCAGACACCACCAATCATTAGGATACACGACAATAATCTGTTATCTAAAAGATGTAAGGCGGATGGGGATATAGCTGGTCGGTAGTGCTTACCAGCAAGCAGGAGGCTGTGGGGTCAACCCCCAACACCACATACATCAAATGTGGTGTGACACACCTGTAACCCCAGCCCTGGGAAGTGGAAGCAGAGAGACCAGGAGTTCAAGATCACCCTCAGCTACACAAGGACTCTGAAGACAGCTGGGCTACAGCAGCGGAGGGAGGGCCCAGGACGGCTCAGTAGTAGAACTCTGGCCTAGCATCACAAGGCTCTAGTTTTGAATCCCAGCACCGAAAAGAAGAAAAAGCAAATGGTAGTGTGTGTGAGGCCTTCAGTTCAAGCCCTAGCACCAATGGTGCACACAGACAACAAATGAAAGTTCAAAAGGCAGTGGTGGCCTCTAATACTGCTGCCCGTGCTGTGTGGTCATCCCCCTTGCGCAAATGTCTGATGTGCTCTAGGGCAGCGAGGGAGCCAATGGTTAACTGCTCACACAGGCGTTCCACTAACCACTCTGTGGGTTTCACCTGCCTCCACACAAGAGCGGCATTGAAGAAGTCACTGTCACTATTAGGAACGACCACCTATGTGTGACACCTTTCCCCAGATCACTGGGAATGAAGCAAGGGTTGGAGTTACCGTGATCGGTCGGGATTTCTAAGTATTCCCTTACAGAAATGCTTAAAGGCAGTCAGGCACAATGCTGCACGCCTTTTATCCCAGCACTGGGGAAGCTGTTGAAACTGAGTTCAAGGGCAGCCTGGTCTACAGAGTGAGTTCAGGACAGCCAGGGCTACACAGAGAAACCCTGTCTCAAAAACCCAAACCAGGCTGGGCAGTGGTGGCGCACGCCTTTAATCCCAGCACTCGGGAGGCAGAGGCAGGCGGATTTCTGAGTTCGAGGCCAGCTTGGTCTACAGAGTGAGTTCCAGGACAGCCAGGGCTACACAGAGAAACCCTGTCTCAAAAAAAAAAAAAAAAAAAAAAAAAAAAAAAGCTTAAAGATGTGAAAAAAATTCAATTTTCTTTCATAAGCATTATAGACTTTTTTTTTTAAAAAATGTCTCACTGAGGCTTGGGAGACAGCTGCACTTGCTGGAGGTGGGAGGCCCCAGAACCTATCAAAAGCTAAACACTGAAATACTGTTGCAAGATGGAGGCACAGACAGCTCCCGGTCAGCCAGCCTGCTGTACACAGAGGTGAACAAGGAAGAGAGCTCGTCTCAAGGTGAAAGGTGACGACAGACACGCCACCAGGATGTCCACTGACTTCCAACACAGAGGCCCTGCTCTTGAACACAGACATGCACACGTCACACCACACACACTCACACTTTTAAAACTGTCTTACTTAAGTATCACTCCTGACACAAAACGGGACCAACCCAAACGCCCATCGGTCCACAAATGGGTAAACAAAATGAGATACAGCCACACAATAGACTATTTATCACTCGCTCATAAAAAGAACAGAGTGTTTTGGGAAATCGGGATCTCCATTCAAAGAGCTTGGAAGTCCTAGCTCAGTTTAACAAGTAAACAGCTGGAACAAACTAAAACCAAACAATTCTCCTAGGATCCAGACAGGGAGAGAACCTGGACCAAGAGCCACCCCTGAAACTGGAGAGCGGGCACAAGAGAATTACAGCCAGATCTCCAGGGGAAGCCAGGGCAAGGAGGGGAAGGCAGACTGTGATGAGTCAGAGTCAAACACTCCAGCAGGTCTGTCAGAACGCATCCACATTTTTGTGGGTTTTACCTTCAAAAGTCCTAGGTCTTCAGTAAATGTCAGGAAAAATTCCTTCATAACCTCGACAGCAGAGTTAAAAGCAGAACTACTTTGGAATGTTCTGGGGCACTTGTATTCCTCTGCATGGGTTTTATCAGAGCCTGTGAGACCTGAGGACAGGGACACTCCGGGCGTGTCAAGAGCGGGGTGGCAGGGCAGTGGGCGGTGCCTCGTGCTGAGGATGGAGGAGCAGCACAGGTCTGCAAACTACTGAGCAAAGCAGGACGCTGGCCTGTCCGTCAAGTGAGTGCTAATCCTAGAACCTGTTCCTGCAAGCTGTCCTCTGACCCCAAAACCATGCGCCCTGCTGAGCACGCACGCTCACACACAAATGAACGTAAAATTAGACAAAATGTACTCATATCTGCCTAACACAGCAATCAGTGAGACACATGCGTGAGTGTTTGCACTTTTATGCCTGCTACTGACATTGAATAATAAATATTCTTTAGAAGTTTCAACTGCACGTTGCATTCTAGGGCACCGTTGGGGAGAAAGTTGATTATAGAAGAGAGAAAATTAAAACATGCAAATGCGCAATTAAAAACAAAACAAACAAACAAATAAACAAGCCAGGGTGGCGGTGCCTGCCTTGGCCCTAAAAGAGGTAGGAAGTGAATCTCTGAGCTTGAGGCCAGCCTGGTCTACACAGTGAGTTCCAAGACAGCCAGGGTTATGAAAAGTTACCCTGTCTCAAAATAAACAAGCACACAAACAAACAAAAACTAAAAAAGCCAGATATGTTGTAATCCCAGCACTGGGGAGGCAGAGGCGGGTTGATCTCTATGACTTTTACACTAGCCTGGTCTACATATGAGCATACACCAAGGAGGGCTGGGGATGCCAGCGGGGCTACATGGTGAAACCATGCCTCCAAAAACAAAATAACACCCCCCCAAAACAACAACAACAACAACAAAACAACTAAAAAGAGCCAGGCATCCTGACAAATGTCTATAATCAATCCTCTGAAGACAGGCGGGAACATTGAAAATATTAAGCTGTTCCGTGTTGAGCAAGTTCAAGGTCATCATGGGTCACACTGCCAGACCCTGCTGTGGGCGGGGTAGTTGGCGCAGACCTTTAATCCCAGCACTAGGGGGGCAGAAGCAGGCAGATCTCTGAGTTCAAGGCCAGCCTGGTCTCCAAAGAGAGTTCCAAGACATCCAAGGCAACGACAGAGAAAACCTGTCTCAAAAACCCAAACAAAACAAAACAAAAACAACAACAAAAGACCTTGTTCCAGAAAACAAAACATTAAACCAAACAACAACCACAAAACAACACAACAAACGAAAATCCTTGAAGTCATAAATAAAAACAAAACTAACACACAGGAATCAGTTACAGGGCCAGGCATGTTCAGCTGCCACCGGTTTCTAGGCTGCTGCAACTCACGGAAAAGCTGAACATGGAAGTCTACTCTGTAACCCCAGCACTCCAGTAGCAATATGGGAGGCTGAACTGCTCAGAAGCTCACCCACTAGCTAGCTGGGAGTAAACTCGCAACAATGGTAACATATTACCTAAATGTATCAAAGAGAGAGAGAGATTGCCACAGTAACCCTTTGCAATTTAGGGAAAAGATTTGTTTTTGTTTTTTAAAACAAAAAACAAAAAACTCAGTTTCAGGTGATAGTTTACCATAGCACAGAAGTCAAGAACTGGAAGAAGCTGGTCGCATCACATGCATAATGAGGAACAGAGAGCAATAAATACATGCCTGAAGTCTTAGCCTCACTCATAGAAGAAGTATTGGCCTAGAGAATGGTGCCACTCACAGTGGGCAGTTCTTCCCACAGCAATTAACATAACCAGGATAAATCCCCACAGACATTCCCACAGATCAACTTAATCCAGAAGATCCCTCCTTGAGACTCCCAGCCCAGGTGATTTTAGATCATCAAGTTGATAATTAAAACTAGCCATCATGTGACCCAATGGCCAGACTTAGGTTGGGGGTGGATATCAGCAGTAGTATGCATGAGGAGCTATGATCAGTCCTCATTGCTGGAAATAAATATTCAAAGTTAATAACACATAGGTCAAAGATAGCACAGGGGTCAAAGAAGAAATCATAAAGGAAAATTAAAAATATTTTGAACTAAATGAAAACACAACTTATCAATTTGAAGATTAAAGTATAGAAATACGCATCTCTGAAAGCATAGTTACAAAAGACAGATCTAAGGCTGGCCATGTTGGCACACACCTATGATCCAGCACAAGGTAACATCGGGAGACTCAGGAGTGAGTTTAATGTCAACCTTGGTGTATAGTGAGTTAGATGCCAGCCTGAATTCTATGAGACCAAAAATTAAAAGAAAAAACAGGGAGCCACCACTGAAGATCACATGGATAATAAAAGCAACACTGTGTGTGCTGTGGTTATAGTTTGGGAGGAGACAATTCGATAACAGAATAAATGAATCAATTCCTGAAGACACAATCTGTTAAAATTAATATAAGAAACAAAATTAATATAAGACAATCTGAATATAGCTGAACATACTAGGAAAATGATTTAGTAATTAGAAGTCTTCCAAAACTGAAGCCCATTGGCCCAGGTGATTTCAGGTACAGTCCATAAACACCTGTATAACACTTGTACAGGTGCAGCCTCTAATCCAGCATTCTGGAGGTAGGGGCAGGAAACTCAAAGTCAGGGCTGTTCTCAGCTGCTTAAGATACACAGTGCTAACTGAGCCCCACCAGGAACACATGAGGTCCTGGGTCAGGGCTGTGGGGGTCTTAGAATATGACGACATGGCTCTATATACCCCAGGCTGTCCTATGATCCCTCTGCCTCAGCTTACTAGCCTGATAATATCATTTGGAACAAAACACAAAGTCTCCTCTCATCATTTCTAATTTAGTACAACACTGTACCAAAGCTAATACGGAAAGAAAACTGAAGTCACAAGTTTTCATGTCCTGGGGACGTGGCTCGATGGTTAAGAGCAATTCACTGGCAGCTCTTCCAGAGGACCAAGCTTTGCTTTCTGGAATCCCAGTTCCAGGAGATCCAGTGCCCCCTCCTGGCCTCCGAGAGCAGAGGGCAATCACATGGTATACAGACATACATGCTGGCAAAACACTGAAACACATAAAAGAAATGCAAACTAAAGGCGCCTGCCTTCAAGACGAACGATTCGAATCCCATTCCCAGAACCAGGTAGAAGGAGAGAAGCAACTCCTTACACGTTGTCCTCTCCCCTCTCCATGCACACACAGACAGACAGACAGACAGACACACACACACACACACACACACGTAGATGGAAAAGAAAGGCTTAGGTATAAATGAATAAAGACCCATCTATATAAAGAACGCTATAAAAAGTTAGTAAGGGCCGGTGCGGTAGTCTGAATAAGAATGCTCCCATATATTAGTTCATGTATTAGTCACCTGAGAGTGGCGGTATTCAAAGATTAGGAAGTGTGGCTTTGTTAGAGGAAGTGTGTGGCTGGGGGGTGGGCTTTGAGGTTTAAGAAGCCCGTGCCAGCCCCCTCACCACCCCCACCACACATAGATCAGGATACGGCTCTCCGCTATGGCTCCAGCGCCTGCCTCTGTGTGGATCCATAACCCTCTGAAACTGTAGCGAGCTCCCAATTCAATGCACCCTTTCATAGAGTTGCCTTGGTCACAGTGTCTCTTCACAGCAAAAGAACAGTAACGAGGGCAGCTGGGCACGCAGCTCAGTTGGCCCACCGCTTGCCTAGTATGCACAAAGCCCCGGGTTCTAGCCCCAGCACGGATAAGCCAGTCACGCTGGTGCACACCTGTGGACCCAGCACTTCAGAGGCAGAAGCTTCATCTTCTGCTTTCTAGTGTTCAGGGCTATCCTGGGCGACAAGAGACCCTGTCTCAGGGAAAATGCGAGAAACAGAGAGCTGAGTCCCTGGTGCTCCGAGGACAGAAAACTCTAGGCTGCGTGCACATGCAGGTTAGACTGCATATCTGGTTCTTCCCAAAGAGCAAGGTGGCAAGGGGGTGGGGGCTAGGTATGGAGTCTGGGAAAATGCTTTTCTAGAACTAAAGGTGTTTGCAGGACCACAGAAGGTTCCATCATTCCAGGCTAGACACCTACCTCAAGCCTCTTTCCTTAGTCCCTGCTACTTTATGCAGTCACTTGAACGACAGGCTGTGAGAGGTAGAAGATGTACCCCTGTCCAATCTCTCTCAGCCCTTAGTCAAGTCCAATATAACAGGCAACCTTCCATGCCTCTGCTGCTGGGGCTTGTTGCTGAGGTTTTTGTTTGACTTCCTAAGGTCTTCATTTCCAGTTTTATCCTAGTTTGGGTCCCCCTCCCCCACATACCAGAAGAGGGCACCAGATCCCATTACAGATGGTCATGAGCCACCATGTGGGTGCTGGGAATTGAACTCAGGACCTCTGGAAGAGCAGTCAGTGCTCTTAACCGCTGAGCCATCTCTCCAGCCCCAGTTTGGGTTTTCTTAGTGACCCTATTTCTTTGTGTTTTCGAAGACTTCACTAGGTTGCCGGATGGAGGGTGCTTCTGCAAGTCAGTAGATGGCAGAAATGAACAGAGGTGGGCCAAAAGAAAAGGCTGGGGGGCTTAAGAATTAAGGGTAACCTGCTCACACCTTAGAGGCGTGGGTTCACAGGGAATCAGGGGCATGTGGAAAGAGACGATCCTGTATCAAGGTTGCAGTGGGCTAGGGGGACCCTGGGTCTGAATCAGGAGGTAGAGGTTCCCAGGAGGCTACAAAATGGCACAGCTGGGTATGGCAGTCTAAATTCCAACACAGTAGGCAGAGGCGAAAGGTGCTCTGCAAGTCTGAAGCCAGCCTGGTCTACATAAGGAGCATCCAGGCCAGCTAATGTGGCAAGATTCTGCCGAGAAGGAGGAAGAAGGAAATGTAGCAAACTGAGCCAAGTGGCACAGCCCTGTAATGCCAGCCACTGAAGAGTCTGAGGCAGGAGAGTGGTAAGTTCCAGGTCTGTTGGGCTATAAAGTAATACAGCCCAGTTTAGGTAACTTGATGAGACTCTGTCTCAAATAAGTATACAAAGACCTGCGCTGTTGGTACCCAGCACCAAGGCTGATCTCTAGGACAAAGTAAAGACAGACAGGCAAGGCACAGTGACACATTCCTTGAACTCAGCACTCCCAAGGCAGAGGCAAGTGGACCTCTGTAAGTGTGAAGACAACCAGAGCCCCCATCTCAAAAGGAGAAAGAAGATCCACTTGAGAGTTTCTTAGGAGCAAGCCCTTTCTTTGTGTCTATAAAATGATGGGCTTATCTAGGGAAAGACCTGCTGCCTCAGCTTTCCCACGACAGCCTTGGGAGGCCTCTGTTAACACTTTCTGCCATTAACAAACGCTTGCCCCCACATCCCTAAAGGCAGTGCAAACCAAAGAACTCAAAATGGTTCTACTGAGAAGACTGCTCTCCCTGTTAAGGACACAGGTAAGTATTTCCACTGAATACCTTCTAAAAAGGGAAGCTAGATAGGAGACAGCTTAAGCGAAACCCTTCTCTCAGACCCAAGAATCAATGTCTGGCCAGATGCCCGTGAGTGCAGAGATTCACCTAGGACCAGAGGGAGTACAGCCCTCACCTCAGGGATCAACCGCCTCCTCTTCACACTGGGGACAGAGTCTGGCTGGCCGTCGCTGCCCAGCTGCTTCCGCTTGCTGGAATTGTGGAGGGCAGTGAGGACGCTGTCCAGAGGGTGCTTCTCAGAGGCCCTGGAGTTCCGGGAGCAGTCCAACGCAGCATCGCCGCCCTCCACCTTCACGGGGTGATTTTTTAGAACTATGGCAGAGAAGAAATGGGGCTCAGTAGGGAAGACCAGGGCTGCTGGGAGAGCGACAGGGTTCTAAGCTACAGGTGTGGGGGGGCTACCCTCTAGCACTGTCAGTAAGGATGCTGCAGACTGGCACTTCCCAGTCAACACGATCTCCCTGCTGCCCGCCAATGCTGTGCGGTCCCATTGCATGTCCATTTAAAATGTGGGTTTAAAAGTCTTTCAGGGGGAGACAAACAGGTGACAGACCTAATAACCAACCCAGAGCCAAGGACTCTAAACTGAACGACAACCCCCACCTCTAAATATTACCTTCCTGTACTTTTAAAAGGCAACTGGAAACAGGTCTTAGATAAAGGGTTGCCAACAACGGGCAGGAAGGCTTTTCATTAGTTTTTAAATTTGGGACTGTATGAATGTATATAACCTATTCAAAAAGATTCAATTAAAAACATTTTGTTTTTACCTTCTTCTACATCTTCACTGAATTCAGTTGAGTTCATCTTCTATTCCACTAAACGAAAAGATAAAGACAAGGTCTTCATTTATAGCTTGATTTATTCCTTAATGTTCCTCACACACACAGAAAATCCCTCACCCCCAGCCCAGCTTTAAGACCAACGATTAAAGGTTTCGTCACAGATTTAAGTAAGTGTGCCCCCCACCCACCACCACCCTTCGTGAGAGACAGAGAGAAAGAGATCTGGGGTCTTACTATGTAGACCAGGCTTGCCTTGAACTCAGAGTTCTGCTGCTTTCTCTCTGCCTCCAGACTTGGGATTAAAGGTGACAGAAACCACCATGTGTGGCCAAAGCACCCTCTGTGCCAGGTCCACAGACGCATGCCTTTCACCTGCCTAGAGCCTGCTACAAGATGGTATAAGCAGAATGTTGACTGAGAGCCACTTCCTAGTTATGTCCCTGAGCAAACCAACCGACCTTCTAACACGCCAATGTGTACGGTCTCTTTCTCCTCCCTGCCCAGGATACAAAAAAGCCAAGGAGGAGGGCGGTGGTCTCAGTGGCCCACACCTTTAATCCCATCATTCTTGGGAGGCAGAGGCAGGCAGATCTCTGTGAGTTGCCAAGCCAGTGTGGTCTACAAAGCTAGTTCCAGGACCACTAGAGCTACACAATGAAACTCTGTCTCAAAACAAAACAACCACAACAAAAAAGCTGAAGAAGGGAGCCTGTGGTCTCAATAAACAGAGGAGCCAGCAACCCAGGGAGTCAAATAATAGTGACGTAACCACACACGGAACTACAGACTCAGGACGTAGCCACAGCGCCAATGCACATTCAGACAGCCCGATAAAAACAATGCAAAACATCTCGGTTGTGTTTATCACATGCTGAAATAGTTTAGACTTACTAAGCTAAGAAAAATTATTCATTAGCTTCACTTATTATTTACATTAATTACATTTATATATACGTATGGGTGCTCTGCTTGCAAGTATCTGTGCACCGCACGCATGTCTGGTACTCACGGAGGCCAGAATAGGGCATGGGATCCCCAGGCCAAGAATGACAGATAGTTGTGAGCCACCACGTGGGTGCTGGAAAGTGAACCTAAGTCCCCTGTAAGGGCGGCCAGAGCTCCTAACACGCGGCCATCTCTCCCAATTTCACCTGTTTTTATAAGGTGATTAGAAAATTTAACACTGTATTTTCACTGCACAACACTTGTCTAGTGCTTCCTTCAGAAGCAACGCGGAAGGAAATCGGAAGCAGACCAAGCAAGGGCTGAGGCACGGGGAGGGGTTAGTACTCTGTATAGACAGAGCCATCCTGGTCCAAGTGTACCAGTCATGACAGAGCTCATGCCATCACCAAGTCTCTGGTATCCCCCAAATTCTACAAAAATATACAAATACAAGTGACATTTGAGAAAAATGCATACATCACACCCTTTAACATTGGCACTGGGGATGTGTGCTTCCTACAACATTTTTCATTTTGGTTAAGGATCTGAGGAAGTGGGAACAGGGAGTACCTTGACACATTTATACAAGAGATACCACTATAGCATCCAACAAATTAACTACAGGGGGTAGCCGTGGCCTGGCATGTGCTCAACACACTGTTAATAGGCTGGGCATGGTTGTGCAAGCCTAAAATCCCAGCATTCTGAAGAGAGGCAGGTCAATCTCTGTGAATGTGTGGCCAGGCCAGCCTGGTCTACACATCAAGTTCCAGGACAGCTAGGGACACAGAGAGACCCTGTTATGAAACGAAACACCACCAGGCGAACAAATAGCTCCCGACAGCAACACCTGCACAGGAGCTAAGTTCTAAGGCGTTAGACATCACCAGGAATCAGGCATCAGTCTTTTATCTGTGTGTCGCGATGGGCGAGGACTAAAGTCAGATTTATCTGAAATTAAAAATAATTCCCACTCGCCGGGCAGTGGTGGCACACGCCTTTAATCCCAGCACTCGGGAGGCAGAGGCAGGCGGATTTCTGAGTTCAAGGCCAGCTTGGTCTACAGAGTGAGTTCCAGGACAGCCAGGGCTACACAGAAAAACCCTGTTTCGAAAAACAAAACAAAAAAAATCCCACTCAATGCTATCACATACTTGAAGAACAACATAATGTGATACCGACAGAAAACAAATGTCAACTTTAAGGGTCCACACGCGGGGGCTGGAGAGATGGCTCAGCGGTTAAGAGCACTGACTGCTCTTCCAAAGGTCCTGAGTTCAAATCCCAGCAACCACATGGTGGCTCACAACCATCCGTAATGAGATCTGATGCCCTCTTCTTGGGTGTCTGAAGACAGCTACAGTGTACTTACATATATAATAAATAAATAAATCTTTTAAAAAAAAAAAAAAAGGGTCCACACGCTATTTTTACCAGAGATGGCTTTTAGTGCCAACTTCCATCTACCTCAACAAGTAAACCTTGCTCTGAGCTGGGAGTCCCTCAGCAGTCAGGAAGGCTGGCAGTGCCAGGCAGAAGCTCAGGCATTATCCCCAGCCAGGAGATCGATCAGAAAACACACTTCAGGTCATGGGAGTGACCAAGCCTGCAGACTGCTCTTAGAAACAGTCACACAGTCACGTGACCCATTCCCTCCAATAGAGGGCAAAGGTGAACAAAAGCGCTAGGGAGAAGGAAGTGACACTCTCAGAAGCAGATACCTTCTACAAACTATGCCTTGGTTTGTTTTAACACAGGATCTTGCTATGCAGCCCAAGCTGGCCTTGAACTTTAGGGAGCCTGGTCTGGCCCTGTGTGTATCCCCGAGTGCTGAGATTAGAAACATGTTCCTCCATGTCCAGTTACACATTATATTCTTGGGAGAAAAAGCAGGAGTGGAAAGAGACAGCAGATAGTTGGAGGGTAAGAAGTGATGGTGTAAACGCCCCGCAAAGACTCTGGCTAAGTAAAAATCATAAAGGTCACACACGAAAGAAGACAGGGAAAATGAGACGGATTCATTCACCATATACCTGCCTACCTATTATGTGCCAGTCACACTGGGAGCACCATGGAGCCGAGAGGCAGACACCAGGCAAGGGAGTGGTAGCCCCAGCTGCTCATGGAATCTGTCGGAATGAGACTCGGTGAGCCAAGAGTTCTGAACCATGTGAAACCACACCAGGAAATTTAGCACCTACTTGTGAGGCCCAAAAGCTGACCATGGAGGTGCAGCAGGAAAACCACCTCTAGGCAGGAGAACCTGGAAGGACCCAAGAAGGCTTTGGCAAGAGGAAAACGGACTGCCTGGCTTCCTGGACATTCAAGATGCGCAGAGCACTTGCTCTGCCAAGAACTCTCCATTCCTGGGTGGACCAGCAGCAGAGGCTAGGCTAGTGCAGACATAGCTCAGCTGGGCAGTGGTGGCGCATGCCTTTAATCCCAGCACTCGGGAGGCAGAGGCAGGCGGATTTCTGAGTTCGAGGCCAGCCTGGTCTACAGAGTGAGTTCCAGGACAGCCAGGGCTACACAGAGAAACCCTGTCTTGAAAAAAAAAAAAAAAGGAAGGAAGGAAGGAAAGAAGGAAGGAAGGAAAGAAAGAAAGAAAGAAAGAAAGAAAGAAAGAAAGAAAGAAAGAAAGAAAGAAAGAAAGAAAGAAAGAAAGGAAAGAAAAAGCTGAGCAATCTTCCTCTTGCATGGCCCATAAACCCAAAGCTATCTCTGCTTCCGGAGGGGGGGGGGGCTGGAGATGAGGTACTGGTTGTTCTACATACCTGACCCGCCTTGTCCTAGGGCAACTTTAATCCCAAATCTACCAACATAGAATCCTGAGGCAGGGAGCTTGCTCATTGTCCCACAGCAAATGAGAGGCAG
Source organism: Uromys caudimaculatus (assembly GCA_028551405.1). Taxonomy (NCBI): domain Eukaryota; kingdom Metazoa; phylum Chordata; class Mammalia; order Rodentia; family Muridae; genus Uromys; species Uromys caudimaculatus. The sequence continues at coordinate 6,648,517 of CM052720.1, forward strand.
AACCAGGCTTGAGAGTAAGTTAGGTGTGTACCTCCTACCCAGGCGAGCAGGAAACAGAAATCAACAATTGTCCTCTAGGGAGAAGTGCTTTGAGGAACACAAACCCAGTTCCAGACTCAGGTCTCGGGCCAGCAGCAATTAAGGAACCCAAGTCTCCTTGTGCAGTAAGAAAGCTACCTGGAAAGCTAGGCAGACACAGGCGGGGGGGGGGGGGGGGGGGGGGG
>CM052720.1:6648840-6680620 GCA_028551405.1 Uromys caudimaculatus
TCCTTCCGATTGCAAAAGTGCAGGTTCTGGAGGAGTGGGCAGCTCCCACTGCACTCTTCCGCTGCCTGACTTGAGCCTCTCACTCCAGCGCGCGCGCACACACACACACACACACACACACACACACACACACACACACACACGCCCAAATCAGCTGTCTCCCAATAGGGCAAGGGAAAGACTGTGTCAAGCTGAACATGGTGGTGCACACTTATAATGAATGCCAGGACCTTGAGTTCAAGGGCAGCCTGCGATTCATGGTGTTCTGGGGCAGCCTGACTAAGACCCTGTGTCCAGAGGAACAGCAGAGGGCTGGGGATGTCAATCAGCGCAGTGCTCGTAGCAGCACTGAGCCCTGGGTTGGAAGTCCAGCATCACATGAACTAGACATGGCGATAATACTTATGCATAATAACGTATGCACACAAACACACACCTACCTGAAGCCAAGAACGGTGGCCCCTGCCTGTAATGCCAGGACAAAAGCAGTGGAAGCAAGTGGAGGATACCTTGGGCTGGCTACACTGACTTGAGACCATCCGAGGCTACTATGTATATCACATGTATACAGACAGACGATATACAGCTACATTGTGAAAATGAACATGTTTTTATATTACCTGGTAGTGGCTTTATTTATCATTACGGTTACTTAAAGACAATAAAAAAAAATATCAAAACATCTAGTTTTTGTCCCACTACTTCCGACTTATTAGGGTGGAGATGTGGCTTGAACCCTCAAAATCCTGCCTCCGTGTGCTGCCTAGTTTTAAGTCAACTTGACACAAGCTAGAATCACCTGAAAGGAGGGAATTCCATTGAGAAAATGCCTCCCTAAGATCAAGCAGGAGGGCGTTTTTAATTAGTGACTCCCGTGGGAGCGTGCCATCCTGGGCTGGTTGGTGGTCCTGGGTTTTATAAGAGCAGGCTGAGCAAGCCATGGGGAGCAAGCCGGTAAGCAGCACTCCTCCATGGCCTCTGCATTAGCTCCCGCCTCCAGGTTCCTGCTCTGACTTCCTTTAATGATGAACAGTGATGTGGAAGTGTAAGCCAAATAAACCCTTTCCACCCCAACTTACCTTTGGTCATGATGTTTCATCAGTAGTAACCTTAACTGGGATAATCGGCTTCCCAAATGCTGGTTATGGATCAACATATGCAATCCCCCCCCCCCTTTTTTTTGAAACAGGATCTTACTCTGTAGCCTGGATTGGCCTGAGGTTTGCTGTGTAGTCAAGACTGGCCTTGACTTTGGGATAATCCTTCTGCCTTGGGCTTTCTGTGACCATGACCTCTTCACCACAGGATGAGAAGTTTTGTTTGAGACTGTGTTTAACTCCTTACTCTTCTACCTCTACCTCCCAAATAGGTACAGGCCACCATATGGCCCAGATGCAAATAATTTTATTACATTTATTTATATTCATGAGTATATGGGGGGGCTCATCTGTGCCACAGGGCTCATGTGGAGGTCAGAGGTTAACATGTGAGAACTGGTTCTCTCCGTCTACTGTGTGGGTCCCACAAATACAACTCAGATGGCCAGGCTTGATAGCAAAATACTTTTACACACTGAGTCGGAAGCAAGCTCAACACAGATCCATGCAGGGTTTTTTTGTTTTTTGTTTTGTTTGTTTGTTTGTTTTCCTTCCAGGAGAGCGAGAATTAACCAAAGTTACTACTAGAAGGGGGAAATCCACCCAGGAAATAACTTTGTGAATGTTCACTACGATGTCACAAACTTTCTTATCACATTCCTACTCTAAAGACCTTGGACTAGACCTTCCTATTACCCACATGTCCTCAAACAGAAGAGACTTCTGAGCCCTTAACAGGTCAACAGAGCAAAGGTCAGGAGCAGAGAACCAGCAGGAAGAAGGTGGGACTTAACACGCAGACATATACACACACATACACACACACACAGACACATAGATACAGACACACACAGACACACATAGACAGACACACATAGATAGATACAGACACACACACAGACACACATAGATAGACACAGACACACACAGACACACATACACACACACACAGACACATAGATAGACACACAGACACACATAGACAGACACACACACACATAGACAGACACACACAGACACATAGACACACAGACACACATAGACAGACACACACACAGACACAGATAGGCAGACACACAGACACACATAGACACAGACACACACAGACACACATAGAGAGACACAGACACACAGACACACATAGACAGACACACACAGACACACATAGATACATAGACACACACACACACATAGATAGACACAGACAGATACACACACACACATACACAGACACACATAGATAGACAGACACAGACAGACAGACACACACACACTCATCTCTCATGCCTGTTCTCATTTCATAGCCTGTCCTCTGCTGAAGAAAACGCAGGTGTGGAGAGCCCCACTAGCCTGTTAATAATAGACAAGCCGAACAAAACGCTGAGCAGGACATGTAAGAGAGCCACCAAATGTGCCCTGGATGAGTGGACTTTGATCACTGTTGCTCTTTCCTCTGACACACAGCTATGAAGTCAAGGTCTGCACATTTACTAAGCAGAAGACTTCCAGTCTACAACTGGCATTAAATTACGTAAAAAGTTCAAAACCAATTTTTCAGTATAAGGCTACTCAATTAACAGTAGCATACTTCAAAGTTCACCGGGGCTATCCCAACTATGTAATTTTAAAAGGCCATGAAGCAGCTAGAGGGAAATATGCCAAAATGCTAATTACTTCCAATTAGCAGGATTGTGGGTGATTCCTCAGAATTGTCTTTACTTTCTAAACATTCTATAGTAAGTATGAAACTCTTTGATACAGAAAATAATTGTTTGGAAATCCTTTTTAAGTGAATGTTTAAAAAAATATGTTTATTTTTTTTTAAATCTGTCTTCAGACACACCAGAAGAGGAATCAGATCCCATTACAGATGGTTGTGAGCCACCATGTGGTTGCTGGGATTTGAACTCAGCAACTCTGGAAGAGCAGCCCGTGCTCTTAACCCCTGAGCCATTTCCTAGTCCTGTTTGTGGGTCCTTTTTGTTTGTCTTTGTTCTTGAGATTGGATCTCACTTCATAGTCCTGGCTGTTCTAGAACTCACTATGTTGATCAGGCTGGCCTCGAACTCAGAGATCTGCCTGCTTCTGCTCTCCCAGTGCTGGGATTAAAGGCAAGCAAGCGTTACTCCTTCCTCCCCACTAAATTTTTCAAAACAAGCTAAATTTCCAGGGAGGAACAAAGTCTGTTCGATGTGGACTAGGCCAGAACTCAACTAGTCAGGGTCAGCAGCTGACATCCAACCTGTGGCCCCCAGGTTGCACTGTGAGTACGGCTCAACAAAAAACCCTGCACACTTAAGACACGTAAAATGTTCTTGTTTCGTAACTTGATTGGGCCTGTCTTCATTGTGAACTTTATAAAAGTTAACGTCCATGTCACGATATCAGAAGGCTGGAAGAGCCTGGATGGAGTCAGAATGTCTTTGGTCAGTAATGAGACTGTCAGGGGTGGCCTTCTCTTCTCTTCGGAGGTCCCTGGGAGCTGAGCAGAAAAGGAGAGGAGCCTAGGAAGGCTAGCCAGGTGGCCCGTGAGGGAGGGACAAGCTAGGCAGGAGTCTGACTGGGGCACTGGGCCTTAAGAAACAGGGCGGAAGGTGAGGGCAAGCAGTGGCTCCTCAGGTGGCCAGTCCTCTGGCCAGCCCTCGCAGGACCACTGTGGCTTCCCTATTTGGTCCCTAGGTACCCGAAGAATAGTTTTCCAGTGTTGCCAGCGCAGGCTAGAGTGGCTCAGCACCCATACTTTTTGAATTCTCTGAAGAGACTTTGCCAGAAAGGGCAAATGAGACCCTGAGTAGAAGGGCAGCTACTCAGAGATGCCTGGTCCACAGGACAAGCAACAGACCCAGAAACAGGAAGGACTTGAGGGCTTTGTGAAACTTAAAGTTCAGTTTCAGCCAACTAACTCTGCATTCTGCCCCGTTAAAACCAGAAACTGCCATGAAGTCTGCCAGGAGGCTGACCCACACTCGCCTGACCTCACCATTCAGAGACAAAGCCTCCTCACTTCAAGGTCTGTTTCCAGGCGTAAAGCTATGCACTCGCTACCAACAGATTACTTGGAGCTTGTGATCTTCAAGAGCAGAATAGCTGGGCCGTGAAGACACACACCTTTGATCCTAGCGCTAGAGAGGCAGAGGCAGGTGGATCTGAGTTCAAGGCCAGCCTGATACAGAGTGAATTCTAGGACAGCCCAAGCTACACAAAGAAATCCTCTCAAAAAGATAAATAAATAAATAAATAAATAAATAAATAAATAAATAAATAAATAAAAAGTAAGTAGGGACTGGAATCCAGGATAATGGGGACTGTGGCTCCACACTGGGAAATACAGCCCCTCACACACAAAAGGCAAAAGCAATGAGCATATGCTCCAAGCATTTCAAAGATTACGTTACTAAAACAAACTCAAGGATCTGAAAGGCTTAATGAAAATTAAAAGCTTCCTTCAACCCTTTCTCAGCTGCTGTTCTGTTACGACCTGGCTTCATGTCAGCTCTCGGCTCCAGGTGAGGACACTTAGCTAGTCTCTGTGTCACTGGCTTCACACTCCAAGAGCTTCTTTACACACAACCCTCACACCAGCCTCTTACTATGTGGATGGGGACCAAAGGGTCACCCTCTGGACCTCACTTAGAAGAGGGGATGGAGACTAGGAATCGAGAGGGGTTGCTGGAGTCCCAGGTGGATGATCTCACTTCAGGCTTCCTGGAAGACCAGAAGCGAAGCCCAGTTGTCACTTTCCCAAATTCCATGGGCCCAGAGGCCTGAACTTGTCAACCAGCCAGAAGAGCCTTCAGATGACAAAGGGAGGGACTAGTGACCCTGATCTTAAAGAAGTGAAATTTGGCTAGATGCATGCCTTTACTCCCAGCTGATGAGGTGGTAGAGGCAGGGGGATCTCTTTGAGTTCAAGGCCAGCCAGAGCTACAAAGTTGAGACCCTGACTCAAAAAAAGGAAATAGAATTTGGGCAGGTGAAATGGCTCAGCAGCTGGAGATCAGAAGGGGCCTTAAGTTCCACGGAACTAGAATTACATGGTGGGGTACTAAAAAGCAAACCCAGGTCCTCTGTGAGAGCCACTGCTGTTCTTGACTGCGGAGCCATCTTTTCAGTCCTGGTAGACCACTGAGTGCTCATACGGTTCCTCACCTGCCTAAATCTTTCTTCTGTGGAACTGAACACGCTCACCTCACAGAACTGTGCAGAGCTATGCTGAGTCTGAGGATAGTCCAGTCTATAGTCAGTCAGAGGCCAGTCAGGGATCCGTAGTGAGACGCTGCCTCGACAGACGGACGGACGGACGGACGGATGGACGGACGAGGAAGTGCCTGGCACACAGCACCCGATATGAAGTCTTATAAAGTTAAAGGCCTATGGATGGATGTCTCAGTGAGTAAAAGATGCTTAGCTTGAGTTCAGTCCTCAGAATCCTTTGACGAAAAGAGAGGACCAACTCCTTGACGAAAAGAGAGGACCAACTCCTTGACGAAAAGAGAGGACCAACTCCTTGAAAGTTGTCCTCAGACCTCTACGCGTGCATCATGACACTCATGCATCTACAGACAGACGGACGGACAGACACACACATACAAGTAAAACAAGCTTTAAAGTAAATATAATTTTTTTCAGACAATATCACTATGTAGCCCAGCTGTCCTTTGGTTTTTTGTTTTTTTTGGTTTTTCAAGACAGGGTTTCTCTGTGTAGCCCTGGCTGTCCTGGAACTCACTCTGTAGACCAGGCTGGCCTCGAACTCAGAAATCCACCTGCCTCTGCCTCCAAGTGCTGGGATTAAAGACGTGCGCCACCACTGCTGGGCTGTCCCTAAACTCATAATTCACTTGCTTCCAATCCCACAGTGCTGTGATTTAAAAAGTGTGTGCAATACTTTACAGCTTTTAGTGATGTTTTTTGTTTTCTTTTTAACTTTTAACTTTCTTTTTTACTAAAAGAACTGCAAAATTAGAGCAAACATCTTAAAGTTTGACAATGAGGATGATTTTATTTATTTATTTATTTATTTATTTATTTATTTATTTATTTATTTATTTATTTTGGTTTTTCGAGACAGGGTTTCTCTGTGTAGCCCTGGCTGTAGACCAGGTTGGCCTCGAACTCAGAAATCCGCCTGCCTCTGCCTCCCAAGTGCTGGGATTAAAGGCGTGCGCCAACACTGCCCGGCTTGATGGTGATGATTTTAAATGAAAGAAGCAAGCTGGAGTGAGATGAAATCAAATGTCCTCCCGAGGACTGGGAGACTGTTCCCATGCCATCTGCCCTCATGGGGTCTGTCTCTGAGTTCATGGGTCGGCTGGGAGCCTCGGCTCTCTCAGAACAGGCAGTCTTGGCAGCGGTGTCCTACCCATGGGATTTGCAGGACAAGTTTGCAATTTGTTTCTATTTTTAGATACAACTGCAAATGCAGTTTGAGAAACACCAGTCGTCAGAAAGCCAGGGCAATTGCCTCTGAGTTTTACTAAAGCTGTAACTGTCGCTGCCACCCATCTGCAGCCAGCGCACAACCTCATTGTCCAGCAGCCATGGAAGGGCCGTCACATGGCCCTGCCTGCTGGCCTCTGAGCTTTCTGTATCTGCATAAATGTCATAGCTTTCTGCACTAGCCTCAGGAAGGGCTCACCCTCAGACCTGGCATCCAGAAACTGGTTGAAGGAGGGGAAGGCAGCATGCTCCAGCATCCACTCCGGGGCTGGACAAAGGGGACTCACTCTCCTAAGAGTCAAAAGCAGAGTTTCCTTTGTGTTGAACACTTTCTCAAGTGTCTGGTCTTGGGAGCACATGAGCTAATTAATTAGCGTTCTGGGCACAGCCTGGCTGCTCCAGGCAAGCTTTGGTCCAGCACTGCTCTAAGCTCAAACCAACAGTCCTTGCATGTGAGTGATTCATGCAGCTGCCATAGTGATCACTGACAAACGAAAATTAGAGGGCAAAGGAGAAAGGGGCCATTGGCAGGGAAAAAAAAAAGTGTTTAAGAGGTTGACCAGATTGGAGATCTGGGCCAAGAGTTCAAGACTGCCTGTCTTCAGAGTGAGGCTCTGCCTCAAACAATCCTCCCTTCAAATTTAAGAACGCTGACTTTAAATATATGTTTCAAGAAAGTCTCTGCTGGTGGCCTTGGAGAGGTCCCCAGCACTGAATAAGCAGAGTCAGGAGAGTCGTGGGTTCTAGTACAGCCTGACCTGACCTGTACTACAGAGAAAGGCCCAGAGCAAAGAGAGGCTCTGAACTCTGCTGCAGAGTAGTAACAAGGCAGTTGCTGAGCAAACCTTAGTTCTAAAACAAATATGTGTATAAGTCTGTTCTTCAGACAAAATTCTAACTAACATGCCAGGCACGAACCACGACTCCTGAAGACACAGTGCCCTGTTTAACACACTAGAGGCGGAATGCTAAAATGCAGAGCTCTTGGCTTGACCTGTGTGCACCTAGTTCCAGAACTCACAAGTTCTGGGCGGAAATGATGTTCAAAGCAACACTGTATGGGAGCCTCAAGAAGGGGAGGAAGGTCCTGTCAGCTCTGGGAAGGAAAAGGCAGAATGCACGAGGATGCTCACAAAATCAAAAAAAACCATCCATTTTTGTCAATGAATGAAATGTGTCTGGGGACACGCACGTGTGACATTTCTCTAGGAGAGACGGCTAAAAGTGAAGGTGCTTGCTACCGAAGCCCGAGAACCGGTGTTCACTCTCCAGGACCCAGAGTGGACTCATTCCTGTAAGCAGCCCTCTGAGCTCCATGTGGAACACAGGGGAGCATGTGTGCACAGAAGTGGAGGATGATTCAAGGTCCAGGTCGGCCGTAGAGTAGTTCAAGGCCAGTTCAAACTACCTGAAACCCAGTCTCAACCACCACCACCCAAATATGTGTGGTAGTACCTGCCCATAATCCCTGCCCTAAGGAAGTAGTGACAACAGAAATGCCACCAGGTTTGGGCCAGCTCGGTTTGCACAGCAAGTTCCAGGTCTGCCAAGGGCTAGAAAAGATAGCATGAATACACCCCTCCAAATGCCACGGAATAGAGTAAAGTCCTACTACTCCAAAAGTGAAATCTAAAGCAGAAGGCAAGTTAATGTTGGTGAGTAGTGGGTATAGTCTGATTAGAGTAACACGCACAGTCTCACTTATCAAAATTAAAGACACCAGTACACCCACACACCCCATTCCCTAGTCTCCTGTAAAAATTATTATTGCTGGTGTCAATGCAATTCTCCAAAGCATGCTGCTCCCTTCCCCTTGCTTGAGGGATTTTCTAGGCAATTCTGTAGATGGGTCTCCTACAGAATCTTAAATTCTCACCCAATCAAACCTTGGTCAGGATTGAGTCCAATTTTCCTCTCCCGAAATATTCTGCCCCCACCTTCAGTGCCAAAGAGGTTCTCAGATAACCTGTCAATCTCTAGCAGACTGTTGGGATGCTGACTATTCGGTCTTCGTGGCTAACTGGTCTTACTTCACTAAAATGGCATCTCTGACATGGTCACGGTGGTTCATACTTTTGGTCCCCACATTGGGAGGAGAAAGGGGTAATGACAGGATAGGTGGATCCCTGAGTTAGAGGCCAGCCTGATCTACAGAGAAAGGAAAAGTCCACCCCAGTCAGGGATACATAGTGAGACTCAGTCTGAGAAAACAACAAAAGCCAGGTGGTGTGGACACCTTTAATACCTTCCCCCCTCCCCCACCCCTACCCCCACCCCTTACAGGCAGAATCAGTCAGATCTCTAAGTTTGAGGCCAGCCAGGTTTACTTAGCAATTCAAGGCAAGACAGGACAGAAGTTAGGGACTCAGTTTCAAAAAGACCAAATAACAACAACAACAAAAAGCAGGTGTGGTGGAACACACCTTTAATCCTAGCATTTGGAAGGCCTAGGCCGGAGGATCTCCAAGGTCAGCTTTGTTAAATATCAAACTCCAGGCCATTCAAGGAGAGACACTGCCTTAAACAAAACAAAACAAACAAACAAACCCAAAAGGCATCTCTAGTAAAGCCCATTTAAAAAAAAAAAAAAAAAGGTTGGCCGGGCAGTGGTGGCTCACGCCTTTAATCCTTAATCCCAGCACTTGGGAGGCAGACGTGGATTTCTGAGTTCGAGGCCAGCCTGGTCTACAGAGTGGGTTCCAGGACAGCCAGGGCTACACAGAAACCCTGTCTCGAAAAACCAAAAAAAAAAAAAGGTTGTATGTGTGTCTTGGCCCGATATGAGAAAATATATAAAAGTTTAGATTTCTTTAAAAATGTACAAATAATAATCTTGGGGCTGGGGATGTAACTTGGTAAAATGTTTGCTCTAATTTCCACCAAGCACCACAAAAATTGGGTGCAGTAGCACACAACTGTAATCCCAGCTTGACAGGTGGAGGAAAATCAGGAGTTCAAGATCACCCAGGCCTAAAGAACAAACAAGCCTGAGCCAGCAGGAGCCACAAGAGACTGTCTCAAAAAGAAAAGAAAAAAAAAAAAAAATCCTGGCCAAATCCTAGTATTCGAGGAAGCTTAAGTCCTGTAAGGTTACACATGAAATTATAAACTAGGGGCTGGAGAAATCGCTCGGCGTTTAAAAGCACTTGTTGCTCTTGCAGAGGTCGTGGGTTGGGTTCCCAGCACCCACGTGGCTGCTCACTACCATCTATCTGTAAGTCCAATGCCCTCCTCTGACCTCCCGGAATACGAGGCACAGATATGGTACACACAAGTATACATACAGGCAAGCAAAACACTGACACAGAAAATAAAACTTAAAACAAAACTCAAATACCTATAAGTTAAAAGTGGATAGTCACACACACACAAAAAAAACTGCCTGCATGGAACCGGAACAGAGGAAAACCTAAAACTCTATTTTGGACATTACAAGCTTTCCACACGTTCTCCACTCGCCTGGGTTTTCGGGCGTCTTTAGATTTCTGGTACCGTCCCCTCTACCCCGTGACGTGTTATTTGTAGGAAAACATTCAAAAGTTACTTTTAAAAGGAAGTTCTCTGACTCCCAAATAGTGAATCCTAATTCAGAGCATCTCTGGCTGGCCTCCACCTCCAAAATACTCCCAAGTGGGCCACCTGAGTGATCAAACTTCAGTAAAAACTTAAAAAAGGAAAAATAGAACTCAGAGGAGCCGGTCCCGGCACTCAAGGCCCTCACAACTCCGCACCGCACAGCCCCAAGCCCAGGCAGAGCCAAATCTGCGTGGGAAATCACGCCGATCGTAGCGGGCACAAGTCACGAGGGGCGGCGAGCGCCCGGGCCGGCTCCGCCGCCGGCCAGGAAGGCCTCGCTCTCGCCGGGGTGCACACCCAGAGCGCCGCGCTGGGCCCGCCTCCAGCCGGGCAGCGGGAACCACGGAGCGCCGTGGAACGGCCCGGGAGGGCGCCGCGCCCCCTGGCGGCGGGGCTCACGGCACCCCGCTCCCGGCCGGCGGCGGCCTCGCTCCCCTCCACTGCCTCCCCGGGGCAGCGTCCCTCGGAGCGGCGGCTCTCCGGCCTCCGGCTCCCCGCCGCTCTGCTCCCCTGCCACCCCTCCATCCCCGCCACAGGCCGGTGGAGCGCGAGCGCCCCGGCGCCGCGCAGCTGCACCCCGGCGGCCCTCGGCCGCTCCATCGCCGGCCCGCCGGGGGTGGAGAGCCGGCGCGCGGCGCGAGTGGGGCCGGCCTGGCGGCGGCGGCGCGGACCGTTCCACCGTGCGTCCTCCCCTCCCTCCTCCTCCCCGGCCGCGGCGCGCGTGCTCCCGGAACGCCATGGAGTCGCGGCGTTCCGAGCGGGCACAAAGGGGCGCGCGGCACAATGGGGCGCGACGAGCCCGTGGGCGCCCGCTCCCTCCTCCAGCCCGCGCGGAGGCGGCGAGCCGCTCGCAGGCGGCCCCCGCCGGGGCCCGCACTCACCTGGGACGAGAGTTGTTACTTTGCGGAGCGGGGCCCGCGCCGAGTTCGGGCGCCACGTGCGGGGGGCGGGCGCGCGGGCCGCAGTGGGGGCCGAGCGCGCAGGGCCTGGCCGGGGCGGCCCGGCCGACTGGCTGGGGGCGGCGGGCGGGCGGGCGCCGTGTATTTTCCCCTCTCTTTGTGTGTGTCCGTGCGCTGCGCTCTCGCGTGACGTGACGGGACTCCGTGTGTCATTTCCGCACAAGGACACAGGAGCCCCCGCTGCAGTGGAACCTCAAGCCCTCCGCCCCCACCGCGCCGCCCCTCCCCCTCAGCGGGGCACACGCGGGACCGGCGGCGGCGGCGGCGGCGCTCGGGCGTGAGCGACCGCGGCGGGGAGCTGGGGCGCGCTGCGGGGCGGGCGCGCTCGGCCTGCACAGCGCGGCTCCACGTGGGCCCGCGCCGGCTGCCGGCGGACAAGGGCGGCTCGCACCCACGGGAAAGCGCCCGGCGGCATTCTCTGCTACGTGCTCTCCCGCTTGGAGCGGGGCCCGGGTGCCGCTTTCCCTACTTTTCCTCTCACCCCCCATCCCCCGGGAGGGGGACGAGGCAACGCGGCGTGTCTTTTCCGCCCGCGTCCCCCGCTTTGGGGGCGCTCGGTGGTGGCGCTGCACCCTCGCGCGGACCTTCCGGCGCCACGCCGGGCACAAAGACTTCGGGGTGCGCTCCTCCGGCCAGATCCGCATGGATTCGTGGTTAGGGGGTACCCCGGCTCGGGGGGGGGGGGGTGTCCCTGGCCACTCCCCCGACAGGGTGACTGCCCTCTCCGGTAAAGCCTGAGCTCGGAGAGCCCAAGTTTTGCCCCTTGAGGCTGCGGAGCGAAGCACGCGCTTGGGGACCCTCACGCCACCAACTCAGACCCACGGGGCTCGGCGCGGAAAACAGGGAAAACTCCAGTCGCCGAGTTAGTTAAGACCGACCGTCTCCTAGCTTCCCGGACTGCAGAATCCGAGTTGAGAAATAAGAAACCTACCCCTCGTAGTTCCCCAACTTTCGGGGACTTGGGGGTGGGGGTTGGGGAGAGAAAAGCCCAAGTCAACATTTAAGCCGCGTGCATGGTTTTGGTAAACAATGAGGACTTTTTTTTTTTTTTTTTTTTTTTAATCCTTTAACTTGCCGATGGAAAAAAAATGTATAAAAAGAAAAATGCAAATGATCCCATCTGCTGCCTACAGCTGACTGGCTGCGAGAGAGGACCATGTGGCCCGGCCCGGCGCGGTCAGTGAATACGTAGAATAGATTTTAAAAGGACGCACATGCTGGCTCCTAGCTGCCCAGTCGCGGCCGAGGGTTGGAATTAACGTGTAGCCAGAGATTACTGTGTCTTCACACAAACTGGGAGTTTAATCATTACGCAAGTACCTCCCTCCTCCCGGGTTGAAATCTAGTGGCCCGGAGTTGGGTTATCTAAGACTTTGGAGGAACTGTGGAACGTTCTGGAGCGATGTTTGGGTTGCAGACCTGGAGAAGTCAGTATTAATTGCAATGCAAAATTTGCTAGCAGCTTGGAGAAAGGAGCCCAGCATCCTAGGGGTGCTTTTTATTAGAGAATCTATACGTGCTCAGTGTCATTCAAAACAGGATGGTGAAAAGAATGGGCCCGAGTTAGCAGCCCTTCAAATTCAAAAGGCTCGGGTCGCCCTATCTACATTTAAAATAGGGAGGAGGGAGGAAGGGAGGAAGGGAGGGGTATGGTTAATTTATACATTCCCAGGGGACAAAGTGGAAGCACTTGGGATTTCTTCAGGGAACTTGACTTTTGCACTTGCGTATTAAATAACATGCACGATACAGCACTTCACTCGACTGCGTTAACAGATGCAGCAGTTTTATTCTCACCTTCGATTTAATGTGACAGTTATAATTAGAATTATAAAAGACGTTGCATTTCATTAGTTTAGTTTCTAGGATTTCCCAGTAGAGTCAGGAATAGTGAGCGTTTAAGCCCATTTTGCATTTAAACCGCTCTGCTGTGTTGCTTTAAGAATGTAAAATGACCATGTTCAGTTTTTAAAAAGAAAGAACAATATCCTGAATTGTGACTGGGTCTATCTTTGGCCAACTATTCACAGCGAGAACTGAAGTATCCAAGAAAAAATGCAATAGAAATCTCTTTGTTCATAGTGTTAGAAACCTAAGCTTTTGTCTAATACAAGGTGTTTGGTTTTGGTTTTAGCCTTCAAGGTAAGTGGAGTAAGTCGTGTGTCCCCAAATAAGTCATTAGCAGAGCTGCCGTGGGGGTGCACACCTCTGCTCCCAGCATGATGGAGACAGAGGTGGTGAGATTTTTCTTTAGAAAGTGCCAGTCCAGACTTCACTACATGGTGATATCTTGTTTCCCAAAACAAACAAAAAGTGGTGTTTTTTAAAAAGAGGGTGTGAATAAAAAATGAACAGAAATGGAATTCATTACTATCTATAAAAGAAACAGTTTCATGTTTTTATGAGCATTTTGTGTGTTTTTTAATTCATGTGTATGCATATGTTTTGTAAACCACATGTAAGGAAACACAGGCAGTTTTAAGTCATTGAATGTGGGTGCAGAAATGAACTTGGTCCAATGGAAGACTAGAAAGTGCCCATAAGCACCAAGCCACATTTCTCCCCTTGTGTCTCCATGTGTGCACGTGCTCGAAAATAAATCTGACCGGGGTGTTAAGCCACACACACCTTTAGTCTCAACACTCGGGGAGGCAGAGGCAGGCTGATTTCTGAGTTGAAGGCCAGATTGATCTACAGACGGAGTTTCAGGACCGTCAGGCTAAAACTAGACTAGAAGTCCCAAAGTATTAAAATAAATAAATCCAGTTCTGCAAATAATCCCAGCATTCCACGGTAGGGAACATAGACTGGGTTTAAGGCCAGCCTGGGTTACATTCATAGTCAGGCCTACCTTGCTTTGAGAGCTTGTCTGGGGGGGGAAAAGAGTAAAGAGGACCTCCCAGTTTCTGGGAGAGGTGCTTGATTTGGGGGAGGGGGACGGGGGAAATTAGATTTTATTTTTATGTTAAGTGTTTTGACTTCATCAAAGTACAAGTGCATGCAGTGCCCACAGACGCCAGAAGAGGGCGTTAGATCCCCTCGAACTAGAGTTACAAAAAGGTAGTGAACTTCCTTGTGGGTGCTGAGCCATTTCTCAGGCTGCCTTCTCCCTGTTTTTTTTTTTTTTTTTTTTTTTTTTTTTTTGAGACAGGGTCTCCCTGGCTGGCCTGGAACTGCAGCTCAATTCCAACTCCCTCCAACTCACAGTTCCGCCTGCCTCCGCCTCAGGAATGCTGGGGTAGAAACTGTAGACCACCATACCTGGGGTTTTGAAGACGTTTTATTTAGAAAGCTTTTTGTTGTTAGGTTTTTGTTTGTTTTTTGAGACAGTTTCACTGTCTACATGCTAGCAGAGAATGACCTTAACCTTCTGATCCTCCTGCCTCTACCTCCCAAATCCTGAGATTACAAGCCTGTGTCACCACACCTGCTTGAGGAAAACTTACCTTGTTTCCCACCCTTAGTACTGGGGCTCGCACGTGCTAAGTTCATGCTAAGGAGGCTCTGCCCCTAAAGTATATATTCCCAGCCCCTCATTTTCCCTAAGTAGTGCAAGGGGCAAATTGCTTCCTCGGCCGTGTGAAACATTACATAAAGCCTCAGATGGGATCAACAAAATGGAAATTACACAGCGTTTAATAAAGCAAAGGCTATAAGCACGTCACACGTACACATGCACACACAATGGCACACATTAGGTTTCAGATAGCTTTACCTGTCACCCCAGGCTTTTAACCATTGCTAAAATGTGTTTATAGTTGCCAAGACAATATTTGGTGGGACTTTTTTTTCTTTTCGTAGTTAAGTCTTAAAACAAGGAAACAGATTTTACTGTTCCTTATAAGACATTTCTACTTTATTTCTCGCCTGCTGGATGTATAATTTTGCCAAGTCTTTAACTTCAAACCGAAGGAGCTGCCAGATCCAGATTCTGTGTGTGGTTTAGGGGGAGAGGATGGGGTGCGGGGGTGGGGGTGGGGGGTAGACTCGACAGGACAAGACTGTACTAACGGGACACTCCTTAAGACAGATCCACTGTGTTGAGGGGTGAGGAAGGGAAGTCTATCTTAGTGAAATGATGGTCAGATAATATACATTTTTACTTACTGTAGGAAGACATAAGGTCGGCTTTGGGTTTTGGTGCCAGGGATGAAACCCAGTGACACCTGAGAAATCAGGGAGCCCCCCCCCCCACCTTGGGTTCTTAGTCTCATTAATAAAATAACAGATTTAGCTGGGTGTGGTGACACACTTTAATCCTGGGGCAGATGCAGAGGCAGGTGGATCTCTGTGAGTTGGAGGCCAGCCTGATCTACAGAGTGAGTTCTAAGAAGGTCAGGGTTACTTTAGAGAAATCCTGTCTCAAAAACCAGACTCAAGTGACAGCTCAAGGCCAATTTCATTAGCGATTAAGAGAAAAACAACAGGGCAGGCAAGCTATACATCAGCAAATATCTAGAGAGGAGAAGGGGCGTGTGTGTGTGTGTGTGTGTGTGTGTGTGTGTGTGTGTGTGTGTGTGTGTGTGAGATCCAGGCCAGTTAAGCTGGCGTGGAGGTCAATCAGATGGCAGACACGCAGATGGCAGACACGCAGCCATGCGCTGGAAGGGGGGTTGTCAAGCAAGGGTAAAACCCAAAGAATCAGAAAACAGCCGGGCAGTGGTGGCGCAGGCCTTTTATCCCAGCACTCGGGAGGCAGAGGCAGGCGGATTTTTGAGTTCAAGGCCAGCCTGGTCTACAGAGTGAGTTCCAGGACAGCCAGGGCTACACAGAGAAACCCTGTGTCGAAAAACCAAAAAAGAAAACCGAAACTTGGTGGACAGGAGGAGGAAAAGTTGCGTGTTCCCAGGTTGGGATCACGAACCTCAAGGCAACCTCAGGGTACACTGTGGGGTCTGCAGGAGTGGGCAGGCATCCTGGGAAGAAAAAGTACAGTTTCTCATTGAAAAATTATTCCCCCTACTTTAGCGTGGCTTAAAGGGAGCCTGCCTACCTAGGGACAGGCGCTCCTTCCTGAGGGTTCGTCCCTTAGGCAGTGGATTGACCTACCCAACTGGAATGTTAGGTCTCCATCCAGTCTCTCGACCAGGCGTGTTCCCTTAACGGCCTTATTGCTACTCAGACCCCGGGACTTTGTATGAATCAAGCAGGTGCTCTACCATCGAGCTATATCTGCTACGACTAAAATGAGATTAGGAAAAAAACGCTACGAAAACTTTACCTGGGCGCTTTGTTTAAGAGGTTACTCGCTGATTCAAGAGCCTGCAATTTTAAGCACCTAGCACAGCTATTAAGCTCTGATTTTAATTGAAACCTCGTTAGCACGCTCCGAGCCTACGAGATTTATTCTACACTAGGAAGAATAAACACTGCTACAGTCCCTCCCGCTCAGTTTCAAGCCCTTGAGAAAACAAGTGCCAATCGGAACTGGAACTCATTCTGAGCCGAGAGTGCTGCCTGGAGGCACCATAGCCAGGAAGGCCCCTCTGCCCAGGGGGATGCCCGGGGACCTGCAGGCAGGCTCCCTTACACTGATCACAAATCGGGAAGACCGACTAGCGAGAGCCGACGGATGAGGGCCTCCTTGCCAATCAAACCCACTTAAAAGGAAAAAAAGGTGATAGGAGACATGTCCAAGTTGCCTGATAGGATTTTTTACTGCTTGTTTGTTGAGACATTCTTGCTGTATAGCTCTGGCTCCCTGGAATTCACTATGCACTCTAAGCTGCCCTTAAATTAAAGGTGCCTGCTATAGGCTCCAGAAGACTGAGACTATAGGTGTATGCCACCACGCCTGACTCAAACAGAACACGGTTTTTGGTTGGTTGGTTGGTTGGTTGGTTGGTAGGTTTTTTTGTCTTGTTTTGTTTTGTTTTTTTTTTTTTTTTTGAGACAAGGTCTCTTATAGCTCAAACTGACTTCAAACTTGCTATGTGTACAAGGCTAGCCTTGAACTTCTGATCCTACTTCCTGCACCAGCCACTTGCTGGGATTACTTTGTGTACTACCAGTGCTGGTCACACTGACCATTTTTGGTTTTGTTTTTGTATTTTAAAGATTTATTTATTTATTTATTATATATGAGTACACTGTCGCTGTCTTCAGACACATCAGAAGAGGGCATCAAATCCCATTTCAGATGGTTGTGAGCCACCACGTGGGTGCCGGGAATTGAACTCAGGACCTCTGAAAGAACAGTCAGTGCTCTTAACCGCTGAGCCATCTCTCCAGCCCACACTGACCGTTTTTTTGTTTGTTTTGTTTTTTCGAGACAGGGTTTCTCTGTGTAGCCCTGGCTGTCCTGGAACTCACTCTGTAGACCAGGCTGGCCTCGAACTCAGAAATCTGCCTGCCTCTGCCTCCCGAGTGCTGGGATTAAAGGTGTGCGCCACCACTGCCCGGCTCCGACTGTTTTTTAACCTTTACTTAATCAGGCTGTGGTGGCGCATGCCTGAACCCCTAGCTCAGTAGAAGGCTGAGGCAGGAAGATGGTTTGAGAACAGTTTGAGATCAAGCGAGGCACCATAGTGAGTCCATTAATGGATAAATGGATGAATAGATAGAGATTGTAGTGAGCAATCTGGAACATTACAAAAGTATGTTTTCATTTTAATCCCAGGTATGGGGACACGGAGCTGCTTCCCAGCAGCTGACTATGATTTGCCTTGGGCTATAGCAGAGGCATGATTTTGCCAGCTGCAGATTGTTTCTGCAGTTGCATGATGCTTGGAATTCTGGGAACTTTTCAAAGAGTACATAAATGTGAAGGCCCCAAGAGGCAGGATTGATGGTTGTTGGTTGGTTGTTTCGGGAGGTTGGTTTTGGTTTGTTAGTATCCATGGTCAAAGAAGGAACAAAAGGAAAGAAATTAGATTCAGAGAATCCCACCCCCCATCCTTTTTCTCTTTATCTAGTAATAGAAGCTGAAACCTGGTATGGTGGGGAAATTAAAGGTGGTGAAAAGAAGACCCCTCAAAGTAGCAAAGACCAGTTCCAATAGATAGATAGATAGATAGATAGATAGATAGATAGATAGATAGATAGATAAGGTAGGTAGATAGATAAGGTAGATGATAGATAAATAGATGATAGATAGACAGATTAGCAGATAGATGATAGACAGATTAGATAGATACTTTATGTTGTGAATCTGAAAACTAAATTAAATGGCTCACGGATGAACTGAGTTGCCCAGGCCCATAAAAGAGGAGTGACTTTACTCTGCAAATTGTCCTCAGATTTCCACATGACTACTGTGGCACGTGCGTGCATACACACACACACACACACACACACACACACAATATAAATGTTGGGGTTTCTTCACACACACACACCCTTTCTCTTTTTTCCAAGACAGGGTTTCTCTATAACAGCCCTGGCTGTCCTGGAACTCACTTTGCAGATGAGGCTGGCTGTGAACTCAGAGATCTACCTGCCTGTTGAGTGCTGGGATTAAAGGCGTGCAACATCACAGCCAGCATTTTGTTTGTTTGTTTTCACTTTCATGTGTTGATGTCGTGTGTGCTAGTACACAGGTGTAACAGCTGGGTGTATAGAGATGAGAGGAGGGCTTGCAGCACTCTGTTCTCTCTACCATGTGTCCTGGCGGGCACACTCGGGGTGTCAGGCTTTACCTGCTGAGCCATCTCCCTGTATTTCCCCCGACAGTGCCCATGAGCTGGCTCAGCAGATAAAGCCCTGTGTCACTCAGACTGGTGACCTGAATTTTATCCCTGGGACCCACAGGGTAGAAAGAGAGAAACAAGTCCTCGGAATCTCACATGCACAGCATGGCATTTGTGCACAAGCCTCAACATACAGGCACACACAAATTAAAAAAAAAAAAAGTAGTAAGTCTTCTGATTTCTATACACCCAGCTGTTACATTTGTGTACTAGCACACAAGACTTTTTTTTTTTTTTTTTTTGGTTTTTCAAGACAGGGTTTCTCTGTATAGCCTTGGCTGTCCTGGAACTCACTTTGTAGACCAGGCTGGCCTCGAACCCAGAAATCCACCTGTGTCTGCCTCCCAAGTGCTGGGATTAAAGGCGTGCGCCACCACTGCCCGGCAGCACATGAGAGACATTAACACATAAAAGTGAAAACAAACAAACAAAATGCTGACTGGCGCACGCCTTTATTCCCAGCACTTGGGAGGCAGAGGCAGGTGGATTTCTGATTCGAGGCCAGCCTGGTCTACAGAGTGAGTTCCAGGACAGCCAGGGCTACACAGAGAAACCCTGTCTCGAAAAACCAAAAAAAAAAAAAAAAAAAAAGAAATGAAGTCAAGAGCTGGGCTTCACAACTGTGGTCTCAACACTCAGGAGGCTGAGGCAGAAGGTGGAGCAAGAGTTTGAGGGCAGCCTGGGCTACATAGTAAATGATTAGCCACTTGGGCCATGATGAGACCCTGTCTCAAAAAATAAAAATTTAAAAAAGAGAAAAAGAAAGTTATATTTGGTGATACACTGCTTAAGTTCAGGGCTATCCTGGTCAAACCAAAGGGGTCGCGACCCACGGGTTGAGAACCACTGAGTGAGCAGCTACAGTTCTAGGTCAACCTGGTATAACCAAAAATTCTGATGAGTCCTGCCAGAGTTGCAGTGTGTAACCAGGGAAATCAGTGTCCCTTCGTGGGGTTCTTAGTCCCCTTAATAAAAACATTTAAGAATGGACTCCGAGCCGGGCAGTAGTGGCACACGCCTTTAATCCCAGCACTTGGGAGGCAGAGGCAGGTGGATTTCTGAGTTCGAGGCCAGCCTGGTCTACAGAGTAAGTTCCAGGACAGCCAGGGCTACACAGAGAAACCCTGTCTCAAAAAAAAAAAAAAAAAAAAAAAAAAACACAAGACGCCTCGAGTGTCTTGTGCTTGAATTAAAAACCCGCGTTCTACACTCCCTGGCAGCTTGTACTGTCCCTGCCTGAAGACTAAGGGACTGAGTTGTGTCTCCCAGAATCCCCCTGCTTAAGTCCTAACCCCAGTAGACTCCAGATTGTAACACTATTTGGAGATACGCTGTGATGAAGGATAACAGGAATTGAATACGTCCGTAAGGCTAGAGCCCTGATCCAATCCGACTAGGGTCTGCCTAGTGAAGCAGCCTCGTGAAGCTGAAGGGATGGTGCAGCCAGGGGAACAGTGTTTATTATTGTGATTGTGTCAGGCGTCATGGCCCGTGCACTTAACCTCAGCACGCAGGAGGCAGAGACAGGTAGATCTCTGTTGAGTTCCACGTCAGCCAGAACCACCTAGTGAGACTGCAACGGATTTGTGGCTCTTGCAGAAGACAGTGTGTGGTGGTTTGTGGTGGTAGTCCAGGCAGACTAACGCAGACTCTGCTCCTACAAAGCTGTAACTGCCTTGTTTCTCTCCCTCCAAGAACATTCACAGAGGACAGGGCCATATTTGACTACTGCATCTCCAGGTGCCTGACACTGTGCCTGTGGCGCAGTTGACTCGCAACAAATATTTATGAAAACAAACAAAACAAAAAACCAACAATAGCAACAACAACAAAAAGCCCTAAAAATTAGATACCTGTTTGGGTTTGAATATGCTTGGCCCAGGAAGTGGCACTATTAGGGGGTGTGGCCTTGTTGGAGTGGGTGTGGCTTTGTTGGAGGAAGTGCATCACTGTGGGGTGGAGCTTTTGAGATCCTCCTCCTAGCCACGTGGGAGCCAGTCTTCTCTTTGACTGCAGAAGGAGATGTAGAACTCTCAGCTCCTCCAGGACCATGTCTGCCCGGATGCTGTCATGCTTCCCGCAGCCCCAATTAAATGTTGTCGGTTCTAAGAGCTGCCTTGGTTATGGTGTCTGTTCACAGCAATGAAATCCTAACTAAAACAGTACCAATGTTCCATCCTTTTTTACATTTGTAGAGAAACAACAAAAGGGGCTGGAGAGATGGCTCAGCGGTTAAGAACACCGACTGCTTTCCCAGAGGTCCTGAGTTCAATTCCCAGCAAGTACATGGTGGCTCACAACCATCTGTAATGGGATCTGATGCCTTCTTCTGGTGTGCATGAAGACAGCTACAATGGACTCATAAAAATAAATAAATCTTTTTTTTTTTTCTTAAAGAAAAAACAAAAGGCCGTCGGGTTTCCAGTCATGACAGCTCATACCTATAATCCATGCATGAAGCCCCAGGTTCGAACCCCAGCATGGCTTAAATGGAGCACTGTGATACACACCTATAATCCCAGGCACTCAAGAGGTGGATACAAAGGATCAGAAATCATCCTGGCCCACATAGAGTTTGAGGCCGGCCTAGCCTGGGATACAAAAGACTTTGTCTCAAAATATTAAACCAAAACCAAAAGGCAACCAAACGAAACCACCTCAGACAGTGTTTTCAGTCTTCATCATCCCGGTTGCCCTAACAGAGGGCTGAGAGAGGGTGGATGAGTATTACCCCATATCCATTATTAAAATAATATTCAGAGGGATTACATAGACTTAATTTATTTCATACTTCAACAATCATTTCAGTCTAGTATGTCCCAGCATGGCAGGAATTTATATCTGCCCCACACCAGTGTGACTGTGATGGTCATTTTTGGTTATCGACTTGACCACATCTGGAATTAATTAAAACTCAAGCAGCTAGGCACACCTGTGAGGGGGGTTTTTGCTTTTTGTTTTCTTCTTTTTTTCTTTTTCGAGACAGGGTTTCTCTGTGTAGCCCTGGCTGTCCTCGAACTCAGAACTCCGCCTGCCTCTGCCTCCCAAGTGCTGGGATTAAAGGCGTGCGCCACCACTGCCCGGCTACTTTTTGTTTTCTTAATTAAATCATTTGAAGTGCGAAGGCGTGGGAACAAATGGTGCAGCGGAGAGAAGCCGACGTGTCCGTCCTGGGCGCTGCGGCTCTGGGTGGGACAGGAGACATGCAGGAAGTGGCTGCGAGCTCTTCTACAGTCCGACCAGCTGGCCAGGCTGTGTGAGAGGCCTCTGTGGAGACACAGCCCGAGGGTAGAAGAGGGAGCCGTCCCGGGGAACGCTGCAACTGGCTCTGGAGTTCCCATGGTTGGACATCTTGGAAGCCCCTGGATGCTGCAGGACCTGGGAACAGATACTTCCCACAGTGGGTCAATATGAATAGACAGTCCATAATTCTAAGACGTTTATTGCCATCGTGTGGAGTGGTGTGGGTTAAATTGAACCCCGAGCCCTCTGGGAGAGGCAAGGCAGATATAGTAACTGGGAAGGGGCGTGGCTGTCTCTAGGTGTCTCATTAACATGGAGATGGCTTTGGGGCTGTGTGGCCACGCCTCTACCTGTGGAGGGGTCAGACCTCACAGGACAGACCTCTCTACCGGAGGCTGTGGGAAGGTTGTACTTGACAGGAGTCAAAGCCTCCTGGAAGTGTTGGCAAAAACGTTTTGCTGTCCCTTGTGGGTTTCTCCACGGGGTCGTCCAGAGTTTAAGTCTGTGCTCAACTGGGTGCCAGATTGCCCCACAAAGACTCACTGCTACTCCCGATCTTTGAGGTGGGAAGATAAACCTGTAATCTAGATCTTTTAAGGAGGGAAGATCCATCTTTGATTTGGGTCACACCTTCTGCTGGTGGACAGAGGGAGCCGGAAGAAGGAAGCTTCCCTCTTTGCCTGCTTGCTCTTGCCCTGACTCAGAAGTCCATTTCTTCACAGGTATTAGAGCCTACTTCTTCGGGCTTCTGGTGTATACTGAAAACCAGCCGTGACATCCAGCCTCATGGACTGAACAACTTCTGGATTCCTGGACTTCTGTTCATAATTGTTGGAGTATCTGACCACAGTCTGTGAGCCATTCAGATAAACCCCCTTTCTATACCTAGCGAGATTCATCCTATAAATTCTGTGACTCTAGAGAACCCTGACTAACACAGGGGCTAATGTTCTCAGCTATTCAGGAAGCTGAGGCAGGAGCACCACAGGTTTGAGGCCACCCTGGGCTGTATAGCTAGACCTTGTTTGATTTTTGGACCCGGTAAGAGACTGTGGTGCATATTTTACATATCAAAGAAGATCTGGCCTCCAGGTTCTCCCAGCATCCCTCAGTCCCTAGCTGGCATACCCCGCCCCCAACCCTGAACTTTCCAGCCCAGGGGCTGGGCTGCCCTTCCCCCGGAGGCTTTTTCCTGTTTGATCCAAACATTTTGGTCTCTCCCTCTCTTCCTCCCCCCCCCCCCCCATGGTGACTTCCCTGGCCTCCATCTTTGGGCCCAGTAAACTCCTCCAAGAGCAGCTTCCCAAAAAACTGCATTTAATATGATTTAATCTGGCTTAAACTGGCTCATTTCACCGGTGGAGTAAAAACCCCATCACTTGTCTCACTGGGAAAACAAAGAAAAAGAAATGAAGGAGGAAAAGCTGAGTGTGTAGCTCAGTGGCAGAGAGCTTGCCTAGCGTGCAGAGTCACGAGTCACGGACAGTGAAAAATAAGTGACTAATTTAACTTTGCTGCTCCTTGTGACTTAGCCACTGGCAGTCGCATTTCTGTGCCGCAGCCCTAGTGTCTGCAGAAAGCAGGTGTAGCAGACACGTCATCCTATTTGCTAGGTTCTCTGGGCAGAGGTGTGAAGTCCTCAGCCCTGGGTTAGGATCCAAGGTCCAGCAGCAGCAGCAGCAGTGTGTGACCTTAGGAAGCCACTTCAATATTTAGCTTCAGTTTCCTCTTTCAGAGCCTGGGGCAGTCCCTCCCTCTGGGCTGGCAGCTCGGACCGGCTATTGTTCTCTACAGCTCTGGTATGGTAGTTGGCAGAGGTTGGCTCTATTATGGGCAGTTTTTGTTTTTATTGGTTATAAATGAGGTGAGGGACAGGCATGCTGAAATGACTAACTCACATATATTTACGGGGTTGATATCCAACTTTATACAGGCAAAAGAAAAAAACCCACTTTAGAGAGTTGGAGAGATGGCTCTGTGGTTAAGAACATTGGTTCTTACCGAGGACTGGAGTTTGATTTCCAATGCTCACATGGTGGCTTACAACCATCTGAGATTCCGATTTGGGGGGATCTGATGCCCTCTTCTGGCCTCTGTGGGCACCGCACACATGCTGTGTACACACACACACATACACTAAACAGCAGTGAAACTAAAAAGTCACATGACTAGCTTCATTCAGGGCTGGTTGGAAGACACCAATCATATAGTGCTCGTGTTATTTTGGGGGGTGGGAAGGAGGTTTCACTGTGTTATCTGGGCTTATCTGAAGTTCACTAAGTAGCTCAGGATAGCCTCTGCTTTTCTCAGCCTTCCGAGGGCTGGGATTACAAGGAGATCACAACTTCATTTGAAGTAGGAAAATCTCACTTGGCCCACCACAAGATTTTCAAATAAGCCCATAGGACAGTGGTCCACAAACCACATGTGAATGCCCGTTCTCCTCACCCTGCCTATAAGGGAAGGAACAGTGTATCCTGCATCCTTCTCCAAGGCAGATTCTAGTCACCACTCACTTGGGACTCTGGGATAAGTAACCTGGCCAGTGAGAAAGCATAGTTAATAGGGATGGAGACAACTCTGGGGTTAAGAGCACCCACTGCTCTTCCAGGGAACCTGGGTTTGGTTCTTAGCACCCACATCAGGCAGCCCACGAGGGTCTGCAGCTCCAACTGCAGAGGATCCTCTGACCTCTACAGACACCTGAACTCATTGCCCTTGCCCCGATGCAGGTAATATGCGTAAATGCAACTCTGAGGTCTTTTCTTTCTTTCTCTCTCTCTCTCTTTTTTTTTTTTTTTTTTTTTTTGGTTTTGAGACAGGGTTTCTCTGTGTAGCCCTGGCTGTCCTGGAACTCACTCTGTAGACCAGGCTGGCCTCAAACTCAGAAATCCGCCTGCCTCTGCCTCCCGAGTGCTGGGATTAAAGACATGCGCCACCACTGCCTGGCTAGGGAAGTTCTTTAGGAAGAAAATCCCAATCCAGATGTCTTAGTCATTCCTTTACTGCCATGAAGAGGCATTGTGACCAAGGCAACTCTTATGAATGAAAACACTTAACTGGGGCTGGCTTACAGTGTCAGCGTTCAGTTCATTATCACCATGGCGGGAAGCATGGTGTTCTGCAGGCAGACACTGAAGTGGTTGGTGGCTGAGGACTACATCCTGATCCGTAGGTAGAGCCAGACACTGGCCTTGGCACGGGCTCTCGAAACCTGAAAACCCACCCTTGGTGACACACTTCCTCCGGCAAGGCCACACCTCCTAAGCCTTCTAATCCTTTCACATGGTGCTACTTCTCGATGACTAAGTATTCAATTATATGAGCCTATGGGTTCCATTCTCTTTCAAGTCACCAAACCAGCCAATTAATGGAATATTCCATTTTGTCTCATATTTGCTTGTATATAACAATTGCTAGACAGGGTACCCAACACTCAGGAGGCTGAGGCAAAATTAGGCTATATAGTAAGACTTTATTTTACAAAACCAACAAAACAATCCCCCCCCCACACACACACACCATTCACTTTTACTAACATGGAATCTTATTTTTTTGATTCTATCATGGGCAGTTTCTGATTCAATTGTAGATTTTCTTTTCTTTATTATTGTATCATGGGTAGTTTAAAACACTGAGCCAAAGCTGGGTGATGGTGGTGCATGCCTTTAATCTCAGCACTCGGGAGGCCGAAGCAGGTGGATCTCTGCAAGTTTCAGGACAGCCAGGGATACACAAAGAAACCCTGTCTCAAAAACAAGCAAGCAAGCAAACAAACAAACAAATAGCACTGGGCCAGACCTGGTGGTACACATTTGGAATCCCAATAATAGGGAGGCTGAGGCTGGAGGATTGTCACAAGCCTGAGGCCAGTTTGGGTTACATAATAAATTCCAGGCTAGCCTGGGCTATGGAGTGAAATCCTGTGGTGGCTTAAAGGGGTAAAGCAACAGAGCTCTTGCACTCTGGGAGGAACAAACAGAGCTCTTGGGGCAGAGAGCTCATCGTTTTCTTCAGTGGAGTAAAAGAGACACCAGGTTCCATGTGACCTGGATTGAGTGGTCGGGAGTAGGGCAAGATGAAACCCCTTCAAACAAATGACCCAGTTACCTTCTGACCTACATAAGCAACACTGAGCAGGAAGTATAGGAAGCATACAAGGCCTCTGGAGTCAATGTGAGTTTGAGGGAAACAGGGCCAGAGAATTCCAATAATCTTCATTTACCTGCTCCTGCCCTCTGAGTAGTCTACATTTGAAAGTTTAAAAATTTAGCTGGGTGGTGGTGGCGCACACCTTTAATCCCAGCACTTGGGAGAGAGAGGCAGGTGGATCTCTGAGTTTGAGGCCAGCCTGATTTTCAGAGCAAGTTCTAGGATGGCCAGGGCTACACAGAGAAACCCTGTCTCAAAAGAGGAGAAAGAAAAATTAAAAATGTTTTTAGACTTATTTATTTTATTGTATGAGATTTGCCTGCATTGTTATATATGTGTACCATGTGTGTGCGTGATGCCCACAGAGGTCAGAAGGGGGTGTCAGACCCCCCCTAGAACTAGAGCTATGGATGGAGAGTTGTGAACTATCACGTGGGTGCTGGGAACTGAAACTGGCTCTTCCAAAAGCAGCGAGTACTCTGAGTGCTAAGCCATCTCTTCAGCTCCTACATTTGAAAAATTTTAAGGTCTAGCTTCTTCTTCTCCTCCAATGATTTTAATTAAGTAATAGTTCATTTTTTGAGATGGCTGGCTTCCAAATCAGAGATTTGCCTGCCTCTGCCTCCTGAGCGCTGGGATAAAAGGTGTGGGCCACCACCACCCAGCTAAATTTTAAACTTTCATATGGAGCCTACTCAGAAGGCAGGAGCAGGTAAATGTGGATTGTTGGAATTCTGAGGCTCAGGTACGGGACCACTCTTATTTCCAGTAAAATAACAGTATACTTGTGTAAAATGTACAAAGTGTATTTGGCAATAGGCAGGTAAAGAAATGACATTAGTTACCACAGGGTCTCTAGTCTAGGCTAAGTGAATGAGCTTTTCTAGGCCTTAAATTCTCCTAACTGGGAGTAGTGACAGTTTAACTCCTATCAGTTATAGAAAGAGGGGAGTGGGGCCACTTACCACATAAATATAGGGCTGAGCATGACTGTCCTGGCAGGAGAGCTCTTTGGCTGATGGCCCGGTCAGTTTTCACGTGACAACGCTTTCAGAATTAACTCCGTGTAGACTTGCGAGTCTTTAGGGAATTAAGGCATGGGTAGGCAAGAGATCATTTTAGACCTTCAGTCAGAGACTAGCCCTGGAAGCAGACAGGTAAAGCCCGAAGCATCCGAGGAAACAAGTGGGGGTGAGCAAGGAGCCAGAACAGATCTGGGAGACTTCATAGAGGCAGAGTGGTGGCGCATGCGCAAGGGCGGGGTGGGGGCGTGGGAGAGGGCGGGGCGCGCGCAGGGGTGATGGTGTCTGAGCAGGACTGTACCTAAGAAGGATGGGGAGGCTGTGGGCCGCAGCTGAGGCGGGGAAGTGGGCGATATTGAAGTACTATAATTCACACTTTAGCTGGAGGGGAGGGCAGGCCAGGAAGGACAGACAGCAGGTAAGCCGGCCAAGGCGATGGTGAGCAGGCCTTCTTCTGACCTTTGCCACGAAGCTTCCAAAACGTGACAATCAGCCTGGTGCTTGGCTGTTTCCTGAAAGACAAATGTAGCCACTGACTGCCATCCGGGTCCCAGACCTCTGGCTCTGCCGCTCTCAGCAGTGCTGGTCTCTCAGACTCCCTGTCTGAACTGGGAGATGCCAGGAAGAACAGCGGGCCAAGAAAGACATCCAGGAACTGACCACTGATCCTCACAGCCTCGCGTCTCCATGCTGCTCTAAGGGGCACGGCATTTTGCTTTTATTTTGAAACGATGTGTTGGCACATATCCTACGTTGGCTTCAAACTCATGATATTCTTGAAAGATTGGTAACATTCATGCAAGAAGATTACTACCCTGTCTCTGGGGGTGGGGTGTCTTGTTATGTTGTGAATGTCTCCGTGATCCTTACCAACCACCGTAAAGCTGTGTGATTATACACAGTTATAACAAACAAACCCGGGTGCTGGAGAGAAGGCTCAGTGATCAAGATCACAGTATCCTTACAGAGGACCCAAGGCTGATTCCTAGAACTCAATGGTCATTCATAGTGGCTCAAATTTCAGGGGCTCTGACATCATCTGGCCTCTGCGGATACCAGGCATGACCGTGGAACACATACATATGTGCAGTCAAAGCATTCCTACACATAGACTAACTACATCTTTTTTTTCTTTCTTTTTTTTTTTTTGGTTTTTTTCGAGACAGGGTTTCTCTGTGTAGCCCTGGCTGTCCTGGAACTCACTCTGTAGACCAGGCTGGCCTCGAACTCAGAAATCCGCCTGCCTCTGCCTCCCGAGTGCTGGGATTAAAGGCGCGCCCCACCACCGCCGGGCTTACATCTTTAAAAAAACGATAAAATGTAACTTCAGGACTGGGGAGATGGCTCAGTGGTTAAAGTGCTTGGTGTAAACTGGAGGCTGGAGTTGTTTTTGTTTGTCTGTTTGCTTTGGTTTTTCGAGACAGGGTTTCTCTGTGTAGCCGTGGCTGTCCTGGAACTCACTCTGTAGACCAGGCTGGCCTCGAACTCAGAAATCCACCTGCCTCTGCCTCCCAAGTGCTGAGATTAAAGGCGTGCGCCACCACTGCTGGGTGATGCTGGAGTTTTGATCCTCCAAACCCACCGTGTAAAATCCCAGAAGGTATGGTGGCTCACTTGTCATGCTAGCCTCGGAAGGCACACAGAAGGGATCCCCAGAGCAGGTTGGCTAATGAGACCAGCCACACCTCTGAGATCAGGGTTTGACTGAGAGAACCTGCCTCAGTGAATAAGAAGAGCTACTGAGGATGACTGCGGATGTCAACTTTGGGCCTCTGTACGCACCCACACATGTGCACGCGTGCGCATGGGCACACACACACACACACACACACACACACACACACACACACACGGAAATGGAAAAAGAAAAACCACACAACTGTAATTTTAGTTATGCAGAATTAAGAACTTGCTCCAGCCCCTGCTTCGCTTCTGTTGGAACAGGATACATACCAAGGCTTGAATTAAAGGGCTGGTGGTCGGGAGCAGCTCTGAGTCGGAGTTGCAGCCACGAAAAGCTGCAGCCGCGAAAAGCAGAGGAAACGCATGTGGACTAATGAAAGAGAAGAAGGCAGGAGTGAGACCCTGGTCCTCACGGGCCCCTGTTCCGCCTCCCCCGCCCCCCAGCCTAGCCTCTGAATCTGCCCAACTACCTGGGACAGTCTGGAATCAGTGGGGCTGCTGTCCTGGGGCCTCTGGATTCAGTCATCCTCTATGGTATTCCAAACGGGACCGCTACTGCCACCAGGTGGCATCAAACTGTAGCCGAGCCTGGCTTGAATTTAACACGGTCAGCTGGGCTCCCAGAGTCCTCAGCAGCTAGCTGTACGGACCCACACCAGCCACTCCATTGTCAGCTTCACAAACGCTCGGTTCGCACGCCCGGATTCTGGGCATTTCATTCAGCCAACTGCAGTCTGGTTTTACCGTATCAATTTATAACTAGATTTGAGGGAAGACCTCTTAGGCAAAATAACAAAGGAGATGAAATTAGACATGGTGATAAATATCTTAGGTACACTAGTTCCTCTGAATCCCTTTTATGCATACGGTATTGATAGAACGAGGTGAGAGTCATTTTTGTAAGTTAAACATTGACGTCATGGTTCAACCTGTAAGTTAACTATTGTTGATTGACAATTCCTAGGGCGTGGAGTGATGCAGACACACAGCTGAGCCCAGGAGCTTATTCGTTGTTTCTAAAGTTTTGTGTTTTTGTTTGTTTGTTTGTTTTTGTTTATCGAGACAGGGTTTCTCTGTGTAGCCCTGGCTGTCCTGGAACTCACTCTGTAGACCAGGCTGGCCTCGAACTCAGAAATCCACCTGCCTCTGCCAACCAAGTGCTGGAATTAAAGGTGTGCGCCACCACTGCCAGGCGTTTCTAAAGTTTTAATGTTGGCATTTCATACATATCAATTTCTCTACCTTATATGTGTGTGGTGGGAGGGTCACCAAGTGTACCACAGTGCATCTGTAGGAGACCAATGGTAACCTCACAAACTAGGTTCTCTCTTACTTCTATATGGGTTTGGGGATAGAACTCAGGTCTCCAGACTCTAGGGGTACACCCTTTACCCCCTGAGATGTCCTGCCAGCTCCCCACACCCACCCCGGCCCCTCACTGCTTTTGAGACAGAGTCTCTCACTGGACTTAGAGCTCCACAATTTGACTAGCCCGGCTGGCTCCCAGGATGCCGTGGTCTGGAGCTTCTCGGTTCTGAGATTATAGTGCACCTGTGCACCTGGCCCTGGGTTGATTGATTGATTGATTGATTGATTGATTGATTGATTGATTTTACATTGGTTCTGGGGACTCGGATTCAGTTCCTCATGCTTGCACAGTAAGTACTTTAGAAAGTGAGTTATTTCCTCAGCTCTTGGAGTCCTTCCTTCCTTCCTTCCTTCCTTCCTTCCTTCCTTCCTTCCTTCCTTCCTTCCTCCCTTCCTCCTCTCCTCCCTCTCTCCCTCCTTTCTTCTTCCTCTTCCTCTCCCTTCTTTTCTCTTTCTTTTTTGGACAGAGTCTCAAAACCAGGCTGTCCTTGAATGCACAGAAACACGCCTGTCTCTGTCTTCCAAGTGACGATTAAAGGGTTACGCTGCCAAGCTGGCTTCGCCTGTTCTCATGTTGGGGCGGCGTGTTCTTCTAATGAGTCCTCAGCTAGCCTCGAACTCATGATCCCTCCTGCCTCAGCCTCTGCAGTTCATGGCTACAGGCATGAACTACCACCTTTACTTGATCAGTTTCTGAGATGTACATGTTTGTATCTGTTTCTTCCTGCAGTTTGTTCCACGAGTGTGTCTCTGTGCCTGTGGGGGAAGCAGATTGTGATTTTGAGGCTGTATGGTTAGAAGCACAGAAGTATTTTCGAGACAGGGTTTCTCTGTGTAGCCCTGGCTATCTGGAACTAATGCTGTAGACCAGGCTGGCCTCGAGCTCAGAAATCCACCTGCCTCTGCCCCCCAAGTGCTGGGATTAAAGGCGTGCGCCACCGCTGCCCGGCATTTCTTTGTCTCTTATGGTTTTCCTTCATCTTTTACATTTTTCTTTAAGACTGGTCTCAGTTGTGTAGCCACAGCTGGCCCGGAACTTGCTCTGTAGACCAGGTTGGCCTCAACTCATAGAAATCTACCTGCTTCTGCTGACATCAAAAATATAAACCATCATGTTAGGAAAGAAAAAAAAAAAAGGAAAAAAAAATATATATATTAAATTTGGAGAGTATCTCATGTAACCCAGACTGGCCTCCAACTTGCTAGGTAGTGTAGTGGTTTGAATGAGAGTCACCACATAGGCCCATGTTCTTTTGAATGCTTGGCCCTCAGTTGGTGAACCGGTTTAGAAAGGATTAGGGGGTGTGGCCTTGTTGGAGAAGGTGTGTCACTGGGAGTGGGCTTCTAGTGTTCTTTTTTTTTTTTTTTTTTTTTTTAATTTTATTTATTTATTCATTTATTTATTATATGTAAGTACACTGTAGCTGTCTTCAGACACCCCAGAAGAGGGCATCAGATCTCATTACGGATGGTTGTGAGCCACCATGTGGTTGCTGGGATTTGAACTCATGACCTTCGGAAGAGCAGTCGGAGCTCTTAACCGCTGAGCCATC
>CM052720.1:6689301-6717865 GCA_028551405.1 Uromys caudimaculatus
GGGGGAGCCTCCACTAACATCTTCATTCAAACTTAAAAAAAAAAACCAAAAACCCAACAATTAAAACACCTTATGTTGACACAATACTCAAAATGAAAAGTCAAGAAAGATATATTATTAAATCTGACTATGACTTATTTAAAACCCAAATATTTGCCTTGGGAAAACTGGAACAAAGCATTTTCGCAAATGTAGTGGTTCTTGCTAGCCAGCGAACTGACTTCCAATCTCTCTCTGTGATTGGAAGAAAGGACCAAAGGGTCAGGCCGGACAACGCTCAACACTTGGAAGGCCGAGGCAGGTGGATTTCTGTGAGTTAGAGGTCAGCCAGGTCTATGTGGCTGGACTCTATTTCAAAAAACAAACCAACAAGCAGAAAAGCAAAGAGGGGGCTCTGCGGATTTGCCTCGGTTTGCACTCTCCTCAGTCCCTAGTGGCTCCCAAAAGCCTGTCACTCCAGGTCCTGTGGCTTCCACTGGCAGCTAGCTGCACTCATGTGCACAAGGCCATACAAGTGACTAGCAATAAAATCTTGAAAACATTAAACAAAATCAAAGGCTTCGTCTTTTGAACTTAAATGACCTTGTCCCGTGCAGTAGTCTTCTCAGTGAAGGAAGGCATAAAGGTCTCGCTCCGTCTCCGCAGGCACTAGCCTGCCTAGCTCACCCGAGGCAGACTGCTCTGACCCTTAGAGACTGGGTGGGGCCAGGTAGCAAGACCCAGTCTATGAGTCATGGAAGTTGCGTGCTACGGCTGGGCCACAGCATGGACTGTCAGCGCAAATCCCTCTAGGGCTTTCCCTGTGGCACTGGGGACCGCCACACAGCAGAGATGCTCTTCAGCCAGGATACCCAAGTCACAGCAGGGAGCGTTACAGACTCTCCTGCCTGCTACCTGTGAAGATTTTCTTTGTGGTTTTTTGAGACAGGGTTTCTCTGTCCTGGATATCCTGCCGGGAAAGCGCTGGCTGTCCTGGAACTCAGGAGCTGCCTGCCTCTCTCCCGAGTGCTGGGATTAAAGGCCAGTGCTGCCCCCGCTGGGATCCAATGTGGACATTTTCACTGACAGAGTCAGCGAGTCCTCATCTCTGCAGCTCCTTTGAGCTCTCGGACTTTCCACTTTTTTTTTTTTTTACTGTGGTACACTGAGGTTCTCATCTTCCCCAGCTAGGTTATTTTTCACATCCTAAAGAGCTCTCCCAAACGCCAACCACCATGCTACACTACCAAAAAGGTTTATAAATGCAAATATAGTCTTGTCTAAAATCTGTCACTGTCTTCCAACAGCCTTAGCCGTTCAGGTTCCCCGGAGGAATGAGAGTCCTCTCTCCCGTCTCACCCAGTTTCATTCTTCTCCTTCTGACTTCTGATCATGTATTAAGGGGAACTAGCTGCGGTTTCCAGAGCCAGCACACTGGCTCCCTTGGGGATGTCTGTCCACTCCTAGTAAGCTCCCCAGATTTCACCTGGGTGGAAGGCACTCGGCCACCTAGGACGATGGCACCAGGGGCTGGCCGCTCATGTACCTCTGGAGTATCCCGTGTGCTTCTGGAGTAGTGTTTCTACAGTCACGTATTGATTTCCCCATGAGACTTTAAGCTACACACTGTGTAATGCATAAAACATGAATAAAAATATACGCTAGTGCATTAATCTAATATAGAATCAAGGGGTCAGAGGTCCAGGGAAGCTCAGTGACTTCAGATAACACACAGAAGAGGACACATTTCTTGTTAGCTTTTCTTACAGCATGTGTGCGCGTCGCGTGCGTGCATGCTGTGTGTGTGTGTGTGTGTGTGCACAAGTGCACACACACACGCACATACCCATACCCACCAAATTGTGTGTATGAGGTCAGGTTCTCTTCTCCCATTTTTATGTGGATTCCGGGGATCAAACTTACATCAACCTTGTGCCGTGTCTTTACCTGCTAAGCCATCTCACTTTTGGGGGGAGGGGGGCAGGGCAGACAGCATCTCATTCTGCCTGACTTACACTCACAGCAATTCTTCTGTCTCAGCCTTCCCCATGGGATGGGATTACAAGCACATGCTGCCATCCGCCTCGGAGGCCACGTTTTCCTGCTGCCTTCTCCGGCAGAGCTGCTTTCTACTGAACCTTGGATTCTGAGCACCCACATGGAGACTGCTCCAGCCTAGGCGTCCCCAGCCTCCTGCCAACGCCTGAGCGCACGGCCAGATCCAAGTTTCTGTTGTGTAGCTCTACCATTTGAGGGACGCAACTCAACTGTTCTGGCTCTAAATGAGGATCCTATCAATTCCTCGGGGGCGGGGGAGATGGGTGGGGCTGCACGAGAGCACAGGTAAAATCATGGCACCCATGGCTCCAGCTGAGCCTGCTTAGCTCTCCTCCAAGGCCTTAGCTGACTATGTGGCTGACTACGGCATTCCACCTAGTCAGAACAAATCAATTTTGGTTTCATCTACAGTAACCTCAAAGGCCGCTGGACTCAGATCCGGAAGACATTTAGGTAGAGTGTGGCCCCTGTTTTCATTGCCGCAATGTTCCTGGACCTGGACTGGACAAGTCAACGTTTCAGACTTCTAGGCTGGCAACAAACCGCAGGCATGTGGATGTCTGTAAGAGTAGTAAAATGCTGAGTTCCTAAGAACTCTTGGGGCACCCACTACATGTAAGAGTCATGTCCTCTCTGCTGAAGGACCAGGAGCTAACTAAGACAAACTGAAATGCAGCGATGTGGCACTATAGGTGCAGGGCAGGGCAGGAGATTCCAGAGAGTCTTGCAGAATGGGCTGTGATGAGACGCAGGGTCAAGAGTAACAAGGTAATTGTAGGGGAAGAAAACCGCTGAGAGGAGCAAGCAGACTGTGCAGAAAGGGACACAGTAGAGAACCTGGCAGAGCCAGGAATCGGACCAGGACAGCTTTGAAAAGCAGGCTAAAAAGGTTTGTGTTTTTTTCTTCAAATTTTAATTATGAGCCAGGTGGTAATGGTGGCACACACCTTTAATCTCAGAATTTGGGAGGCAGAGGCAAGTAGATCTCTGAGTTTGAGGCTATCCTGGTCTACAGAGGGAGTTCTAGGACAGCCAGGGCTACACAGAGAAACCCTGTCTTGAAAAAACCAAAACCAAAACCAAACCAGAACAAAAAACCCCCACAAAAACCAAAACCAAAATAAAAGAAAGCAAAACAAAGCCCCAAAGAAAACAAAATTTGATTATAAAGTATCTGAAAACTGCAGCGCTGAGTGGGGGAGTCCATGCTTGTAATCCCAGCACCCCAGTGCTCAGGAGTTGGGAACAGGAGGGTCAAGAGTTCAAGGCCAGCCTGAACTACGTAAGCTGAGGGGAAAGGGAGAGGGGCTGTAGGCAGTAGGAAGCGTGTAAGTTAGCTCTCCACGTAGCATTTGAAGATACCTGTGATATAATATACCTGTCATGGCTGAGTCTGTGCTGCCATGGGGTATGGGATCACCAAATTCTTAAATATTTAATAACAGTCACCATCAGGAACTGGCTCCGGCATGTCGTTGGCGGCAGGCTGCTCCACCCTAGTTTTGACTTGTATGTCTGGAGAACATTCTTTTGCATAATTACAACGCGGTGATCACACCAGGAGAGTTAACCAGAAACATCTCTTAAAAATCGTTTTATGAATCATCGTGACTGTGTGTCTCCGTGAGAGGGACTGTGGGCAGGCTGGCCACAGGGAAGTGCCGAGAGCATAGGACACTTTCAGAACTTGGTTCTGGAATCACGGGCTCTGGGAATTAAACTCATGTCAGGCTTCCCAGCAAGTGCTCTTGCTCGCTGAGCCACTTTGCCAGCCCAGAAAGTTAACTAGAAAAATTAGATAATTCCCTATCATGTTCTAGCTAGTCCTTTGTCTTAGTCTCAGTCCAGTACTTTTAATTATTTTAATTTAAAAAAAGTGTGTGTGCTTTTGCCTGCATGTACGTCTGTGCATCGTGCTCTGCAGTTCCTGAGGAGGCCAGAAGAGGGCACTGGATTCCCCTAGAACTAGAGTCATAGACGCCCGAAAGCTGCCTTGTGGGAGCTGAGACTTGAACCTGGGTCCTCTGGAAGAGCAGGCAGCATCTTGTTTTGTTTTTGTTCTTCTCTGGAGACATTGTTTCTCTGTGTAGCTCTGACTACTCTGGACTACCTCTGTAGACCAGGCTGGCCTTGAATTCACAGAGATCCTCTTGCTTCTGCCTCCTGAGTGCTGGGATTAGAGGCATGTGCCACCACGCCTGGCGCAGCCCGTGTTTTTAACTGCTGAGCCATCCCTCCAGCTCTGTTCAGTGGTTTTTAGCTTTTTTTCAAACCATGATCAATCAGAGTTCCCACATTACACTTGTTTGCAATGACTTTTTTGTTTGTTCACTCATTATAAGACAGGCTCATTAAAGCCTCTGGCTGGCTTTGAACTTGCAAAGATCCTCCTGCCTTTGCCTCCCATTACTCCAATTACAGGCATGTAGCATCATGCTCAATTTTTAAATAACACTGTAATACCATTATTTTCTGATCCCTGTCGGTTTTTCTTTTTTCCTTTGGAGTCAGAGTCTTGTTATGCTTCCTTGTGTGCTAGTTAGTTCTGTCATCCTGACACAAGCTGGCGCTGTGTGGGAACAGGATCCTCAGCACCTCTCTCCAGGTGCCTATAAGCAACTCTTTGGGCATTAATTGGTTAACGATTGTTGTGGGTGGGCTCAGTGGTGGTTTGAGTTGTGTCAGAAGCAGGCTGCACATAGACAAGACGGCAAACATCGGACTTTCATGGCTCCTGCCTCAGTTCCTGTCCCAAGTTCCCTCCATGATGGAGTGTCACCTGAGAGTTGTAAGAAATAAACCCTTTCCTCCCCAAGTTGTTCTTGGTCATCACAGCAACAGAAACCCTAACTAAGACAGCCAAGGCTATCCTGGAACTTGCTATGTAGCCAAGACTGGCCTTGAACTTGTTCCAGGACTCTTGCCTCTGTCTTCAGGATACCCGATTATAGGTGTGGGACACTGTGCCCAATGACACGTTCACTGAAAGAGAAACAGGGTATGCTGTAGAATATTTTTATGGAGTAGGTATTTTAAATCCTACATTTCTGTGACTGTTCTGCTTAGTTTGTTTCTTTGTGAACTTTATTTTACTTTTGAGGCAAGAGTCTCAAGAGTCTGAGCTGGCCACCAACTCACTGTGTGGCCAAGGATGCCCTCAGCTTCTATCCCCCTGCCTTTACCCTCTGAGTGCAGGAGACTGTGGACATACGTGCCACCTGCCTCCTGTATGGAGCCCAGGGGTCCACACATGCTGGGCAACTGTTCTTTTAACTGAACGACACCCCTAACCCCTCCGTGAACTTTACTGAACCAGGCTCAACTTAATATTTGATGGTAGCTAATAGAACATACTTAATCTTATAACAAGGAAATGCAGCCAGAGTCTGGTAGACCACTTTTCCCAGAACATTCAAAGCCTTAAGTTCAATTCTTCTCAGGACCTACAGGTAGAAGGAGAGAACTGACTTCCAAAAGTTGACCTCTGACCCCACATGTACACCTTGGTACACATATGCCTACATAATACACAAACACACAATAAATAATGTAATTTTTAATTTTATGTAATTATTTTTCATTCAAATATAACTTAAAATAAAACATAAAACTATATTAAAAATATAATTTTTAAAAATCACAAGTAAAATATCGTTGGAAAAGATACATTAAGTTGAACTAAATAAAAAACTCTGACCATGAGATTCACATAGGAAACTTTTAAAAAGCAGACATGGGCTCATGCCTTTAGTCCCAGCACTCAGGAGGCAGAGGCAAGAAGATCCCATCTTTGTGCGTTGAGGACCAATTTGGTCTACACAGTAAGTTACAGGCCAGCCAGGGTTACACAGTGAGAACCTGACTTTAACAACAACAAAGAGGACGACGCAGATGCCACTGGCTGTGGTAGCTCACAGCTGCAATCCCTGCACTCCACTAGCTGACAGCTGTATAGTGACTGTCTGTCTGTCTGTCTGTCTGTCTGTCTCTGTCTCTTTCTCTGCAGGTGCTGAGGCCCCACTCACTGAGACAGAGTTGAAGCCTAGATCACTCATTCAGTGATTCAGCAACTATCCTAGTTTGAAATTGTCCTTCCTTCTTCCTTCTTCCCTCCCTCCCTCCCTCTCTTTATTTTTCAGACAGGGTCTCATTCTGTAGCCCACACTCCTGTAGCCTGGAACCATCAACAACTCTCCTGCCTCAGCCTCCAAGGGACATGCAAAGCCTCCACACCTGGCCAGACAGGTTTTTGCTTTTGTTTTGTTTTGTTTTGTTGAGACAAGGTTTCTTTATGAGGTCCAGGCTAGCCCTGAAATTGTGGTTCTCCAGGGTAAACTGATTCCTGGGTGAAGGGATTATAGGCTGTGATAATAAGCCTAACTATGATGATAACTTTATCTATTAGAAAGTAGGAACACTTTTTACTTAATTATGGCACACATAATCAGATATAAAAGTCATCAGCACCCTGACACTGACCATGAGGTAAGTCCGGCATGGTGGCCTGCGTCTATAATTTCAGTACCGAGTCACCTAGTGAGCCTCAGGCCAGGCTGGGCTCCAGGGAGACCCTCTGTCAGAAACGCAACCCAACCCAACCGAAAGACAGGTCATTATGGCTTCCGACACTGAGGCAGCAGTGGAGAGACTGCAACGCAGAGATAAACTCAGTGGAAGCCCGGCATAAAGTCATGAGCACAGGGGTGTCCTTCCAGCTACTGGAGGGCTCTGAAGGGTCTCCAGAGGTGACCAGCTGACTCATGAGAAGGTGCACGGTGGAACACAGATCACTGGATTCATGGCAGGATTTCAGAGAGAGCGTTAACAGGTGCTTCCTGAATGCTAGGAAGACAGGAGATTATAATGGTGTCCCAGCAGAGGTCTCACACTCTGACACCGAGCTACACCGCTGCCTGCACTGTCCCCAGGGCTGGGAGTACACGGCCTATTTACGAGACTAGGAACTGAGATCAAGCCACAGTCACAGGGGTGGACAGTGACTCTGTGGTAGCGCAAGGGCAGGGAGGAGCCAGAGGACCAGCATCCACGAGGGCGAGCCGATAAATAAGCCACCAGAGCCAGAGAAAGAAACTGGGGCTTGTGCCCCAGGAACTGTCATCACATGGGCTGCTCTTCTCGGGCCACACCCCAGTCCTCAGCTGTTTCTGCTGGAGTGCCTCAGTGTGGGAATCCTCTGGAAGCAGTCACTGAGTTCCTTCAGCTTCCTGCTCCTCTGGACTCCATCTCCTGAGTGCTGAGACTACAGGCATGCACCTCTTACTTTAGATTGTATTTTTCTGTATATGGGTGTTTTGACTGCAAGTATGTCTGTGTACCACATGCATGCTTGCTGCCCTCTGAGGCCAGAAAGGGGTGTGATCCCATGTGGCTGGTATTGCAGATGGCTGTGACCCACCGAGTGGGTGCTGGAAATTGAACCTCGGTCCTTTAGAGGAGCAGCCAGTGCTCTTAACCCCTGAACCATCTTTCTAGTCCCATACATGGTTTTACTGTTGTATGGGGGGCCTTCATGAATGCTAGACAAGCACTCTCCCAGTTAAGACACATCCTCAGCCCACACTCGCTCTTTTATTTAAAGTTATCATTATTGCCCTGTGTAAGCTGATGTGCCATGGTACACACTTTGGGTCGGTTCTGTTCGCCCACCTTTACGTGGATGGGATCACATTCTGGTTGCCAGCTCTGCACAGCAAGCCTCTTTGTTTGTTTGTGAAAGAGTTTGTGTATCTAACGATAGCCACCCTGGAACTCACTTTGTAGATCAGGGACAGAGATTCGCCTGCCTCTGCCTCCCGAGTGCTGGGATTAAAGGTGTGCGCTACCACCACCCGACCCACAGCGGCCTCCCTAAGCACCGAGGACCTCTTTTAGGAGGGAAAAAAAGATCACTTGACTCTCAGCTTCAGAAATAGCAGAGATTTTGAAGTTCAGATTTTTGAAACTTAGCCCTTTGTGGGTAGGGTCTGGTAAAGAATATGGTGACATAGATTTGAGCATGTAAGCAGAGCTTACTAGAAAGTGTTTCTAGAACATTCATGTGGAAGGCAAACGCCGTCTCTAGCGCCATGCTGCCAGGACTCCGTGCTGGCTTTCTTCCCGTCACCACATTTCTGAGAGCTGCTTAAATGAGGATGAAGAAGGGAGGCATACTGACATTTAGTTTTCAGATGTCGCGCTGCCAGAGAGATGGCTTACAACGGGCAGCACGAGGACTGGAACGGTTCTGCCACGCCGGACCATACACCGGTCCTAACCAGTGAAACACCTAACGGTATAGCTGTGCATCTGGGTTCAAATAACTGTAAGAGGAAAAGCTTTGATTTGGCAGTGACTCACAGAAAGTCTCGGGATCTCTGAAAACTACATTCTTCACGCAAGCCAAGACCACGTTGTATATAGAAAAGGCAAATGCAGGCTTTGTAGTCACGACCAGATGGCCATGTCCAAAATACAGGTGTGGATGGTCTCACTGCTGACTTTGAAAGTTAACTTAAGTTGAAAAGCCTATTATTTAAGCTAAGTATGGCAGTACATGCCTTAATCTCAGCACCAGGGAGGTCAAGGCAAAGCAATCATGATATCAACAATATAAGGACATTCTCAAATATCACAAATATTAAAAATGAATACAGTGAAACCCACACATCAGTTACTTTTCCGATGCTGCTGGGATAGATGGGGAGTCCATAATGGCTAGGGGGGAAGGGCAGCAAGCTAACAGATCACATCTTCAAACATGGCAGGAAGCCGAGAGAACAAACGGAAGCTGGGCCGGTTATAGACCCTCAGAGCTTGGTGTACGTCCTCCAGCGAGGCTGCACCAGCAATCCAAACAGCATCGCCAACTGGGGACCAGGTGTCCAAATGCCCACCCAGTGCCAGGCATGTTCTCATTCACTCCGTCATTCCCGTCCCGAAAGAGCAACAACAGCAACAACAACAACTAAACAAGGCTGGGTCTAACCGTAAGTCCTAACACTAGCTTCTGGAGAAGCAGGAGGGCAGGAGATCCATGGCCACCATGTTCGACAAGATGAGTTGAGGCAGATGTATGAGCATGTAAAGGCAACTCTTGTCTGATAACCTGAGTTTGATTGCTGGACCCACACAGTGGAAGGAGACCCACAGGATAGACAGCCGGATCCTGCAAGCTGTGCGCATGCACTCTCTACTCTAACAAAAGCCCAGACGTCTGGACGACTTGGTGAGACCCTGTGTAGAATGCAGTGAAGTTAAATACATACATACATACATACATACATAAACATTTTAAAGCCCATTAAACTCTTCTAACATGAAGAATAAGGAGTAATATGTAACATACTCACACTTTAACATACCTATCTATGCTTGTGTGAACTAAAACACCCTTCGTGTGTATAGGGGAGCACATGATATTGGATACACCGATGTCCACTTCCTTACAGAGTTCTGAGACCCAAAGCCAACTGAGATAGGAGTTAAGAGAGACATGGGCTCTGGGACAAAATGCCACTGTTTCTAGAGATGGTAGCATTTTACACACAAGTGAAGCCACATGAGAACCTCTGTGACATCTCATAGGTAACACTTTAAGCTCAACTAATTCAACAACTCCAGGATTAACTCGTTTCTACTGTGTCTCATAATAACATAGAAAACAGGACTGGAGACACAGTTTGTGGGGTTAAAGCACTTGTCAATTAGCCTGATGTATATAGCCGAAACAAACCCAAGAACGAAAATCCCCAACCCACTCCAGAGACCTGCCTTAAACAAGGGAGAGGGGAGCAGCAGCACCTGAGGTTGTCCTGAGTGCTGCCCGCAAGAAGCGGCAAGCACTCTCCACATTCACACAAGCACAGGAAATGACGGGGGCGGAAGCACAGGATGGAGGCTGCACGGGGCCTCTCACAGAGCCCCTGGAGCCAGGCTGCTCTGGACTGGCTCAGAGTTATTGAGAAGAACACCTAAGATAACTTAAATTGGCAAAGTTTAGAGAGGAAGATCACTGCGAAACTCCCATGGGGCATGACTGCCACACACCTAGCTGTAAGCAGAAACGCCCATAGTTCCTGTGGGCTCACGAAGGTATCGGAAGTAGTCCAGGTCTCTGATTGCTAATGAATTCGAAATATGCTTATGTTTGAAAGTGAATTCACAAATCATGTTCACAGTTTCATTTATTCTGGCTTTACTGTGACAGAGTTTCACTCTGCAGCCCAGGATAGCCTGGAACTTACTATGTAGCTCAGGCTGGCCACAGTTTTCCTTGAATTCATAATCTTTCTGCCTCAGCCTCCCAAATGCTGGAATTATAGACTGAATTTTTTGTGTCTTTAAAATATTTTATCTTATATGTATGAGTGTTTTGTCTGCATGTGTGTGCGTTTGTTTATTTCCAATGCTGGAGATCAAACCTAGCCTGTGCATGCTAGGCACAAGGGCTCTACCAGTTAGCCACATGCCCAGTCTATGACCATTTTAAATTTAAGCCGTTCTCTGTAAAAGAAGCAAAGAACACTAGATGTGGTGGTGCACACCTTTAATCTCAGCTCAGTGCTCTGGAGGCAGAGGCAGGCCTATCTCTGTGAGTTCGAGGCC
The DNA here is from genome assembly GCA_028551405.1 of Uromys caudimaculatus. Lineage (NCBI taxonomy): Eukaryota > Metazoa > Chordata > Mammalia > Rodentia > Muridae > Uromys > Uromys caudimaculatus. The sequence continues at coordinate 6,699,943 of CM052720.1, forward strand.
AGCCAGGGCTTGTTTTACAGGGCTGTCTCAAGAAACTAAAAAAAACAAAACAAAATAAAAAGAAATAAAAAACAACAGGGGGACAGTGATGTCCCGGCACGCGTTGCTCTTGCAGTTGACCTAGGTTCAGTTCCCAGCCCCTACGCAGTTAGTAGTTCACAACCATGCATAACTCCAGCTCCAGGGGATCTGAGATCTTCTCACTTCTGCAGGCAGCAGGCATGCACGTGGGGCACACATGCATGCAAACAAAACACTCAGACACATCAAAGAAAATATTTCAGAAGGCAAAATATACGCCTATAATTCCAGCCCTTGGAGGCTGAGCAGAAAGCTCGTGGATTCCAGGAGACATGGGAGATCCAGTGAAACCCTGCCTCCACAGGAAGGAAGGGACTGCAGCTGACATTGGGACGGCTTCTCTTGCCCTCTCTTCCAACTCGTTTATTAGGCTCAGTCTGGATGGTGTGGAGGCCTCCTCACAGGAAGGACTACAGAATACATTCCCAGAGTGTTATGGTGCCTTAGCACCATTGGTGAGTTCATATACTGTTGTGCCAGCCACAGACAGAGCCATTTCTTGTGTTGTCATCCAACAACACAAATAATCATTCCAAACACATAAATGGACTTTAACTCATATATACATACACGTATACATATGCACATGTATGTACATATGGTTTAGGTATGTAGTAATCTTTACTGATAGAACAACATTCAGGGGAAGGGGCTTGAAGTGGAAATTTCTGATGCTTTTCTGGAAACTGTCTCATGAGGAAATACTTGCTGAAGCAGACACAGGAGAGGATGTTTTGCTAAAAACAGACACGTGATGTTTTTCTGGAGGTAGCCTAGAAAAAGGACATATGTTTTGCTAGAGCAGATATTTGAGAGAACGCATGACGCTTAAAAAGATGATACGGAACGGTATTGATTGGCACGCCTTACCATTCTTCACTGGTCATTGTTTGCCAGGACTTCATAGAGAGAAGCGCACCAAAAAGCTTCCTGTGGTGATCTAGCAGTGATCTTGACACTTCCTTGGACTCGGGCCAACTGGCAGAGCCTCACGGTTTCTTCCGGATCGCCTTGCCCTTGGTGTTTGTGAATAGATCGGGCTGCCACTACTAATTCCTCTGACCTGAACTGCTGATATCTGACAACACAGGCTGGATTTGCTCCACAGAACTCTTCCTAAACAGGTCCACATCCTCCTTTGCCCTGTTAACCTTCCCTTCCCACTCCCTCTGGCGGGCGGTGGGCTAGAAGAGGGGTTAAAGCATTTAAGAACCCTTATTAAAAATGGATTTAAAAAACCTAAGCCTACAGGGGCTCTTGTTGCTTCAAGAAAAAGAGGCAGGAGATTCCTCCCCTGGAGCCCTCATTCTATGGAGTTCTTTCTCTCTCCTCCATAATAAATCTATGTTCACGACACTAAAACAACACATAAATGAACAATACACCGCCAGTGAGAGGCAGAGACCAGCCTGTGTAGCTTACGGCCAGAGCAGACGAGTCTGATTTTAGAATGTAATTAAGTAGGACAAGATTAGTTTAATTCTTAATTTATAAATGGTTATCAACATTTAGTAGGCTGGGCATTTGCGGTTAGTAATATGAAATTATGTTAAATTTAGGGTTAACTCCAAAGGAAAAACAGCCATTGTTTCTTGGTTGTCATGTCTTCCAAAGAAAAATTTATGACTTATAAATAACCATAGATTTATTCATATTCTGATTCAAAGTTAATTTTTAATTTTAGTGTCATATTCCAAAATAGGAACTTAATTCTACACACTGACATTCAGAAAGCCTAACTAGGCCCATGGAGATTTTCAATAAATTCTGTAATAGATATTCAACAAGCAAAACGTGTCATGCCTGCAGACTGCAGCAAGCCCTTCTTGCCTGTAGCGTGTTTTTTTTTTTTTTTGAATCAATAAATAGCCTGAACTGTAATCTCATGACAAATACAATGGTGGGTGTTTAATTAAAAGGAATCTCTTGGGACAAGCATGTATGTGTCACACAGTGCTGATGGCGTTAGAGGAGCATATAGCCTATGTGAGAGTGATTTGGCTTTCTAGTATTTTCCTTGAGTTGACCTTACTTACCAGTTTCTTTTGTTGTTGTCTGGCCTACTCATGTCCCCAATTCTCACCTACGTATGACAGTTACCCATGTCAGCATCTGAGTGCTCAATCCTGGGGGCCATCAGCACCCCTGCCTCCTCCACGACCCTTATAGCCCTAGCTTGGTAACAACCTAGCATGCACCTGATGAGCAGAGCCTCAGCAGGAAGCACCGACCACAGTGGAAAAAAGAATTGAGATAACAAACAAACGTGACCCTCACCACGTCTTCCGTGTCAGTGGGTAATGGAGAAATGTCTACAGGTTGAAAGTGTCACTGTCCGGGCCATGGAAGTATAACCATACGTGCTGGCAGGATGGACAGAACCTTCTCGTGTAAGGTGCGTGCATGCGTGCGTGCGTGTGTGCGTGCGTGCGTGTATGTGAGTGTACGTGTGTCATGGCTCACATGTAGAAGTCAGAGGACAACTCTGTGGAGTCTGTTTTCTCCGGCCACCTTTGCATGGGCTTCGGAGATTGAACTCAGGTGTCAGGCTTTGGAGGCCAGCCCTTCCCCTCTGAGGCATCGTGTCTGCCAATGTGTAGGGGTTTCTATGGAAGGCACCATGAGTGTGTTGTGATTTGGATACTTGTCTTCCTCCAGGGAATGGCGATGAGGATCTCTTGGGGGTTGGGGGAGTAGGGTCTCACTATGTAATCCTGGCTGGCCTTGGGTTTATTTATTTATTTATTTTTTATTTTTTGGTTTTTCGAGACAGGGTTTCTCTGTGCAGCCCTGGCTGTCCTGGAACTCACTCTGTAGACCAGGCTGGTCTCGAACTCAGAAATCCACCTGCCTCTGCCTCCCGAGTGCTGGGATTAAAGGCGTGCGCCACCACTGCCCGGCGGCCTTGGGTTTATAATCTTCCTGCTTCAGCTTCCCCAGTGCTGGGATTACAGCACATGTTCCTAAGTCCAACTGGGAGAATAACTCTAGTGAGTTATACTATAAGGCTTTCTTGGAAGAGTGAAGAGTGCTTACTAGCTTTTTAAAAGTCACATTAATCAGTACAGGGGCTCAACAAACATAAACCCATTCAATATCAGGCAATGGCATTTCTAAGAATAGACTATGCTATACCAGACGGCAACACATGCCATTTTAAGGTACTTCCAAGACCAAAGCCTGCTTTACAACTTTTTGTAGTATGTCTATAGACCCGACAGTAGCGTGGTTGAAAATGCACTGTGGAGTCAGCAGACTGTAACGTAACTATGGAAACACTTAGCACGGTCCTGAGTCAGGCATACAGCACACCAGGTATACAGTCCTACAGTGTGTGTTAGGGCGGAAAGGCCGCGGCTGTTTCTAAACAGGCGAACATAAATCTTGTCACGAGTGAATCAAAGACACGGGCCAGCATCCTGGTCTTAGGACAGGAAGCAGGAAGCCCTTCCTCAGGGGCACCATTGCACTATACAACAGGCAGCCCGCGTGACGAGCCTGGCTTTATGATGTTGTGAACAGGCAAGGCCTTCATTAGCCAGGAAGCCAAGGACTGCAGGGACAGGAGGAGGATCTCCTTACCCCAGCCTTTACTTGACACACACACCATTGAGCTGTGTCTGCAGATCCTGCAAGCTCTACTGTTACCTCAGTAACTCTGCTTGAAAGTTGAAGGGCTCAGCCCATTTGTTATACAGGAAAGACTGAGCACATTACCAAGGATCAATATTCTGTCTGATGTAATGAGGGCTTAGTGTGCTTTCAGGAACAGGGCAGAAAACATTGGTGTGTGTGTGTGTGTGTGTGTGTGTGTGTGTGTGTGTGTGTGTGTGTATGTGTGTGGCTTCAGATGCACCAATGAAAAGACTACAGCCTCCTCATGGACCAGACAGATTGACAGTTCAAAAATCCTTAATTCTGTATAAAATCAGACTGAATGAACAGTGTGTGAGTTTGAGAGTGACAAAGATTTCTGACTTACTAAAACGACGTTTAAAGCTAAACGGAAATGTCCCTCTTTTCCTCTCTCTCACCATTTCGGAAAACCTGTTCTTCTCCAGTGGTTTTTAAGATGAGGAAAGAGTGTCCTCCTTTATATGTGCTTCAAGCCCATTTTAATGGACCAAACTCTCTTAGGGGTCGGAAGGCTCTATGCGCTACATAAAGACGCGCAGGCGCCCCCTGTGCACAGGTGGTTCTGGCCCCGCAGACTGGGAGAGAGAATTGAATGCAGTCTTCCCACAGAGCAGTGCTCTCACCCACAGAATTAGCCTGCAGGGCATTTCTACTTAGCTCTCCAGACTAAGACTCTAAAGATCTCCCCAGCTAAAAGATCTGTTTCAACTCAAGAGGTACAGGAACGGAGTAACCATTTGGCTAAACATATATGTCAGGAGATCGTAAGGGAGTGGGCAGCACAAGACAGAGGTGACAGGAAGGAGAAGGGGGAGTAACTGGGAGGGGTGTTTAAGATGGACAGCAGGGTAGACCAGGGGGTGGAGGCAGGGGTGACCAACACTAGGGATGCTGGCAAAGCCGGACAGACACCGACTATATTAACAGCCCTCCCCCAGCAGAGTTTAATTGGAGTTATTCTACACAGAAGCCATAAATTGTCAAACAAAGGCCCAGTGCCAGTTGTGGGATATTTGCCATCAAACTGCTGTTCAGGAGTGTCTTGGAGGCCCCCAAACAATGCAGGCTATTGCCACCGCTCTTAATTTTCCACCAGAACTTGATAGTTATACTGTATGCTGAAGACACTGCAGACCTTGTTAACAGGACGCCGAGCAATCAGGTTGTATTCACCAGGGCATTTCCTTCCGGCTAGCTGGCTTTTGTGGGAGCAGACGCTGCTATGGGGCTGGTGGAAGATGGAAGTCGCCCATGTCTTGCTCAGCTGTGAGCACTACGAACCACAGTAAGGGACAGTGTGGCCAGATGTGCCCCCGGGTGCAGGAGAGGCATGGGTGCCATGGGCAGCCAAGTGCTCACTGATTAGATTGAAGCTTTTCTCCCCAGGAGGAGTGCATGCCTCGGGCTGTCAATCTGCCCAAGGACCCATGGCTGGAGAGCTCACAGGCCCCAGGAGCGAACCTACTGTTACCACTTTGCTAAGCGGATGTAATGTCAAAGGGCCCTGTAAGCGGTGTGGCTCCCAGAGCTTATCAGAGCTTCTCTGTGCAAGAGAGTGGTCCAAGTGCAGAAGACAGGTTGTCTCTGGTGTGCGTGGCCACAGTAGGACATGATGCCCCATACGGGAGCCTCCCTCCTTGGCCAGGGGTGAGGGTGTACAATGGAAGAAGAGGCGGGTAGATGTAAGAGCGAGAGGTCGAGGAGAACCCAAGTGAGACTGACTTCAGAATACAACAGGGTCGCTGCACTCAGGAACTCACAGCAGCTGTGCGTGAGCCTGCCCAAGATCAAACCAGTCACTATTCCAGCACAAGAGAGGAGGGCTCGTGGACCAGCAAGTGTGTGGCTGTGTGTGTGTGTGTGTGTGTGTGTGTGTGTGTGTGTGTGTGTGTGTGTTCTTTAAGGGTGTGGCCCCTGAGAGGCTGTTCCGGTGGATAGCCCACACCTGCAAGTATATGGGCAAAACAAACTGGACTCTGTGTCTTATTAAAGAAAAACAAGGCAAAACAAAACAAGAAAAGATCCAGGAAATGGAACTGGGGGGGGGGGGGTTAGGGGAGTGGGTGGTAGATCTGAGGGGAGTTGGGGGACTTGAGGAGGGTTGTATAGGATTAAAACACATTGTATGCCCACCGGGCAGTGGTGGCGCATGCCTTTAATCCCAGCACTCGGGAGGCAGAGGCAGGCGGATTTCTGAGTTCGAGGCCAGCCTGGTCTACAGAGTGAGTTCCAGGACAGCCAGGGCTACACAGAGAAACCCTGTCTCGAAAAAACCGAAAAAAAAAAATTGTATGCACTGTGAAAATCTCAAAGAATTACTAAAAGTATTCTATTTAATTAATATAAAATTACATTTAGGAGCTGAGCATAGTGGCATATGCCTTTAATTCCAATACTAAGGGATTTGAAGAGGAAGGAGTCTAACAGGTCTTAGGAGCTAGAGGAAGGAGATACATACAAACACACGGTGGCTCTCAAGTTACTCATCCATTCATTCACTCACCAAATATACACTGGAAGCTGTCATGTGTGAGACCACAAGCCCCCAGAGCACAGTAATCAGCACATAGACCCCAGCCGACTAACCCAGGCTTACAACCGAGAAGTAGTCTTCAACAACAGCATCTGCAGTGAGATAAGTGCTACACAGTAGGATACGAAAGCCAGGGAACCCTGCGGTGGCTCTGTAACTCCGCTCCAGAGGATCCAATGTCTTATTTTGGCCTCTGAGAACCCTGCGTACATGGGGTGTACATAGATGAACATGCAGTCATTCAACACCCATACACATACAATAAAAATCTTTTATTAAAAAAAAGGGGGGGGGGGAGCCAGGAACTGGAGAGATGGCTCAAACAAAAAAAGTGAATTCAAGAACGGGATGGGATGGCTGAGCTGGCACATGTTGTACAATCTGCTGCAGGCCACAGGGACAAGGGTATCACAACTATGAGGCCAGCCTGGTCTACATAGTTCCAGGATAGCTGGAGCTACAGAGAGAGACTTATTTCAAAAAAAAAAAGCGGGGGGGGGGGGGATGGACTGTTTCACTAATTATTATTATTACCGTGAGGAAAGTAATTTAATTCGTTATGTATAACATTATAAAGTAAATATCAACACAAGGAATATTTGAAGAAAAGTTAGACCAGTTACAACTGCAAATATTCAAACAGTATCAACAGAAGTCGGGCTGATAACTGAGGAGACATACTTTATCACGTCATATAAAAGAGGCCTGTCATGGACATAATTTAACATCTTTATTCATGATCCACAAAGGAACAGATATAATGACCACCGAATCTATCAATACCATTGAGGCTTGTGGGATTGCTAATACCAGAGACCAAGAATCAAATTTAAAAATACCATCAGAAACAGAGGAGTGCATCATCCAAGCAGGCTGATGTCACTGGGAAGGAGAGTGGAGCACCACACCCGGAGAAAGGAGGGAAAGGCAGGCTGGGAGGCTCGCGGGAAGGGACAGATGCCTGGGGGCTCTGCCTTAGGACATCTGTTCTTTCACACATGATTAGAAAAGTTTCCTTGGAAACAGGATATTGCTATGTAGCCCAGGCTAGGGTTAAACTCTGAGGGTTGAGGCTGGCCTGGAAGTGGAGATCCTCCTACCCCTTCCTCTAGAGTACGAGCTCACAGGAGCATGGCACTACTTGGGGCATTGGAGAGGAAAATGGGTTTTTTTCTTTTGAGATAGGTGCCATGTACCTTAGGCTGGCTGTGAGCTCCTCATCCTCCTCTCCACTTTCCAAGTCTGTGTTAGAGACGTGCACTGTGCGCAGCCCCACCTCTCCAGCACTGCATCACAGACATGCACGCGCTGGAGTATAGACGTGCACTGTGCTCCCCCCCACCCCCCCAATGCTGACTAGAGTCGTGCACCGCCGCGCCTACCTCTAGAAAACTTCTTTCTTTTTTTTTTTTTTTTTTGACAAAAGTTTCACATAGTTCAAAATCTTAAAAACATGTATTCATTTTAACACATTTTATTTTTTATTTAATATGTACGGGTGTTTTGCCTGCGTGTCTATCTGTGTACCATGTGGGTTTCTGGTGCCCAAGGGCATCAGATCCCCTGAACTATAGTTAGAGACAGTTATAAGGTAACATGTGGGTACTGGAAATCAAATGTAGGGCCTCTGGAAGAGCTGGCTGAGACCAATACAAAAGCCTTTACCTTGTGCTACGGACAGAAACTGGTCATGTAGGGGACAGAAGGTGGCTCAGCAGCTAAGCCCTCCAGTTGCTTTTGAAGAGGTTGGTTCCCAGCACCCAAGTTGGGTGGCTCAGAAATGCCTACAATTCCAGCTCCAGGTAATCTGACACCCTCTGCACTCACACGTGCACACATTCATTATTTAAATAATACAGAAAAAAGAAGTTGATCAATTATTATTTTTCTATCACCTTAAAGGAAATTTGAAATCAAACCAGTGACTGCTAAAAACTGAAGTAAGTTGTTATAATAAGCAGATTAGTAGGACCTGGTGGCATACACCTTTAGTCTCAGTACTGAGAAGGCAGAGGCAGGAGGATCTCTATAAGTTCTAGGCTAGCCTGGTCTACATAGCAAACTCCAGGCTAGCCAAGGCTAAGAAATAAGACCTTATCTCAAAAAACAAAGAGAGAGAGAGAGAGAGAAAACCAGATTAAAGACAATCTACTCACATTGCTTGTCTGAACTATAACTGCCAAAAGAACAGTAACTGGATGAGCAGGGATCATCTGAGGGCTGGGCTTCAGCCTCTCAGAAGGCAGCTCTGCCTTGCCCTACACTGCTTCTCCCAGTGGGGCCACGGGAGCCACATGCACAGGCCTTCCCGGTCCCTAGCTTTCCCTCGTCCTCAGTTGTGTCCTGGCTCCTCTACTGTTCTTGAGGGGATCACAAATCGGTTATATTTCCCAGCTGGGTGTGGTGGCTCAGGATGGAAAGCCCATTACTCAGGAGGCTGAGGCAAGTAAGGGAATTACTATGAGTTCATAGCCAGATATACACAGACACACAAATGCACACACAGACACAGACACACATACACACAAACACACACAGATATACATACACTGAGACACACAGAGACACATACACAGACACACACATACAACCACACAGACAGACAGACAGACAGACACACACACATGCACACATGCACACACAAAGAACACAGCAAAACCAAACCCTCACAGACAAGTTCTATCCCGAATGTGGCCTCTGCCTATTGCCACAGACAGAAGCAATTCCCTAGAAGCTTAGGGTTAAATCTGGTTGGTTCACGTGAAGCAAGATTTAAGACAGTTTATTTTCAATTCCTTCTATAATTGAATTTATCATCATAATGTTAAAGGAAACAAAAATTGTAATTCAAATCAGAGCCTACAATTATAAAATGAAAATCTTTTAAAAGTACAATGTATTTCTTTTTAAAACCATGCCTTTAGTCACATATTTTAACAAGCTACTCTCTAGTCTTTATTAGGCATAGAACATTTTACATGGCTGCACCTACTTCAGATGTTTTTTACAGTTGGGCTCTTTCTTTTTAAAGCGTGCTATAAACATCTTATCCCCTGCAAGTCCTTCAGGAGCAAGGAAGGACAGAGAAGGTCAACGCAGCTAGGCAGTCTCCATAATTATCACTAATTAAAACAGGAGGGCTAATGGGAAAGCGTCTCCGGGAGCCTAGAGGAAGTGCGAGACTCCGTGCCTGCAGTGGCGCTGTGCCGAATTTTTTACAGGAGATGCTAATACAAAATCCCAGGTTGGGAGAGGCAGCATCGCCTTAGACAGGGGACAGAGAGAAGAAAAGAGCAATACCTGGGGCCTAACTGTGCCAACGTGACAGCTTCTCAGAGTCAGCTGGCTAGGCTTGTGGGAAAGGGCGCCATAGAAATAAGGAACCACACAAGTAAGTAACTGAGCAGACATGTGCATAAAAACAGCAATGGTATATATTTTTTTCAATACTCAATTTTCCAAAAAAAAAAAAAAAAAGGATTTGGCACTCTGTTTATAACCACACCGTTGAGGCATTCATGGGCAATGAAGAGGAGAAATGGGCACAAGGCAAGCCTCCGAGTGGCCAGGAAGAGGAGACGCTCTCTTTCCTCTCAAAGCAGGGGCTGACGTGCTCGTGGGATGCAAAGGTTAGTGCGTATCTTTGCTGGTGGCAGAGAACTGTAATGTGTACTCTATGCAAACGTCTTATAATAACAAACTCACAGGGACTTCTGGGGGCTAAGAGGGCAAAAGAGGGCACCAGCCAGCAGCCACTGGTTCCTGAGAGGTGACTGGAACCTGCTGTCCTGGACGAGGAATCAATCCTGGCGGACAGCGTTAACTCCAACAGCCATGCTCAGGGTCTCTCTTGCACGTGACTGGGAACGCCAGGCCTGAAGCATTAATCTCTGCAGGGCCTTTCTTCACCCTGTGCCCTGCTTCACTCTGTGAGCTGCTCTGTGTTTCAGGTGACCCTCCGAGGAGGACATCAGGGGGCTTAGCAGTTACGAATCGTTCTGTGCCTGGCACCGGTGGTACCCACCTTTAATTTCAGCACATGGGAGGCAGAGGCAGGTGAATCTCTGAGTCTGAGGTCAGCCTGGTCTACAGAGTGAGTCCAGGACAGCCAGGGCTACATAGGGACCCCCCCCAGACCCCCACAAATGCATTCTGTTCTTCCGAGTTCAGTTCCAACACCCACATTGGGTGGTGGTCCACAACCTTTGTAAATTCCAGTCCCTGGGTATCTAACTCCCTAAGCACCCATGTGGTAATACATACATGCAGGTAAAATAGGCACACATATAAAATAATACATAAATCTTAAAATACAAACCAGGGTCAGTGAGCTGGCTCTGTGGGTAAAATGCCATCTTACAACCTGCATTCAATCCTGGACCCTATGAGGGAAGGAGAGAACTGATTCCTCGGAGCTTCATGGCGCACCTGCACTCTCACACATACCCCTCCCATGCAAACAACAGTGACAGGAATAAACACCTTCAAAAGGTGGAAAGCAAAACAAAACAGAACCAACCACACTCCTGTACCGAGTCCCAGGCCAAATGAGGAGAAGCGCATACTAAATAAAGTAGAGGCGAGTGTAGAAGGAGCCCGGCAGCCATGGTCTCTGTAAATCAGCATGCGTCTCACAGGCCACTGACGGCACACTCTCAGGCTCCTGGGAAAGAGCGAACAGAAGGCAGACCGCACAGTGCCTCAGATCTGCTTCTGATCAAGTGAGTTTTGCCAGTGCCTGTGTAGCTGAAGCAATGATTTAAAAGGAGCTGGGAACAAGTCTGTGTCTCCATGATGGAGATATTTAAGCAAGCCATCTTGAAAATGTTAAAAAATTAAAATTGTAGAAAGTCGAACCATAGGTGCCATGTTTTGCCTGAAGTGGTAAAAATACCATCTGCCTTGGCCTTTTAGCAGCAGCTTATTTCAAGGAGCAGTAGGCTCAACTGCAGGCATACGCTCAGCTCCAGATGGGGAAATACACAGACGTTTGTAGATGTTTCTCTAAGCAAGAGTAGTCAACATACTCGTCTTCTCTTGGACATGTATATTAGTTGCCATAGCAAACCAAGCGCGTGGTCTGAGAGGCTTCTGCACCCGTCCCCGTGCACACCCAGGAAGTCCTGCAGTTCAGTAGGTGGCAGCCTTCCCCTAGCACTGAGCTGATTAGCAGTACTTGATGCTGGGTTGGCATCTGAGGAGCGGAGTAGTCTGAGAGCTACACACACAGAACCGGCATGGTCGCTGACTGTCCCACAGTACTGTACAAGGCCAAATCTCGGCACTAGCTACTTGGTAAGTACAGAGCACCTTACAAGTCCTGTTCTGTCTTAATACGCAAGGGGGATAGAGGGCTGTGGTGTTTCCATCCCAGCCTCTAGAACTGCTGCCTTGCCTGGCACCTTAAGAGGAAGGAAAAGATCTAATGACTAGAAACCTGTCGAGGGTTTTGATACCTTAAGAAGAAGATACCAGAGCAGTATAAAGCGCTCATATCCAGGAACCGCTGCGACCAGAACTCAGTTAAGAAGTAATTCAAGGGGGCTGGAGGATGGCTCAGCGGTTAAGAGCACTGACTGCTCTTCCAGAGGTCCTGAGTTCAAATCCCAGCAACCACATGGTGGCTCACAACCATCTGTAATGGGATCCGATGCCTTCCGGTGTGCATGAAGACAGCTATAGTGTACTTATATACATAAAATAAACAAATGATAAAAGAGGAAGTAATTCAAAGCCAGGTGTGGTGGCCACGCCTGTAACCCCAGCACTCAGAAAGCTGAGGCAGGAGGATGAAGAATTTTTGGTCAGTTTGGGTTACATAGTGAAATCCTGTTACAAAACCAGACACATACCCAAATAAAAAAGAAAAAGAAACTTACTGTCTTACTCAGGGACTATGAAGGGCATTCTGGAAACAAGCTGAGTGTTTTAAAGTGACCGTCTCTTCCAGCCCTCTGTAACACCGTCCTTATCGCAGACTGATACAAGTCGAGCAAAGGGTATAAAGCTCCCATGAACAACTGAAATTATTTTTTATGGTTCTCTGAAACTGATTTTCTTTTTTCCGATAAAATTAGGATCTTGGGAATGAAGGAAATTTCAGAAAGAAAGAAATTTCACAACAGTCTCCTGAAATGGCTGCTGAGTTCTTCAAATACTGTCCTATAGATAATCCTACCAGGGGGGCTCCAAGCCACCAACCACGCCGCCTGCATTAGCTAGAACGAACATCGGCCATTAGCAATGGGACCACACTGTGCTTGTGCCCCCCCCCCCCCCCAGTGCTCCGTACGTGTCACCTTACCACAGGCTGCACCTGAGAATGCCTCTCATCATACAGAGAAGGACCAGACTGTCCCCCTTCTCCCCACAGTGCTCCGGGCTCACGTCTGTGTGAGGGTGACAAGGTCCGGCTAGTTACTCAGATCTATCCAGACCAGCTGTGCTTTGCCTTTAATTGTCAGAATGGCACTAGGAACTCGGGGGTGGAGGGGACATTTTGTTTACTGAGAAACACAGTGACTGGGATCCGGGAAAGGTGGCTGAGGCAGTCAGGGGAGAGGCCATATTCTATATCCAGTATGCTTCTAAAATGTCTGAGCCTCCAGTTGTGGATTCCAGGCCTCCTCTCCTTACTTCTCCTGATAACCCAGTGAGCTCACACGCACACACCCTGAAGTATCGAGAGAGAGAGAGAGAGAGAGAGAGAGAGAGAGAGAGAGAGAGAGAGAGAGGAGAGAGCGCGCGCTGGGCCCCCATGCACCTGTGAGGCGGGGCAGGCTCAGGCAGGCTGCTGCTGTCAGAATACTCATGGTCTACTGAAAGAAGAAACAAACTGAAACGATCAGCTTAGATCAGGACATGTTACGGAAGAGCCGGGCAGGAGAAGAGTGTCTTCTCTACACAGAGACGCCTGAGTCCGGGGACCTGCAACACCAGGCCCACGGGGTCTTGTTCGTGTGGTCCTCATGGTATCAGCACAAGAAAGCACAAGGGAGTTAAGGGGCTCATACTAGGCTCTGCAGCACGTTAGAAGCTTAGCTGTTGCTTGATCTTGAAATCCTCCTCCTCTTTTTCTTTTCTCCCCCTCTTTCCCCTCTTTCTCCTCCTCCTCCTCTTCCCCCTCCCCCTCCCCCCCCCCTCCTCCCCCTCCTCCCTCTGTCTTTTGGAGGCAGGGTCTTACTACATGTAGCCCTACCTGGCCTGGAACTCATCATGTAGTCCAGACTGGCCTAAACCTCAGAGATCTTACCTGCTGATGCCTCCTTCATGCTGGGCTTAAAGATGTGGGCTGTCACTCAAAGCTCTTAATTAAAAAAAAAAAGCCATTTATTTCTCTGCGTGTGTGCATTTGTGCACATGCTATGGCACACACATGGGCATCTACCCGCTCTGCCATGAGGTCAGGCATGCATGCATGCCACACTTACTTTCTTTCTTTCCTTCCTTTATGTTTTTGGACAGGGTCTCTACAGACAGCTCCAACTCTCTGTCCTCCTGCCTCAGTTCTCCAGTGCTAAGATCACAAGGGACCGACTTCAGTAATTCACCACCTGGCTCCAGGCCAGTTTCCAATGCAATCTCTTCCACTGTGAAGTACTCTTTGATAAGAGATTCTAGGAGCTTTAAGTCACAAATAAGCTTCAGCGCTCCAGGCACCCCGCTTTAGTTCCCCACTTAGTAAAACCCCATCCTTTACCTCAGCTTGCTTGGCTCGGTTGATGGCCTGGCCTCGCTTACCTCTGTGCCGAGTCAAACCCCCTGTATTAGCTTTCTCCTCCAACTCACTTCTTCCCAACACGTTTCAAGTGTCCTCTTTCCTCTACGGGCTCCGTTCACTCAGTACTAAGCACCAAGCATTAGGCACCAATTAACAAAGGTCAAAGGCCAAACACCAACCCAAACCAAACCCAGCACTGCCCCTGCCCTCAAGAGCTCACAGTCCAGGATCCTATCACGGGTCACTGTAAGACAACGGAGAAGACACAATGAGAGACACACAGTGTCTTAGAGACTGTGGGAAGAAGCTAATCCAGCCTGTCCAAGTGCAGAGGCCTCCCTATAGGCCATGATCCTAAATTTTACGTTACAGGAGGGACAGAAGAGCCAGAAACAGGGAGGTCTATCTTCCAAGCAGAGCGGACAGCAGGAGTCAGGACACAGAAAGCTAAGCCTGGTCTGCTGATGCAAACCTGTGATTCCATTGACTTGGAGTCTGAGGCACAAACTGTGAGTTCAAGGCCAGTCTCTGTCAGTGAGACTGTCTCAAAATAAAAACAGAGAGGGGATGCAGCTCAGTGGTAGAGTGCAGTCCCCAGGAATAAACCAGGACCAAACAGAAGACACAGAGAACTGAGACAGTCTGCAGATGTGACTCGGTCTGCTTTGGTGCGGACCACAGCCAGTTTTAACAAAGGAGCCATGTCAAAATGAGCTGGGAAGGCTGTCAAACACCGTCTGGCCTCCTCTGCCCTCTCTGTTGAGGGTCAGATGCACAGCCATACCCAGCTTCCCCTTGGGTGCTGGAGATTTGATTTCACAGTACGCACTCTCAGCTGCTACCAGCCGCTACCCTCTTCATAACGACACGTTTGCCAGTGACTTTACAACTTACATGACGCTCATGATGGCTCATAGTTCTAGAGGCTGGGAGACCTAAGACTTTCTGCCACACCACGCTATGACAAGCTTCGGTGTGTGCGCTTCAAAGGCTCCACAGATGGTGTGAGAAGTTGTGCCCACAGATGTTCGGTGTTCGATGCTTCACTGATGCTATGGCTGAATGTGCCCCCAAGAGTACGTATGCTGGCAGCCGGATTCCCCAGGTGATATGCTGATGGTTTTGGAGGGGGACCCTTTAGGGTGCAGTTAGGACCAGGCAGGGTTGTGAGGGCAGGGCCCCCCATGGTGCATTAGAAAATACCTAGCTAGCAAGCCTACTTCTTCTAACCACTAATGCCCTCCATCTTTCAAGAGCTGGTTCTTTCCTTCTACCACGTAGGTTCTGGGGATCAAACTCGGGGAGCCAGCCTTGGCTTCGAGCTGCTCGGCAGTGAGCATCTTTACCCGCGGAGACATCTTGCTGGCCCTCGCCATTTTGTTCTTGCAATCTAACACGGTGTATGGAATAAGTGCATACATTGTTAAATCAATCGTTTCAGTCTGCTAACGACTCTCTAAGCTTGAAACACCATGCTTCTCCTTAACATACTTTATTTAACTTAAAAATGTTATTTTTAATGTGTATGGGTGTTTTGCTTGCATGGACGTTAGTGTACTTTGTACGCAAGGCCAGAAGAGGGGGTTGGATTCCTTGGGATTGGAGCTGCAGGTGGGTGATGCTAACCAAATGCACTTTGTCTGTCTGTCTGTCTGTCCGTCCGTCCGTCCGTCCATCCATCTATCCATCCATCCATTTATCGAGAGAGGGTCTCTCTACATAGCTTTGGCCAGATCAGTTTCTTTGTAGATCAGGGTGGCCTAAACTCACAGAGACCTGCTTGCTTTGTCCTCCAAGGTGCTGGGGTTAGAAGTTCGTGCCACCCACCATGCCCAGCCATGTTTCCTTCTTGGCCTTGCAATATAAAAAGTGATCAGACTGTGACGCACGCACTCCACCCACCTTAGTGTAGTTCAGTCTTCCTTTCTCCTGAGCCTAGAACAGAAAAGAAGACATTAATTTCTTGTTCTGTTTTTGTCTTTTCTTGTTCTTTTAGCAATTATCTAGTGTTCTGCTTCTTAACGAGTAAAAGTCATAGGGCTAGACGGGTCAGTGGCTAAGAGCATGTACTGCTCTTCCCGAGGGCATGAGTTCATGTCCACTGGTCCACAATCACCTGGAACTTTAGGGGCAGAGCTCCTTCCCCCACACGCACACGCCTCGCTGACACACACATAGTTAGAAAGAACAGAAACATGAAAAAGAACAGAATTCAACTCTTGTTCCCCACACTCCTCTTTTACTTAGCATACACTGAACTATACTTATTCGTATAGCCAGTGACATCTCTTCCTGTATACACACATATGTCTATCTGAAGAGTTCATTCAACTTTTGTTTGAAATGTATACATACACACAAACATAAATACATATGCACACATATGCATGTATGCATGTGCATATAGCAGACACACGCACGCACACACACACACACACACACACACACAAGAACTTGGGAAGCTGGCAAAAAAGAAAACTGTACATTAAGGTCAAATTTGCTTCAAATCAAAAAAAAAAATGAAATAAAGGTTCAGTCTTCAGTCTGTACTTGAGCTTTTTATTAAAAAATTTATGTGTCTGTGGATTTTGCCTGAATGTGTGTCTATGTGACATGGAGGCCAGAAGATGATGTTGGATCCCCTGGGGCTGGAGTTACAGACGGTTGTGAGTCACCATGTGCGTGCTGGGAATCGAACCCAGGTCCTCTGCAAGAGCAGCCAGTACTCTTAACTGCTGAGCCATCTCCCCCCTCCCCCTTCCTAAGAGCTCTTTAGAGACCTAGGATTTCCAAAGGACTGTGAGGAGTTTGAGTTTAGTATTGAGATACGATGTATCAATAAGAACACGGGTCTATTCTTGAAGGGTCTTAAAATCCAGGCTAGTCTCTGCTCAGATATTTTATATGTATCAGTTTGTTCATGGGAATATTTTCTAAAATAAAATAAAATCTATACTGAAAACCCTTCTGAGTTGGGTGTAGTGGTGCAGGCCTTTAATCCCAGCACTCAGGAAGCAGAGGCAGGTGGATCTCTGTGAGTTCGAGGCTAGCCTGGTCTACAGAGTGAGTTCCAGGGCACAGGCCTTGATCTGATGAATGATTCCTGGATGGCTTGTCAAGATCTCAGCAATAGCAGTTTTGCTCCATACTTGGTCGTTTTCTTTTTTTGAGACAAGGTGTTGATATATATATAGTCCAGGCTGACCTTGAGCCGGTGATCTGCCCGCCTCAGCCTTCTGAAGCAGTAATCCCTCTATGCTAGGATTACCAGCCATGTGCCATCACTGACTTCCACACTTTGAGTACTACAACTCCTAGATGTTTGTTTGGTTTTTAGACAGGGTCTGGCATGGGCTAGCCTTGTACTTGATGTGATTCTCCTGTCTCCAAATGCTAGAATTACAGGGAGCCCCACCATGCCTGACCTAGTTGACTTCTGAGTCCGTTTGGGACTCACGGACACTCTTCCCATTGTCCATTCTGTCCTTGCTCTTGCTGATGGCTATGAATTGTTCAGGCATGCACAGCACTTTGTTTTTCTTAGAGACAGTGTCTCATGTAATCTCGACTGGCCTCAAACTTGTTGGTAGCTGAGGATGGCCTTCGACTCTTGATTCTTTGGTTGGTACCTCCCAGGAGCTGGGATTATAGGTGTGTGCTGTCAAGCATGGCAGATACTTTCTAAATGACGCACAAACTGCACCGTTTGTCTAGCATGTTCCTATGTTACCACCCCACCCTCACCAGCACTGGGTGTCCCTCACCACTAGGCATCTCCTCTTCTTGCCTGCTCTTAAGAAGCAAGCTGTGTTGAAGGTGTTGTGAGTGGCACTTGTTGGAGTCCTTGCCTTTGGGTGGTAAGGGAACACTGTTACAGTCTGCTTCCCACAGGACTGCTTTCCTCCTTGCCTTGTTCACAGACCAATCATCACGGAGAGCTCCCACACCGGGGC
>CM052720.1:6717965-6739403 GCA_028551405.1 Uromys caudimaculatus
CGGGGCACTTGTGATGCACACGTGAGCTCCAGCACCGGGGCACTTGTGATACACACGTGAGTTCCCGCACCGGGGCACTTGTGATGGACACGTGAGCTCCAGCACCGGGGCACTTGTGATGGACACGTGAGCTCCAGCACAGAGGCACTTGTGATGCACACGTGAGCTCCCGCACCGGGGCACTTGTGATGCACACGTGAGCTCCAGCACCGGGGCACTTGTGATACACACGTGAGTTCCCGCACCGGGGCACTTGTGATGGACACGTGAGCTCCAGCACCGGGGCACTTGTGATGGACACGTGAGCTCCAGCACCGGGGCACTTGTGATGCACACATGAGCTCCAGCACCGGGGCACTTGTGATGGACACATGCTATTTTCAAACCTTGACCTCTCTTTTACTTTGTATTTCTAGCTTGTTCCCCACCCCCACACCCCACCACTGCCTTTCACCCAATAGAGATGTCTATACTGGCCAGTCTGCTCTGAAAACAGAAAGAAGCCTTCCTTCCTTCCTTCCTTCCTTTTCTCTCCTTTTCTTTTTTCTTTTGGCTTGCCAAGAGATTTACTATGCGACTTAGAACTTTTGATCTTCCTGCCTCAGTCTCCTAAGAATTGGGATTATAGCATATGCCAACGTGCTTGGTCTGAATAACATTTTTATTTGGTCTCAGCAAACGTTTTATCTCTGTGAAACGATTTCACTCTACATTACTTAGCTTGTATGTGAAAGGATCATTCATTTCAGAAAACAAATACAGTAAATATTTAAACATTTAGATATAAATAATACATATATTTCCAGTTGATACAACGTATTTTACACACACACACACACACACACACACACACACACACACACACACACACCAGGGAGTAGAACCCTGTCTAGAATTTATATTCCTATACATTCTAGTGAGAGTTAGAAACAAAGAACACACTCTAGCTCCTTGCTCTTACGTGAAGGGTTGTCCATTCAGTCAGCAAACACTCAGGGAGCAAGTGCTTGGGCCCAGCTTGGGCCCAGCCATCAACAGAACAGATGAGGTTTCTGCACTCACTGGCTCATACATGTGGGAACCACACAGTCCTATTTTACAGAGGCTTCACAGAAATTTCTCTCTAGAGCTTAAGCTCCCCACGGGCCAGGGAAATGTTCTTTCTTGCTCAGTAGATTAGTGTCTGAATGAATGAATGGAATGAATGAATGAATGAAGGGAGAGAGGGATGAGTGTTTTCTATGTAAATGTATCGCTGTGTACTGTCTATTCAAGAGACTGAAGTAGCTTACTGCCTTTAGGAAAGCTGGATGAACTAATATATGGTTAACAGAGTCCTCACTGACGCTGTGTGTGTGTGTGTGTCTGTGTGTCTGTGTGTATGCGTGTGAACACGTGGCCATTCTGCACACGTGGAGGTCAGAGCAAATGGAGTGTCTTCCTCTATTTTGGTCCTCCTTATTTCTTACCTTGATAAAGAGTTTCTCATTCAGCCAGAAGCTGTTTTGGGCCAGGCTGGCTGGGCAGTGAGCCCTTGGGACCCACGTGTCTTTGTCCCTTAGTGCTGCAACTACTGGCACGTGCAGCCACGCCAGGCTTTTGAATATGGACGCCAGGTATTTGAACTCTGCCCTTAGACCATTACGCTTGTAGACCAAGTGCTTTTATCCACTGAGCCATCTTACTAGCTCCAAATAAGTTTGACCCATGTGTCCAGTGTCATGTTTCTATTTCTCTACTTACAGGTAGATAACAGGGAATCTAAACTACCAACTTTACAAACCAACCTCAAAGGCTTTGTTAAGGCAGAACAGGCAAAGGGTGCGTGAGGGAATGATCCAGCACCATAAAGAGCTTCCAACTTGGACCGTTGAGATGGCTCAGTGGGTAAGGGCACTTAGTGCGAAGCTGGGTGACTCGAGTGCATTCCCATGATCCCCACAGCAGAAAGAGAACTGACTCCTACGGGGTGTCCTTTGACTTCTATGTGTTTGCTGTTATGACACACACATGCACACACACACACACACACATGCACACACACACACACACACACACACACACACAGAGTAAATGTAAAAATTAAAGAAGAGAGACTACTGGACAGATGACGAGTTTCTGACCTCTGGGCTCTCTCAGATTCTGAGCTGGTGGCTAAGGATTACCCAGGTAGCTTGTAAAAAGCAGATTGCCAGTCCCCTGTCTGCGATTCTCATTTGTTTGAGATCACTGGCCTGGTCTAAGTCTCACATCCTTTCCAATTTATGCTGCTTTGTCCATCAGTGTTGACTGAAGAGAACAACTATACGGCCTCCTTAGGACCTGAGGAGAACGCAGTGCTGCAATGGTCCCCTTTTCTGACATCCACCACTTATCATGTGTACTTCCAGCAGAGCAAGACATTATTAAAATAACTTTCTCATTGGGGCTCAAAATAGGCTAACATGAAGGAAGGCCACACTCTGGCAGCCAGTCCTGGTGCTCCCTTTGACACAGCACTCCTCTCCAGGGCCCTGCAAATCCTACCTCGCCTGGCAGTTCCCCGGGGCCTTCATTAGGAGGGTCTTCAAAGGGGCGCACTCATCCCTTTGCCTCCTGTCCACGTGCTTTTCAAGCCGGATCATGAGCAAAGAATATAAGGTTTCCAACCTTCCGCAGTTCACAGAGAATGTAGAGTTTGAACCTTGTTCTATCTTTTACCAATATGACAACAGACAAGAACACGCTCCAGTGCTCGTGGCCAGCACTCCTCAGACAGCCTGGGTGAACGCTGTAAGATAGTATTTCTTACGGAGGCAGCGCAGGCCAGGCTCTGAGCGGGAGGGTAGAGGAGTGGTTCATTCTCGGTCACACTCAGGTCTGTGAGGACCATGGCAGACAGATTCCGGTTGGTAAGTAATGGATGCACAACTGTTTCCAATTTCCAACTATTATTGTCTGGACTTGAAAGCTGTATATTGGGACACCATTTTTTTCTAAGTGTACAAAAACTAGTATTTCACAGTGTGTGTGTGTTGTGTTTGCAAGAGACTGATCATCTTTACCTGTAAGGTTATTTTTCCCAAATGTTTCCGTTATGTCTAACTTTGTATCTCAGGCTGGCCTTGAACTCACAGCAACCCTCTTAGAGCTTTTCAGCTTCTGGTATTCCAGGCTTGCAGTGCTGGGGACTGAGCCCAGGGCAAACAAACTAACTGAGCCACCTCCCCCGCCCAAAGAGCATCTGTTTAAACCTTCAGGAAAAACTGTCTCCTCTCCTCCAACTCTTTTCTCCTTTTGTGAGGAAGGTCCGATCTAGACCCTCCTCTGAGCTAGGCCGCTCTGTCCCTTAGCCCCGCCTCCAGCACGCCCCAACCCGACCATCTGCCATCCACCCACCTTCGCTGGTTGCTAACACACGTGCTACCTTTGCATAGTCTTCCTTTCTCTAGGTGGCCATTTGCTACTTGGGATTAAATTGTAGATATTGTGTTGTGTGTGCTGACTAAAACATGTTGTAAATTCAAGGACAGGCTACAGGATGAAACACGGTCTCGTCCCACAAAATTATAGACACCATGTTGCTCATCTCTTTTATTTATTTATTTATTTATTTATTTATTTATTTATTTATTTATTTATTTATTTATTTAGAGACAGGGTCTCTCTGTGTAGCACTGGCTGTCCTGGAACTCACTCTGTAGACCAGGCTACAGGATGAAACACGGTCTCGTCCCACAAAATTATAGACACCATGTTGCTCATCTCTTTTATTTATTTATTTATTTATTTATTTATTTATTTATTTATTTATTTATTTATTTAGAGACAGGGTCTCTCTGTGTAGCACTGGCTGTCCTGGAACTCACTCTGTAGACCAGGCTGGCCTCGAACTCAGAAATCCGCCTGCCTCTGCCTCCCGAGTGCTGGGATTAAAGGCGTGCGCCACCACGGCCCGGCTTGCTCATCTCTTTTAAAAACTGCTTATTTTTGTTTATTTTTATGTGTATGCCAGTATGTATGTGTGCGTGCTTGTCTGTATGCATACCACGTCTGTTCAGTACTCAGAGAGGCCAGAGGGGGGTGTCAGGTCCCCCTGGAACTGGAGTTACAGACCACTGAAAGCTGCTGATACAGGTGCTGGTGACCGGCCTAGACCCCTGCAAAAGCAGGAAGTACTCCCAAATATCCCAGCCCCTGAGGTTCATCCTAGTAATTCAGTGTTTTCCTTCTAAGAATGCAGCATTCCTCTGCATAGCCACAAGTCCATCGTCATATCCAACACCTCTGTCATTCATTATAATATTTATAGATTGATATTACACACATATTTAACATATTATTAAATTAAATCTATTAAAATATAAAATTATATAAATATATTAAATTTTACTTTTATTTTATGTGTTTGGGTGTTTTTCCTGCCTGTATCCATTTTCACAAATGTATAGTGCCCTCCAAGGTCAGACAGGGAGGCGGGTCTCCTAGAATGGGCATTACAGATGGTTGTGAGCTGCCATGTGGGTGCTGGGAACTGAACCTGGGAAGTTTCTATGTAAGAGCAGCAAATGCTCTTAACTGCTGAGCCATCTCCCAACCCCACATATTATTACAGTTTTATGTTTTATTTTTTCAGACAGTGGTCAGTAGGCAAGACAGTTACACAGGTGACTTTTTTCCCTACCCAGACTCTTTAGCACTGAAGGTAAGCATGTCCATGGTTTTCCTGTGGGTTTAATATGTCATCTGTAGGCTCCGAGCCCCTACAACTGTCTACTTCTCTACCACCATACAGGCATTTATTTATTTGTTTGTTTGGTTGGTTTGAAATAGGGTCTCACTGTGTAGCCCAGGCTGACCTCATACTTGTCATATGCCTGCCTCAGCCCCAGAGAATTGTCAATTATTTAGGTAATCATTGATGACTCTAATAGTTACATCTCTCTTCACTGTCACAAACGCCTGACCAAAAAAAAAAAAAAAAAAAAAAAAGAAAGGAAGGGTTATTTTGGCTCACAGTCTGAGGGTGCCATCCATCAAGGCAGGGAAGGGACAGCAGCAAGTGTGAGGCAGTCGAGGAGAGAGAGAGATGAATGCTGGACTCTGCTGATTTCTCTTTTCACCTAGACCAGGACTTCAGCCATGGACTGGTGCCTCCCATAGTTGGGTAGGTCTTTCCACCCCAGGTAACCTAATCCAGCAAGTTCCTCACAGACATGCTCACGGTTCGTTTCCATGATGAGTCTAAGTCCCCTGAAGTTGACACTCAAGATTAATTATTGTCTGGCTATAAAAATAACCATGCTTTAAGGGTGTTTTGCTTTTGTACTGGCAGAAATATCAACTGTCTCTGGGTTATTTATAGAAAGCAAGGCCTGTTTTGTTTTGCTTTTTGAGACTAGGCCTCACTCTATAGCTTAGGCTGACCAAGGCCTCAGTCTGTAGTCTAGGCTGACCTCAAACTTGTAGCAATCCTCCTGCCTTAGCCTCCTGAGCTGGGATTACAAATGGGTACTATCATGCCCTGAATGGAGAAAACAGGTTCCTGAAAAGCAATCTCTGTGCGTCTTCCCTGAGAGGCCCTGGGGAGAGTACAGTGCGTATTTAGAAAGGAGACTCAGGAGGGCACCGCGCAGGGGAAGCACATCTCCAGTCGTCATCAGAACAGTCTGCATATGGTATGAGACAGAAATGGGCCACATCTACTGGTCCCAAAGTTAGAGCAGCGCGACTTCTGGCTGCCAGGCTTTCAAGTTACAAGGCCTGAAAAGTAGCAGAATATGAGGGACACCTTCTCCACACTGCCTGAACTGTTCTTATCTATTAACAATGTAGCACAGGCAGCATCGCAAGGAAGTCAAGCAAGGAAGTCAATCCCGCCCAGAGCTGCCCTGCTGGATTATCATGCCAGACCATCTCTTCATCTGGGAATGGAAGGGAAATGTCAATGTTGTCGGAAACAGTATTTCATATTCTTTTCCTTTGGTTCACTGGGAAGTGAGGAAGCAATACACAGACATGGAAAGCAACAGTGACCAAATCTTAAAAGAGAAGAAAGGCGCTGGTGGTGTCCACTTAATAAATCGCTCTCTGTTCAGAGGTCTTAATTATTCCTAGACACCTGATTTCCTGTGCTTTTGGAGAATCTGGGGAGACATGAACTTAAAAGTTGCCCGGTTGGACCAGGAGAAAACAAACAAAAATCTACTGCAGCCTCAGAATGGCCATGAGCAAGAAACCAGGATAACCATAGGGGCGTTTGCCTAGTAGAAGGTCCCACAAAGACGGCCATCAGCCTGCAGGGCGCACCTCAAGCGTGCTGTGTTGAGGATCTGACAGGCTGGCCTTTCCATGCGGCCTCCTGCCCCAGCTTTGGTGCCCTGCTCGCCTCTGACTGCCTCTCCCTACACCTGCCAGCTCCCCTCTCCTTTCCCTCTGACAGTTTTAGCTCGGACACTTTCCTCTGAGCCTCCTTAACTCTCTGGCATCAGCAGGTTCCTCGGAGTCTTAACTGGCCTCTGCTATTTCCTTGTTCCTCAGATTCCATCAAGGTAAGCACAGGGCCTCGATGCTATCTGGCTTAAAAACATTTCAAGATCTGCTTTACAAGTACTGGATCAAGTTCACAGGCAACTATCCCGTCTCTGGTTATTTTTTTAATTTAGTGACCTTCATACAACATAAAATTCACTACTTTAACCACCGTAAGTGATACAAGTCACTGGCATTGGCTACATTCACAGTGGTGTACAACTGCCACTATCAAGTTCCAAACATTTTTATTATTGCAAAGGAAAGATGTGCCTTTTAAATGGTCCTTTCCCATTTCTCCTGCCTCACAGCCCCTGGCACCATTAATCTGGTTTCTGACTTCTTTCTTTGCCCTTGCTGGATATTGTTTATTTGTTCTGTTATCTTAAAACATTCCTTCCTTCCTTCCTTCCTTCCTTCATTCATTCTTGTGTATATGAATGCGTGCACATGCCACACCAAGTGTGTGGAGATCAGACAAAAGTCTGCAGAGCTGGGCTACGTTTCTCCTCCTAGTGTGTGAATCCTGGCTTCAATTTTAGCTTGTCAGGCTCCACGGCAGGGGTCTAAACCCTGAATCCCTAATCAAGCGCTGTTTTTCATTACTTAGATTTTACATGTTTACAAAAAGTGTACTGTTCAAGTGGGAAAATGGCAAAAAAAAAAAAAACAAAACAAAAACCAACCAACCAAAAAAAAAAAAACCACAAACAAAACCAAGCTTTATGGTTTTAGGACAATATGGCCATCAATGTCCATACAATGTATCAAGTCAACATGGAATACTAGGGTTCTTTTGCCTGCCCCCCTTCCCTTTCTTCTTTGAGACAGTCATGTAGCCCACGATGGGCCTTAAACTTCTTCCAAGAGCTGGGATTACAGGCATGAGCTACCATTTTCAACTTTTCCAGAATTAGCAGCACAGCTAAATTTCTTCAAAATATATTTATTTATTTATATTTATTTTATTTTCTATGCAGGGTCTTGCTATGTAGTTCTGGCTAGCCTTGGCCTCACAGAGATCCCTCTGCTTCTTGCCTCTTGGGTGCTGGAATTAAAAGTATAGTTGATCACATCTGGCTATGCAAAAATTTTTAAATATAGGTAGTAACTAGTTATTATTTCAGAGCATTCTGCATTTGTCTTTTATTGCCTATATTTTCTACATTTCATCCAAATTAAATACTTTAAAAAAGAAAGAAAGGAAGAAAGAAAGGGGGCTGGAGAGATGGCTCAGCGATTGGGAGCACTGACTGCTCTTCCAGAGGATCCTGAGTTCAATTCCCAGCAACCACATGGTGGCTCACAACCACCTGTAATGGGATCCGATGCCCTTTTCTGGTGTGTCTGAAGACAGCTACAGTGGACTCATATAGATTAGGAAAAAAGAAAGAAAGAAAGAAAGAAAGAAAGAAAGAAAGAAAGAAAGAAAGAAAGAAAGAAAGAAAGAAAGAAAGAAAGAAAGAAAGAAAGAAAGAAAAAAGAAAAGAAAAAAGATACGGTCTTACTGTGTGGCTTTGGGTAACTTCAAACTTGCAGCTGTCTCCTGCCTCAGCCTCCTGAGCAGTGTGACTGTAAGTGTGTCTGTCTCCTGCCTCAGCCTCCTGAGCAGTGTGACTGACTGCAGGTGTGGACCACCACACCCAAGTGCTTGCTTTTCTCTGAACTTCCTACACGCATGCCCAGCAGTGTCGCTTCTCATGGATTTCTCTCCTGGGAAGCGTCCATTGCCATCTTCGTAAGCAAGCCCTTCCTGAGGAGCTGCACAGCACGTCACCATTTCCAAAGCCATGTCCCAGGTTCTTTCCTCTGCCCACTTCCCACCTCTGGCATTAATTACCCTGACATTCACATCTGTACATCACCGCCTCAGGCATCTTACGCTGCCCCCTTTGTAGTCAGCCACTTTCTTCCCTGACAATACAACATAGGACCCCCCCCAACCCCCACACACTGATTGTGGCCATTTGTTTGGAGACAGGGTCCTTTTAAAAACTCATTATTTTTTATGTCTATGAATGTATGTTTTGGCTGCATATGCCTGTGTGCCATGTATGTGTCTGGTGTCCAGAGGAGCCAGAAGAAGGCAATGGATCCCTTAGGACCGGAGTTAGCAATGGCTGTGAACTGACATGTGGGTGCTGGGAATTGAACCCAGGTCCTCTGGAAGAGTAAACTGTACTCTTAACCTCCGAGCCATC
Organism: Uromys caudimaculatus; assembly: GCA_028551405.1. Taxonomy (NCBI): domain Eukaryota; kingdom Metazoa; phylum Chordata; class Mammalia; order Rodentia; family Muridae; genus Uromys; species Uromys caudimaculatus. Next base: position 6,726,677 of record CM052720.1, read on the forward strand.
TCTCCAACCCAAGACAGGTCTAGGCTGGCCTCTAACTAAGAATCCTCCTCCCTCTATCTCCTGAGTGTTGGGATTCTTTTTATTATAATTTATTTATGCGGGTTTGAGACAAGGTCTCAAGTAGCTCAAGTTGGCCCCAAACACCCCGTCTAGCTAAGGATAACTTCTGACTTGTGGTCCTCTTATCTATACCCACCAGTTGCTAGGATTACAGGTGCTTACTACTATGTCTGATTCTATGAGGTGCTGGGGACTGAACCCAGAGCCAGGCAAGCACCCCAACAACTGAGCTACATCTCTAGCCCATGGTGGGATTACTTAAGGGACATTTGAGGTCAGAGGATGTCTAGACTTACGGCACTGAGGTCATTCAATCGTTCTTTCAACTGCTCACAGCATAGACCTTCTACGTAGAGCACAGCGTTAGCATTATCTCCTCAGAAACGCCCCAAACGAGTGCCGGCATGACGGCAGATACATGTACACCCAACACGTGGATCAAGAATTCAAGATCATTTCCAGAGCCAGCCTGGGATACGTCAGCGCCTGTCTCAGTCAGCCGTATATACATCCCTCCCTGCCCCAACAAGAAATGACTCAAACAATCTTAAATAACTAGAGTTTTACATATGCAGCTAATGAGGGCGCCTAACGTGCTTCTCCTTCACTTAAGAATCTGCATGTAACACTTTTATACACAGCAGACTTATCTAGCAGTCTTTATTATCTTTTTTGAATAAAAAGTAACACCATGCTACCCAGGGCCAAGAGCGGTACAGCCAGCACCGGTAATGTGAAATACACTGAAGGTACTTCATGGCTGGTTACGACAGTGTCAGAACGTGGCAAGCCTAAGTGACATGTCAGTACTTTCAGGGACAGCCAAGAATATAATCATAATTCTTATTTCTTCAGGTGACTTATAATGGCAGCAGAAAACTAGCAGGATCATTAAAACTAAAGCTTGCTGACCTGCCATAGCCCCTGGACGCCCTGAGAGAGTCAGAGCTCTGCAGTTCTCTGAAGGATTCACTTTCTTTTATCAGAGTCAAAATGAAAACTGCGGAATGACTTTGCCCCCTGGGAGTCAACCATTCACTGACTATAGATCTCACCGATCATTACCTTCCAGCAGCTCACATTTACATTTAAAATGAAGATGGTGAGGGATCTGCTCAGGACGGAGATAGTGCCCAACACTCAGCTGCCTAGGTCTCTGCCCCAACTCCTGAGTGACGGTGTCTATGCTTACGGCTCAGGGGTTGGCAACATAGTATCGATTGATCGACAGATGATCGCTAGGACAGCTGAAGGAGACTTCCCAGGAGGCAGAGCCTGACACAAAACTCCCAAGGTCCTCTTCCCCCAACTTCACGTGGCTGCTGAACGGGTCCTAAGAGAAAGCAATCTTCTTGCTCCCGGACGGGTCCATAATCCTCACTCTGCAGAAGAGCAGAGTACATTCAACACAAGTGTTTGTGCAGAGCAGAAAGTGACTTTCCATGAGGTGGTGAGACATCGCATGGGTCTTCCAGCATCACGGACGAGAAAGAACTCCCTCTAGATGTATTTGTGTATGCGGGTGAGCGCTTTACATCTCTGTATGTGTGTCCCTTTGTGATCACTGCCTTCAGAGGCTGAAGGGGCGTGGGAGCCCCTTGGGAGCACACTGAATCACAATGGAGGTATAGGGCAACCATAGCTGGGCCCGTGCAACAGTCTTGCCAGCTCCTTCTCTCTCTCTCTCTATTTTATGTATATGAGTGTTTCTCAGCATTTGTGTGTCCGGTCCCCAGGGAAGGCAGACAGGGCATCAGATCTCTGGGAACTAGTTACATGCAGGTGATACTGAGCCACCATGTGGGTGCTGGGAACTGAACCCAGGTCCTCCGCAAGAGCAGCCAGTGACCTTAACTGCCGAGTCATCTCTCCAGTCCAGCCATCTCTCTCTTGTTTATTTTTTTGAGACAGGCCTTACTCTGTAGCCCTGGTTGTCCAGGAACCAGCTATGTAGACCAGGCTGGCCTTGAGCTCAGAGATCCACTTATCTCTGCCTGCCCAGTGTTGGTATTAAAGGCATTTGCCACGATGCCTAGCATTTAAATGTACTATTTTTAAGGTTTTTAATTATTTATTATATTGTAAGCAAGCACAGGCAAGTGTGGCAGTAAGAAGACAACATGTGGAGCACTCTCTTCTTCCACCCTGAGGTCTCTGGATTGCTCTCAGGCCATCGGGCTATCGGCAGACATCTTTGCTGCTTACTCACCCGTCAGTTCCCGTGTAAGGTTTAAATAGAGACACATCTTTTTCTTTTCTTGTATTGCATCTCCTACTTAAGAAATTTATGTTTCAGATTCATTTGAGAAACTAAAGCATACTGCCAGGAATGACCCAGTTCAATGCCATAAACACAGAAGATAACCAAAAGGGTAGGAAAGAAAGTGACTACAGTAACACAACACTGTAGAGGCCAAACTGGAGCCCAGGCGTACAGCTCCGGCCCCCACAGGCACTTTGCTTAAACCAAGCTGACAAGACCGGACTGCCTAGCCTTCCGCAGAGACAACCAAAATGCATGCGCTCTCCCTCCCTCTCCCTCTCCCTCTCCCTCTCCCTCCCTCTCTCTCTGACAAATGGGTACCTATTCCAGGCACCTGTGCTAGGATTCATAGTAATTAATAAATGAATTTGTTATTATTCTTAAGGATCTTACAGTCAAATTCAAACCTGGAGGAAGACAGGGTAATAGAAGGGTAAACAGAAATAACAGAAGGGTATGTCAGGAGCAAACCGGATGCTAACGGGGAACCTCTGTGATTTACAATGGATGCCCTCTTATGCCGTACCGTCCTGTGTGCAGTCTCGACTCTGAGGCATTCACAGGTCATCGTCTTCAGAGGTTTACGTAAACATGCTGTCACAATCTAGATGACTAAGATAACTTAAGTAAAGAGTTCTTAATCTGAAGAACGGGGTTCCCACATGGAAATTCATCCTGAATCTCTCTTCTCTTTACCAGGAGCCCCTTCTTCACAACTCAGACAGGAGTGCTAGTGGGATGGACAGCAGACACCAGTCTTGCCCAAGGGATGGGGACCTGACGTGTCCACAGGGTACTTGGGTGGAGAGCGGAGACTGTCTGCTCACAGCGCTGGCCTCCACACAAGGTCCCTCTGAGTTGAGCTGATGGTCACGAGACATGCTTTTCTAAATGGTTTCCCCTTGAATCTAGAAATCCATCTGGGGATAGTGACTTTGGTTTTAGGACATTTCACCAACCATTTAGGAAATCCTGGACCACTCTCGGGTAGATTTACAACTTCATATGTCTGCAAAGACAACCTGAGTGTCGACATGGCTTCTCCTAAAACGTCTATGTTCTGTCCTCACAAACATCTAACTCCTGGGGAGAGCTGTTAACTTTCATTTAACTCATTCGGTGTATCTTCTCAGCCAAACGCAGCCCAGTTAGGGTTAGGAGCACCATCTGTGTGTGTGTGTATATATATATATATATATATATATATATATATATATATTCAGCTCAGCTGCCAAAAAATCTTACACACATACCCCAGTAACACAACGCTCAATAGCTGTGCAGTATTGCACTGTCTTACACTTAATCCATCGCTTCTCACATGTTTGTTTCTTTGTTTTGAGACAGGTCTCAGGAAGCTGGGGAGGAGCCTCCCGATGCTCCTGCCTCTACCCTGGGATTGCAGGCATAAGCCACCACGCACAGCTCGCAAAGTTTGAAATACGTCAGTTGTAATTTTTTCTCCTACAATTAATGTTTCAGTACATATATTTTGCTGTGTTTTGCACACATTTCTGAAAGTTCTCTTATGACTGATTTCCTAGAAGTGAAATTATAGTTTTAAAATGGAAATAAATAGAATAGTATTTAAATGTTATGGAGTATAAAACTTCTAAAAAAAGGAAAAAAGAAAAAGACCCAGCGTCCTGCAGACCCCCAAGTCATTCTCTTTAGCCTGTTTTTCTAGTTTCAGATATTTCTTGTTCCTGATTTTAAAATTTTAGACATTATCCACTGATGCCTGAAGAGATCCTTAAATCTCGTACGTGTTCAGACATGCTCCCCCACCTTCCTATCCAATCCTACTTTGGTTAGTCCATACGCTGGTTGGTGCCAGATGACGACAATCAGGTGCAATCCCTGTGTGACCGCAGGCTGCTGCAAACCCTACACCACCCCCTCAGCCCCGCCTCTGTGTGCAGGAAGTGTCTTCCCTGCTCCTAGGGAACTGCTGCAGTTTCCACTGCTCTCTCTCCTGGCGGGGTGATGAGACTGAGGTGGTTCAAGACTGCCAAGGCCAAGAAAGAGGGCGGTTTGGATACAGAGAAGGGGACATGGCGTTAGCATCCAGTGCAGGCTAAGAAGGCAGCCACAGGCCGACTGCAGTGCAGGCCGACTGCAGACGCCCACCTTCTCGTGGTGGCTCTGGGGTGCTCCTCACTTTCCTCTCATTCTGGTTCGATGAACCTACTTTTACAGTTTTGCTTAATACTTTTTGAATAAAATGGTATTTATATTTGCATCATTTCATAAACAAAATCTATTTCTTATAAAATATTCAGAACTTACATTTTAGGCTCTATAAATATTAGTCTCTAAGCCATATGAAACACTGTGATTACTTTTCCTTTCTTGTGCGTTTTTCATTTTACTTTACAGTAGCCTAATAATTGCTTCGCTTGATTCCATGTATTCAATGTGGCTGTTTTAGTTCTTATCTTTGGATTTTTGGGGACTGACCCTAGGCTCTCCTGCACGCTAGACAGCGCTTTAAAACCAAACTCATCCCCAGCCTTTTCATATTTTTACTTTCTGCTTTGAGACAGGGCCTCACTAAGTTGCTCCGTTGGCCCTGAACCCACTCTGAAGCTTTTGGGATCTGCCTGTGGGCCTTTGGAGCCAGATGGTTGTAAGCCGCCATGTGGGTTCTCTGCATAGCAGCAAGCACTGGGGCATCTTTCTAACCCCCAAATTTTTATTTTATTTTCAGATAGCGTCTCATGTGGCCCAGGCTGGCCTCAAATTGGGTAACATAGCTGAGAATGACCTTGGACCCCTGCTCTGTACTGCGATTACAGGTGCACAGCCCCACGCCTGGCCATCTACAACGCTCAACGTGTCAGCCATATTAGGTAACTTATCAGTTCCAGTTTTCACCCTTAGAGGTACTTCTCCGGGGGCAGGGAAGATGGCTCAGCAAGTGTGAGGACTGCATCCCCAGGACCCAGGTACAGGCTGGAGGCAGTAATGTAATCTCTTATGCCAGGGCTCCTACAGGGAGATGGGAGGCAGACAGGACACTCCCTAGAAGGCCCTGGGTAAACAACAAAAAGCCCCCCCCCCCAACAAACTGGAAGGATGGACTGACGACCGCGGTTGTTCCTTGACCTACACACGTGGGCACCGTCGCTGACATGCACCAACACTCTTACACATAAGTACACATGTACATCACACACAGACACAGCATACACAGCCATCGGTCCAAGACTTGTTAGCACGACACACAGGGAAGCTTGGTACTTAGGGACTCTGACTGGTCCTGTAGCTGACTGGCTTCGGTTTGAATCGCAGATATACTGTGTGACAGCTTAATAATTACTTAATCTCTCTGTACCTCAGACTCCTAATTGGTGCTGCTATTGTAGGCCTTATTATTGCTCATGTCTGTGTCTAATCACCTACATTCTGTTTTTTTTTAAACTATGCTGGGGCTAAACCCAGGGCTATGTGCAGACCGATGAGCTATGTCCTCAGTCTCATCTTCTGTCTTGATGGAATATATATTACATAGGTACTCTCAGGAACAAGAACAGGGAAGGTAATCTTCCTGGGATCCTGCAGATCTTGAGCTCACAATGCTCCCTCTCCCTCCATCCCCGGGAGCACGGGGAACACAGGATGTGCTCAGCGCCCAGCTTCTCAGTTGCCTCTTCCAAGCTTGTCCCGTTTTATTTTTAATCTATTTTTCTATTTTATTTTGCATGTGTGCCTGGGGACCCCAGGGGCCAGCACAGGGCATCAGATCCCCTGGAACAAGAGTTACAGCTTGTTGTGAGCCACCATGTGGGTGCTGGGAACTGAACCTGGGTCCTGTGCAAGAGCAGTAAGTGCTCTCAACCAACGAGCCATCTCTCCAGCCCACAAATATCTTTTTTTTTTTCCAATCAGGAGAGAATTTTATTTCAAAAGTGTCACCTTAAACTGCAAGGACGTCTGTTAAACATCACAATTAAACATGCCAATGGAGAAGCCATATTGTCAGATGCCCACCTACCCCCCCCGACGCCTCAAACCCACCCTTGCTCACCATCTATAACCCCTTTTTTCTTTTCTTTTTTTCCTTTTTATTAATCAAGAGAAAGTAGACAGATACATGTTGGTAAATGCTAATTGTCTGTATTCACATAGAGACACAGTGTAATCTCTGAGCCCAATACACAGAGAAAGGAGAAAGGCTAGAATTCTATGCACTGCTACACAGGGCCAGCACCCTCCAGCCTCCAGCAGAGCCAAGGCGACTGGAGGGCTTCTCTTTTTCCCCACAGAACATGGTGGTGGTGTTGAATCCACAAGTTTTTGAGACAAGAAAGGATAAAAATGAATTTAAAACAGAAACGGAGATTCTTTTCCTGTTGTATTTTGCTCAAGATATTTTCCCCCAAATCAGTTGAGAACCATGACGTTGAGATCTCAAAAACAGGGCGACTGAGCACAGAGGGGCGGGAGGAAAGGACTGCAACTTGCTCCCAGGGACTGGAGAAAAATTAAAAAATAAAAAGAAAATAAAAAAGGTCGGAATCCTGTCTTCTGTGCTAGTCATCCTCGCCTTCCTCATCATCCTCTTCTTCACCTTCATCCTCATCTTCTTCACCTTCATCCTCATCTTCTTCACCTTCATCGTCCTCTTCTTCACCTTCATCCTCATCTCCTTCACCTTCATCGTCCTCTTCTTCACCTCCATCGTCCTCTTCTTCAACTTCATCCTCATCGTCCTCTTCTTCACTTCATCCTCATCTCCTTCATCAATATCTTCCAACCCTTCCTCCTCTTCATCATCATCATCATCATCATCTTCTGCCTCTCCTTCTTCATCATCCATATCGGGAACCAAATAGTACACTGCAAGGGATTTGGCCAAATATCATCTCTGATGACCTCTCCTAACTCGTCAGCACCTGCGTCAGAACGGTCAGGAACCAGGTAAGGAAGCTCTCTGGCTCTTCGTGCTGCCTCTTCCTGCTGGCCTTATTCTGCGTTTGACTTGAGCGTTTTGTCAAATCCGTTCCATGTTTCCATTTGATTTCGGTGGACTTTGAAGATGGGTCACCACTCTCATTCAGATGAAATTCTTTGGAGAGAACTTTATTTTCTTTTTCTTTTTTTTTTTTTTTGGTTTTTCGAGACAGGGTTTCTCTGTGTAGCCCTGGCTGTCCTGGAACTCACTCTGTAGACCAGGCTGGCCTCGAACTCAGAAATCCGCCTGCCTCTGCCTCCAAGTGCTGGGATTAAAGGCGTGTGCCACCACGGCCCGGCTTATTAAATAACTTTTATGTTTTATAATCTGGTTTCTTGTTCTGGGGTTGTCCTTTTTCATATACTACCTGGGCCAGTTTCTTAGGTTTATTTAATATTGCATACAGCATGTTTAAAAATGTCTGTTTTCCTTGCCCCGCCTTGCTGCTACTGTAGGCCTCATCATTGCTCTAGGCCCCTTTGTCAGTCGGCTTTAGCCTCCCTCGGTCATGATGCAGTCTTTTCTCAGCGCCCTGCTGTCCTCTGTGCCACGTCCCTCTCTAGGGCAAGGCAGCTAGACATTCCGTCATGGACATGCAGAGACAGGTCGTTGTGGATGACTGTCCAAGGGAGGTTTACTGAGGGGACCCCAAACTGCCACCTCTGCCATTCTTTTCTTTGGGGCGACAGCTTCCTAAGAATGAATCTTCCAGTTTTTCTCCTCGGTGACTATGAGGGACTTTGAGCTGGCTGCTAGCGTTTTGGGAGTCAGTCCAGGAAGAGGGTTAGGAGAGGGGAAAGTAGCTTTCAGAATGCAGACCCTCACTGAGGCACTGTGCCATAAGAATGCCGCCCCTAAATTCCCACCCTCGGCCGTGCCTGGAGCCATTCCTACATCTATAGACTCAGTATTAATAATACCAATTTCAGCCATGAAGTTAAATAAATACCACGAGATTCTAGATGAAAAAGTAGGAAGTACCAGAGTTTCTGTACTAAGGTAAACCAAACAGTTCCCCCTAATCTGCTTAGGCCTCCCCAGATGTAGGAATTTACCCAACCCCCACCCTTTCCTCTCCCCACTTCTCTACCATCCCCACGCTTCTGGCTTTGATAATGTCGCAAAATGGGTGTTTAGGGTCCAAGTTTGTTTTAAAATAACCCAACGAGCTGACAGACGGAGCTTGTGTTATTCTGCAGCGTGCAGTGGAGTCCACAGATGGGAAACTGCCGTCAGTTAAGGGGTGGTGCTATCACCATGCCGATTTCTGAAAAAAATCCCCAAAGTTAATTAGCATTCTCAACAGGCGCTAGTGCTATCATGGCAGCCTACAAACTCAGGCATGCGTGTGGCCTCTAGTTTATAACATTCTACCTCTGAAACACGTAGGTTACAAACAGTCTCATCCGTAAAGAAAAGGCTTTTATTAAAAGGCTGATCTGTATCTTTCAACCACCATGAACTAGGAATTTTGTTCTAGGATCAACTATAATGCGATCAAAACCAGGAGTGGTTTCAACTTACCTCGCCAATCTGTTTAATCCACAAGTCTCTTCCAAGAAACTCCTGATGTAAGACCACAGGTGCAGAGTTTAGGTTAAAAGTCTTAAAGTCACTGGTCTTGTCTTTAATAAAAGGCTGGAGGTCAGAATTTATCTAGAAGGAGAGTTAGAGGAGTTTTGAGTACAATGTATCACTCAGGAAGTACCAGGTGCACAGACAGTGTTTCCAGGCACTTAATGGGATTGAATAAGCACGTGCGCATTCTGGATGACTTAGAAAAAAATCTTCTCATCTTCAGCCCCCTCTCCTTGAACTCTAAGTTAAATGTGAACTTAAATAAAAAAGTAATAAATACAAGTAGTTTATAAGGAAACCCAAATTCTAGCAAAATATGAAAAATCTCATCTGGAAATTACACACAGATATATATACACAGACACAGATACACACACATATATAGACACAGACACAGACACACACTCATCTGAACACACATATAAACACACATGCACACAGGCACATACATATATAGACATACACAGATATAGACACATATACATATAAACACATACATGTTGTACTGGCTGGTTTTTTGTGTCAACTTGACACAACTGGAGTTATGACAGAGAAAGGAGCCTCCCTTGGGAAAATGCCTCTGTGAGATCCAGGTGTAAGGCATTTTCTCAATTAGTGATCAAGGGGGGAGGGCCCCTTGTGGGTGGTGCCATCTGTGGGCTGGTAGTCTTGGGCTCTATAAGAAAGCAGGCTGAGCAAGCCAGGGGAAGCAAGCCAGTAAGCAGCATTCCTCCATGGCCTCTGCATCAGCTCCTGCCTCCAAGTTTCTGCCCTGTGTGAGTTCCAGTCCTGACTTCCTTTGGTGATGAACAGCAGCGTGGAAGTGTAAGCTGAATAAACCCTTTCCTCCCCAACTTGCTTCTTGGTCATGATGTGTGTGCAGGAGTAGAAACCCTGACTAAGACACATGTTATATATACATATGTGTATATATAAATATATAATGTTCATATATACACACAAACATGTATGTATTCCTAGCTTATATGAGTTAAGTAACATCTGAAAGTATGTAACTGAATTTTTTTTTTTTTTTTTTTGAGACAGAGTTTTTCTATTATGTAGCTCTGGATTTCCTAGGTAACCGAAAATTTAGAGTTAACAGAGGCAACCACAGAGCAGCTAGTTGGTGATGTTTTATATTGCACGTGTCACTGAAAAGCGTGAGTTATTAAAGTACCCCTTCTCCCTTCTAGCCTCCCCTACTCTTGGGAGTCTTCTCACTTTTTCTTAATAAATCTATGTTCCAACTTTGATTAAAAATATTAAACCATGAATTAAAATGGAAGCTTTTAACTTTATACAGTATACCTTCACATTTTATTACCTTTTCAATATTTGTTTAACATAGGATTTACAAAGGAACCGTAACAAAAATACAAAATAGTCCACCATTCTGTGAGGGTGATCTTACATGTTATTTAATAACCTGAAGGAGTTATTTCAAGAGTTCTTTCAGGTGGTAAGAGAATGTAAACATCAACATTATATCGTACTGGCCCATTGTTCTGCTCATATGACTACCATTGTCTCTGACTGACATATTTCACTCACACAATAGACATTTTTCAAGATATAAAAGCGGCTTATTAAGTGCCGGCGGTTTTCTCTGTACATGTATCATATTTCAGGATGCAGGAGACAGGGTGTGCAGTACCTTGTGGCTCATGGCCATGTGCTTCCCGTACTGAAAGGCCATGTCCTGCACCGGGGCATCATGCTTTGCTAACTCCATTGCAGCCTGGCAGCTCTTCGCTAGCAAGGCACAATGGGACAGGAAAGTCTGCTCCTTCCAGGTTGATATTCCAATATCATCTGTGATAGAATTTCCCTGAAAATGTAAAAAAGGCCAAGATGAAACGGCTTTAGGATTAATTTCTCTGTGTTTCTGAATAATAAAAGCATTAAAAACTGGCCAGGTCAGGTGGTATACAGTTGCAATTCCAGTAATTGAGAGGCTGAGGCAGGAGGACTATAAATTCCAGGCTAGCCAGGGCTAAAATCAATCAATCAATCAATCAATCAATCAATCAATGAAGCAAAGTAAGGACGGACTAGTAACACTCCTAGTTCTGCAACAAGACAGAAGTGAGGAAGCTGAGCCCTGGCTCTAGCTACAAAGATGACTGCTTTATCTTAAGCTGGAGAACCTCTATAAAATATACTTCTCAGAGGAGACAGGCATGTAGAAACTTAGCTCTCTAGCTCGACCTCTGCTTATATGAGCTATCAGTCCTGAACGTGACCGAGTGTTCTGAAACAGGAGGATCCTATGCCCTGAACTGTTATGAAAATAGTAAGGGCATCATGAAGACAGGCTACACTGGGGAAACGATCACAATCAAGAAGATACTTGAACAAGGTCGCAGAGGACAAAATTAATAATTACCATAATAAATCATAACTAAAACTAATCAGAAGGCGTACAGATAAGCCCACCCCCAGCAACACACTTCCTTCTTTGATTAGGCCACACCTTCTGTGGCAGGCTGAACAGGCATCACCCCCACAGCCTCATACACGCATATGTTTGAGTGTTTGGCGCATAGGTAGAGGCTCTAGTAGGAGGTGTGGCTTTGTTGGAGGAAGGGTGGAGAATGTGGGGGCGGGCTTTGAGGTCTCCTATGCTCAAGCTACGCCCAGTGTAACATAGTCTCTGTCTGCTGCCTGAGAATCAAGATGTAGAACTCTCAGCTCCTTCAGTCCCAGTGCTTGCAAGTTGCCATGCTTCCCACCGCGATGATAATGGACTGATATGTCTGAAACTGTAAGCCAGCCTCAATCAAATGTTCATGGTATCTCTTCACAGCAACGGAAACCCTAATGAACACACCTCCTAATCCTTCTCAAACAGTTCTATTTCCTGGTGATTAAGCATTCAAATATATGAAGCTGTGGGGGCCATTCTTATTAAAACCACCACGGCAGGAATAGAAGAAGAAAGGGGGGAAGGAGACTAGTGAGGGCAGTCTTGGAAAAAGAAGGCCATGTAGTGTGTGTGAGTTTGGAGTGGGGTGGGGCAAAGAGAAACAGTGAACTTCATCTAGCCTCACCTGGTAATATCAAGACTCAGTAACTAAAAACAAAACCAAAGAGTGGGGCTGAAGAGACGGCTCCACGGCTTTGGGGTTAAGAGAGCACTTCCTGCTCTCGCAGGAGATCTGAGTTCACTGTCCAGCCCTCACACTGGGTGGCTCCCAAACACCTGTGACTCCAGCTCCAAGGGATTCTCACCCCCTTGGGGGCCTGTATCACACGTATGTATCTATACACACAGCCGGCAGTGGTGGCGCACGCCTTTAATCCCAGCACTCGGGAGGCAGAGGCAGGTGGATTTCTGAGTTCGAGGCCAGCCTGGTCTACAGAGTGAGTTCCAGGACAGCCAGGGCTACACAGAGAAACCCTGTCTCGAAAAACCAAAAAACAAAAAAACCCTGTATCTACACACACACACACACACACACACACATGCTTAAAAATAAAAAAAATATGTGATTTGGACAGGCAGACAATGGAACGAAACAGACACTTCACAAAACAACCAAAGCATAGGCAGAAATTTTCTATATTTTATGGAAAAGTCCAAGTCAAGCTGGACTCTCCAGTCAATGAGCCATGTACTAGAAACAACTATTTGGCAAAAGTGAAATCTGACCTTTGCTTCAGTCTATGATAAACTCCAGATGGCAAAACCAAAGCAAACCAACGCATTCTACAATCCGAAGCCAAGCGAAGGCCTTCATGGGAGAAAACGGAAGCCCAAGTCTACCTCCTCACTCCTGGAGCCTGTGCACTGACCTCTACAGCAGCAAGGACTTAGCCACCAGGTGGAACTTAGTACTCCGAGATGAAGGCTAACTGAGTGGGCA
>CM052720.1:6739903-6786286 GCA_028551405.1 Uromys caudimaculatus
GAGTGGTTATAAAGACAGCGTATTATAATATTGCTAAAGGGTATTAATAGCAAATACACATGAAAAGATGCAAGATGCTAGGCACTGTTACTTACTAGGGATATATCAGCTAAAACCACAATGAACTAAAACTAAAACTGCAAGATAGGTCAAAATTGTATTTTAGAGTGGCTAAAATATTAACTATTGATCACATTAAGTTTTAACAAGGTGTGGGACAACCAGAATTCTCATACAAGCTGATGGAATGTAAAGTGGGGGCCGAGGAGCATCTCTTAGGGCCTTCATTGCTGTGATAAAACCCTGTGACCAGAGCAACCTGCAGGGGAAAGGAGCCACCTCATCTGCATTTTCAGGCAACAGTCCATCACTGGGAGAAGTCAGGACAGGAACCTGGCTGGAGGCAGAAGCGGATGCAGAGACCATGGAGTAAATGCTGCTTACTGGCTTGCTCCCCATGGCTTGCTCAGCCTGCTTTCCCACAGCTCCCAGCGCCATTAGCCTAGGGGAGGCACCACCTAAGCAGGGCCCTCCCTCATCAATCATCAATCAAGAAAATTCACCACAGGCCCATCTGGTGGAAGCGTTTTCTTAACTGAAGTTTTTCTTCCACAACGACTCTAGGCTGGTTAAGCTGATGGAAACTAACCAGCACAGAGCACGATACACCCACAGTGTGACACGTAAAGTCCACTGTTAGTTTTCTATACAAAAGAACATAAATAGCAACCCGGTTATTCCTAGGTAAACCCAAGAGAATGAAAGTATACAGACTTCACACACGATGCCCCAGCAGCTTCATTTGAAACACTTTAACAGTGGGAACACCTCACATCTTCCCTAATGGGCGGATCACAGACTGTGTAGACGCTTACAACGAGTACCACTTAGCAGAAATGAACTATCCAGATTTGCAGTAGGATACATTTTAGAGATCCCAGGCAAAGGGCTGATATTTCTAGACCCATTTATATAAAGTTCTACAAAAATAATAATTAATTTATAGCGATGATAGATTGCCTATGGTTCACAGCAGATACAGGATGGATGAATACAAAAGAAGAAACTATTGGTGGGTGATATATGCTTATCAATTTAATTGTGATAAGCATTGTGTTTCTTTGGTCCTTGCATATGTCTAGACATCAGATAGTGTTCTTTAAATATTCCCAGTTTATTGTATATTAATAGTCCTTCCCAAAAAGATGACAAAAATCTTCCATTACCACCACTCTGGGGCTTTCTAAATAATTAATTTAGCAAGAGGTGGCCGGGCTGCTACTGGCACGCCAGGTCCTGTTTTGGTACTAGAAACGCAGCAGTGCTTATATTCTTGTAGGAAGAGACTTAAAGTTGGTAACGATGATTAAAAAAAAAAAAGAACACAACAAAAACCCACCAGATGCTGACACCTTTGATTAAGATAAAAATAATTACGTAGAATAGCTATTAAAATACTCCCAACTGGGTATGGAGACATGGTCCCCGAAAAGGCACTGCTGGCAGGGCTATCCACACCACTGAAGGCCAGCATGCACTCCTGGAGCAAACCCAGTGGCTGCCTCCCGTGGACCACCCTCAGGGCTTCCGATTGCCTCGCCTTCAGCTGTGCATTCCGGAACTACACATCTCCCACCCTTTCCTTGAGCCATCCCTGCAGCGGTCTTTTTGTCTTCGTTTGTTTAAAGGCAGGGTCACAGTGTGTAGCCCTGGCTGGCCTCCGCCTCTGGAGTGCTGGGACTCCAGAGGTGGGCCTCAGTGCCTAGCTGCCATGTCCTCACTCACTAACCCTTCACTGTCCAGGAAGGAAGCCCTGATCTCCAGTGCTTCCTCTCAGGGAGCCGCTCCTCCACCCAGACCGTCTTCCGTTCTGTGCACTTCTTTCCATTCTCTACGGTCTACCTCAAATAGCAGCTCCTCTTTGGAAGCTTTTCTGATTTCCCCGCTAGATGCCTTGTTTACATTTCTCTCCTGTCATTTTCTCCACAAGCACAGTCATCTTACTGTCATGTTTTAGACAGTGACCTACAGCTGTGCACGCAGGTAGAGTGAGAGAGCAAGCACCTGATTTCTGATAGACTCAATTGTCTTGTTTTGACTCGAGAGCTAAGAGCCAAAGGAAGAGAAGTACAAATGTAAGACAAACAAAAGAACAAGACTTATCTTACCCTCCAGAACCCATGACTAATAGCACTGGCTGCTGGGCACAGGGCGGGGCCTCTGCAATGTCAGCGATGCTAATTGACCAGGCCGTTCCCCAGAGCGCTAGATTAACTCTCTTACTTTTGTGGTTTGGGGCCAAGCCAACAAGAGCAGAGCCTGTATGAAGGCAGGGAGCTGTGTCTGTTCCTCTTCTCGGGACCAACTTGAGTTAGAGGCCTGCCTTTACAAAGGACTGTGGTTAGAACGGAAAGCAGTGGGGAACAACAGATTTAACTTTAGAGAACGGCATGCCAGCAACCCCAACCTACTAGCCCAATTTTAAATTTTTTAAAAGTATGTTTATTTTTATTTATACAGGTGTTTTGTCTGTGCACCACACATACAATGCCAGTGGAGACCAGAAGAGGGTGATCGGTCCCCTGGGACAGCCATCACAGAAGGTTATGAGCCTCCATGTGCAGAGGCAGTCAGTGTTCTGAACCACTGAGTTCCCCCCCCCCCTCGTCCCTCAGGTCTGATGATATTAGGAAGGGTCACCGGGCAGAGTATTGGATCAAATCACAGTTTAATGGCCAGGTGTGGTAGCACGTGCCTTTACTCATAGCTCACGGGAGGCAGAGACAGGCAGATCTCTGTAAGTTCAAGGCCAGCCTGGTTTACATAGCAAGTTTCAGGACAGTCAGGCTAAACAGTGAGACCTTGTTTCAAAAAAATTTTCACACACACACACACACACACACACACACACACACACACGGGTGAAAGGACACATAGGAAAAGCAGTAAAGGGAAGGGGTCTTGGTGGCTGGAGTCTCGAAGCCTTTCTAGAACACCCCAGCAGATCACAGGGCACGCTTGGCACTCCAACAGTAAGTGTGAGCAGTGCACGAAACGTGGTCGGCGTCAGTGCAGACTCAGGCTCAGGTTTTAATCAGGGCTGCTCATATAGGCTCTCTTTGCCGAGAATGCAAGAAAATTCCAGATTTCCGGAGAAACAGGGATTCAGCAGAAACCTGCTGCAGAAGCAGTGAAGGCACTGTGGACTGGTTTTGTCTCAGAGTGGGGAGAGAGCTCCGAAGCGCCAGGATCCCAGTGGCAGCCTGAGCCCAACTTCACAAGCAGGTTAAGATCATGTCCTAATGTTAATCAATCAGTTAATTAAAGAGTTTTGAGAGTTTCACCCACAAGTCCTGTATCTGCATCATCTCCACCCTGCCCATGTCCGCCATGCGACTCTCCCGTCCCTCTCACGCTCACCAGCTCTCCTCTATTTAGTGCTGTTATACCTACACGGTTACATATAAAAAGCACGCGTGTATGTAAGGTCGTCATGTCTGTGTGTGTGGGCTTCTGGACGCAACCAGGGTCTCAGCATATTCTCGCAAGTTCTTCACCACTAAACTTCACCTTTAGCTCTGGATTATTTTTTTTTAATGCAAACTGTGAAATACAGCAGAATTATAGTCCATGAAGATGTTATTTTACTTAAAGATACAAACAAAACAAAATTCGTGGGATGGTTCAGTAATCTGCAGAATAGTACTATGAAGAAACTATTAAATAGACACTAAAACCATACTTTGAAAACATTTTTGAAAAGAAATTTGATTTTATTACTTTATGTAAATAGATACTTTGCCCTCACGTATGTCTGTGTGTGCCTCTCCTGGGACTGGAGTGACAGGTGCTTGCGAGCTGCCATGTAGGCCCTGGGAATCAAACCCTCTCTTCCCGGCCTTTTGCAGTGTTTCACCTGTTTTAAATGTTGAGACCGCGTCTCATGGTGTAGCTCTGGTTGGACCTTACTGCGTAGAGCAGGCTTGTCCTGCTCGTGTGTCAGTCCTCCTCCTCTGCCTCCTGGTGGAGACTGCAGGTCTGTGCACCACGGTATCCAGTTCTTTATTGACCACACCTTTGCTCACTAATGAGGAAGTAAGTGCTAGAGCAACAGCAACAATGCATCTCTGTTGAAATGCTAAGACGCTTTGATTTGTGAAGTTAGAGCCAATGTTAAAATATATATCCATCAGGTCCAATGGGAACACGAGTGCTTGGCATACACAGAACTTACTCTTGTAAAGAATGTGCCTAGCAAGCAGAGAGCCCTGGCTCCTGTCCCAGTACTGACCCTCCCGGGGTCAGAAATGGACTCTGGAGTATGTTATCTGCAATCTATGAACAGAGGTTCTAGCCTTGGCATTAACCTTAAAACCACACAACACTATCATTAAAAAGATCGAGCCGGGCAGTGGTGGCGCGCGCCTTTAATCCCAGCACTCGGGAGGCAGAGGGAGGCGGATTTCTGAGTTCGAAGCCAGCCTGGTCTACAGAGTGAGTAGCCAGGGCTACACAGAGAAACTCTGTCTCGAAAAAAAAACAAAAACAAAAACAAAAGAAGGAAGGAAGGAAGAAAGAAAGAAAAGATCTAGACCATTTGAGTCACCCTTTGTAGTGGTTTACCTAGGTGTAGGCGTGGCATGACCCCCTTTGCATCACTGATATATAAGAATATAAGATGAGCCTGACAGAATTCCACTGACTCTATCTGAATTACCACAGACAGTGGCTTGCTGTTTACCCTGTGAACAGTTGGGAACTTTGAAGAACTTCTATCCCTTCCCATGAGAACGGGAGACTGGAGCAAGGCAGCCCGGGCTGGCGATGCGAACATGGCGAATGACGACTCCAAATGACGCTTCTAGAATTGATTGCTCTAGTTTTGTTGCTTCTCCTTTTCCTCCTTGTTTCTTTTCAGATTAATTGGTTATTTGTGTGTGTTTATGTATCTACCTGAGTTTGTGTTATGCATAAACTCATGCATGCAGGTGCCCCAGGAAGGCCTCAGATTCCTTGAAATGAGCCATGGGCAGCTGTGAGAAGCCTAATGTGGATGCTGGGAGCTGAAAAACTATGCGCGCTTTTAACCCCTGGGCCATCTCTTCAACTTTATCTTTAAGAAAAAAATTTTTTTTTTTTTTTTTTTTTTGGAGACAGGTCCTGGTTGGTCTGGAACTCTGTAGATCAGGCTGGCCTCTGCCTCCCAAACGCTGGGATTAAAGGGTTCTTTAATTAGCTATTATAGACAAAAATGGGTAATTTTTTTTTCTTAGGTACATTTTTAAAAAAAGTCCAAGGTCTGACTATTATTGTCAGGAAGAAATGGCTCACAAGCGAGCAAATGCGAACACACAAGTGTCTTTTCCATGAGTGGAACAAAGGATGGTTTTCCTGAATTACTTTGCATATTTCCATGATCACAACTTACCTGCAATCTGCTAAATACTAGTAATTTAAGTTGAATGTTTCATTGCTGTAGGGAAATTAGGTACTAACTTCTGGAGAAAGTTGCCACTACCTGATCTCTAGTACCACATTAACTTGGCACAAAGAGGACAGAGCACTATTGTATTCTCTCGTTCCTGAGAGACCAGATGCATAGATGGTCTGCGGCCTAACTGGACTCTCAGGCGATCCTGTGTGGTGAGCTGCCTCAAGGCTGCGTGTGGAGGCTGAGCAACAGGGACCCACGGGCGGGCTTCCCATTCCATACGACCTCTGCTTGTGGCAACTTCTCCATCATGCCAGAGCCTGCCAGCCCGGTGTGCGTGTGCGTGCGCACGCGTGCAGTGTGTGTGTGTGTGTGTGCGTGTGTGGTGATCTCTCTTTCTCTCTGCCTCTGAAGCAATTCCTTTCACTGTAATGGAAGGGGTGGGTGTGGGTTCTGGTTAGGAAGGAAAATGTGGTTAACTTACATTGGACCTGGGGTGCAAAGAAGGCTGTATCAATGACTGCTGTGGTCAGCTATGCCTTTTTACTTCCATTATTGAAATAACTGATCTTCAAAGAGTTTAGCCATATTCTGAATCTTACGTGCTTTGAAAAGACTCAAGCACCTTAAAGGGCTTTGTTAGGGGAGGTGGGAGGGCAGATGAACAAAGCACTACTATGTAATTTTTAAGGGAAATCTATTAGCTAATAGTAAAATCAGCCAATGGTGCTTGCTCAGTGGCTGTTCTGTTACATCGGTAACCCTTCAAAGCCTTTGCTGTTTCTCCTGTTCTTTTTCCCAACAGAACCACATGGGACTTGGAATCTAATTAAAAAACAAAACAAAACAAATAAACTCTGAGTTCAAATCTAACCCTCAAATACATTAATGAGTAAGATTTAGATATTAAATTTGGATGCTATTATCAGCTCTGAACTATAAGATTTTCTTCCATGAAATGAGACCATCTCCCAAGGATGAGCCTATTCGTCTCAGGTAACGTGAGCAACAGAACTGTCAAATCCGTGTAACAAGTTATTAGCGCTGCTTGGCTGTCTGACACAGGGAACGTAACATCCGCACGCAATGATTAGTGAGCTGGGATAATTACAGTGCACGGACAGTAAGAGTAGGTAAATTAAGAGCAAACCAACAAGAGCGTGCTCACTTCAAGGTCTTAAGTGCATGTGCTTCGTATCCATGACCTCAGGGTGGGAAGGAGAAGGCGATGACTGGCAGAGGCAGGAGGGTTACATGGTGTGTGCGCATTCTTTCTTCTGTTTTTTCAGACAGTCTGAGTACCTCAGGCCTAGATGTTATTCCGTAGCTCAGGTTAGCCTTGAACACATGCTATCCTGTGTGAGTCCAACCAAACATCGTGATATCTTGTCTCAACAAATACACACGCTTAAAAACCAAAACTGACGGATACTAGCAATTACTGTGTACTTTCTACGGGACTGAGTTGGATGCCTCAGAGACATCCCAGGGGAGAACAAAGCCCCAGCTGCCTCAACAGATCGCTGTGGCAGTGACTTGGTGAGACCGTAGGCGTGGCCAATGGAAGCTGTGGAACCACGGTTAGTTAGGATAGAGCGGGAGTAGAAGAAGAAACAGGCTAAGAGCGTAGGGTTTTAAGTTCGATTCCCAGGTAAGCTGTGTAACCTTGAGAAGTCAGTCAATCTTCTCTAAGCCCCCGTTTTCATATCTCACAATGTGAGCAGCACCTGCCCTTTTGTGAAGCACACATGAGGAAGCAGGTAAGTCATTTAAAATGTCACTTGCCTATCAGCCATCATCTTTACATTGTGTGCAAGGGTGCTTTCAGTGAGTAGGGCCCGATCATAAGCTACCCTCCACCACTGATATTAACTTTCAGTCACCGGAGAGCCACTCTTGTCTTTGAAAATCTTACAGAGTTCAGTGCAGTCCACATCTTGTGAGGTCCCCACATTCCAATGTGCTTCGTAGGTGAGGTCAGAGACACCTCATGGGGACAGTGCGTGTGTCCCTGAGTCAAATGCTAGCAGATGTCTGAGGTACAAAAATCCTTCACGTTTCACTGACCACCGCTGTAACCTTCCAGAGCTCCTGAGTTACACTTCAGATTTAATTTTTTCTTTTTAAATCTAAGTTGCTCATGCCCTATGTTTCACTTTTAGTAAAATTTGCCTTTATTTTTTTTTTTCCAGTGGACGCGTTAATGCTTAGGATGTGCACACAAGCATATTTTTTTCTAATTTGCAGTGACTGATCGCTTGCTAATGCAGGAGTTAAGGAAGCTACAGGAATGTAACATTAGGAGAATCTCTTGTAACAGTAGATACCAGGGTGAATGGCAGTGGTGGCCAATGAAGCATGTATTCACATCTAATCTCCCACTGAAATGAGATAACTGCATTTTAAGGAAATAAAACCTAACCTTTCTTGAGATGACCTGTTAAATGAGTCAAAAAGTTCTAATTCTAAACCTATAAAATTAATCAAAACAATCCAACTGTGCAACTGTCCTAGTTTCTACCACAGAGACTAATAATGCAGTAATTTCTGGACCTTGGATATAGAAGACATTTCTCTCCTGCTCCCGCCCTTCCTGACCGCTACGCCGGGCTCGCTGTCTGACACGGAGCCTCCTTTCTCTGGGGAGAGGCTGGCCCAGCCACTTGGCAGCAGCAGTTCTTCCTGCCAGCAGCCCCTTACGACTGTGCTCCCGGCCAGCCAGCAGTGCCCTGGTGTCTGCCCAGATTCCAGCCAGAGGAGCAGAGGTGGCTTTCATTGGCTAAAGCTAATATATACTGAGCGTATGGCCATGAATTTGTAGCCAAAACACTAATCTAAAAAAAAAAGAAAGAAAGAAAAAAGAAAAATCGTGTACAGTTTAAACATAGAACAGGAAGGAAATGTCTGCCGCCTGACCTCGCTCTGCAGCAAAACTTTAAAGGTAATGCTTAGAAGTCTGCAATTCCCTACCTTGGCAGAAGCAGAGTTTTCTTGGTATACTCCGTGCACCAAGTCCATGAGAGCACTTGCTAAAAGCTCCACAACCTAAAAAGACAAGAAAACCAAATGGAATGAATAATTCCAAGGTGCAGCTCCACTTAGTCACAATGCAGGATTTGAACAGAGGATGAATGAACTGTTAGCTCAATTAATTTTCTGCATGTTTATTTCAGTCAAATGGCTGCTTCTCCAGACTCCCATGCTGGGAGCCATTACAATGCACATTTTCATACTTAGTTCAGAGAGAACAAACAACAGTAAGGAAATAGCTCACCTTTCAAATGTGTTCGTTCTATTGTGCTTAAAACACACCCTGGAATTGGATGGGGCAGTGCACATTCCTAAATCACAGCACTCCCCATGCAAAGTCAGGCAGATCTCAGGGAGTTCAAGGCTAGCCTGGTCTACCTAGCAAATCCCAAAACAGCCAGGACTACACACAGAAAGACCCTGCCTCACAAAACCAAAGCATGGTGGGGTATTCATTGGCGAAGCCTGGTGGGCCGTGGACAGAGTCTATTCGTTGGCTGGCAATGACACTGCCTGTTTGGGGTCTGAGCCTCTCTCAGGGTCAGGGTTCTCACGAGAACCATGTTCTGGACTGGTAGACTTCAGTTAACAAGAACAGTCGGCCAAAAGCAGAACTACAGAATACAGAAGCCAAAAAGCCAGGCTGGTCCATTTAGAGGCGTCCCCAGAACTACGGGCTTTAATGGACTGGGTGTTTGCTTTACTTCTGGCAGGCTATGCTGCATGCTGAGTGTTACAGCCTGAATGTACTTCCATCATGCAACCAGTTGTGCTAAAGTCTCGGGGCCTGTTACACCAACAACAATAAAAAATAATGCACTATGGCCATGTTTAGCTTAGGACCCCTGGGTCAAACATACCATAAACACCGAAAATTTTGACAGTACTATTAAAAAAAAAAATTCCAAGCAAAATCAAAAGTGTTGAATTTGTTTCAGTGTGAAACAAGCAGAAAACAGTAAATGGTCTCTTTGTACTTGTTTGCATAAACCATCTTAATTCCAGAGGATAAAACAGCTAGACAGTTGGTGATGCTTAATGTAGCCATTTCAGACAGGAGCTCCTCATGCAAGCCTGCCCCCCTTACAGAGCCTTCGCATGGACTCAGCTTCCAATGCGTGCAGCCTGGATCTGAGCTCCACTCTGGCTTTCCTGAGGTTTAGCTCAGTTCTGATTGAATTAAAGGATTTTGTTTCAGCTTCTATCATTGCTGTAACTGAAGCAAGCCAAGGGATATACACTGAGAAATAAAGATACTTTAATCTCTGGTACCTGGTATTTAATACACATTTTCTTAGAGGAACATGACATCAATTTGAAAAAAAGACCTGTTTTAAAATCTTAACACACGGACACTTACCTTTATTTACATTCTCATTGCAGACTGGGGCTGATATGGAAATTTTGCTGATTAAAGGCATATTTTTTTTCTAGCTCTGCACATGAGCCAATTTGTACGACCCATAGGTTTTTTTCCCCCTTCTTCAAATAACATTGTCCTATCAGTAACTAAATACTTGGGGAGTATCCTAGCAATACAAGCTACAGAGGAAGCACAATGACCCCACGGTGCTACCAGATGTGCTGAGTTGTTTAAGTGCGGAAGAGAGAAGAATGAATGGGTGTCTTTCTCCTGAAAGTACTGGATAAGCCCTATTCTCAAATCCATAAGGATGAAACATCGCCAGCAGGTCTGTGAAAGTCCGTAACTGAACACACAGCAGCAGACTGGATTAGTTTATACAACCAACATCCCAAGAGCTCCCTGACGGCTGGACATACAACACAGATCACTCACTCACTAAGAGAGGTTATGGTTTTGGAATACTTGGGGCTCGGAGACCAGGGTCTGGTCATGCGAGGAGGGGCTTACAAAGAGAAAGTCCAACTTGTAATGTCGAAATGACAGCATCAACTTCTAACAGCGGATCCGGCTCTGGGTAACCAAGGCTTCCTTTACCCCTGGAATTCCAGACGAGGCAGGAGCAACAAAACCACTCTGTCCACAGTTTATACATAAATGACCCGCACTTACAAGTGGCTTTCCTTGGACCTCGACAGCTATGGCGACCAGAGAGGAGAAACCACCGAGGGAGGACGAGCATCACAAACAGGAGCATCGAAAGGAGCTGAGTGTGTCCTAAGCTAATCTGCACACTGCACACACGCATGCACTTTCCGAGCCTGGAGTGGTCATTTAAATAAGTCTATCAAAGAATGATGGATTTAATTTTCATCCCTCCTCAAAACTGCAAATATTTATATACAGCTCATTCATAAGGCAGTACATTTATTTCACGTTTGTTTTCCTTCCTTCCTTCCTTCCTTCCTTCCTTCCTTCCTTCCTTCCTTCCTTCCTTCCCTTTTTCTTTTCTTTTTCTTTTTCTTTTTTTGAGACAGAGGCAGCACTGGTTGGAACTCACAGGCTAGGCTTGCCCCAGCCTTACAGAGCTCTGCCTGCCTCTGCCTTTGGAGTGCTGGAATTAAAGGCGTGCCTGGCTCAGACCCTTTTAGAAACTATCTCTGTGTGCATGTGTGTGTACCTGCTTGACTGCATGTGCGCCATGTACTTTCAGGCATCCATGGAGGAGAGAAGGCTCCCGGAACTGTTGTTACAAGTAGCTCACAGCTGCCTCATCGGGTGCTGGGAACCGAATCCAGAATCTCTGCAAGAGCAGTGAGTGCCCGTCACCGCCGAGCCATGTTTCCTGTCCCAACTTGAGATTCTTGGGAAATAATTTACATCATCAACAGTGCTATAAAGAGCTGCCAAGTTGGAACGAGTGACCCCTGACCCACATGGTGGGAAGAAAGTCAATGACTTCCCCAAGCTGTGACTGCACGTATGCACTCTGTGTGTGTGTGTGTGTGTGTGTGTGTGTGTAATTAAAAAAAAAAATTAAGAGCTAGTGGAGATAATGACACCAAGGGGAATCTAGAATCTAAAAGTCAAGCCCCTGAAACCTCTCCAGGCTCTAGACAAGAATAACTGAGAAAAATTCAAGGTCTTTGTTCTCAGCCCAAGGAAAAGCACAGTAGAAGCCCCTGGCAGCCCAAGGGAAGGCGGGCAGGTGCAAGAGAACAAAGCAATTCAAGAAGGAGGCCATCTGCATACTGACTGACTCGGGCTTGCTACACATTCCTGCTGGGAGGCTTGGACTAGAATCAATTCTGAGTTTGGTTTTCCTCTGAATGTAAGGTGAAGGAAGCTTCACAAGATGGTTTGTTAGGGTTCTCCGTAGCTCAACAATTCTACTAGAAATACACATCTCAGCCAGGCGTGTGGTACAAGCCTTTAGTCCCAGCACTTGGGGCAGAGGGCAGGGGCAGGGGCAGGGGCAGGGGCAGGGGCAGGGGCAGGGGCAGGGGCAGACAGATCTCTGAGTTCAAGGCCAGCCTGGTTTATAGAGTGAGTTCCAGGACAGCTAGTATAACACAGAGAAAACCCTGTTCTCACAAAACCAAAACCAAACCAAACCAACAACAAAAAAACCCCAAGTAATCAAAAACCCAAACTACCCCCCCAAAACATACCCCCATAAATCTCTCAGGATTTATAATCAGGCAAGGCATTAGTGACTTTTGTACTGCTGTGAAGCAAAAGACATAATAGAATCAGCTTGAGGAACGAGCGAGCTGTCTGGGCTCGCGGTTCTGGAGCATCTAGTTCATAACTAAGAAAAACCACAGCGGTGGGAGCACCCAGCAGAGGTTAGCAGTTACATGGCGGCTGTCAGGAAGCAGCCAGCGATAACAGACCCCTAAGGAGCAAAATCACATACTTCCTTTGGCTAGACACTTCCGGAGTGTCCCAAAATAATGCCACCAACCAAAGACCAAGTGTCCCCATGATGCTTGGGGACATTGCCAATTCAAACCGTAACACCAGGGACACTTGAGAAAACGTCTGTGTATGAACTTGGATGGAATATCGCACATTACTAATTATATATATTGTAAAACTCCTCTACCCTACACTATATATATTTGAGGGTTTGATTTTATTTTTATAATTTTTTATTTTTTGAAACTGTAATCCACCACTCCCCTTCCCTCTCTTCTCTCTAGCCCTGCCCAGGCCTCAAATCCATGGCCTCTTAAATGTTCACATAGACGCGCTCTCTCACTCCTAAGTACATAAATACAATCTGCTAAGTTTACATATAAAGCCATATTTATATACTTTCAAGGCTGATCACTGCATCTTGGAGAGCCAGTTTGGGGGCGGGGCTCCACAAGTCCCCCCTCCCACGTTATCACGCCTATTGGTTCGGGTTTTGGGCCCTTTGGCTGTATCTATCAGCTTGACCCTCTGTGATGATTTTTTTTTTTTTTCTTTCTGGAGCAAGGGAACGCTTTATTGTCGAAGGATGCACTTATACAGCAACTACAGAAATCAATATCATGGTTGCTCTGAAAACTGGGAATCAATCTACCACAAGACAGTTTTTTTTTTTTTTTAATTTCTAAAACAATCATTTTCAATAATTAACTTATATAATATTATTACATACTTCATCACCTCACTTTTCATTTGTTTTTAATTAAAACCATTGTATTCTATTGTTGGAGTTTATATGGACTATAAACTACTTTCACAACCAAATTATTTTGGAAGTATTTTCTCTTCTTTTTTTTTCACCTTTATTGGATATTTTCTTTATTTACATTTCAAAAGTTATCCCCTTTCCCGGTTTCTCCTCCAGAAATCTTCCTTCCCATCCCCCTCCCCCTGCTTCTATGAGGGTGCTCCCCCACCCACCCACTCCTGCCTCCTCGCCCTGGCATTCTCCTACACTGGGGCATTGAGCCTTCACAGGACCAAGGGCCTCTCCTCCCACTGATGCCCGACAAGGCCATCCTCTGCTATATATGCGGCTGGAGCCATGGGTCCCTCCATGTGTACTCTTTGGTTGGTGGTTTAGTCCCTGGGAGCTCTCGGGGGTCTGGGTGGTTGATATTGTTGTTCTTCCTATGAGGTTACAAACCCCCTCAGCTCCTTCAGTCCCTTCTCCAACTCCTCCATCAGGGACACTACACACAGTCCAATGGTTGGCTGCAAGCATCTGCCTCTGTATTTGTCAGGCTCTGGCAGAGCCTCTCAGGAGACAGATATATCAGGCTCCTGTCAGCAAGCACTTCTTGGCATCCACAATAGCGTCTGGGTTTGGTGACTGTATATGGGATGGATCCCCAGGTGGGGCAGTCTCTGGATGGCTTTTCCTTCAGTCTCTGCTCCACACTTTGTCTCCATATTTGCTCCCATGAGTATTTTGTTCCCTTTTCTAAGAAGGACCGAAGCATCCACACCTTGGTCTTCCTTCTTCTTGAGCTTCGTGTGGTCCGTGAGTTGTATCTTGGGTATTCTGAGCTTTTGGGCTATTATCAAAAATATGGAACACTTCACGAATTTGTGTGTCATCCTTAGCAGGGGCCATGTGAATCTTCTCTGTATCGTTCCAATTTTAGTATATGTGCTGCTGAAGTGAGCACGGTTTTCTTCTTTTCCTTTTGGTGCTCCTGGGGATTGAACCAGGGTCTCGTTTGTGTTGACGCCCCACTGCTGAGCTACATTCAAACCTTCCCTTTACTGTATCTCGAGGAAGGCTTTCATTAAGTTACCCAGGCGGTTTTAAGGCATGGAAAATGATGATCAAATCATTTCCACTGAAAAATACTATGACTGATGCTCTACCTAGATAATCGGCCAAGTGGTGGTCGGTCTAACTAAAGATAACAAAACTACAACTGGGCGAGCAGGTTAGAGGCAGAAGGCTTGCTTGGGGGGCCCAAGCCTCTGGGCACCACAAGACAAATCCAAAGCAAAGCAAAGCAAAAGAAAACCATGCTAAGTTCTGATTCCTGAGAACTATAATAAATTGTCTTGATAAAAAACTAGAAATTGAGGCCTAGAGGCACTGTTGCTGCCATATGGCAGTGGGCACACAGAATGGAAGACAACCAGCGGCACCCCGCCACCATGGGGGGGGGGGGCAGGCGGGTGGGCGGGGCAGGCGGGTGGGCGGGCACCACTACGGCCAGCAAGCACGTGGCAGGGAAAGAGAAGCGGAATGTTTTGAGCACTATTAGGAGAGGAGGACCTGGAACGGGAACACGAGGATGCTGAGGACCAGCCATGCTGAGGACCAGCCTGGTGTCCCGGCCTGTGCTGCTGCGGCTGAGAGCCATGTCTGGGCCTGTGGCCCTGGAGCTGTAGGGTCTGTGCCAATGTCTGTGGCCCATGGTACCAACAAAGGAGACAGAGACATCCCTGGTCGGGCCACGCGCTAGCTGCAGCACTGTTGAGGGCTAGCCCTGACCCTCTGGCAGTGTGAGACAGCTTGAGAGCTGGCTCCACCCCTCCCTGGGGCAGTGGTAGAGAGCTGGCCTCTGAAGGCTTGAGCTCAGCTGAACTTGTCAGCTACCACCCAGGCCCAGATCCAGGGCTTCGAGTTGTCTCACTCCAACATCTACCTCTTCTGTGAGCTGCTGGGGCACATGAAGAACTAAAGGTCCTGCAGAACTGAGCTGCAGGACGCCTCTGACACAGGGCAACAACAGGGTAATGGAGAAGTCCTGCTGAGCAGATTCAGGAATGATAGTGTGGCAGAAGCCAGAGGTCTCAAACCAGATCATTAATTCCAAGTCAAGTTGTGTGAGGAAGGGTGTCCCGTGTGACTACCCGAAGCACACCACAGCTTCCTGTGTGACTACCCGAAGCACACCACAGCTTCCTGTGTGACTACCCGAAGCACACCACAGCTTCCCGTGTGACTACCCGAAGCACACCACAGCTTCCACAGGGGGATGATGATTATTATTATATTGAATTATTTGTACTTCTTGCTTTCTTTTGTGGAGGAGGTTAGAGGGTGGATATGGAGGCACGGGAGATTAGTGGGACTGGGGTACATGATGTGTGAAAATCATAGTCAATTAAAAAGTTAAAGAAAATAGAAACTGAGAAAAGTATATGGTGGTAAAAGAAATCAGTTCGCCCTCCCCAGGAGAAAAGGTTCTTGCATCGTTGTATAAAGATATCTACGGAATATTCTTAAAGAGAGAAAAGCAGGTTATAAAACAATGATATTATAGGTATTTTTAAAGCAAAACGAGGTCAGTCTGTTTGGCTTTTACACACAAAGAAAAGGTCTGAGAGGAAAAAGAAAAGGGAAAATGACAATGGAAAAGTGATGGAGACCAGAAGACTTTTAATTAAAAATGTCCAACCTTTCTGAATCACTCTTATTTATAAAGGCTAAGTTTACAGCTGCTTACACACATCCCATATTCTTACCCCCTTTTCATTATGCTGCTTCTGTAATTGGGTAAAATAATAAGTTTTCCCCCCTTGGGAGAGGGCCAGCATATTCTGTTTTTATTCTCTGAGAGAGGCTTCAGGCTGAGTTATATCCACAAAACAATTTACAGGATATTGTCAGTCAATAGTCTCTAGACCAGGCAAAATAAGATCAGTAAGTGGTAGTAAGTCCTCTGTG
Source organism: Uromys caudimaculatus (assembly GCA_028551405.1). Classification (NCBI taxonomy): domain Eukaryota; kingdom Metazoa; phylum Chordata; class Mammalia; order Rodentia; family Muridae; genus Uromys; species Uromys caudimaculatus. Next base: position 6,755,864 of record CM052720.1, read on the forward strand.
TGGACAAGCTGTGCCTTTCTCAATAACCCTGACTCGGGCATCCTGTCAGGCAGCAGCTGACGGGTGGACTGGATTTAAGAATGCTTGGATGTTTAAGCCAGTGGTCCAGGCCAGTTTGGATTAAAAGCTAAAGCAAAATATAACTAAATCTTCAGGGAAAAAGAGATGAGGATAAGCTAGTTTGGTCCAGTGATGCTCAGTGGGCTGAGCTGATGTGATAAAGGTAACACAGTTGAATTTAATATAATTTGAAAGCGTTGCTGTGTGGGCTGGAGAGACGGATTGGTGGTTAACAGCACGGGCAGCTCTTCCGGAGGACCGAGTTCGATTCCTAGCAGCGGCTGATAACTGTCTATGGCTGCAGTTCCAGAGGTCTAACACCTCCTTTATCCTTTGCAGTACCAGGCCCACGTGTGGTGCACAGACCTACAAGCAGGCAAAACACCAACACGCACAATAAAATAAAATTTAAGAATTTGTTGTCTGTGTCTATGATGTGTGTGTGTATACATACATGTGCTACACTTGCTTCCTTCACATGTGCCATAGCTTGTGTGAAGGGTGGAGAAGAACTGTGGAGTTGGTTCTTTCCTCAAATGTGGGGGAGATCAAATCTAGGTCACAAGGCAAGTACAGCAAGTCCCTTTCCCTACTAAGCCACCTTGCTGATCCTCGGAAGGTTGTTTGCAGTCAGGGGTTACCAGGACTCATGGCTCTTGCAGAGGACCTGGGTTTGGCTCCTAGCACCCACACAACAACTCAACCATCTGAAACTTCTGTTCCGGGGGATCCAACACCCTCTTCTGGCCTCTGAGAGCACCAGGCACACAATGTGGTACACAGATAATAAAATAAAGAAACCTAAAAAAAAAAAAAAAAAAGAGGAAAAGACATAGAGGAAGCTTAGGGTATCAAGCAGTGGCACCATCCTTTAGTCCTTCCTAGCACAGATGAAGCAAAGGGCATGTGAGACGGAAAGATTTTCATTACCAAAGTGAGGCTGGGTGGAGCGTTGCATCTTCCTACAGAGACCATTGGTATCTCGAATATTTGTTAAGGTTCTTTATCATTTACAAACTGGGTTCAAAGTCCTTGTCTTGTCCAGGTGGGGTCCATTCCCAGTGCTCAGCAAGAGCATTCAGGCTGGCAGCCTCACTGGGCAGTGACCTCTGAAGAACACAGGGAGCAGTGGCTGTGGCCAGATAGCGAAGGGGTCACGTCTCCTTGGCCACCGGCTGGGCACAGACAGCCCAGATGAGCCCTATCTGCATGCTGATTAATATAAATGAGTGTCTGATACGGCCACCACTGCAGTCTATGGAAGAAGGCTCTGCCCTCCATCCTATCAGGTTTAATGGAGATGCTGATGAAAGCCCTGCACACAGTGCTAACTCACAGACAGTCTGGAGGGACGCCGAGCGAGGTTTTTTAATGCTGCCAGGTGCGCACGGCCTTGTGTTTCTGTGGGAGGGGTGACAATCTGTTCCACTGAGCTGGAAGTTCTGCTAAGGAGGGACAGCAGGGAGAACGGCACCGCCAACAGGACAGGTGCAGCAAAAACACAGCAAATTGATAATCTTCACCTCTGATTCAGAGCAGCTGACACAATGCTTAACAAACTAGTGAGGACATAAAGGCTTTGGGAACCGTCAGTTATCTAAATGAAAGTATAAAATCCAACGTGGTCACTAAATAAACCTCCTTTTCTCCTTCTTGTAAGTTGGCTTTTAAAAGGCTAGGTAGCTGGAGCTGTTCTGTAGCACAGATTGTGACTACAGGGTCCATAACCTCAGGAGAGAACTGACTCCTGCAAGTAAGGTTCCACACAGGCATTGCGGCACCTGTCCTCCCAGACGCCCCAGAATAAATAAGAAGTTAACGATTCCTCTAACGAAATAGGCTACTTAAAGAGGTTCGTGGTGAGGACACCATGAGGTCTCAGGGATCCACACATCCAGAAATGAGCTCACGTTGGGTAGAACCTCTGGCTGCTTCTGCAGGAACTCGTGAAAGCAGTTCCAATCTATTAAAAGGAGTCTTTTCCCTGCTTCTAGCAGAAGGGACATATGGCCACCTGTGGCACCTCTCAGCGGATCAAAGCTCATGGGCTTCCAGGGTCCCTCAGTCTCTACTCACAAGTACTTATTACACAGTTCCAAGCCCACCCCAGCTTCCTAGCCCTCCCTCCCTCCCCACAGCTACTCATATATTCTCCCTCCCTCCGTCCCTCTCTCTCTCTCTCTCTCTCTCGCTCTCGCTCTGCTCTTCTCCATCTCTTGCTAGCCCCCCCCCCCCAACCTGTCATGGCCATTTCCAGGCTACTTCTCTCTGCTTTGGATTCTTCCAAACACCTCTGGATAGTTTTTCTCTTACACACACACACACACACACACACACACACACACACACCCCAAAACATAACAAAACCTCCCCCAATAGTGGAATGGTCATGTCTAAATGAATTCTAATATGTAACTTTATCACATCTTGCATACGTTGTAACATATTTCAAAGGATACATTGTCTATGTAGATCACTAAGACCACAGATGAGCCGGAAGCCCTCATCCAGGAACAAAGTATCTGGGACTACCAACCACCATCTCCTTGCTCAGACTGGTCTATATTCACACCAGGTCTACATTCACAGTTCCCTGGGTTTTGTTTTTATATGAAGTACGGTCTTGTTACTTTATAGCTTAGGCTGGATTCAAACTTGCCACAGTTGTCCCCCATTAACTTTGCCAAAATGAACCACCACCTCTGGTTGCACAGTTAACACAGCTAGTTTGCTAGCTAAAACCTTTAAAAAACGAAATGAAAAACCAAAAAGCAATCCTTTTTGAATAAAGGTTTTTTTTTTTTTAACCATTGATTATTTACCACTGTCCAAAGCCAAATAATCACCAATTTAAATGCCAAATTTAATCCAGAAAAATGGCAGATTTTAAAAGTTTAAAAATGTGCATATAAGAGGGATAGTGGGACGCCGTTGGAAAGCTGTATTGCAGAACTGTGAACAGCAGCGGAGAACCGGACGGCTAGTGAAACCCAAAGGCAATTCTGCTATCACGATATACCACGACAGCGCCGTCAACTGTTCTGCTCTGCACCTTCTCCGACATGGGAGAAAGGCCATGGCAGCTTGGATGTCACAGACAGTGCCTTGTCACACTTCGAGGCACTACTGCAGGGATTTGCCTGTTTTCTTCTATTGTGGCTGATAATCTCCATGTTGTTTACAGAATTCCCCTAGGGGTTCTTCTCAAAGATGTCTGCTGAAGGGCGGTGGGACGGAGCCTTGTACCGAAGTACGGTGGGACGGAGCCTTGTACAAGGAGCTTTGAAAGTTTATAAAGTACAACCTCACAATGAAGCCTACACTTACATCTGTATGCACTTACATAGTTCAGTTTCCACTTTCATTTCTAATTGGGCCACAATAAAAGGCAGGCGCTTGCAATTCCATAGCATCCTTCATTTGTCCTGAAAAACAAGGTCAACACACGCACACAAAACAAAACCATGCACAACTTGTGCATTAAAACCAACATAGCTGTCCAAAACTATACTCATATTTTAACCAAACACCTTTACACTTCTTCAAAAACCTAGCCTGCTGGGGAATTCTAAACAATGTGCTCTCCTGGTACTGTGATCCAAAGAAGTAAATAACTGTCCTTTCCCCACACTGTGGTGGTTTGAATGAAAATGGTCCCAAAGGCTCATAGGCAGTGTCAATGGGGGTGGGCTTTGAGGTTTCAAAAGCCCAACTTAAGACCGATGTGTCTGTCTTCCTGCTGCTGTGGATTCAGATCTAGACCTCTCCGCTACCTCAGCAGCACCATGTATGCCTGCCTGGGGCCATACTTCCTGTCCTGATGACAACGAACCGTAAGTCGGCCCCAGTGAGATGCCTTCCTTTATGAGAGCGGCCGTGGTCGCGGTCCTTTCACAGCAGTAGAAACCCTAACCATGTCACAAGTCGGTATGAGGGACTTGGGTATTGCTGTACATGTGAGAACACGTTTTTCCCTGGAAGGACACTTTGGGACTTTGAATTAAAAACATGATTGGACTTTAAGCTGGACTTACTGGGCCACACTAGTAGAATCATGGAAGACAGTGGGACTGAGGGTGGTTTGAACTGTGAGGGCCCATTTCCAAGCAACCGAGTTCTGACTCATGTGCCTATTAGTAGGCACTCGGACGCATTTATAATGAACGGAGCAAAGGGAGCACGGAAAACTACAACCTGTACAGCGGGAGGAGGGGAGGGGCAGGGGAAGAGGGAGCCGGTTCAAGACCAGCCTGATGCTAAGCGAAGGAAAGGGGGCGGTGGCCTCAGAGCAAGACCCCAGGCAAGCTGCTAACTTGTGAAAAGGAATTAAAGTTTTAGACATGGTGGTGCTGCATACCTTAAATCCTAACCGTTGGAAGGCAGAGACTGGCAGACCTAAGTTCAAGGCCAGCCTGGTCTACAGAGCAAGTTTCAGAACAGCCAATCTTAGGCAGCAAAGGAAACCATGGAAAAAAGAAAGCTAGCTGGGCGGTGGTGGTGCACACCGTTAATCCCAGCCCTCGGGAGGCAGAGGCAGGCAGATTTCTGAGTTCGAGGCCAGCCTGGTCTACAGAGTGAATTCCAGGACAGCCAGGGCAACACAGAGAAACCCTGTCTCGAAAAACCAAAAAAAGAAAAAAGAAAGCTAATAACAATGTACTTGGACAAGGGGGCCATGCCCTAGCTCCAGCAAGCAGCAGAACTTGGCAGCTTTGGTGATATGGTTTTAGCTTTAGCTTTAGAGTCAAGAATACAAGAAAGGGATCATGGAATTTCCACCTACAGAAGGCCTGGCGAGTCAGGCCTGTGTCAGAGGCCCATGTGTGCCTGCATGGAGGCCTAGAGAGGCCACTGTGTAAAGCTGTGAAGAAGGTGAAGCCTGGACTGTGTTGAGACCCCAAAATATTAGAGACCCTCGATGGTGGGATACCTGCCAAGGAGAGCTGCTAATAAGGAGTGGACCCAGCTCAAGAGAGAGAAGTGTGTTTCAGTCAACAGAGATGAAAGGAGCTGGGGATCTGAAGAGCACTCTGAGATCAGACATGGAGATCGGTTTATGCCCAGCTGGTTTTTGGTTTTGTTTTGGTCCAGTGTTTCCTCACTACGATGCCTTCCCTCCCTCTGGAACACTAATAGCTATTCTGTGCCACTGTAAGTTGGATGTATGTGATCTGCTTTTTGATTTGATTTTAGAGAGGATTACAGTTAGGGTACTGCTGAGTCTCAGAAGAGACTTTAAACTTTGGACTTTTAGACTGGGTTCAGACTGACAGACTATGGTCACTTTTGAAGTTGGACTATGATATGGCTACAAGCCCATGAGGGGACAGAGAGTAGAGTATGGTAGTGTAAATGAAAATGGGCCCCACAGACTCAGGGATAAGCACTCTTAGGAAGTGTGGTCCTGTTGGAGGAAGCCTCACTGGGAGTGGGCCCTGAGGTTTCTAAAGCTCACGCCAAGCCCAGTGTCTCTCTCTTCCTGCTGTCTAGGGACCCAGATGTAGACCTCTGAGCTCCCTCTCCAGCACCATGTCTGCTTCCTGCCGCCATGCTCCTGCTATGATGATAATGGACTAAACCTCTGAAACTGTAAGCCAGCCCCAATTAAATGCTGTATTGATAAGAGTTGTCATGGTCTCTTCACAGTGAGAGAACAGTGACTAAGACACCACACCCTCTTCAAAGAAAATGATGTAGTAAAAATGTGGGGCTGGTTGACTTGAACTTCAAATTCTGAGAGTGTTAAAAGCTAATAAAGAAGTGAAGGAGAACGGGGGAAGGGGCGGTGTAGTAAGAGCGGGTCAACAGTCTGAAGTGAGGAAATAGCTCCGCAGGAGTCATCTTACCTAGCACGCATGAAGACCTGGGTTTTGGGAGGATTTTTTGTTTGTTTCTTTGTTTTTTTGAGACAGAGTTTTTCTGTGTAGCCCTGGCTGCTCTGGAACTACTCTGTAGACCAGGTTGTCCTCAAACAGAGATCTGTCTGTCCTGAGGGCTAGGATTAAACATGTTTAATTCCACCATGTTTGGCAAAGCCCTGGGTTTGATCCCAGCACTGTATAAACTTCATGTGTGGCTTATAGTATAGTCCTAGTGCTTGAGACCTGCTGTAAACAACAGCAGCGACTACAAACCAGAACCCAAGGCTGGACACTTTACATTCTTCCTGCTTTGTTCTATCTTAAGTCACATCTTTAAAACAGGTAAGTGCTGGATTGGGTACACAATGCTTGATGTTTCCCAATCTCCAGCTGTCTGAAAATGGCCCCAGAACAAAAGCAGTTAAAGATGTCCAGCTGGGTGGGGTGGCATAAATCTAAAACCTCAATACCTAAGAGGCTGAGACAGGAAGGCTGAAAGTTTGAGGGTAGCCTAGGCTACACGGAAAAATCCTGTCTCATTTTTAAAAGAGAGAGAAATGGAAACAATAAACGATAAACTTTACGAATAACGAATGCATTTCCCAAAATGCGTAAGAAACCTCCGCGGCACGCCATTCGCTCTAACTACCCCACTTTCATGTTTCCACGGTTACCATGTCAGCACCGACCTCGGGTCAGGCATTTGTCAGTTAATGACCTGTTGGACACATGGCCTTAAGCTCTGCCTTGGGCACACAACTCTAGCAGGTCATTAGCTGCCAGAAGGGCTCTCCCCAGCCAGTCACTATTGCTAAATAAATAAAATCTGCTCCTGGGCTTAGGCTCTATAAGCCAAGTTCGGCTGGTAGTGATTTTTTTCCTTGAGTGCTTCCAACTCTAATAGAGTTAAGAAAATGATGGAAATGCAAAGACAAAATTTCTATCAATACAACGGTCTCCGCTGATCCTTTGAATTCCCCAAGGATTTCTTTTTCACGTCGGTAGGCTAGAGCAGGATCTAATTGCAAATGCACTGCAGTTCGGAACCACACCTGAAGTCAGTTGTTTGGAGTTCTACCACACTCTACTAGCAACGCCTTTATACAGAGGCAGCCTACAGAAGCTTGGTTACTCCATAATGTTAGAGATGCCATGGTCTTGCAATTAAAAACAGATGATTAGAGAACAAAACTCTTATAGTATTTGCAATTAAATAAAGTAGGGGAAGAAGCAGTAAAATGGTTAAATTATCTTTAAATGTTGACAGTTAAAGAAAACCTTGGCTTACAAAGAGGATGAGGGTATAAAACACATATTCCGTCCTAGGCTTCGGGCCTCGTGCAGACCAGGCTGACTTCGAGGTTGTTCTGTAGTGAACGACTTCACACTCGCTATCTTCTCTGTTCCCGTCTCGTGGGTGTGAGGAGCACAGTCGTGCACCACCAAGCTTTAAATTCCCTTGTTTAACCTGTTAGCTCGCACAGTACTGGAGGGCGAGGCCCATGCTGCTGGCGGAGACAGTGGTCATCAGTCTCACTCGTCTGTGAACCCTGTAAGTTACGATGACGAATGGCCTGACAAGATATGCCACCAGCGCAACGCTGGCATAAATGTTACGGGGGTAACCAACGGCTTTCTGGTTGGCTTTAAGGCCTACTCCATGAGAGGATCCCATTCCTGCCGGTGTTAACCGAGTCAAGAACCTGTGGCTATACAGTTTCTTGGCCCTAGAGGAGAACCTATTATGCTAAGTGGGCACAGTATTGTAATGACTCTAAATGACCACTATTCCCATATCCCTTAACCATCATTAGAAAGGCTTTTTCAATCAATCAACATCCAGACAATGGGAAACTGTGGAGTGCTTAGCCCGAAATGTGATGTATACATCATAACTTTTCCCTAAGACTCGGGGAACTCTGGGGGAAATGGTGGCTGGAGAGACTGCAAAGATGGCTTCAAGGAAACACTGTTTTCCAGACGTGACGGGCGGTTGTGACAGCACGGCCAAGTCAGATAAAACCCCAGCATGGACGCTGGGCAACATGGGCCCAACATCCACTCCTAGTTGGGAAGCTGCTGGCATTTCAGAACTTCTGGGAGGGGGAGCACCAGCTTCCTTTAAAGCTGGTTGGTCGGCCACACTCCAGGGCAAGCACCCTCATGTCTACAAACGACTGGGCAGCACAGACTGGACCTGGTGTGGAACAGGGGCTACCGCTCAAAGTTGGGGGGGCAGGAAGGTCGAGGTAAAGTGGGTGGATATGGAAAAGAGAATTGGATGAGGGTTTAAATATGATGAAAATATACTGTATGAAATTTTCAAAGAACTAAAAACATATTAAAAAAATCAAATCAAGAATCTGCATGACGATCCACACTTTTAATTTTAGCCCTTAGGATGCAGAGGCAACAAATAATTACTTTACTTATTATTATTAGTGCGTGTGTGCACGATGTAGAGGGTATATGTGTGTGTGCACCATGGCACATGTGTGGAGCCCAGAGGACACGCTCACAGAATTAGTTAATGGGGCAAGGTTGAATTGTTTCTAACTCTTGTACCTTGTAGCCATCTTGCCCAGAAACTGTGTCTCAAAAAATAAGAAAAGATTACCAGAGCCAGTGCAGACAACCATGGTGTAGACTCAGCTCGACACACTTAAAAGTTGTGCTTCTGGAGAATGCAGGGGTTTGGTTTGTTTCATGAGGGTTATGGTGGTTTGTATATGCTTGGCCCAGGGAGTGGCACTATTTGGAGGTGTGGCCTTGTTGGAGTAGGTGTGTCACTGTGGGTGTGGGCCTTAAAACCTTCATCCTAGCTGCCTGGGAGCCGGTCTTCTGCTAGCGGCCTTCAGATGAAGATGTAGACCTCTCAGCTCTTCCTGCACCACGCCTGCCTGGATGCTGCCACCTTGATGATAATGGACTGAACCTCTGAACTGTAAGCCAGCCCCGATAAATGTTGTTCTTTATAAGAGTTGCTTTGGTCACGGCGTCTGTTCACAGCAGTAAGACCCTCACTAAGACGAGGGTGTTTTGAGTTCAAGTTTTTTGCTTCTTCTATTTTGTTGCCAGATTTCCAGTTGGTCAGACCCAGAAAGAACCTTCACTTTACATGATGGCATGTGACCTGCTGTCTCAAAGAAACACTAGAGTGCCTTGTCCTCACTCGGCTTTAACGACATAGCACATTGTTAAAAGGCATGGAGCCAGTTTGCGTTCCAGTTTTTTAGTATATTTTACATATGCTAATAATTTATTATTTTAAAAATGCCTATATTAAATGTATATGATAGGGTACGGGGAAACCTTAAGTTCATATAATATAGTATGTTTTAAACTTAGAATGTAAAGCTAATGTTAACAGACAGGACAAACAAAGTAAAAATCCCAGTAGCAGCCAGTTTCTTATAGGCTGAGGAGATGGCCCGGTCAGAAGTATCTGCCATGCACAGCTGAGGCTTGCTGTCCCGCACCAATGCGTGGCAGAGCCCTCCTGTCACCCCAGCACGGGGAAGATACAGGCAGGAGGCTCCCTGGGGCTTGCTGGCTGGCCAGTCGAGCCAATCCCCAGGGAGACCCTGCTTCAAAAAACTGAGTGGAAGCTGGGCGTGCTAGTGTATGCCTTTAATTCCAGCATCCAGGAGGCAGTACAAGGCCAACCTGTTTATATAGCAAGTTCTACTTCAATAAGGGATACGCAGTGAGACTCTGTCATAAAGTAACGAAGTAAGCAAGCAAGCAAGCAAGTAAGGAAGTAAACAAGGAGCAAGGAAGGAAGGATGGAAATAAATAAAAGAAGGAACGACTGAAGAAGACACTGATAGTAACCGCTGGCCTTTAATGTACATACACATGCTATCCTCACACCCACATGAACACACACCTAAATAAACACGCATACACACACATATACATTACACACACACACACACACGCACACAAACATATAAAAAGAGGTTTATATGCATAAATTGAACATATTTACACAAACAAAATCCTTCCTTGTAAACAGCATATTTATGCCTGTAGGAAGACAAAGTTAACATAAGGAGATCTATCACTTGTAAGGCGTACATCTGTGCTGCCAGTTACTTCGGAATGTAAGTCACTGATGCTTAATAGAATAGCCCCAAGAGTGACATCCTAACCATGCTCTTGGTGTCAGATAGGATCAGCCTGATTCCCAGCCTCTCATCTGGTGACTATCAATAGGCCCATTTCATGAAAACGAGTGGTGTGTGTATGTGTGTGTGTGTGTGTGTGTGTGTGTGTGGTCTGTGTGTGTGTGTGTGTGTGCGTGTGTCTCTGTGTGTATGGTCTGTGTGTGTGTATGTGTGTGGTGTGTGCACTGCAGCAATCTGAATTTATTTCTTTAAGTGTTAAGCTTATCATTATAAAATAACCCTCTCTGAAAATAAAAAGCAAGGACAAGTAGTCCCTAGATAAAATAGTCTCATTTGTACTTTGGCATAATCTTAAAATCCAAATCCAGCCTATATAAATACCAAAGAAAACAGCTAACGGTTTTCTAAGTGATAAGTTAGTTGTAGCCACTGGAAAGAAGACTCAGCAGTCTGTAGAGGACCCCAGTTCGGTTCCCACATCTACATGGCAGCTCATAACCACTGTAACTCCAGTTTCAGAGGATGTGATACCCTCTCTGCTCTCCAAGGGCTCTTGCATGCACATGGTAGATAGACACATAATTTCACACACTATACATGTATTTTTTTAAAAAATCTTTACAAATCATAGTGCTTTTCTATTTTATGGTCCTCCCTCTAAATATTTAATATGTTGATACTTAAAACTAGAACTTTATAGATTCAGGAGTCAGCTACATGAGTAACTATGTCAGTGGCGTGAGGGAACTGAGGTGTCTTTAGTCCAGGTCTTTATTGATGGGGCACTAGAATAAAAAGGTCCATAGCTGAATGAATGGAAAGCCAACCACCGATTTTTAAAGTCACTCTTGAATTCAAAATCTTGTTAATTTGTACTTTTGACTCCGTCTGTATCATCACTATTTTATAAGACAAAAAGACTATTGTCTCAGGATTAATATGCCAATTTCTATATTCAGGAATGTTTAAAAATCTAAGTGTTACCTAAGGCAATTATCTAGAAGACCTCTAATATCTTTAGGGAAAAGCCAAAGGGAGAATAATTGACTTTGCTAATTTTACCCTTGGTAATAATAAAATAGTCCTGAATTTTGTCCAAGTGCAGAACCCTTCAGCTCACAGTGTGCCCCTGGAGGGGCACAGAGAAACGTACCATATAGATTATATACAAACCCACTGGCAGAAGAAAATAGAACACTGGTAGAATGAATAAGCCATCAAATATTAAAACTGCTGCAAACATGCCAACTTTAATCATCAAGTTAAATATATATCCTTAAAAAAAAAAAAAGCAGGCTGTCACTGTGAAAAACAGTGACTTCTTATAAACAGAAATTCTGTTTCAGGTTCTGCCTGATCTGTCACTACTGCAGTGTCTATTTATTTTGCTTTTGTTGACAATTTTTTTTCTTATAAGAGGAAATTAAATAGAGTTTAACTATACCAAGATGATAATCATTTTTAGTGGTAAATCTAGTTTAATAAAATAGGCCTTCTGCTATGATGTATTCATGTTCCTTTAAATATTATTCTGAAGAAAACAGAACCAAGCAGTTGGCTGAAAGGGCCGGTCCTGAACATGGGGAGGCGTTGTCAGAGAACACTGGACTTCTCACACTTACTTCCCCTACTGCTCTACAGTTCACAATATCATCACACAGTCTGGACTTCATGTGAAACGCTCAATGAGGGTTAAACGCCTACATCTAGAGATCAGTCATGGACCTCTGGATGGTCTGGTCTCACAGAAAATGAGCCGGCGACGCGTCTTTTGGATCCGAGCCTGTTAGCCCCTTCAGGACCCTTTGAAGAGCAAGGTGAAGAGGACCCATGGCTGGAATGAACAGGAGGGGTACGCAGGGTGAAGGCTTACGTTTAGCAGAACTGTCAGACTCAGGAAGAGACCAGAATGTCTAAAAAGGGATTTCTGCTGCAGGGGCCTGACACAATGCAAATGGAACCCAGCAATGTGTGCAGAGGCTGTGGAGGTACGGAGCTCCCACAGGGACGGGTCCAGGCCACTCTTATTTCTCAGGCACTGCTGTCAAACATGCTGAGGGTTCTTTTTATTCTTTCCTGGTCTTCTCTTTGTAAATCAAGCAGTGCTGCTGAAATCCGGTGCCCAGTGGAGCAGATGGTGGAGGTCTTAGGTTCTGGAACATGTGTGGTGATGCCTTTGAATGCTAAACACCATGAGCAGATTTCACAGGCTCTGAATCTGACTTGATTTTGATGGTAATAAAACCTCCATTTTTTACTGAATTTGAATCACAGTGAAAGAAAGAATGTGTGACTGACACAAGCTAGTTAAGGAAGGAGAATGCTCTAAATACTGTCCCCACAACGGGAAGCAGCTTAAACATGTCTGCCTCACTGTGGCACGACTTCACTGTGGCATGACTGTCCCCTCACAGAAGCCAGCACTGCACTTTCCTAACACAGCACAGAGTAGCCAGGAGAACGTGAATCTGCTCGGCTGTCATGTGTGAAACCCCGGCTTCGCCCAGCATCACAGAATAGTGCCAGGGAAATCCACCCGACAGTGAAAGGGAAACAAAGGGAACGGGTCTGAAAGCAACGAGCCGTCGTGGCTTCTCCAGTGTAAGGCCATGTTGAGGCTAATTCCCCAGATACAGAACTAGGCCCACATAAGGAACATATCGAGAATATTTCCTCCTCTTGGGTGTGTGGGTCTAATCCATAGTGGCCACTGTTTATGCCTCCAAGTTATCATGGGCAGCCCAATGAACCTACACGTCTCTACCATACTTTTACCTTTGGAGGCTTTTCCTTCTCAAGTAAGGTTCCTACTTCTCATAGACCACAGAAGGTCTGACAGAAAGGCCGGACAGACCACAGGGCCAGTGTTTCCCAAGGACAATTAAAGATTTGCTCTTGCCTTAACACGTGGATCCCAGTGATGAAATTAGTGAGACCCAACCAAGTGCATGATGGAGACAGAGGAGAGAAGGATCTGAGAGCAAGCAAGCAAGCAAGCAAGGTTAGTTCAGCCAGAAGGAGGTCTGAGCCTCTTAATCTGTCCCCACACAGGTCAAAGAGGCGTACTCAGCAGCATCACACTATTTTCTCTTTTAAAAGCAGGGGACATAACTCGTGGCAGTTTGAATATGCTTGACCCGGGAAGTGGCATTATTATTGGATGTGGTAGGCGCGGCCTTGTTGGAGGATGTGTGTCACTGTAGGGCTTGGCTTCGAGGTCTGTGCTTAAGCTCCTTTCAGGGTGGAAGAGACCCTTCTCCCAGCTGCCTGCGGAAGACAATTTCCTGCTGCCATCGTTGGATCATGACATAGATCTCTCAGCTCCTCCAGCACCACGTCTGCCTGGACGCTGCCATGCCTGCCGCCATGATGATAATGGACTGAACCTCTGAAACTGTAAGCCAGCCCCAATTCAATGTTGTCCTTGTAAGAGTTGCCTTGGTCATGGTGTCTTCACAGCAATGGAAAGCCTAACTAAGACATGGCTCCTGAACTGGGTGCTACCCTAAAGTGCAAAGCCACGACCGACATGTACAGCAGGATGCTACTGTCCCCAGCATCTATAGTCTTTTAGATTTCTGTCTGGATACCTACTGCACAAGGCACCTTCTTAGCCTCCTTCCATGAGAGGGTGAACAGGCTGTTAAATTCTGGCCAATGAGACGTATACGGAAGGATCTTATAAGCCCTCAGAAAAAAGTCCTCAAGTGCAGATACTGCATTATTTACCATCCATACTGCCACATAAGACATGTTAAAATAGCTAAAATGTTATACTTTTTTTTTTGAAACAATTACTTAGTAACAATTGACTTTTTTAAATATTTGTACATTCAAGTAGTAGAAACTGTTTTTAAAAATAAATTTAAAAAGAAATACAAATAACATATTTGTGGTTAGGGTTGAATATGCTTGGCCCATGGGAAGTGGCAGTATTAGGAGGTGTGGCCTTGTTGGAGTAGGTGTGGCCTTGGAGGAAGTGTGACACTGTTGGGGTGAGCTTTAAGGGTCCCTAGTGCTCAAGCTCTGCCCAGTGAGGAAGAACCAGTCTCTCCTGGCTGCCTTCAGATCAAGATGTGTAACTCTCAGCTCCTTCTCCAGCACCATGTCTGCCTGCACACTGCCATGTTCCTGTCATGATGATAATGGACTGAACCTCTGAACTGTAAGCCAGCCCCAATTAAATGTTGTCCTTTGTAAGAGTTGCCTTGGTCATGGGGTCTCTTCATAGCAATGAAACCCAAACTAACACAATATTCATCTACATTAAAATACGAACTTTAAAAATATTGATTATCTGAATCTAAAATATAAGAAGTATATACTTATATAAAGTGTAAGAGGAGACTGGAGAGATAGCTCAGCAGTTAGGAACACTGGCTGCTCTTCCAGAGGACCTGGGTTCAATTCCCAGTACCTACATGGTGACTCACGACCATCTGTAACTCCAGGTTTCAGGGGATCTGACATCCTTTTTTGGCTTCCACAGGCATCTGAACACATGTCCTGGCTGCCTGCAGAATGCAATCTCCTGCTGCTGCCTGTGGATCAAGATGTAGAACTCTCAGCTCTTCCAGCACCACGTCTGCCTGACGCTGCCAAACTTATGCGCGTAAATAAACTCATGCAGGCCGCTCTTCACCACCCCCATGAAGTAGATTACCTCCTTACTTGCTTATTTATGTAACTATTTACTTATTTTTGAGGCAGGCTCTCAAAAATGGCTGGCCTGAAATCTGCTCGGTAGACCAAGCTGTTCTTCAACTCACGGAGACCTGCTGGCTCTGCCTCTCGGGTGCCGAGATTAAAGGTGGCTGCCATCGCACTCAGCTTACAATTGCTCCTGATGTATCTTCACATAGTTTAGTTTGTCTCTCAGCCATATCTAATATTGCATTACTGATATTTTTGTTTTGGCTGCAGCCCCCCCCCCCAACTCCCTTCCTTCTTCTGCTGCCTCTCTCTTTTCTCCTACCACACCCTTCTGTTCACCAGCAGTGACCACAGATGCCAGAAGAGGGCACTGGATTGCCTGGAGCTGAAGTTATAGACTGTTAGCTGCCACATGGAAGCTGGGTATTGAACCTGGGTCCTCTGGAAGAGCAGCTAGTGCTCTTAACCACTGAGCCATCTCTCCAGTCCTCTCTCTCCCTGAAGAATACATTTTTAAAGCTGGGCATTGGTGAGATGTGATTTTGATGTCATCATTTCAGAAGCTGATGAAGATCATCACAAGTTCAGCCCCTGAGCACACAGAAGCCCTTCACTGCGCCTGGAGCTAGGCCAGTGGCCAGAAAACCCCCATAATCCTCTGCCTCTGCACACTTGGGAGTCTAAGCCCCGAGAATCACTACAAATTTGAGGACATACAGTGAAACTTTGTCTCAAACAAACAAAACTATAACAAAGACTATCTACACTCACAGAGCAGTGACCTAATTAACATTCTGATGTATTTCCTTGTAGTTTGTTGTTGTTCATTCATTCATGTATAATTGGGGATTCTTTTTTGTAACATAGGTAAGAACTTGCTTAATATGTATAAGCTACTTTTTAGTCTTATTTGTGCAGGCACGTATGATGTGGTTACTTTTAATGCTTACACATCACACATTTACATGCATCACTTAACCCCTTCATTATTTGACATTTAATCTGCTAACTTGTTACTATTACAAATAAATCAACACACCGCACATCAATTTTTCCCATTCTAGAATATATTATTCAGATAAATATTTTAAAATAGTTCAAAGGCTTTGAGCGTTTTCAGTTGCCCCTCCCCGTACCACCTCCCCCGCCTCTCTTTCTTCCTACCACCCCTGTCCACGGCAGGCCAGCACTCTACCCCTCAGCTATATCCTCGGCCTGCTCTTTTATTTTGGATTTATATTTGGATTTTTATTTTGGGCTTACTCTAGACACCTGAACTTGTAATAATCCTCCTGCCTCATCCTCTTGAAAGTTTGTTTGTTTTTTCTTTTTTGAACACAGGTCCTGGTTCTGAGGCCCAGGCTGGCCTTGAGCTCATGATCAGCCTGCCTCTGCCTCAGAATGCTTGCCACCACACCCATTCTTCAAAAGTGTTTCCTGGCATTAGTCTCTTTTACTTCATGTTGACTCTGCCAAGGTCACCATCACCAGTTTCAGTGAGCACCCACACGGAGGAGCGGAGCAGCAGGACACACGGACATCTGTGGCTTCCGTAGCCAAGCACGACACACCCGAGACCATGCGGGCACCAAGTGAGCCCTCTCTGGCTTTACCTTGGTGTTCTGTAGAAGAGCCAGTCCATTGCAGGCATTTGCTAGAAGGAAGTCTCCACTCAGGATCGCTATTTTGTTTCCAAACTGCATGTCTTTCAGTGGCCCGTCAGAAGACTGTAATTCACTTAGGTTTACTATCCCACGATGCACCAGGAGAGCAGTATGGATAAGTTCTGTGATCTCTGCCAAACTTCTTTGACTAAAACATAAAGAAAAGGCTGGTGTGAACGTCAAGAATGCATCTCCTTATGACCAGTGCCAGTACTCGGTTTTCAAAAATTCAACCATGCACATGTGACTTTGGAAGAGAAGGGTTCATTTCCTAATAAAGCTTTTAGAGGTCTCTCTGTTGACTACCTAGTTTGGGACTTCTCTGTAATCCTCCTTACTCTACCCTAAATGTCACTGTCTCAGAGAGACGGCAGCCAGGAGTGCTGCCCTCCCAGTTTCATTGAGATACCTTGCTCTCAACGCACAGTTCTTCCTCACCTAACACTAAGATTTCTGGTCTACAGAGAGAATTCCAGGACAGCCAGGGCTACGCATTGAAACCCTGTCTCAACTCAGAGGTAAGGCTTGACTTTGATTCCCAGAGTCCATGTAAAGGTAAAAGGTGAGAACATAGTCCCTAAAAGTTGTCTGCTGGCCTCCACGTGCACGCTGTGGCTTGCTTGTAATGTTAATAATAAGAGTGACAATAGGTGTGGGCTGGGTGTGGTGATCTGTACTTATCATCCTAGAATTTAGAAAGTGTGAGCAGAAGATCAGGAGTTCAAGATCATCTTCAGCGACATAGTGAATTTGAAATTAGTGGGGGTCACACGAGACTCCGTCTTTAAAAAAAATATGAACATTGCAGATGGTGATGGGGAGACGCATACACGATCTTTGAGTCTTAAGGGAATAATAACTCCATAGCAGCTTCACTCTCAGTTCAAAGTCCAGGGGTTTGCTTGTAAAGAGCCACGGATGAGGCTTTTATATCATGAAGTCACAGAAGTCTCCAACAGGGTTAAGGAGGTTCTATGAGCTTGGGCTAAAGGAGCTTCTGAACACCCAGCCTTGTGTGTACAAACAGCAGACAAAATCAGGGCACTGCTCAACCTCCATCAGAGAAGCTTCTTGCAGTAGATGGGACATGTGCAGGGCGATGGGATGTCGCCATGACAGCCTTCCCCTCAAGGCTCAGAGTCCACAGGGAAGACGAGACAGAAGGATGACAAGAGCCAGCGGTGCTGAGTGACTCCAAGAGAATGGCCTCCTCCAGAGACAAGAGGATGCTACACATGAGCTCAGAGACTGGGACAGCGCATAGGACTGCCCAGGACCCAGCACAGGGGGTCCCACCACAGCCAAGGGGCTATTTTCAGTTGATACCTGCCGAGAAAGGTAAGTTATGATGTTTTCCTGCTATTGTTTCGGGAGGCAGTGCAAGCCACATCATGGATATCGTAGGTAGGACAACTTCTAGGAAATGGGTTCTCTCCTCTCACCTCCCACAGCTCACTCAGCAAGTGACCAACAGAGCGTCTCTCGGTGTACAGCCGCACTCCAGGGCAGGCCCCACACAGAACAGCTGACCAACACAGCACAGACTCCATGGGTTTTGTTTTGGTATTTTTTGTCCTACTGACTTTCCTTTTTTAGTTTGTCTGTTTTGACTTTCACATTTAGTTGTTTTTCTTTTTCCTTTTTTAAGAGAGAAAGGAAAGTTGTATGTGGAATATGATCAAAATATATTATAAAAAATGCTAAATAAAATGTAAAAACAAACAATAGACCACTACATTGCTCTAAGCATGAACCAATTCTCACAGAAGAGGGCGGCAGCTCAGAGGGCAGAGCAAGTGTTACAGAGAATGGCCAATCAGGAAGCTGCTTGTAGGCACTAGGACTGGGCCCTAAGCAAGCATTTCTTGTTTGCAGAAGAAGTAGTTCTGACACCAGGAACCCAGCTGGATTTCAGAATCGCTAAGGTTCGGTGAGATTGCTCTCTGCTAAGAGACGACATGTATTACTACACAGTTACGCAGGCTGCCCCGCAGCCCCTGGTCTCCAGCAACCCTTCTCTACCTGCCCAGCCACCTTCTGTCCCCTCAGAAAATACTTTTAAGAAGTGGAGCTAAGATACAAAACCATCTTCTAAATACGTGACTAAAAGAAAGGACGAAGAATTCTATGCTGGGGCTGGAAGCACAGGTCAGAGGTCAAGAGCGTTTCCTGCTCTCTCAGAGGGCCGGCTGCAGCTGCTGCTCACAAATGAGGAGGATCTGACGCCCTCTTCTGGACCCGGGAACAGTCCTATGTAAGCGGCACACACCTGCATGGACAGACATGTAAGTAAAAGTAAATCTTAAAAATAGTGCCGCTATCTTGCAAATACTTCCTATTTTTATAAAGCCATTCCCTAAGAAGAGAAAGAAAAAACAAACCAAAACAAAATCGGGGATGGGTAAGATCTGTGAGAAGCTAAGGGGAGTGGACACGGTCGAAATATATTGCATGCATATATGAAATAATCAAAATTAATAAATTCAGTCTTGGTGGCACATGTCTTTAGTCCCAGCATTTGGGAGGAAGAGACAGACAGATCTCTGTGAGCTCAAGGCCAGCCTGGTTTACACAGCAAGTATTTATGTAACCAGGGAGACAGAGAGACCCTATACCAAAAAACATCAAAAGAATTAATAGAAGAATTTTTACAATTTATATTATCACATTTGACAAAAATTGCACAATGAAATTATGAAAAAGCATAGAAATCAGAAGGCTTAAGCATTTAGGTCAAGTCTCTTATGCAGCTTGACTAATGAAAAGAAGGAATAGCCCAGCAAGCAAAAGGCTGTAGGTGTTTTGAATTACCCTAAGGATGCAAATGAGCAACTAGGAGCTTTTACTAAAGACATCTACAACAATAAACAGCATTCACTAAATAAATAAGAGCCTTTAAATGCCACCTCATCAGAAACAACAAGATCAGTGGTATAATAATTAAGTGAAAACCACCATGTATTGTAGCCATCTCTTACAAAGCACTTTCACTGTACGGCCTACTTGCTGTTCTTGTTACAGCAGGCCCAGGGAGCAGGAAGTTTAGAAAGGACAAAAGTACAGCCCACAGTCACCCTGTCCTAGTGACCAATGACAAAGGAAAATGTTTATTTACCTAATGAGTAGTAAACGGGTGAGGGGGACCCCAGGGTATCGAAGTATGCAACCGTGGTGCATGCCCACCGGGTTCTCACTCAGCTTTCAACCTTACTTCGAAGCACCACAGACAGAAATTTTTATAAGAGACATTATATAAGAACAAGATTGCCTCTAAAAAACTTAAGACCCCCCCTCCCGATCTCTCCGGACAGGTTTCATGATGTACTCTTGGCTGTCCTGGAGAGTAGGTAGACTAGGCTGTCCTCAACCCACAGAGATCAGTCCTTCTCTGCCTCCTGAGTGCTGGCATTGCCATCCCCAACATGTTTTGGTTTTGCCCCCCCCATTTATTCTTAATTATTTGTATATGTGTGTCTGTGTCTATGTGTGGGCTTGTCTGTTTCGTGAGTGCAGGTATCAGAAGAAGGCATCAGATCCCCTGGAGCTGCGGTACAGGTGCTTGCGAGGCACCCAACATGGATGAGTGCTAGGAGTCACACCTGGGTCCCTTGGACAAGCAGTCAATGCTTTAACTGCTCAGCCATCTCTCCAGCCCCAAGCTTGCCTATTTTTGTTCAAAGCAAGTGGGAAAGTTAATTAAGTTTTCCCCAAATCCTTGTATTAGAACCAAATCAACAGATTTATCCTAATCAACAACAGCTTGAAAAGAATTTCCTTTTGCCTACGTCACAAGACAGCCCAGTGGTGAGCTCCTTGTAAGTCACTGCTGACAGGAAGTGAGGAAACAGAGAACAGATCTCTTCCAGTTCTCAACTTCCTAGAGCTTTGTTATGGTGGTTGCTTCTCATTACTTAGACTAGCAGCTGACTGTTAAAGAGGAAACTGTTGTATTATGGTCCTTGCTTTCTGCAGGAACAGGAATGGAGTGTGCAGCCATCTTTAAACCTGTTCTGGAATTACCTTCTAGCATTGTGCTCTCGTCCTCTCAGATGTTATCAGATGAGCAGCTCTGGATCACATTGTGCAAATGGGCAATGACGTAGTAGTCAGCAGGAAGCAGTGGCCGGGCAGAGGAATCTAAGGGAATTTGCTTCTTAGTATCACATTCCTATTTTAGGTACCTGTCCTGGCTGGTTGTGTGTCAACTTGACACAAGCTGGAGTTATCACAGAGAAGGGAACTTCAGGTGAGGAAATGCCTCCATGAGATCCAGCGGTAAGGCATTTTCTCAATTAGTGATCAAGGGGGGAGGGCCCCTTGTGGGTGGTGCCATCTGTGGGCTGGTAGTCTTGGGCTCTATAAGAAAGCCAGCTGAGCAAGCCAGGAGAAGCAAGCCAGTAAGTTACATCCCTCCATGGCCTCTGCATCAGCTCCTGCTTCCTGACCTGCTTGAGTTCCAGTCCTGACTTCCTCTGGTGATGAACAGCAGTGTGGAAGTGTAAGCTGAATAAACCCTTTCCTCCCCAACTTGCATCTTGGTCATGATGTATGTGCAGGAATAGAGACCCTGGCTAAGACAGTACCCAAGGCAATTCAGTTAAGCTTTCAGTATATTGGATCTAAAAAATTACCTTAAATAAAAGTCTTCATTCCGTTACACATGTGCATTCGTGCGCGCGCGCGCGCGCACACACACACACACACACACACACACACACACACACGCGTCTTAGTTATTCGTCTTTCCTGCTTAGCCTTGACTTGAAAGGGATAATAAATAAATAAGCTGGACATGGTGGCCCTCATGAGGGTCACAGTGACTCACAGGCCCGTCCTGGCTACTTGTAAGCTCTAGGCCAGTCTGGGTACAAAGTAAAATCTGGGCAAGCCAGTGGTATAATAGGAGAAGCAGACTCAACCCTTCCCAGGACCCTGAACCGTCAAACAATGACAACGAAACCTAAACCAATCCACTTACAGAAAGTGATCAGGGTGAGGAAGCAGTTGCTGCACTGAAGCAAACTGGTGAATGGCTTTACAGAAATGTATGCCCACCAGCAAACAAGATGTCCCCACGGTGCAATAGTCAGCAAGCACATCCTGGGGGTAACCGGCCACCACTGCATCAGACTTAAGGCCTGCTCCACAGAAGGGACCTCATGCCTTGTCCTGGAAATGACTACGCGATTGTGGTGGATCACAGAGAACCTACGACCACGGCTTTCCTACCCCACTGTGGCATCTCTACATTTCAGAAATATGAACACAGACATTGGTAGTTACCAGCTGCCCTGACCTTACTGTAGCTTCATCATGTCTGACGTAGCTATATACGCCTTTTAAAGGATCCTCGTTAGCTGGGCATGGTGGGGCAGGCCTTAGGATCACAGCACTGGAAAGTGAAGGCAGGGAGAGCCTCATCCTCTCATCCTTTATATGGGGTAGCCTCGGCCACCTAGGACTATCTCAAAACCAAACAAAACCCAAAAGATCCCGTCAGCAACTGATGCAGCTGTCATCACATGACAAATCTAGCCAAGGACATGTATGCAGAGGCCTAGGAGGGGTTTCTGAAGAAATCTACTAACTCTCAGCACAAGGAGGCAGACTGATTCAGTCGCTCTGTGCCTGTGACGTTTGAGGCTTAACCCATCTAGACTATATCCAAGTTCTTAGAGGCTTGGGGATTGTGGTAGTTTGAATGTAATTGGCCCACATAGGCCCCACAGGGAGTGGTACTATTAGGAGGTGTGGCCTTGTTGGAGTAGGTGTGGCCTTGTTAGAGGAGTTGTCACTGGGAGGTGGCTCATTTCTGAGGTTTCAGAAGCTCAAGCCAGGCCTTGTGGCTCTCTCTTCCTGCTCCCTGCCAATCCGGCACAGTACCATGCTTCCCGCCATGACGATAATGGACTGAACCTCTGAACCCGTAAGCCAGCCCCAATTAAATGTTGTCCCTTATAAGAGCTGCCTTGGTCATGGGGTCTGTTCACAGCATAAAACCATAACTAAGATAGGGATCTCATGCAGCCCCCAGTCTGCAGGAGGCAAAACCAGAAGAAAGGCAAGGGTGGGCTCTAGAGGGCTGGAGACTTCCCCCTGCTCTCCAGTGGCCACTGGATTCCTCACCTATCCTCTTTGTTTCCGGTTAGCTGCTCCCCACCCCTGCCCGGTGCTGCCGTCTGAGCCCAGGACCTGGGGGTCCCAAACACAGGCTTCACCACGAGCTACGCTCTCAGCAACTAGACTTGTTTTCTGAGATAAGGAAATACTGCACTCCTTAAGGCTACTGTTATATTTAGCTTAATCAATTCCTAAGAGATATGGTAAAAAAAAATTGTGCCCAAAATGGCAAAACAATTTATGTTCATCTTTCTATACTCGTTTTTTTACAACTAATATTATTCTCTTGGAGATGGTTCCACATTATTTACTGGCAGAGACGCTCCTTGCTCATTTAACATATCCCGAGAGATGACAGACACTTCTGCTACTTTAGAGCCAGTCCCTGGCACATTTTGATTTAGTGTGTGTGCATACAGGTGCACCTGGGCCATGGGATGTATAGAGATCAAAGCATAACTTTTTGGAAGTTGGTTCTGTCCTGCCATCTTCTTTTGTTTGCTTGTATTTAGGCATGGTCTCTTTCAGGGCTTCTGGTTCCTTGTTTATTGACTGCTGAACTTCCAGCCAGCTCTCCCATCTCTGTCTCTGCCTCCCACCTCCCTGGGGTTGCCGAGGTGTACCGCCATGCCGGTTGGCATGTTTACTTGGATGCCAGCGATTGAACTGAGGTCGCTGGGCTTGCACAGTCTGAACAGTTAAGACTCGGCGTCAGCCAGGTGTGGTGCTGCACACACCCCGACGCCAGCAGAACAGGAGGGTCTCTGAGGTTGCTCCAGGCCAACCACGGTGAGACTGTACCAGTTAAGAGTTCTAGTCCACGTTTCCAGAGTTAACCCCTTCTGTACTTACAGGTCTTTAAAGTCAGCTCAGTCATTCCCGGACCCTTGCATTTCTACAGCTTAATTGTCTATCAACTTTCATACACAGCCTAGGAAGTTTTTGTTAAACGACCAATTTGTTCCTTAGCAACAGCTTTGGAGAGGCTGCAGGACCGCTCTCATTGATTTCAAAGGGGGAGCAGGGAAGCACCCCAAAGTCAGGCTTATATGGAG
The DNA here is from genome assembly GCA_028551405.1 of Uromys caudimaculatus. Taxonomy (NCBI): domain Eukaryota; kingdom Metazoa; phylum Chordata; class Mammalia; order Rodentia; family Muridae; genus Uromys; species Uromys caudimaculatus. The sequence goes on from CM052720.1 coordinate 6,779,407, forward strand.
GCCCCGTGGTAAGTCCTCAGGGGTCCATTAACCTCCGATTATGAGGGGACCCCATCACAGGCACACAGCCGCTGCTCAACAGTCAGGTTAAAGTGCGCTCGTCAGAGACGTGAGATCTCCATGTGCTTAGACTTAAGCCCGGGTTAAACCAGCAGGCCAGCCAACACACTTCACCATATGGGGAGAGCAGAAGACAGTGGAGCTCTTTTCTCTAATTCCCTGCTTTCCTCTGTATTCTCCTCTAAGTCCTTCCATTACTTTGTTTCCAGAGTCTTCAAAAATATGGAATGGCACATCAATATTTATGTTGTCTTCTACCTAAATGTCTACATGCTGTCATATTTAGTTCTTAAAGATGCATTTAAGAAATAAAACCCTTTTATTTGAGGAACTTTCAAACACACAAGTGGAAAATACTGCACCCAGTGCCTCCTTGGCAGCTTTCAGAATGGTTAGCCCCATCCACTCGAGCTCCAGACACCGCACTCTCTCCTTCCACAGTACTTTAAAGAAAAATGCCACACCCTACGTCACTTCCTCTGAAAAGACCACAATTGTCCTATTTTTAAAAAAATGGCTAGTGGTGATTATGGCTACACGTATATAATTAATTACTTTGAGCCAATTATTACTCTCTGCTGAGCACCATGTGTGAAATACTTTCTGCAGGAATAACTCAGCTGATTAGTAAATAAACTGTTATTTCAAACAGCTCTTCAAGGTGAGCCGTTCTCCTGTACAGAAGGGCGCTCAGCTGACAGACAGGCAGAGTCCACACAGCTGCTAAGGGGCAGCTGGACGGAAGCCTGGGCTCTTTGCATATCAATAGCAAACTCATCAAAATCCAAAACACAATGTGCACAAGGTTTGGGGTCTTTCTGAAAGGAAAATGGCCGGCAAGAGTCATTTACTTAAAGTCATTTTACTTGAATCCTAAAACTTTTTTTTTTTTAATTATAAAAAGGTTTTTATAATCATGTAGGAAGAATAAATTAAAAAATTAAAAAGAAGGGTTCAGAAAAAATTAGATTTAGATTTTAAAACTTGTTATGAAGCTAGATCTGCAAGTTTGTGTGTGCGTGCGTGTGTGTGTGTGTGTGTGTGTGTGTTTTCCAGTAAAATGACCTGAACCCAGGACCTTGCTAATGCTAGGTAATCACTGGGCTATACTTTAAACCTCCGAAAGCTTTAAAATCTACAATAATAACACAATTGACAAATATACATTACTTGGTGGAATGCAGAAAAAAAATATATTTGAAAAAATTTTTTGTGACAGATAACATTTCAAATCCTTACAGAAAAGATAGATTTTTATCTTCTATCTATCTATCTATCTATCTATCTATCTTAACAAATGATGTTGGGACTACTGGCTACCAGTTTAAAGATAAAAGATCCCTACTTCACAACCTGAATAAATATATATTAAGATAAATTAATCATCTAGATGTGGAATATAACACTGTAAACTAGCACAAACGTTTTTAGGACAAGGAGTACGTATGTATTGGAAGACATCCATGACTGCGCTTTCCCTAAGTGACCTGCAAGGCAGTGTCCCTCCCTCATTTTCAGTCCATCACGTCTAGTATATTAGTAACTTTGCTAGGGAGAGAAACGCATTCCTGCTGGTGAAAAGGGGGAAATAGAGGAACACAGTGAATATGTCAGCAGACCGTAGAGATGGCTCAGTGGTTAGGGCCATACTGCTCTCACAGAAAACCCAAGTTCCAGTGACCCGTAACTCCAGCTCCAAGGGACCTGATGCCCTCTTCTGGCCCGGACCATGGGCACCTGTGCTCAAATGTACAAATCAACACACAGATACACATGAGCCATAAGTTTTTGCTGGGTGTGGTGTCGCATGCCTTTGCCCCAGCACTCAAGAAGCAGAGGATCTCTTTGAGTTCTTGGCCAGTCTGATCTCCATAGGAGTCCCAGCTAGCTGGGCATACAAAGCAAGACCCTGACTCAGAAACAAACCAACCAACCCGAATCAGTACAGCCATGAAGGACTCACAAAATTCCAACCAAGATGACAGTCGTGTCAGAACGCATTCTTGGAGAAAGTCTTGCAAAATGTGACAGAATGTTGGGAAGTCATAAAGTTATCTAGTAGATAACTGTCAGTAGTTAAAAATATACAAGAAATTAACAGCAAAATGTAAACTAAGACTAATAAACATAGCCTTGAGGTAAAGTATCTCTAAACCATATAACAGGAAAAAGACTATGTTTTAATTATTTGTGGAATTTGTCCAAACTGGACATGTTAATAAGAAAAAGATAACCATCATATGGCCGATGAGCAATTCCAGAAACCACAGCTGCTACTGCACTTGTGCACATTTAGATTGTTCCCAATTTTAGGCCATGACCAAACTACGAATGTGCGTGTATGCGTGCGTGCGTGCGTGCGTGTGTGTAGTCTCGACAAGACACCGTATTTTTAGGGAAACGTTTCCGTGGTTATGGCGGCCTTTGAGCATCCAACCATCCAAATGTATAGGCATAGGGGACACTGTTAAGTGAGGAGAACATCCGACTACCAGTCATATCCTTCTGTGTTAGAACGTGCCCTGTCCCCCCCGTCACGTGAGCTAAGTGCATCACGTCATCACTGCCCTCCCTTTCCTGACTGCCGGCACAGCTAAACGTCCGTCCTTCCATCTGATTTCAGAGAGGTCCAGCTGGGCTCCTACCCAGGATGCCACTCAACTCTGCTGGCACATTTCCAGTGACATGGTGCTGGTGACATTATGAAGACATAAATTGTTTTATCTTGCTTGGTTTGGGTTTGTAGCTAAGGATGGCTCTGAATTTCTCGTCCGTCTGTCCTTACTTTCCGAGTACTAGGATTGGGTTGGGAGGTGTGCGCCAACGGGCCTGGGTCACATGCTGCTGAGTCACACACAAGGACTTGTTTACACTCACTAGGTAAGTGCACTACCAACTGAGCCTATTGCCAGCCCACTGGGCACGCATGTGTTTGCTGTGTTCTCTCCCTCTCTGTGCATGTGTGTATCTGTCTGTCTGTCTGTCGACAAGGTCCCATGTAGCTCTGACTGACTTTGAACTCACTAGAGCTGAAGTGAGCTTAACTTCCTGACCCATCTGCCCCCACTTCCCAAGTCCTGAGACTTCAGGAGAAAATGTATTCTCTAAAATTGTTTTGTAAGCCAGAGGTGGTGGCTCACAACTCCAATCTTAGCATTTGGGGAAGCTGAGGCAGAAAGATTGCTATGAATTTGAGTTACTGGGCTACATAGTGAGCCCCTGGCCAGTCTGGCCTACTCTGTCTAAAACAAAAAATCTGTAATTTCAGCACTCTGTATGTTGAGGGGAAGCTTGAGGCTAGCTTGGCTTATACAGTGAAACCCACCAAGGGCTAGAGATCTGGCTTAGTGTTAAGAATAGCTAAGCAGCATGGACAGTTGGGTGGGTGGGGCATCATTCTTGATTTTAAAAAGTTCTTTCCACCTCTCTAGTAATTTATGAAACACATGATAGAACGTAGCCTATAAAGTAACAACAAAAACAGACAACAGGTAAAGTAAGGTGATCTGAGTGGAAAACCTGCAGTAAGCGGCACCCCTCGAGGGGAAGGACACATTTCAACACCACAGTGGATTCCTGTGAAGAGCACCAAACCCTCTAGATCCCAACCCCATGACCTCTCTAGGCATGCTAAGAGAGTGACGATAATACATAATAGAGCAGGAAAGTTATAGTAAGCTTATGAGATGTATGCGGCATGGCGTTGTGGGCTTGTCGGCGGACACGTCAAATTCTGCCAGAATTATTAATGCTTGTATCCACAGGCTGGTGCTGCTCCCAGCCTTCCTCTGAGAAGCCCGCTTCTTTTTGTGAGAGTGCCGTGAGTAAGTGGCTGCTGCTGTCAGCCCCCATGGGACTCCTGTCACATCACCACACCTGCAAGACTCAGGGACGAGGAAGACAGACGGGCAGAAAAGGTATGAGAGCCGCGGACGGGCTCACTGCAGATGTGGGTTCCCCGCGAAGAACCATAAAAGGCTGGGTCTGTCGACTGCTCAGCACGGATGGGGGCGGGGCCGAGGCTTCCTTCCCCCTTCCTGAGAGGCGCTGGCAGCTAATGGTGGCTGGGGAAGACTGTCCTTTTCCTTAGTGCTGTAGTCATTGATAAGATAACTTATCCCTGCTCCAAGAAGTAACTCCCCACCCACGCTCATGCAGGCAGCCTCCATTAAACTCAGCGGGTCCCAACAAATAAAAAAAAAAAAAAAAACCCAAGAAGACGACGACGATAATCTAAAGAAGATGGGGAGTTTGCTTGGAAGCAGGGTTTCAGTGAGAGGGGAGGAAGGACTAAACGGGCAGCGGCAGGTGGGAGCGAAGCGCCCAGTCATCTCTATAAAGATGTGTTTTAAAGATGTATTTATTTTATGTTTGTGAGTCCACTGTCGCTGTCTTCAGACACCAGAAGAGGGCATCGGATGATCATTACAGATGGTTGTGAGCCACCATGTGGTTGCTGGGAATTGAACTCAGGACCTCTAGAAGAGCAGCCAGTGCTCTTAACCGCTGAGCCGTCTCCACAGCCGCAGTCATCTCTATAATCCGAGGTGGCGGCACCGGCTGCGATATCGACTCTCATGGTTGGGACTGTTAAGTTACACAACGATGACTTGCGCACATGCACTGTGACAGCAATGCACGACAGCGTGGAAACACTGGACCGTGCAGGACTGATACCCTGGGCAGGAGGAAGTGAGACCGGACAATAGATTCCACCGTTATACTCAGAATGCAGCCAAAACCGATACATTATTTTCATATCTGAAAATGTTCATGTAATAATTTTGGACTGTGGCTGGCGTCAGTAGGTAATAAATATGTATATATACGGAGACTGCTGTATTGCTGTGTGACTGAACACAGACGATGGTGAAAGGTGTCTGTCAGATGCGAGACTCTAAGCACCTCCCACAGGCGCCTATCTCGCTTGCACTCAGGGTAAAACTCCCTAGGATGGACTCCAGGGCCGAGTCTCATCCACCACAGCTTCTCTGTCCTTCTTTCCAAGTTCATTTCATCCATTCACATAGGTATGAGCATGAGCACACACCTACAGCAAGTGCACACACACACAGCCATGTGCCTTCCTTATTGGTTCTTCAACGCCCCAAGCCGCTGCTGCTTCTGGGCCTTTCCTTTTGCTCGGTCTGCACTGTATTTCCTTACATATCTACCAGGCTTAGCGGTTTGCCCCCCAGGCAAAAGTGGCCTTCTCTGCAAGGCCTTCCTCAACAGTCCATGGATGACCGCCACCTCCTTGTCCGCATTACCTCATCCTGGTTTCTGTATTTTAAGCCACTAATGTCTTGCACTTCCGTTTGGCACATAGGATATTTTGCTTGTTTATGCTGTTTCTTTCCCCACCACCTTTGGACAAGGGAAAGCAGATAGAACAAAAGAATTCCTAAGACATGTTAAAAATAGTATACTTAAGAGTATCCGTTACATATCCATGGGGCTCAATTCCCTCAAAAGAGAGAAAGGGTTAAAAAGCAGCCATAATAGGGTTAGTGAGATAGCACTTCTGGAAAGACGCCAAGTTCAGGCCCTAGGATCAATATGGTGGAAGGAGAGAACAGACTCCTGTCAGTTGTCCTCTGACCACCACATGAGCGCTGTGGCCCGGAACACACCCACCACCACCACCACCACCACCACCACCACCACCATAAAACACCTACCAAAATAAATAAATAAAACCAGCAATGATAAAAAGAGAAAGCGCATGCTTTCTGAAATCTATGCCAGGTAAAAAGTGATCACATTTGGAAGAGAAGTGTTCTCATATACTAGCCCAGGCTAGTCTTTCAATCCTTTTGTCCTAGCGTCTTATATTTATTTATTCATAGCCTTGGCTGTACTGGAAATCATTATATAGATAGACCAGGCTGTCCTTGAATTTAAGAGATCCGCCTGCCTCTGCCTCCCAGGTGCTGGGATTAAAGGCGTGCGCCACCTGACCCCACTTGTCTCTGAACACTTTTAATTAGGTGTCAAACATTATCTGTTTTCTTAAGTAAACTGGACTCAAAAGTCCAAGAGTTTATTCTAACTTAAACTGTAATAACTGGAGACACACAAGGGCTTTCCTATTTTGTCATTTATGTGTGCTGATGGCATAGTTTAGAAGGTACATTGAGGCTCTCCATGATTACAATATTCAAAATTAACCATATCTTGTTTCTAAATTTAAAATGAAGAATTATGACTTTAAAAATCAATGTGCTAAAACCCTGAATTCTAACCATTAAAAGCACAATGTCGGCCAGGAGCAATGGTGCACACTTGTAATTCTAGCTCGGGAAGCTGGGGCAGGCTACACAGTGAGTTTAATGTCAGCCTGGGGAATACTCGGTCTTTAAAAAAGAAAAGATATCAGTTGGGAGCAGGCTCCACAACTCTGCATTTTGATTGGTTGTGGCTTTTCTGTAATGGTTTCCATTGACTGCAAAGAGAAGTTTCCTTGTTGAGGGCTGAAGACTAACTATACTTACCAAAATATTTTTAAAAAGGAGAGGAAGAAGAAAAGGAGGAAGAGGAAGGGGAAGAGGAAGAAGAGGAGCAGGAGGAGCAGGAGGAGGAGGAGGAAGGAGGAGGAGGAAGGAGGAGGAGGAAAGAGGAAGAGGAGGAGGAGGAAGAGGAGGAAGAAGAGGAGGAGGGGGAGGAGGAGGAAGAAGAGGGAAAGTAGGGGGAGGAGTGGGAGGAGGAGAAGGAAGAGGAAGAGGAGGAAGAGGAGGAGGGAAAGGAGGGGGAGGAGGGGGAGGAGGAGAAGGAAGAGGAAGAGGAGGAAGAGGAAGAAGAAGAGGAGGAAAAGGAGGAG
>CM052720.1:6786786-6798379 GCA_028551405.1 Uromys caudimaculatus
CAAAGGAGGGAGAGGGAGGGAGGGAGGGAGGGAGGGAGGGAGGGAGGGAGGGAGGAGGGAGGGGGAAGGGGCAATGACAGAGCTCACATACTCAAGGACAGGAGTGTCAAGTGTCAGCTCTGAATGGAGGCTGTTTTACTAGCCTTGAACCTGAACAGCGGTGTGGACATAACACAGGAACAGAAGCAGATGTCTATTTTGTCACCATGACATTTTACAAGTACTTGTCACTACAGTCTAGTTTGCCTAATGTAACACACTGAGACAAGCCTGACACTTGCTCTGGTCTAGAATGAGCGATGGTCTATGGGTGTGGCGGAGCTGGTCCTATGAGTGCTCACAGTCTATGGGTGTGGCAGAGCTGGTCCTATGAGTGCTCACAGTCTATGGGTGTGGCGGAGCTGGTCCTATGGGCGACCACGGTCTATGGGTGTGGCGGAGCTGGTCCTATGGGCGACCACGGTCTATGGGTGTGGTGGAGCTGGTCCTATGAGCGACCACGGTCTATGGGTGTGGTGGAGCTGGTCCTATGGGCGACCACGGTCTATGGGTGTGGTGGAGCTGGTCCTATGAGCGACCACGGTCTATGGGTGTGGTGGAGCTGGTCCTGGAACTAAGTGGGAAATAATCACCCAGGAGCTTTTAAACATGGGTCGTATCACATAAGCTAGAAAAACCAGGCTGCTTAATGGATTGTAAAATACCTGAAATTCCAAGAAAAATGCTTTTACTCTACAGTGCTTGACATCTGCTGTTCCCAAAGCACCGCCAGAGTGCAGAGACAACTGTAATGCTAAGATCTGGGAAGGAGACTAACAGAACACCAGGCCAGCCAGTGAGGCACAGTCTCCCACACATCCAGAGTAAAGAAGGACAGTCGTTCAACACCCAGGAGAGCGGAAGGACAGACATCTAACAGCCAGCCAGACATCTCACCTTCTTTATCTGCCAAGTTTTCAGAATGTTAAAAGAAGGAAAAAGTCAAACAAACAAAAACCAGTTTATGCCCTGATTTTTAGTGACTGTACGCACAGACACAGGCACACAGACACAGACACACAGCAACAACACTTGTATTGACTGGTCATTTGAAGATCATTTATTCATCAGTATTCCGGCAGTGTTCTACTTTTTTTTTTCGAGACAGGGTTTCTCTGGGTAGCCCTGGCTGTCCTGGAACTCACTCTGTAGACCAGGCTGGCCTCGAACTCAGAAATCTGCCTGCCTCTGCCTCCCAAGTGCTGGGATTAAAGGCGTGCGCCACCACTGCCCGGCCAGTGTTCTACTTTTAATTCCACTTTCCACCAAGAAGGAAAGTGCAGGGAATATTTAGAGGCACTATCATCAGTACAGTATCAGTATAGGAAAAGACATGTAGCCGGAATAGTAAAAATAAAAATTAAATGGCATTCCCGAGTACCTTTAAAAATATTCAGATCCTATAGAACATTCTTGCCATCATATATGAAATGTCCAGGCAACAGAACTGGTCATAAAAAGCTATGACTACATTCAGTGAAACCTGCTTTTCCTTAAACAATGAAAAAGTAACTGCTTCAATGAGGCACAACTTGTGTATTATAACAAATTTCACATGCAAAGCTTATTCTTCAAAGAATTTTAAAACAACTGGTTTGGGGTTCTAATTCAGTGGGAGAGCCCCTGCTTAGCACCCATGGGACCCTGGATTTGATCCCTAGCCTCTGCAAAGGCGGTGATGGCTAAAAGGATCTGCGCACGTGGGCAAACACTGCGCGCTCTGATCTTACAACGCCCCAGGCCTCTACTCGTGTGGACTCCACCCTCAGTTAGGCTGTTCTACTTGACTATGAGTGTTGTTTTAAGTATTTGGAGTTGTTATTGAAATCAATTATAAAAACAATAAAGTAAAACAGAAATGTTAAAATTTTTACTGAAAGATATTATGACAAATAGGAAAACACATAGCCCTCCTTCTCTCCCCTCCCCCATCCCTTGTTTCTCTTTTTCTCCCCAAAGCCAAACATAAATAAAAGACCTATTTGGTGCTTAAGAGTAAACTTTAAAAAAAATATATACATGTAAAGTATTTTTAAAATTGGATGCAGGAATTGTGTTTCTGCACTGTGTCTGTGTCCACATTTCAAATGAATTACTTAGTAAATGTTCAGTTTGTTTATTCGCCAAAAATAATATCGTCTCTCAGGAAGTGCACTGCCTGCGCTGCCCATCCCTAGATGTGAGTTCTTCTTCACTGTATTTTTTACAGCGCTTCTATTAGTTACTTCCTATTGCTACGATAAAACACCACAACCAAGGCCGCTTACAGATGAAGGGTTTGTTTGGGGCTCACAGTTCCAGAGGGAGGGGTTCATAATGACTGGGACGGCCTGGCAGGGGGCAGCAGATATGGTGATGGAGCTGAGGGCTTGTACCGGGAACCACAAACAGGAAGCAGAGAGGGTGAACTCGGGATGACAGGAAGCTATGAAACCTAAAAGTGACACAGTTCCTCCAGCAAAGCCACACCTCCTGGTCCTCCCAAGGTACCACTCCCATCTGAGAACAAGGATCCAAGTGCCTGAGACTACGGGAAGCATGCCATCAACTCTCCACAGTGACTGACTGACTGGTTGGTTGGTTGATTAACTGACTGGTTGACTGGATGATTGGTTGACTTACAGATTGATGATTGATTGATTGGCTCATTTTTCAGTTTTGGAGATGGAATCCAGGGCCTTGGAGATGCTGGGCAAGATCTCTATCTGAGCTAAATCTACAGGCCGGTAGCTTTATTTAGATCCAAGGAGAAATGTCCAAAGGATCATCACAGCTGTGCACAGAAAGAAGTAATACACATAAGTTAAGCAACAAATACGGGTTTTAATCATAATTTCATGTTATAAAGGTTCTCTTCATTAAAAAAAATTGTGTGTGTGCACACACATGTGCCAACGTGCAAACATATGGCGTGGCACACGTGTGGAGGTCAGTGGACAACTTTCAGGAGTCAGTCCTTTCTTTCTACCACGCAGGCCCCGGGAAGTGAACTCAGGTTATTAAGTATAGTAAGTAAATAAAGCAAGTTGCAGTACCATAGGTAGCACAAACAGTGGTTTCTACTGGAAAACACAGAGCACTTGCTGTACGTTCACGGCACATTAAAGACAGTAACGACGTGGAGGAAATCTGTAAAGGTCAAGAGAGATAGCTTCTGGACAGCAGAGACCTTTAAGGGGACACCAGGGACCTAACAGGTCCCAGAGGAGGCAGCAGAAAAGCTCCCTCCAAAGAAGGAAATTTATTATATTCGTTTCTTTGATTTAGGGGTCACAATATATCGAACTACTTAACTTGAAAATTTTTGCTCAATCAATCAAAATATTACTGTGTCTGTGTACATATTGTATGTGTATGGTTAGTCTAAGATACTGAGAGGTTCAAAAAAGATGTCAAGCATACAAACAAATACAATAAAGTCAAATTGTATTAGACATTGCCAAATGGGCTAATCTACATTTAAAACAAGAAGATAACCCACCTAGTTTGTGATCTCTATAACTGCTCTACAAGTCTCCTGACATGACAACGGTAGAAGCTTTGTGTTTTGAATTTAGTGAAGAAAAAAGCTGTAAATGATACCGTGACGTCGGCGCAGAGCTGGCCATTGGTGACTCTGGTGGGCACTTCCTCTCTTGATGACTTCCCTCTTTCAGAAACACCATCTCCCCCTCCTCAACTGCAATCAGAAGGGAAGTGGTGGCTGCCACAGCTATGTGACCTCATCTGCGTTGAGTGAGTGACTTGGAACCACACACTGGGCCCACTCAGGGGCGCTCAGAGTCTTTCTCCAGGTATCTGAGGTTGAGAACTGTCTGGGAGCCTTAGAAGTCTGGAGTATGAATGTGGCAGTGAACACCTGCCATCCCAGCGCTCAAGAGACCGAGGCAGAACCACTCTGAGTTCGATGTCAGCCTGGGCCTCAAAGCGATGCCAGCAGTAAGGGTGGGAGATTGTAGGGGAGCATGAGTCATAGAAGTTTAAAGGTTAGATGGGGGTTCTGAGTTCGAGGCTTGCCTGGGCTACATAGTTTAGACTCTGTCTCAAAAAAATGGACAAGGGTTGAGGCCATATAGCTCAATGGCAGTATTCACCTAGTATGTCTGGGTTTGGTCACCAGTATCTCAACAAAATAAAACAAACTTCCCCCCAAACAAAAGCAAAATCACCAACAACAAAAAGTACACTTTAGTTACTTACATTTTTCTGCTTACAATACCCATGCTCTTGAACTTTTAAGACGTCCTTAAAATCTTTTCTTAAGATTTATATCTACTTTAGAAGACAGCCTAGAGCTTAAGGGTGCAGATCTCGCAAACTGCCTCAGGCCAAACCCAAGCTGTGCAGAGTATCAGCTCTAAGACCCTGAGCGGCATGCTTGCCCACTCTCTCTCCAGGACGAGCCTTTCATCTGTACAATGGCGTTATCACAGGACTTGCTGCTTTGCAGGTGACTAGGGTTCAGTTCCCGGCATTTACACGTTGGCTGCGGTGGTCGGAACAACAAGGGTCCCCACAGTTAGTGGAGATGTTGGGAAGGGTTAGGAGGTGTGGCCTGGCTGGAGGAGGTGTGTCACCGTGGATGAGCTCTGAGGTGTCTGTCTGTCTGTCTGTCTCAGCCTGAAGCCTGGGATGAGGTGTAAGCTTGCAGAACCACTCCAAAGCCATGCCTGTCCAACTGCTGCTTTCCTCCCTGTCATGAGGGTCCTGGACCAACCCTCTGAAGCTATAAGCAAGCCCCCAATCAAATGTTTCCTTTTATAAGGTGCATGGTCACGGTGTTTCCTTACAGCAATGGAAAAGGAACTAAGACAGTGACTCACAACCAGGGGATCCGATGTCTTCTTCTGACCTCTGCAGGAACCAGGTATACATACGTGGTCATAAACATACGTGCAGGCAAAATACTCGTGTACTTAAGATAGGTCTAAGGCACATGTCTTTAAACGGCAGTAATAGAACAGCTGTCATACTGGCATGATAGTCAGAGGACTGTAGATATTTCTTAGATAATGATAATCTTACATAGTAAACGCTCACAAAATACTCATTGTTAATCTATCTTTCTATTTAAATATTTAGAGAAAACTTTCTTCCAATTCTACCACATTAAAGTGTCTACTTTTGAACTAACTTATGACAAATTATTAAATAATTTATATATTAATAAATGTATTAAATAAGTAAAATACATTTTACTTATAAATTAAAAGAGTCAGAAGAGATATAGTTGAGAGAATTAACCAAGATTATTAAAAAAACCCCAAAATCTCGGGGGCACTTCTTACTGTGGGTCAGGCTCTAGAAATAGGATGTGTAACAAAGCATGCAGTGTGTGGTTATCCCTTCTTTTCAAATTTCGTTGAAGCACTGTCTAAGGGTTCAGACTTAGCTGGAGATGGAATACAATGCCAGAAGTCCACTCAACAGGACAGCTATGGAGAACACACTGTGGCAGGAATCCTACAGTCCGTAATGCAGGAATGGTGTCGCACAGTCAGTGGCAGTTCCCGAGGAAGGTCCACTCAAGGGCAACAGACGGCTGACCCTGAGAAGCGGGGCTCCTGCCGCCTGCCCCCAGCTCCATACCATGCCTGGTGCTGCAGCAGGTCTCTGGGGCTACAGGTGAGTGGCTGCCGGTCACAGCAGCTCAGTGTCCTTGCCAGGCAATGCACAGAGGTGGCAGCTGCTGTGCAGTTTGAGCACTGTGGTAGCTGGCAAGCTAAAGCTGAAATAAGCATGGGGCACAGGCTTGTGTGCAAGCCATTCCAAGTTTACGTCCGCTCTAAAGATTTCTTAACTGTGTGTGAACCTTGTCTTGAAAATGCTGTTCTGTTCTACCAAATTTATATTGATTTATACAAGTATAAATAAACATATCGTCAGTGTTTAAAAGGGGGGGAGAGGGGAAGTAATCTCTCTTCAGAGCCGAGAAGAAAAGCAAAGAGAACACAAGGGGAGAAATGCCAAGCCGGCTCCTTTTGTGGTCAGGGTCCCCCACTATTTGGATAAGCTAAAGAACACAGTGGCTGAGTATCTGCCGAAAGACACCCGCGTGCAGAGACAGAGGACGAGCATGCTCTGATTCTGTGGTTTGTGAGTACGATTACCTACGGTAAAGAAGTGAGAGCCAACAGTCGGGTCTCAGAGACAACAGTAGACGACTCACTGCCAGTCAGTCATCAGGATGTCAGGCCGGCTTACTGCCTAACTTCATCAGTACACTTTCTGTCTAAATGCAAGTGCCCTGCTGTGGCCTCTAGACAGAGGCCGACTTATTAATTAGAGCAGCCTTCTAGAGTTAATCTAGTTGAGAAGAGTAAAGAAGGAAATGAGGCTAACTTAGCCCTTTGTCTTCATACTCCTGAAGAAAAGGCCTCGCAAGTGAAATGAGGCTTTCTAGCCCATGTGATCCCAGCACTACGCAGAGGCCTTGGTAGTCCTAGCACCTGGGGTATGAAGACGTCCTCAGCCACACAGTGAGTTCCAACAGGCTTACCTGAGACCATGACTTTAAAAAAAAAATTCAAAGAAAACAAGATTAAAAACTGTACCTGCACCGGGCAGTGGTGGCTCGCACCTTTAATCCCAGCACTTGGGAGGCAGAGGCAGGCGGATTTCTGAGTTCGAGGCCAGCCTGGTCTACAGAGTGAGTTCCAGGACAGCCAGGGCTACCCAGAGAAACCCTGTCTCAAAAAACCAAAAAACAAAAAAAAACCAAAAAAACAAAACAAAACAAAAAAAAAAACCCAAAACATCAAAAACTGTACCTGCTCAGCTTTCCTTAGCCTTAAGTTTAATATAATTTGGGTGATCCCCCATTGAACTGCCCTTGTATTGTACTTTACCACAGAAAATGACTAAGCCAGGAGTCCCAAGAGGAGGAAAAGCCGGGACTGAATAAAGGGTGGGATGTTGGGTAGCTCCTCAGCTGCCTTACACAGCATCCTGTCATGTTGAAACTCCAGACACCAGGAACTTGGTTATCTGTGTTTCTACAGTCTGGATGAGTCTCCTTCTCTGCTTTCCACTGGGATTACCTTCACCTGCAGTGGTGAGCCTAGGCCTTGCACACGCTGACAAGTAGAGCATCCCCGAGGCTTCTTATATTTTAATAGCATATCTTGAGTTATATACTCCCGCAGTTAGATATGGAACATGTAAACGTCAATTGTGAACATTTCTTCAAATGACATTTGACTTAGATTCTAAAGAGTGCCAGTCAGAGTCATCTGAGAGGAGGGTCCCTCAACTGAGAAATTGCCTGCATTTGCCCTGGGCTGCAGGCAAGGCTGAAGGGTGTTTGCTTAATTAGCAATCGATGTGAGGCCCAAGGCACTGTGGGCAATGCCACGCCTGCAATGATTTTCCTGGGTTCTTTAAGGAAGCAGGCAGAGCAAGCCTCGAGGAGCACTCTAGCAGGTTGCATTCCTCCAGTTTCTGCATCAGCAGGGATAATCCAGTAAGCAGCACTCTTCATCGCTCCTGCCTCAGCTCCTGCCTCCTGCCTGCGGCCCGACTTCCTCTGATGATGAGCAGTGATGCAGAGTGTGAGCCACAGAAACCCTTTCCTGTCCAACTTGCTTTTGGTCACACTGTTTTATCATAGCAATAGTAACTCTAAATAAGACAAAGCCCCCAAAACCTGGAAAAATTTACTATATTAAACTGTCTGGGCTACCAGTAACAATAACAAAATAAATGAAAACAACTCAACTTCAAGCTAGCCATTTTCTCGTAGTCCTAGCGGCTAGAATTCAGCTTCCGGCAAGGGCTCCCTGCTTGCACACTGCCCCTTTCTCAAGGAGTCTCTCTAGTCTTTCTTGCACATGTACACTGCAAGAAAGACCTCTTTGTTCCTCTTCTTAGAAAGGACACCAGACCTGTGACCTCACTTAATTGCTTCCCTAACAGTTTTGTTTCCAAGCCCAGTCATAGCCGTAAACTTTGAGGGGCACAATTCAGTCCATAAAGACTAGTAAGGAATGACTGGGTTTATACAAATCATGAGTAAGATACAGTACAGTTACTAAGGACTTCTCATCTTACTGTGAGAAAGACAAATGCATATTACACAAACAACCTTTGATAAATATACAACAGTTACTAAGGGCATGTGTTTAGAGTAAGAACTATCTGACCTAAATCTCAGATCTACTACTTCTTGGCTCTGCAGGTCTCGGCCAAATTACTTAACATCATCTCCGAGCTTTAGCCTTTACCATTTAAAGAGGCTACCACCACTGACCTTGCTTTGTGGGGCTGCTGGGAAACATACATGAGATGACATATGTAAAGTGTTTTCAGTGTACTGCCCTGCCACATGACCTGTGCTCAATACATGTGGCCTAGTCTGACCACTAATGTTTGTATAGTGTGCTATGGAAGCCTAGAAAAGAGTACTTAATATGGAGGTCAGGAAGGGTTTCTGGAGCAGAGCTGTATCCTAAGTGTACTGGTTAGTTTTGTGTGTCAATTTGACACAAGCTGAAGTTATCACAGAGAAAGGAGCTTCAGGTGAGGAAATGCCTCCATGAGATCCAGCTGTAAGGCATTTTTCTCAGTTAGTGATCAAGGGAGGAGGGCCCCTTGTGAGTGGTACCATCTGTGGGGTGGTAGTCTTGGGCTCTATAAGAAAGCAGGCTGAGCAAGCCAGGAGAAGCAAGCAAGCCAGTAAGGAACATCCCTCCATGACCTCTGCATCAGCTCCTGCTTCCTGCCCTGCTTGAGTTCCAGTCCTGACTTCCTCTGGTGATGAACAGCAGTGTGGAAGTGTAAGCTCAATAAACCCTTTCCTCCCCAACTTGTTTCTTGGTCATGATGTTTGTGCAGGAATAGAAACCCTGACTAAGACACTAAGGAATGCCCTCTCTCCCTACAGAAATGTCCTGGTAAGCGCAGGGCACTGTGAGGGTCTGCCATTCTAGTGCAGAATCACCAGGTCCTCCCTGTCCTAGCCACGGATGGATGGCACAGTCTCTTCATAGGGTGCCAGGCACCACCCTCCCGCTCTCCTTCCTCACTCTTACAAACCATGTCGCCTTTGTCCTAGAAAGGGCCAGGGCCCTCTGACCTATAAACATGAAAAGAGACGCTGAGCAGAGGGAGTTAGGGTAGATGGCTAAGTGTTGGGCTCTGAGTCAGACGACTTGGGTTCAAACCCTAGCCCCACTATGCCACTTTGAGCCAGTGTCCCCCTCATCCCCCTACCCCTGTCCTGTGTGCTTCACTAGCTCCTGTCTGTTAAATGGGAATGCTAATATCTCTTAGGACTGCTGAGAACTGAGTGAGTTAGTCCACACAGGGCGATCAGAAGAGTGCCTGCCCGGCGACAGCCCTGGCTAGTGTTGCTCATCCAAACTAACTGTCTAATTCATAGACAGGGCTCCCTCCAGACAACAGAGGGCTAGACAAGAAGTGTGACTGTCTGCGTGGGTAGAGGAGGAGAGAGAATCATAGGACAAAAGGAAGAAAACTAGTATATGTTGATTTCCTACTAGGCAGCAAAATTTAGGGTGTCATCTCTATCCTGCCGTGCGACAATGGCTGAGCAAAGGAGGTGACACAAGCCCCTGTGTGCGCTCAGAGGCATCAGGAGCCGTGGACAGGACCAGGGTTCAAATCCAAAGGTGGGTGAACAGTAGCGTTCTCTCCACAATCACTTCTTTTTACATCCGCAGGCTTCCATTTTCTTGGTCTGAAAATCATGTCATACTTTATATAAACTATTAGGAAGGAACTTCAGCCCTGCCTTACGCTCAGGGTCTTCTGCAAGAAGAGCACGCAGGCGCGCATGTTCTCATTTTACATGCTACACTAAGCATTCTATTTTATAGGAAATCTGAATTATAGTATATAAGCCAAGAGTACACTTTCCTGTCTAGAAATTTAGAACATATAATTACACAGGAGACAGTAGAAATATTATTCTCTTGAAACTTGAATTCTGTTTCTTAAAAAATTACAATTAACTTAATGTTAAGACTTAAATGTTTCCTAAAATGAAGCAGGATCCAATTCTAATATTGAACTTAATACTTTTCATCCCCCAAATATTGTATATAATATTCTGTGTGCTTTCAATATCCACGTGACTCACATTTCATTGTAATTTGGCTTGCCAGAAATCCTTTCAGTTCTCTTCTCAAAAAATATAAGATTCTTTTAATGAAATGAAAAGGAAGTTTTAAAAAGTAAAGCTTAAGAAAGGAAAAGTGGAGAAATGTGCGTGGCTGACCATCAAAACGGTAAGGGTTAATTTCAGCTGACCCAGGTGCAGAGACCTCTTAACACATGTGTGCACGCGTGCGCGCGCGCGCGCACACACACACGTGAACGCACACACACGCACACACAGGAACACATGCTCCTGTGCACACACGCACACACTCACCCTTGTCATATGTTGGCCTCTACACTGACAAGTTAACTCTAACCCTTCAGATACGCTCAGAAAAGAAGCTGGGGAGGGCAGCACAGACAGATTTTAGAGTTTTAAACATACATATGTACGTTTAACCTAAAACAATCTTTTCTTTAATTACAGTTGCCTGTGTAACTATTAGCAGGCTCCAGCGATGCAAGCCGTATTTATTAGAGGCAGCATGTCAAATAGGAGTTGACAATTACAGTCTCTATCAATACATATTATGCCAGACGGTAATGAGCCATCCACGAAGGGCTAGCCATCCAAAATAATCACGCCGCTTTCCAGAGAAATGTCGAAGAGGTTATGGTTTATTACACAGTGCTCATTAGATATACAGCGGCAGCATTAGCAATTTTTCCTTCATTTGTGTCTCATTTAAGGACCTGCCCCCACAAGCACAGTCAAATTAGTACACAAGGTTAAAACCATTACGCCCAGAAAAAAAAATTAAGTTGCATTTTATTTTACAGTAATGGTGGATCAAAGGTCCTTGGAATCTATTATTTGTGAAACCGTTATCTAACACTGGATATTAACAAAAGGGAGAAGAGAAGAAATGTCCTGCCAGCAAGGTTCTGACAGCAACAAAGGCACACTGTCTGAAACAAGCAAGCACCACATTACTTAATTAAATCACCCTAAAAAACTATTTAAAAAATAATACTAAGGTTGCGCCATCAACTGACAAAAGTTACAAGATTAACGTTCACGGCGAGGCAGCAGCCTATAGCTTGAAAGCCTCATTTACATCAACTCACTTTAAACGTTCTCCACTGCCTTTGCGTACAATTCGGTTGCACGCTCTCCAAGTGCTATGAATATTTTCCTCAAGATGCCCACATTTATTGGTATTTAATGAGTTACAATGAGAGGGCAAAGCTCTTACAGTCTGTGGTTCCGAAGACCTGGTCCAATCTTGTAGAAGCTGCACACTTTTAAATGGGTACTGCTAAAACTACTCGCTGGGTTTTGGCAAATCAGCAGGTTTAATGGGATCAGGACTCCTGGCTGAGCAAACAAGCACAGAGGCGAGCAGAGGGGTTTCTAAGGGACTGTGGCCGAGCTGTTACAAGTCCTAGGATACAAAGACCAAGTCGGACTACCACGCCGAGCTGTTACAAGTCC
>CM052720.1:6810973-6850708 GCA_028551405.1 Uromys caudimaculatus
AATCACAAATCAGAAGAGGGTGTTGGGCCCCGCCCAGCAGTCCAGTCCAATAGTAAACACCAATCACAAATCAGAAGAGGGTGTTGGGCCCCGCCCAGCAGTCCAGTCCAATAGTAAACACCAATCACAAATCAGAAGAGGGTGTTGGGCCCCGCCCAGCAGTCCAGTCCAATAGTAAACAGCAATCACAAATCAGTAGCAGCAGCTCAATCCAGAAGAAACCAAACGGCTCCACTGAAGTGGCAGGAATCGGCAGAGGCAGCAAGAATCGAGAAGTTCTTTGGTACATTTCTCTCTACAAAGTAAAGACCAGCAAAAACGTTGCAAGGTAAACCAATGCAAGAACGTCGTTCACTGCTGGGTTTAATTTATACCCTTTCCAACGTCACATGTCCTCTCCGGTGTCTGCTTCAGCAAAACATTCTCTCACAAGACAGCTTCCAGGAAAACATCACATATCACATGATACAACTAAGTCTCCAAACAAACCAGAAATTTCCACTTCAGCCTAGGGCTGGCAAAGTCATGGATCTTGGAGGAGAACCCACAATCACCACTTTACTAAACCAGCATAATCCTTAACTGTATTCTAAATATTTATCTTTATACCCACAAATAAGTCTAGTCCTCACCTCTCAACAAGGAAACTTCTCTTTGTACAGAGACCATTACAGAAAACCACAAGCAACCATGATACTGTGGAGGCCAAGCTCAACTGATACATCTACAAAACAACTCACAGACCTAAGGCTCAGGGAACACTGCAGAAGAGTGAGTGACAAGATTTTAAGAACCAACCGGAGGGTCAGGGAGTTTGCTGACCAATATCAGAAGCTACCCCATAATGTCTCATCAACACGACTGCCTAAATACAAGCTGAACAAAAGGACAACAGACATGCCAAAGTGGATGAAGGAACTCACAGGCCTCGACCCTACACAAAGAACTACAGGCAACTAAGAAATGCTGAGAGCAGGAGGAAGAGTTTTCCCAAGGAAGAGCACACCATCTGGTTACACAGTACCTAGTGATCAGTCCTAACAGCGTACACACAAGCGACGCTATGCAGACTGAACAGGTTGCATTTAGGAATATAGATGCATGTGTGCGTGTGTGTGTGCGCGTGTGTGTGTGCGTCTGTGTGTCTGTCTGTGTGTGCGTGTCTGTCTGTCTATGCGCTCTCACATTGCTGGAGATGGAACGGAGGGCTTGGCCCATGCAGGCAAGTGCTCTGCCAGCGCCACCCAGGGTTATCTGCGAGGCGAACGCTAGCTCCGTCCTACAGCGCATGTCCCTGGGCCCTGCATTTGTTTGGCTCACTCACCCCCCCCTTCTTTCCCTTTCCTTCTGTGGGATTAGGAACTGAACCCAAGGTTCTGTGCATGCCAGGCAAGGACATGGTCCTTGTCTACTTATATAAGGTTTTCCTATCTATCCCAGTTGATCTGAAACTTATCCCCCTGCCTCTGCTCATCAGTGCTGGTATTAGAAGGAAGAGGCACGAAGCCTGACCATCATCATCGTCATCGTCATCACCACCACCACCACCACCACCACCGTGCATGTGTGTACACACAAGCCATGGCACACATGTGGAGGTCAGGGACAACATCACAGAGTTGGTTCCCTCCTTCCACACTTATGTGGCTTTAAGGGATGGATTGGACACCTTCAGGTCACAGGCTCGCGTGGCAAGGACCTTTATCCACTGAACCGTCTCAGTGGCCCTCGTTTCATTTTTAGAACCATTCTCTCAGGCCAGTGAGATGGCTCAGCAGGTAAGGGTGACCGCCAAGGCTGAGGATTGAGTTCAATGCCTGGACCCATGGGGGAGGAGAGAACTAACTCGGGAACGTTGTCCCCTGGTCCCCACATGAGTCATGACATACTCTACTCCCCTCTAAATAAATGTTTGTTTTTAAAAACAGCAAAAACTTCTCTGAAGTGTGTGCCAAGGTGGCCACTGTCTTTTCCCAGGGTCTGCTCGCTGCCTTCTGCGTGCTGCCCACTGTCTCTGGGTAGACACTAATTCTCTGGGCCCTTCACAGTCTCACTGAGCTTTTCCTGGCCACTACATCTCCTTTTCCCCGCGTGAATCTGCTCAGGACACGAGGGAAGGATCTGTGGCACACTGTTCTTGGCTTGTGGGTCCTGCGTTCCCAGGTTCCCAGGGCATTCTCCATATATGTGTGTGTGTGTGTCTGTCCACTTCTTCCCCTGAAAGGACTCTGGTCTTATTGGGTTAAGACTTATTCCAATGACCAAATTTTAATTTGATTACCCCTAGGGACAAAAAAGACTCTCCTAAATAAGGGCACGTAGTGAGGCACGGGGGGACAAGACTGATTCGGCATATGAATCCTGGGATGCCCACTGAAGCCACAGCACACAAAATGAAGTCAGTCTCAGTTCTGTGAATTCATATAGCCGTTCGTGCGTCAATTATGAGCTGAGCGTCTCTGGGACTCCACACGATTGCAGGCTCCACCAGAGACTTCTGTGGCTCACGCCTTCAGTCGGTTACTCTCAATCCCTCTGCTTAGGGAAACACACTTCACTGTGCCCCTGACTCATGGGCTGCCCCAGAACGGAGGGCCTTCTGCCTATCTTCAGGCTCACTTCTAAGCTCTCTATTCTGAGCTAATGGTCATTTTTCACAAAAGATTTTCTCCTTTCTTATCAGCACTCCTAATCTTCCCACGGAGCTCTGTCCACACTCAGTTCACGACATTTATAACACGGTATTACACTTGGTTTGGTTTGAGACGGTCTAACTGCGTAGCTATGGGCAGCATGCCGGTCACTACATAGCTCAGGCCGGCCTTGAACATGCAGCAGTTCTGTCAATTCTTCCCAAATACTGAGATCACAGGCACGCTCCCCATACACTTACATGTTTTCCTAGCTTGATGCTAAGGTCTCTGGGGGCAAATAATCTACATCATTCAGCTTATACTGCCTATAAATGTGTAGTGCCTGATACATGGAGAGCACTTAGCGGCTGTTAAGCAGGACTTTGGGGTATTGAACGGAGCAAGGCCTGAAAGGTAAAAGTGGAAGGAGGAGCAGAGACAGAAAGACAGCTGTTGTTAAAATCTAGACTTAAGTAACAAAGGCTGCGGGAGTGGCCATGGATGGCTAGAAATGAGAGCTGCAGGCATGTGAATCCTCACAGGGCCTGGAACACAAGGGTGGGAGTTAGCGGGACTCAGGTTTGGAGGAGGAGGGCTTAGCAGAGCAGTGATAGCACTGGCCCTAACAGAAAGGTATTATGTTAACCCCTGCTGCTGTTAACAGGACAAGCATCCATTGAAGTGTTTATTGCTTATGTTAACTGGGTTCCCAAATTACAGAGGAATTTGCAAGTCTACCTGAAAGATATAACATATTCCTGCCCCCAGCTGGCTTTAATTGCTGGCCGCCCAAGCCTGGGCAGGGAGACAGAGGAGGGACTTTTCCAGGCACAGGAACCACAGGAAGGATTTAGGACCTCCAGATCACAGAAGCAGAGCCATCAGGCCTGAGAGCTGGGGAAGTGAGAGCAAACAGCCATCAAGGGAAGGGGACAAGCAGCCCAGGGGCTGCTTCCCTGACTGGGTCTGGGGTAGCAAAGATGAAATATAGATTCTACTAATTCAGGAGTATTGGAGGGGAGGTGTTAGCAATGTGGAAGTCTGGGAGTGACCCAGCCATTGAGCTGCTTAGGGCATATTAAAAATAAGGTTGCACGTACGTGCGTGCGTGCCTTTCTTTTGAGAAACCAGAGCATTTTGGTGGATGGGCTGCCACCGGCAGGGAGATTTGAGTAGTGTTTGTAATTAATACTACATTTAAGTGCCTTAAAGTGGACTTTCCTTCATCACGCTGGCACAGATACTGACGGACAGGTCGGCGCTCTTCCAGGGAAGGACCCAGAGCGCACAGCATCTTTGAATGGGCCTCCAAGAACATCTGCTCGGCACGCATCACGGTGCAGGATTTCAATGGTAGGAAGTAATAATACTTTGAGGTTTCTATCTATAATATGAATTAACACTTGATGAAAATATTAACTTGGGATCCTTTTAATTTATCTCCATACTGGGCTAACATTGTTAATATAAACAGCACTTTTTCTGTAACTATATTAGCTAGATTTCAGACAGATAGCCCAGCTAACTACAAGGGGATCTGGGAAATAGAGCCTAGCTAGGTACTAGGGAAGAGAAGAATATGCTTGTTAAATGTGTTTCAGGAGGGAAAATGTATTCCATTTGTAGGAATTGTTTGGGGTTTTGACACATAGTCTCCTTATGTAGCTTGGGCTAGCTCTGAACTCATTATGTAGCCCAGGTTGGTCTTGAACTTATGGCCTTGCCTCCACTTTAGCTTTTGATGTTCCAGTTAGTGCACTAACATGAACAGCTTGTAACTTGCTTTTAACTACTAGTTACAAGAGAATAATTCGAATTGGTTCTTGCAAAACAATTGAGAAAGCTGAACCGTTGGGAAATATTTCACCCGGGCTTCCTGTGTTGGCAAACTTGTACTCCTAGCATGTGAGAGGCTGCGGGGTGGGGGTGGGGATCATGAATTCAGGAACATCCTAAGCTATACAGCCAGTTCCAGGCTACCCTGACTCCGCAGCAAGGCCACAATACCTATATAATAATACTAACAGCAATGGCAACCATTTGGATTTCTTTAAATTTAATAATACTATATTAGAAAAATCTCAATTTAAGTATAATATGTATTTTATTTCCTACAAAATGTCTTTTGTACACAAAACAAAAATATTCTATTATTAGTAAAATGATAAGTTACAAAAGTTTTCTCATTATAGTTAGAGATATTTGCAGATTTAGTTTAAAAACTGTAATAGAAGCTGAGCCCAAGGACTAGAGCATCTGAGCCCAAGGACTAGAGCATCTGAGCCCAAGGACTAGAGCATCTGAGCCCAAGGACTAGAGCATCTGAGCCCAAGGACTAGAGCATCTGAGCCCAAGGACTAGAGCACGCTAAGGCAAGTACTCAACCACTGAGCTCTGTCTCTAGCCCGTTCCTCTGTGCTCTATTGAACTTATAATTAATTCTTTTAAAGTCAAGATAGATAAGATAAACTCTAAATCTGATACTGTTGGCAAAAGGCTTGGATAGATGTCTATAGCACATTCTTATAAATGTGGGTCTCGGGCCTTTCCCCCAAGTACACTTATTCCATTGTAGCCTAAATTCTGTCTTTCTTAGTTATTATAAGTTTGTAGCACCAGTTATATCCTGAGGCCAAACAAAAATGATCACCTAACTCACTTTTGTCCCTTAGGTAATTCACTCAGGTCCCATTAGCTGACATCAAAGTCAAGCTAAAGAGGAAAAAAAACACCAACAATATAAACCCCAGTGGTTGGAGGTAAGTTAAAAAGCTCCCGAATCAGTACTTTCCTCAAGTGTTAAATAATTCACTGTGGCATTACAGACACAAGCCTCCAGCAAAAGTTACACTTGAATAATTAAGGGAGCAGAAGACAAACAAATTGACTTCAGCGGTACAGAGACAAATTGGTGGCCTCCCAAACCCCTGTGCCAAATTACTTTTTACATTACCAAGTGTGTAAAACACCCAGGCAACTGATAAATTACTACATCAAGTCTGATTACAGAAAAAGGCCTAGAATTATGTCAGGGTTATTCCTAAACACAACTGAGATTCTACACATTCAAGTAAAAACTCATTTAGATTATTTGAAAAGATTTCTGGGATTTTTTTGAGGGGGGTGTTGTTCTTTGGTTTTTGGTTTTTGTTTTTGTTTTTGTTTTGTTTTTTTGAGGCAAGGGTCTTGTTCTGTAGCTCCTCAGATGTGATTCTTTTGCCTTGGTATTCCAACAATTGGGAATTGCAGACATGTGTTCCTATGTAGTGTCCTCTGGCAAGCTTTTGTGTGCCTGATGTGTGCTAATTTTCCAGATAGTTCTGTTTGGACTGCTGAGACTCTGTGTTGCAAGGATGAACAGTAGAGTTTTTTCAGAGAGGGTGAAAAGAAAGCAGAAGCCTGAGCAAGCATCATGGGTACCACATGCACACAGATAACACGCCCCTGAGTTACAGAACTATCTACAGTAAAAACAAGATTTCAATCCAACTTTGTCAACTCTTATCCAGGAGATTTTTGATAAATCTTGACTTCTGGAATGACTATATCTTCTGTGACATGAGAATGATTTACTTCTGAACACCCGGCATGTATGGAACCCCGTTTTTAAAAGGCTGAGAAATAATCAAGTACAGCTGCCATTTACCTCATCCACATGTGCACAGCTGTTTACCTCATCCACATGTGCACAGCCAGCGTTTACCTCATCCACATGTGCACAGCCGGCATCTGCCTCATCCACATGTGCACAGCCGGCATCTGCCTCATCCACATGTGCACAGCCGGCATCTGCCTCATCCACATGTGCACAGCCTCATCCACATGTGCACAGCCTCATCCACATGTGCACAGCCGGTGTTTACCTCATCCACATGTGCACAGCTGTTTACCTCATCCACATGTGCACAGCCGGTGTTTACCTCATCCACATGTGCACAGCCGGTGTTTACCTCATGCACATGTGCACAGCTGGTGTTTACCTCATACACACGTGCACAGCCGGCGTTTACCTCATGCACATGTGCACAGCTGGCGTCTGCCTTATCCACATGTGCACAGCCGGTGTCTGCCTCATCCACATGTGCACAGCTGTTTACCTCATACATGT
The DNA here is from genome assembly GCA_028551405.1 of Uromys caudimaculatus. Lineage (NCBI taxonomy): Eukaryota > Metazoa > Chordata > Mammalia > Rodentia > Muridae > Uromys > Uromys caudimaculatus. The sequence goes on from CM052720.1 coordinate 6,817,715, forward strand.
GTGCACAGCTGTTTATCTCATCCACATGTGCACAGCTGGCGTCTGCCTCATCCACATGTGCACAGCTGTTTACCTCATCCACATGTGCACAGATGTTTACCTTATCCACATGTGCACAGCTGTTTACCTCATCCACATGTGCACAGCTGTTTACCTCATCCACATGTGCACAGCCGGTGTCTGCCTCATCCACATGTGCACAGCTGTTTACCTCATCCACATGTGCACAGCTGTTTACCTCATCCACATGTGCACAGCCGGTGTCTGCCTCATCCACATGTGCACAGCCGGTGTTCACCTCATGCACATGTGCACAGCTGTTTATCTCATCCACATGTGCACAGCCGGTGTTTACCTCATACACACATGCACAGTTATCTGGATGTACAAGCCAACAGCTGACAACCAGGGCAGGCTCAAAGTCAGGAAGCAGGAAATCAGTGGGACTCCTGACAGGATGGAGATGTGTGAGCCATTTGCTTTCTGCTGTCACTGGGTTGCTAATAATCATTCTAAACCTTTGTGCATTTTCTCTCATAATCTGAGCTAAATTTGCATGAGTTTTCTACAAAATATGTAAGGTAAAAGTTCTGAGCTCTAACAGAGGCAGTTTGGAGGAGCTAGATAGACATCTAAGTAGATTTTCATTTGCAAGATTCTCAAGACGTTCTTACAAAAGGATCATACCAACTTAGCATCTACCCTAGCGTACAAGAGAAACTAACTGTTTGAAAAAGAAAAGGCAGGTGGGCAGTGAGAGAGACGTGACCTTGGTCTGACCTTTTAGTACTTTATGTGTGAAAATGTCTCAGGGTTTGGGGACTTGTTCTCTCAAGAGTCAAGTGTGACACTCCTCTAGTGGCATTACAAAGAGCAGACGGGTAACTACAATGACTAGTAACCTCACAACATAAAACAAATATAAATCAATTCAAAACTGAAATTGATCCCTGGACATCCCTTCTACTGAAGATTCCTCGATGGTAAGAAAAAAAAAGAGGTCTACCAAATGATGCTGGCTGTGTGCACGGACCACCACGCACACGCGTGGAGATCAGAGTCTACCAAATGATGCTGGCTGCGTGCACGGACCACCACGGACCACCACACACATGAGTGGAGATCAGAGTCTACCAAATGATGCTGGCTGTGTACACGGATCACCACGCACACGCGTGGAGATCAGAGTGTACCAAATGATGCTGGCTGTGTGCACGGATCACCACGCATACACGTGGAGATCAGAGTCTACCAACTCATGCTGGCTGTGTGCATGGACCACCACGCACATGCGTGGAGATCAGAGTCTACCAAATGATGCTAGCTGCGTGCACGGACCACCATGCACACGCGTGGAGATCAGAGAACAGCTTTTTGGGAGTTGCTTCTCTCCTTCTACCTCAAAGGTCCTTGAGTAGAAAACTCAGGTCATCAGGCTTATCAACAGGGACTTTTACTGCTGAGCCACCTCAGGGGCTCCAAACTCTATTTTAAAAAGCAATATAAATATAAATAACGGGCTTTAATATATATTATATAATATACTATTATATATATGTATGTAGGCATATATTACATATAATTTTTGTATCTGACTTAGAATCAGAAAATGGCGAAGGATGAACAGTGACTCTGCAATCGGAGTGCAATGCTGGCAGACTTACCATGAGTATATCCCACTGACCATGTCGTAGTTCTGACACGAAGAGTTCCCAGTGCTAGGCCCTGCGGCCTTTGAAATGAGCAGCACGACCAGGCCCCGCAGCTGGAGGTTATGCCGGCTGTCATGCACAAGGGCCCTGTTAACAAACAGAGAAGGGGTTAACATGCTTTCCCACGACTGGGCAAACCGGGCTATAGATGGCTATAAAAATGGTCAGATTTCTAAGACCTAACAATGGGACTGTTGGTTTTTCATAAAGAGAATTAAGGAGGAAAGACTAATGCACATGCAGCAAGCTCAGAAGACAGTTAAAGGACGAGAAGTGGTTTTTTTACGTAACACTCTCAGTGTGGGCCAGGCAACATGGCTCCCTTCTCTTTCCGGGTCCTGTCCCTGGCTAATCCCTGACTTGCACCCTTTACTTTTCTCACTGGTGCCAGGTTGGAGTCTGAGGCTTTCTGCATGCTCAGTAAGCTCCCACAACCATGCTGCACTCCTTCACAGTCATAATTTGCTCTGATCTCAAAGGGATGCTCCGGCTTAGCCCTGCTTTGTAATAAACTGGCTTTGCTACGTCAGACTCCGGCGCCAGGGCAGGCGGGCCAATGCTTGCCGAGCTCTTTGTCATTCAGCAGTGCTATATGACCCAGGCTATCGCCTGGATGGAGGACAGGACAGGACATGACTGAAGCATGGCATGCCGTGGTGGCACATGGCAGGACACTCTTCAGAAGCTGCATTCTTTTTTGCTGTTGCTGTTTTGGCAACTTATTTTTTCTCAAAATTTTTTTTTTTTTTTACATTTTCTGTCTCCTCCTTTGATTCCCATGTCTAAGAAGTCTTCCCCACTCTTCTAATGAACAGGGTCTACCATAGTTTCTCTACCTCACCAAGTAGTAGATCTCCAATGGAATTCCCACCCCATGGAATCTCACTGAAACATCTGCCTCCTTCAGAATGTGGTACAGAAAGACAAGGGAAAGAATCTGAAAAGGCTGGAGGGCAAAACGAGAGATGGCCCCAAGAAGCCCGGCCTCTGACCCTCAGTCATATGAAGACTGGGGTTAACAACCCAGAAGGCAGAGGAATAGTTTGAGTAAGTGAAATGTTCCTCAAAGAGTCTCTTTAACTCCACCAACACCATTAGAAACAGCACTGGGGTAAACTGATATGATAGCTCTCCAAAGCTTAATATTCAATCATAACCAAAAGCGGAGATCAATTCTGGGCTCTGGGCATAGAAGCTCTGAGATGTCAATGGACAGGGCTGGTCTTACATGTTATAATCCAGGCCACTCTTGGAGAATCTTGACCCCAGCCTTCCATGAAGGAGGGATACTGGTAAGCAGAACCATATCCAGAGGGTGGCAAAAATCAGAGGGATTGAACAACTCCTGGGTTTTGAAGGATTTCTATTCAGATTAGGGGTCTGCAACCAGTTTAAAGTCCATCACTCCCAAATCTGAAAAACCTGAAATTGGCATCACTTCTCGTCCCAAGCACTTTGATAGATGATATTCAACCTGCATGCCACAGGGGTGGTTGTTAGGAAAACGGGGATACTTGTGTTCTCAATTTTATTCAGTCAAAAACCCAGTGATCAGCAATTCCTGTCCAACATTACTGAGGCAGGGTCTTTCTTTGTATAGACAACACTTTGGATTAAAAGCACTAGTCAAATGTGGTATGGACTACTTAGTGAATGGATGAGGGCCGTGAGTACCCAGAAGCACTAAGTGGGTGGCAACACCACTTCCTGGGGCTCAAAGAGAAATCCATGGGAGCTAGAGAGTCTGGAGAGGGGTGAGCTGGAGGATGTGTGGGGACAGGAGTTCCTGGAGGGAAGCAATGGCCTGGTGGTGGCAGGAGCAGGCTGTGAGGGGAGGAGCCGAGAGACATAGCATGAGAGGAACTCAGCTCCCACACAGGGAGGAGAAGCCAGGCAGACTTTAGACTAAAAGGAAGAGATGGAGCCTCAGCAGACCAAATGGCTTTACGTGACTAGACTAGAGCAACCTCTACTGATGCTTAACTCTTGTTGTTGGAAAAGACTAAAGGGTAATACAGCCTCTGCTATATTCCACAGACATCTAGGAGTTTTTCTTATTTTGTGATTGTTAATAATCTCATTTTATTTATTATTTGATCTCCCACAACAAGTATAACAAATATAAAAGCAAAAAGTTCTTTACGGTTATCGGTGTTGTAAATGAAAGCAACACTTAGCACTATGTAAGCCCCATCTTTCAAACTGCAGAGCTGTTTATGTTTGGTTGGCATAAACAAGCCTCAGCGCTCACATATCCATTCACCTCGTGAACTCTGAAGCCTTCCATGCACGGGCACTATGTGCTAGGTGCAGGGGCTATGGCCGGCAGCGCCAGGCACGGGGTGTGGGGCCTAGCACGGGGCGTGGGGCCTAGCAGGAGGAATGGGGATAAGTACTAATTAACAAAGTGTAAAACCACAACTGGAACAAACGCTTCCGTGGGCTAAGAGAGCAAGAGCGCCCTAAGACTCCACCACAGAGTTCACTACACCAGGAAGGCCACAGGCTTCCTTGAGGAAGTGGTGACTGAGCTGCCGTGTAAGGGAAGAACAGATGTAAAAGGAGCCTGAGAAGGAAGGGGAAGACCAGGCTCCTAGTCAGGGATGACCTAGGGCGCAGGGGGCCTAGACCACCAGGCTGAACAGCCTGTAGCAGTAGCTTTGCTCTTTAGCCAAGGAACAAGGGGAAGGTACGACAGTGTTTGATTAAAGCAAATGAAATGAAACAAAACAAAAACTACCCTGTTGTAGAAAGATGATGGGGTGGTGGCGGGCACGGGATGTATCCAAATGGTCTAAGACATCTGGAAAGGTGGCTTTTGTGATACTCACTGAGAATTATGGGACTAGCTTAATGACATCTAGAGATGAGTCAAACTTAAAATAAAAATTTTAATTCACTTCAAATAGAATTTGCATTTTAGACAGTCCTAGAAAAATCACTTAATATGAATGTATAACTAATTTTAAATACTATTTACTCTAAAATGTCTGTAAAATCCAAAGCACACCAAACCAAAGCAATGAAATAAACAAGAACCCCAACCTATTTTGAAGTTTGGGCTGGCCTGAAATTCACTGTGTAGCCCAAGCTGGCTTTTACCTTGAGGCAATTCCTGTGGTTTTCCAAGTGCTGGGATTACAGGTGTGAGCCACCATGCCTGGCTCTGTTGAAAGCATTGCCTCTCCCAAAACTCTAGTGTAGCTCTAAGATGCCTACATAATTTGAGGGGAACTGAGTCCTCGGTAGGTAGGCTGGGAAGATGGGGCTCTGGGTCAGGCAGCCTCCCCCCAACGTTAGAGCCCTGGCTCGGAGCTGCACACGCAGAGGCCGGCTCGGGTCAGTGGCCGGCTCTGGTCTGCGGCGACATCGCATCTGCAACAACTAACACACTTCCCTTCCTTAATTCAATTTTCTACCTCAAGGTCTCAAATCACTGCTGCGACACTTTGTTAAAACACATCCTCTTCACTTGCTTTAATACAAATGTGTCAGGATGGGGGGGACATACAAAGAACGGACCTGGACTCAGAAACAAGCCCAGTAAAGCGGAAAGACAAAGGATGAAGACAAAGGAGGAAGTGCCTTGGTACTCGGGTGAGGTCTGGACTTCTGAAAGCAATCTGGAGGCTTGGACAGTTTGTGAGTGAGATAGTGAGTGATGCAATCAGTGCTGAAGACTGAAACTGTTCCCTGGGCCTAATACCATGGTGACAGCATGCCGGATGCAGAGGGAATGGGGAAGACCAGTGAGGAGGCACCTCACCTAGCAGCCCGGGGAGAGAGACTGAGGGCGGCAATCAGGGCGGTGCCGTGAGGGGGTAAGGAAGAGCTGGAAGCCGGCGGCAGCAATGGGGGCAGCCGCGGGCAGCTGGGTTGCTGACTGGATGAGGGAGCCAGGGAAGAGGGGAACGGAGGAAAGGCAGTGGCTGAGGAGTCAAACCTGTCTGTTAAGCGTAGATGCCACACCTAGGACAGACTGGAAACAATCTAGCAGGGAACTGATGAGCTCACTGCTGACATGTTAATTTTGAATGCATGGAGGGTTTCCAGTCGGAGATGCCCAGTGGGGAGCTGGGAATGCTATGGGTACAGATTCAGCGGTTCTTCATGGAAGTGATGGCTGAAACAAAGGAAGCTGGCGGATGAAGGTGTTTGGGGGGGGGGGAAACAAAAGAAGGAAAAAAAAAAAACAACGGAAAAAGCTAAGAAAAGGAAAAAGGAAGGTGTCATGGTACATACCCGAAGTTCTAGCTTCAATTTTGTTTTTTGAGACAGGCTCTCTCCACATAACCCTGGCTGTCCTAGAACACACTATGTAGACCAGGCTGGCCTCCAACTCTTCCACCTGCCTCTGCCTCCAGAGCTCCATACTGCAAATTCTAATACGCAGGAGGATTGAAGGGTTATTAAGCCTAAGGCCTGTCTGGGCTGCACAGCAGGACTTTGTCTCAAAAAACCAGCTGACTACATACATGTATGCATGCTCGCATGCTTAGAAATCTTGGGAACTCCTAGGTTTAGGGGACTTAGGAAGAGTTAGTATCCAATATAAAGGATGCATGTTACCCACAGATAAAAGTCTCCAAGACACAGATAAAGAAATATAACACACTAATGGTGGGAGCAGAGGGCTGCAACCGTGCACTACATCAAACCAAGGCCAGCGGCGGCCTTCCAGGACATACCGCACTGGAGTTTTCTGTCAACCTGACACAAGCTACCGTCATCTGGGGAAGAAGAAACCTCAACAACAACAACAAAATGACCCTACCTGACTGGCCAACGGGCAAGCCTGTGGTCCACTTTCTTGACTGACGATTGATGTGAGAGGCCTAGCTCACTGTGGGCGGTGCCCCCTCCCCACCGCCTGGCTACTGATCCTGGGTGCTCTAAGACGTAGGGTGCCCAAGCCATCGGGCACATGAATACACAGTCTAAGGCACACACACAGTCCTCTTAAAACACTACCTACTTATGCGTGGAGGTGGTAGGCAGTGCTGACGTCCGTGCAAGTGCATGTCTGCAAATATAACTGCGTGGATGTGGAGGTCGGAGAGCAGCGTGCTCTTCTCTTGCAGTTCTCGTCTCTTCCACTATGACACATGGAGATCACAGGGCTTAAGCCTGGGTCACCAGAAAGTGCCTCTACCCCCGAGCCACCTCCCCAGTCCAGCGGCTGCTTCTTTTAGGCCTTTGGGGGTACTTACTATGACCCTGTAGGCCAGCTTTACCACACCGAGTGATACAAACGCCCACAAAGAGTGACACAGACGACAAGCACGACACACTGCGGAGTCAAGCACCAGCTGCTTTCTCACAAAAAACCATGCCGGAAGTTCCTAGTGGCATCCTTTTATAAATGAGGAAAATTAGCAAGGAGGCTGGGCAAAGTTTAATAATTACTGGCCACATCAGTCAATCAGAAATGGAAGGGCCAAGGTTTAAAAGTATCTGGGCCTGCAAGTCTTTCATGCCTTGAGGCAACTATGCAAAGATCTCGGCTGCCTGTCCCTGTGGCCGCCTGTCCCTGTCACAAGCCTGGATGAAGTCTGGATGCCTCTGCATGCATTGACACATGCACGCATTTCCCCTAGTGGTCAAGCGCAGTACTGCTGTGACTGGTGACTGGTCCAAAACACAGGCAAGCCTCTAAGGCAGTGGCTCTCACCCCGAGTCTCGGCCCGGGGGGAGGGGCGGCCCTTTCACAAGGGCTGCATATCAGGTGGCCTGCATGTCGGACGTCTACATCGTGATTCATCACAATAGCAAAGTTAGTTACGCAGGAGAAATGAAAATGATTTTACGGTTGGGGGTTTCCACAACACGAGGAACTGGCTCAAAGGGTCACAGAATCAGGAAGGTTGAGAACCACGGCTCCAGGGCTACGACTGTGCTAAAAGGAAAGCTGTGATTTGTCCAAACACGTGGCCGTGATTGGTGCAAACACCTGAGGGGCCCCAGGAGCAGCTCGCTCAGGTACAACGGGCTAGCTGAGAGGAGCTCCCCTATGCTGTCTACCACTCTGGTTTTCCACCATCAGGCCTTACACATGGCTTCTCCTTGTCTACTTTCAGGAGGCAAACCAGGCTAGGAACAGAGAAAGGAGCACGAGAAACAGAAGACAGGCAGTGGTTACCACAGAGCAGTCCTGGAGACAGTGGCCAAACTGTAGAAGGGCGGGCTCGGGCACCGGCCGCTTGGTGGCCAAAGCAGGGCTGAATGGCTCAGTGGCCAGGGCAGAAAGGGCAGTGAGCTCAGGGAACTGAGACTGTGGAGGCTGTGAGGAGCCAAAGGACATAGCCTGCAGGTTCCAGTCACCAGGAAGCAGTCAAGTCCTGGGGGCCTAGGGTCAGATCTCAGCTGAGAGCTGTAATCCTGGCCACTGCCAACGGTTGAGGAATCTTGATACCCAGGCCTGACTGGGAGCTGGGAGCCATTTGCAGAGGGTTGGGAAACCCCGACTGGCCAGGCACACAAAAGAGCTCACACTCACAGCCTTGAGGTCTCACTTGCTCAGGCTACACCTAGTGTGGCTGGCACTCTCTTTCTGCGGCCTTCTGATCAAGATGTAGAACTCTCGGCTCCTTCTCCAGCACCGTGTCTGTCCGCATGCTGCCATGTTCCCCTCCGAGCTGATAACGGACTAAACCTCTGAACTATAAGTCAGCCCCAGTTAAATGTTGTCCTTTATAAGAGTTGCTGTGGCCGTGGTGTCTCTTCACAGCAATGAAACCATAACTAAGATGACGGTCCCCTCATCTGAGGCTTGCACTGAGTGTTTGAGGACCGGGCTACACTTGCTGCTGCTTCGCCCACTGTTGAACACTGTGCAGCTGAACCCTGGGGTAAACTACAGCTGACAGAGACCAGCCCTTAAAGAACTCCCCGTGAGTCTACACAAAAGAACCCTGAACGGCTATATTGCCGGTTGATTGGAAATATACCATTCCACTCTGAAGTCCTGAGTCCCTCTTCCTAAATTATGGTTCCTTTAAAAGTGATAAAGTTCCACCCAGTAAAAGCCCCAGCACACTCTTACGGACACGCTGTGCTGTGCTATTTGAATACGATGTTAATGAAGTTAGTTACTACTGATAAAAACGGGCCACAAGGGACCTATTCCTTATGCCAGGTCTCTGGGCCGTCCTTCTCCATTCGAAAGAACTGGCTGGCATCACTGCGGTGTAGTGCCTTGCCCTCACTTTGGATAGGAAGTGGAGGTGCTGTCTGACGGGGGGCAGTGGTGGGTACACAGAGGCACTAGGAGTCCTTGGAGTGCTGGGAACCAAACTCAAGGCTTTGTCTGCAAGAGCAATGCTCACTCTTAACCACAGAGCCATCCTCCAGCCCCAAGGTAAGATCTTTTAAAGGTTCATGTTTACGATTTCAGAATTCTAGGCCGGTGAGGTGGTGACTAGGTAAAGACACTTGCAGCCAAGCCTGACTGATGGCCTGAATTCAGTCCCCAGAAGTCCCATAGTGGAAGGAGAGAACTGACTCTCGAAACCTTTCCAGCAGAGACCAACAGATCCCGGGGGCTTCCTGGCCAGACAACCTGGCCTACATGGCAAGTGCCAGGCCAGGCCACTGAAAAACCCCGACACTCACAAACGGTGGATGGCACCCACAATTGTCCTTGTGCCTCCACATGAGCGCACACACACACACACACACACACACACACACACACACAACTTACCACCTAGATCCATTATCATTAAATACATTCAAAGCCCTCTCTGTGAAACCTAGGTGGCAGAGAATCACCCTGAGGGAACTCCCTTTAATGCTAAAACCTAGAAATAAAGTATGTTTTACTATTCTTGCTACCCATTCAGAAACATAATATAAAAGGTGGACAGTCAATTCTAACAAACATGGGGCTAGGGACTCCTAACAATGCTTACAACTATGTCCCCAGCCAAAATAGAAATTACAGACACTTCTGAGTCACCACAGGCAACTGGAGCCCTGGGGATACGCTGATCTCTTCCTACCTTGGGGAACTTGGTCGGTTTGTTTGCTGATTGAAACTCTCGAAATTGAATTTGTGACTAACTAATGAACTACAACTATGGTTTTCAAATCATACAATGTAATATGTTAGAGTAAAAGAACTGGAAATGTAAATTTGTTTAAATAAGAATAAGCCAGCTGTGGTAGCACACCCCTATAACCAGCACTTGGAAGGCAGAAGCGGGAGAATTGTTTGTTTTTCAAAGACTGCGGGCCTTCAGGAGCCTTTATATTTGATTTTTATTTGGGCTGTGTGTGTGTGTGCATGTGCGTGTGCGTGCGCGCGCGTGTGTGTAAGGGGGCGGGGCAATTTGTGGGAATCAGTTTTCTTCCTCTACCATGTGAGTCCTGGGATCAAATTCAGATTGTCAGATTTGGCTGCAAGCACCTTTACCCACTAAGTCCTGAATGTTTGTTTTTGGAGACAGAGTCTCACCATGTAGCCCAGGATAGCCTTGGCCTTTCTGCCTTGGTGGCTGGGACTGCAGGCATATGCGAACATTGTCTCGTTCATTTCATAACTGGCAATGCACAGACACAAGCCCTGCCAGTGATGCTGGAGGCAGATCTGTGACCGGGATTTCTGTGTTCCGCATTATTCTGTGTGTTTGAAGTACCTTTTTTTTTTTTTTTTTTAAATAATAGAAAGAAAGGTTATGCTACTAAGCAGAAACAAGTATTAATTGACAGACAAATATTCTGTTTTCCTACTTGTCTTTGTTTGTGTTTGCTTGTTTGTTTTTAAGTCTGGAGAAAAAAATAAACCCTTACCAAACCCTGCATTTTAAAGACAACAGAATTTTTTAAAGGCAGTAAGTTTTCCCATTTGAAGAAACAGAATAAAATAACCCGTGTGTGATGATCCTCAGAGACCAGGTTTTTTCTATTGATTGATCAATCGATTGATTGATTGATTGATTGACTTTTGTTGTTGTTTTCCAAGACAGGGTTCCTGTGTAGCCCTGGCTATCCTGGAACTCACTCTGTAGACCAGTGGCCAAGTGCACAGAGACTCACTTGCTGGTGCCTGCAGAGTGCTGGGACTGAAGGTGTGTTCCACCTCTACCAGGCCTGTATTAGGAGCTTTAATTATTTAAGATTAGACACAGAGCCAAAGTTACATGGCATCAAAGAAATGACACATGCACACACACACACACACACACACACACACACACACACACATTCAGCAATTTGATGAAAATGTTACTCATTTGTAAAGGAAGACCCTAGCACTCCTGACAGTAGTCTGAAAGTACTGTAATTTAAGAGTCACTAAAAATCGCCGTCACGCCATGGATTGCTGTGTGAAGTTAGCAGAAGAGCTAGAGGTTAATTTCCACTGACAGAATGACCCAAGCCGTATGACTATTGCCACTCTCATCCGAAGCCTACAATGTTCTAGACTTGAACCAATTTTAGGGCCTGAGGTGACCAGCCTTTAGAATCTGGGAGTTGTAGCAGCCACTGGCATGGCGTGAGGGGCACACACACATCCCACATGAATGAGATCCCCAAGAGACAACGGTGCCAAGAAGTGCCTGCCTCACCAAAGCTCTCCTGAGGCTGAAATTAGGTGTGACGGGCATGTGGCGGAAGACAGACAGACAGACAGACACCTGGGGGAAAAGGAAAGAAGAGAGATGGGGGTGGGGTGGGGGGGTAGAGGTGGGGAGAACGTAGGTTAGGAGAGGAAGTCAAGCCAGGGCTTAGCAGGAATGAGCACTGACCACCAGTGGTTTGCTGAAATCGGTATAAAGCAGTGTCAGAACTGATCACCTTTGCAGGTAGATGTGACCCACCCCTTAAAATTAGACATACAACCAGAAAACAACAGCAGCAAAGATATAACTGAATATCTAAAAATACTAATGGTATGAAATGAAGTAATTAAAAATAATCTTTGGCTACATTGAAAACTCTCAGTGAGCGCATAGACTGTAATGTATTTGGCCTCTATGCTCATAACTAAACCAACCCCACCAACTTAGTGTGGAAGCCGGGGTCAGGCAGACCCGTGGGTGGGATGGACACAACATCACCGCACTGCCAGACACAGGGACTCATCGCCGCTCGGGCAGTGGCGTGGCTAAGAGCTAATGTACTGCGCGTTACGCTTCCCACTACCACAGTCTGTCTGTGCGAGGGGTGGCTCAAACGTTTCCACAGTACGCCATGCTTTGCTTCACTCAAAGTGTCAGTTTTCATGAACTCCACCACCCAAATGCAAAAAGCCCAACTGCTCTCAGACTCATCTATTATTTTCTGGCTTTACTCAGTCTCCTGGGCAGGTAGTTTTAATACCGACTGCTGCAATAAAGTAATGCACATTGAGTGCTATAAATATCAGTCCTCTTAGCTAATGAAGTCCAACCGTGCAAACCTGAGAGTGTCCTGGAGCAAGCTGAGAGGACAAAGGCAGGCAGGCATGCAGCTGCCACTTACACCACGTAGTAAGCAGAGGAGGAAGCCAAATGTAGAGATACAGCAGCAGGAGGAAGAAGCCAGTACAAATCGGCAAGCTGGGGCAAATGGTGAGATAATGTACAGAAAACCAGAGAATACCCCAAGGGCGTAGGAGGTGGCGGACAGCAATGAGACGTGCACCAGACTTCAGCAAGAAAACACGGCTTCCAAAATGACAGGAGAAACAACTACAGACGGTGTCACTAGAACATTACGGTTCAGAAGAGCACACTTCTGGAGGAAACCTCATTAATTCTTCCAAAGTCAACACTAATTTAGGGTACAGGAGACCAGGACATAGGGGAATTGGAAGTGACAGGACGGTGGGCCACAGACCATGTGTGCCCCTCCAACACACAGCTCCCACCAGAGAATGAACCTGCCGACGACCGCCTAGTTAAACCTATTAGCCCACATAATCATGCATGTCACCACCTAATTAACTTTAGGACACCGTAGACATTTACAACGGCCACCAGTGTAGGTGGTAAAGGAAAGGATTAGCATGGAAAGACCATCTCTCAGATTCTGTGTCAACAGAAAAGCACAATTCACTGCCCTAGAGCTTCACTTAGATGTGAGTTAATGAACAGGACGGCACCTGCTCAACAGACAACGGGTAGTAGTAAGTTACACACAGGCTAGCCCAGCCAATTGACACCTACCGAGAGGAGCAGGGAGGAAATCTCAGTATCGGATTTCCGGTAGGCAGACTGTCTCACTGGGCGGTGTGTACCGGCTTTCCCCTGTGCCGTCTCATCTAGTCTAAAGAGCATCTTCACACCGGCCATCCCCCTCTTCGGTGGACCGGGACACTGACACTCAAGGGGATGGCGAGTTTTCTCCACCTCAGCTGCTCTCATCAGACACACTACACGTCTGTAATGTACCATGCACGTTGTTGTCTTCCCTGACTATACTCACTGTAAACATGTTACAGTACGTGGACTTCCCTATGGTTCTATCCTCAGTGTTTAGAAAGATGCCTGGTACACGCATTCAACTTTGATGAATTAATAATGTATCCTGTCTAAAGGTATGTAACTGACAAGTGAGACACCCGGGGTCCAATTTGATCTCTGTCTCTGCAGTTCAAATTCACCCAACGTAGGGAGGTAATGACTGCAATAGAATTAAAATATAGGGTAAACAGGGAAGACAGCTCAAAATTAGGGCAAGGTACTTTATGGGAAAGAGATATGAAAAACAAAATAATAATTCACGTTTCCTGCACACTGCCTTGAAGTGTCTTTGGGTTCCAGGTCTGATGTGTGACAGCTGGACCAGCAGAAGAGTGCAGCCCCCTCCTTATGGGCACTCAGCGAGGTTCCCAGGCAGCAGTACTACGGGAGTTGGAGGCTCCTTAAACATGGCCACAGGAAGTCCTGAATAACCCCATTCACACACAGACCTAAAGAGTAACAGTACAATAAGAGTGCTGTGCAGGTTAAAATCAAAAAGCCTTCTAGTCCGGTATTAAGTAAACAAACAAACAAGCACCTCGCAGCCCGAAGAGAAGCCAGGGTCTAGCCCTAGCCCAGGTGTGTCAGCTGAAATGAGGCTCAGCAAGGGCCAGCTTGTGGACTATGGCACTGTGCCTTTCTGGAGGGCTGTGACAGCCGAGCCTCCAAAATAGTTCACAAATTCACAACTTTCAGGGAGGGAAATCATGTTTTTTTCATTCTGAGTATCTTGAGCCCTTTTTTAAAAATTGGGAAAAACATCAACTTCTCCACAGAAATAATTTATACAATTCTCTATTTCTATTTCCAGAAAAGAAAGCTAGGAAGCCTGCCCGTGAAGCTGAAGGACTTAAAGCTTTGCTGATTTGTGCTCACATCTGTATGAGACAAAGACACAAGACTGCATCCTAACAGGTATCAGAATCCAGCTTTGCCAAGGCAAGTGCTTTGCCAATTGAACCAGCTCAAAATAACCCACATTTTAGAGGCATCTAAAGGGGTGGAGAGATGGCTCAGTGGTTAAGAGCACTGACTGCTTTTGCAGAGGATCTGGGTTTGGTTCCCAGAACCCAAATCACTCACAAACACCAATCACTCGGGTTCCAGAGGATCCAATGCCCTCTCGTGGCCTCTGGGGACTCTTGTACACATGTGACGCATGAAAAACTCAGAGCTACCTTAAGTGAATCTTTAAACAGGCAACAAAGAGTGAATGCTAACACTACAGCAACAAAACCTAGAAAAGGGTGAAAACACCATGCTAACTGTTAGGTGACATTTTTCCTTCTGTCTTCCCTCCTAGTTACTGGCCAGCTGACAGCAGTCTTTGTTTCATTAGGAATGAGAAGAAAAGCAGTGGAAGCCCCCAGAGTCTCCTCTAACTCCTTTTCACTGATTTTTATAAGACAAATTGATTAAGACGGGAGATAGGAAGCAATTCCTATTTTTACAGCACCCCTATGGGCTACCTGTATTACATGTGGTCCAAAAGGTAGGCACTAGAGTTATCCCTGCTTTATAGGCGGGAGCTAAGGCTGAGAGACATTAGCTGCTTGTTCAAGGTCAAAGGTAACAGAGTCAGAACAAAGCCGGATGATTGGTCTACAGTTTTACAGTTTGACCGTTCCTTTACTCTCACCTAAGTACAAGTTACCTGTCGTTCTTTGGGCCCCTGGAACCAGTAGATGCTGAAACATGTCTCCAGAGTTTTACAGAGAGATGGAACTTAGGAGTAAACACTGGGGCTATCACTAGCAGACACAAGCTGAAGAGCCTCTGTGGGTTTATGTACCAAGTGCATGCAGGAGCCCAGAGGCTGGGAGAGGGCGCCGGAGCTCCTGGGACTGGAGTTACAGTTGTGAGCACTCTTGTGGCTCAGGAAATCAAGCTTGGGCCTCTGGAAGAAGAACAGCATGGCTCGTTACTGTGACCCACCTCTCCAGCCTCAAGGGTATTATTTTACCCTTATTTTACAGATGGGGAAACCAAGACCCAAAGTAGTAAGTAGTAAGCCCTGACATTAGGAACTCTGGGGTCTCAATCTTTTCTAAGCTTCTCCTTCGAAGCACCATCTCAAGCAGGAAGAAACTCAACTATAGAACAAGCTTTTCTTGAAACACTTAACGTTGGTTGCTGGCTGGGCATGGTGCTGCTCGCCTTTAAATCCAGCACTTGGGAGGCAGAGGCAGGAGGATCTCTGTGACTGTGAGGCCAGTCTGGTCTACATAGTGAGTTCTAGGACAACTAGGGCTACATAGAGACAGTCTCAAAAATCACCCCATAAAAAAACAAAACAAACAAACAAGTATGTGAATGAATGAATGAATGAATGGAAGCAGCCAGTTACCGACTTGAACTGTCCAAATAAGCAGAAGGCACCATGGAACCGGGAATTAACAGGAGTGTGTTCTTAGTCCCTGAACTGCAGACACCCCTTAAACGTAACCAGTTATTTCAGGGATACCTGCTCTAAGAAAAGGATCAGCTCAGCTCTAGGCATTTAGCTGTCATGGCTCTTGGATTTTTAAAATGTGGAATGGTTTCTTGGACATTCTCAGACATTAGGGCCTTGACCATGTTGACGATCTCAGGTCAGCTGACCTCGAGTTCTCTCACAGAAGAGAGTTTGGCGGATGAATTGCACTCAGATTACGCACCTTTGACAGGAAGATCACAGAAATGATGTTCTATTTATTTTTCCCACATCATTTCAGTTTATCCCATAAAAGTAGATTTCACTTTGGACATCTGAATAAAGTGACGTTGCTGTCAAATACTTTGTAGTTCAATCAATACCTAGAGAATGGTGCCAGTTATTCCTCATTATTCAAGAGCAGAAAAATGTTCCATAAAATATGAAATAGATATACTTCTCACTGCATATTCTGGTTCCCACTGAAACTGTTAAAATACATAAATACCATGAGAGCTACTGCCTACATAAAAATTACAGTAGTTACAACTCAGCATAGTCATTTTGTACAATTACTAGTCTGCAAGGCCTAACATTCCCATACACCTGAGAAAGCTATCACTCTCTATGCCTGCATTCTTCCAAATGGCCTTTTAATTAATGAGAGTGAGATCTAGTAATTTCCTACCAAACAGCCCTGAGCCATGAATTGACACGCTTTCTGAAATAATCTGCTAGACAATGGGAAATATTATTATACTTTAATGAGAATTTTAGAAAAGACTTGAGCCACAGAAACTTAACTTGACACGTTCAGCAAACCGCTGTGTTTCCTTTCACAATGTCACAGTTTTAAAACATTGCTAAGAAATGGACTTTGCATTAAAGCCACCCTCACAAGATAGATGTAGCAAAAAGTCATGTTTTTGAAAAAGTAAAGAAAACAACCTTAACTATTTAATCGGTATTAAAAATTTACCTTAGAAAACAAAACAAAAACCTCTTTAGCTCTGTAAGATCAGTCACAATTGGTCGATCACCTTTTACATTTTTTTTTTTTTTTTTTTTTTTGGTTTTTCGAGACGGGGTTTCTCTGTGTAGCCCTGGCTGTCCTGGAACTCACTCTGTAGACCAGGCTGGCCTCGAACTCAGAAATCCACTTGCCTTTGCCTCCCGAGTGCTGGGATTAAAGGTGTGCGCCACCACTGCCCGGCCACATTTAAAATTTTTAATGCCATAGAAAAGATTCATACAAACTATACTAAGTATTCTCATACAAGTTGGTATTAAAAACAAAACAAAAAGGATAACCTTAGCTGGGAATTTATACACAGTAACAGAACTTTGCATTTTTAATATACTGAACTCAGTAGAGATTTTTTTTCTTATTTATTCATTTAGAAACATGATTTTACTTTGTAGTCCTGCCTGGCCTGGAGCTTGCTATGTAGGCCAGGTGGGCCTGGAATTCACAGAGATCTATCAGTCTCTGCCTTCCAAGTGCTGAATTAAAAGGCAAATGCTGCTACATTTGGCTCAGCAGGAAGTCTAAAATTGTGTTTAAAATCCCCCTTGGGTCATGTGACTTTAGAACAACTTATGTTGACTACCTTTGTTTATTTCATTAGACTACCAGTTTTCAAAATCCACGACCCAAGAAGGCTATCACAGCACTAGGATTCTGCTTCTCATATTACCCAGTAACTGAACAAAACTATAAAGTCGGCGGTGCAAGGGTGGCAGATGTGACCAGCAGGCGGTGGTGCACAGGCCGCACTCACCAACAATGGAAAAGAAAACACTGTTACTTACAGAGCGGTAGTTCTCTGGGGGAGCAAACTCCCCTTCTCCACAGGCCAACTCTGGGAGTGTCTACAGCTATTCTGATTGTCACAACTTGAAGGGACACTGCTTCTGAACATCTGACAAGACCCAGGACAGAGGGAGGAAGTTGAGAACCTCTGATTTGGAGAGAGTATGCTGGGGGCTGGAGACGACTCAGGTTGAGAGCATTCAGTTCCCGGCACCCATGTGGCTGCTCACAGCTATCTGTAGTCCAGTTCCAGGGGATTCAGGCGCCTGCTTCCAGCCCCCACAGGCGCCAGACACAAATGTGGTGCACACCCTGGCAAAACCTTCATATACATAAAATAGAAATAAACATATTTTTTAAAAAAGAGTGAACATACTTACAGGACTTAGCCTGCAGGATTACTACAAAGACTAATAATGAACAATGACCATAACAATGCTCAATATTCTCTGAGACACACAAGTGGTCAATAACTGTTGTTATCTGATCAATGATGTAGGCTATAGAAAAAGTTGGAACAAATGCAAATGTATTTTACCTGCCACAGTGTAAAAACATCAAGAAGAACATGAAAAATAATGTTTTTTTAAAAGAATATGGCAAAAAAAAAAAACCTTTAAACGCCTATATAGATACTAGGTTTCTATAAACCAAACCTGGGGGTACATATAATCATTTGGGGTTAGGCAAAATTAGTTCTGTATTGGTAGGAATGACAGTAAAGCATAGATTTACTTCTTCATTCCCTAGGCAAGAGTCTCAAGAATTGAGCTGGTTCAACCAAGTAAATACGACAACATATTCCTTAAAATGTACTCATGCTTATTATGTAAAGGTGTTTGGGTGCCCGTGTGGACGTGCATCATCCTCAAGTATGCCTACTTCTACTGAGAAAGTTTCTCACTGGTCTCAAGATCGCCCATTAGACCTCTGTCTTGCCGGAAAGCTCCAGGGACCCGATTCTCTGTCTCCCCAGTGCTAAACCACAGCCGTGTGGCCCCAGACAACACTTTTCTGTGGGCGTTGGGGATTGAACTCGTGTTTGCAAGACAAGCCTTTGCTGACGGATCTCTCTCTCTCAACCACAGCAGCAGTTTTAAATGTGTCAGCAATCCTGCTTACAGCCATGAGCTCTCTGCCGCAGTCTTTGCCACATTTCCTAAGATGGCAGCTGTGACTCGGGGAGCTAGTGTGATTCCAGGCACCTTTGGACCCTAGATATCATGTTCTTACACTTGCTACCGCTTCAGACTCCTTTTTATTGTTTTTTCCAATTCAAAGGGTTTCTGAAAAAGCCATTTATTGCGTATAAAAAACCTGTGGTACCTCTAAGTAGGATAGCACTTGCGTTTTCTCCCCAGTTCTTGAAAACATCCCAGATTCTCAAAGTAAGAGCCTACAACCTAATCAGTGACATCCTTAGCTAAAATAACAGTCTTGGCATAAACTTTACAGAAAAATTACTTTTAGGAGAATAACAACAACAAAAAACCCCACTGGACATTTTAATACTTTTTCTTTTCTTTTTTTTTTTTTCCTCTCTCTCTTTTGGAAAATGCTTATGACTTTAAAAGATTGGAGATTTTAAGCAAACATTCAGTGGTTTGGGAAATGCAGTTTCCATGGCAACCAACATGGTCTTCTTTATATAGCATTATAAACAGATGGTAAAGAGTGGTCATGTTTGTTTCTTTGCCAGTATATCAATAAAACTGCTGTAATTCTGTATTGAATACACTTAAACTGTTTAACAAATCCAACACACTAACCACAAGATGTAGTAATTCAAATGACCAGCATTAACTAGTATCTGGGGTTTTTCCCTTTTAATCAACAAATGAAAATCTGGAACAGTGAATCACTGTGGCCCACACAGGCGGCAGTCCCTCCTTGGTAGGAGGTCGTATGAATGTTTTCCCAGCACTTGCCACACAGGGTGGATAACCACAAATATAAATCCGATGAGAAAGAAGCAAATGATGGATTGAGACAGGAGAGCGCCATGTCTGTCGCATACTCCCTGGCCATGGTCTTACAGAACAAGTAAGGAAGTAAGAAACGTAGAGTTTCCCTAACCACACCCCAAAGAGGCGTAAAGCAAAACTGTTATCTAAAAGTCCATTTCCATTCCATGTGCATAGTCCTGGCTTTTAGGAACACAGGTGCTCTGAACTGCACTGTGGTAACCTGCTAGCAAACTAAAGGCAGCCCAGAAATCATCCATGTGATTAGTCTGCCAGTCCAGGTGCAGTAGCCACTCAGCAGGAGTTAAGTATCCTAAAGCTACACAAGTCCATCCGATGGTCCAGAACCTTCCTGCGAAGACCGTCCTGTGGTACGGTGATGCGTTCCCAAAGCTGGGTTGGAGGACGCTTACCCAAGGGCAGCTGGGGCAACCCTGCTGGCTTTAATTTAGCTTTAACTATATAAAACGAGCATTCGTATCACACTCACGACGACTATTTGGTAAATGGTATTTGTTCTAAATTCTTACCTTATAAATTCTTATATTAATATGTCTGCCCCTAAGTTTGCCCAATTTTATCATTTATAAATCCTGTTTTTCTTACACTATAATTAGTTTATTAGAAGTGAGATCTCTCACTACACAGGACAAGTCATGGTGGGCACAGGGAAGGGGGATGCACGGGGTGAAACTCAGCAGCATATTATGGTCCAATGGAGGAAAACCAAGATCTCTCCCTTAAGGAGACTAGAGAGTTAGCACGGGGGCAGGTGGGGAGTATGGTTCCACAAATAGGATTCCAATTTGCAGCCAGTATTTAAAACCACCAGAGACTGTGGTTCACCCCCTTTACCCCAGTGGGGAATTAATCTCACAGCAGCACCTACAGGACACACACCTCAGTGTTTCTGCTTTTGTTCCAGAAGGCACTCAACTGAAGGAAAGACGGTAGGTGGCTGTGCTGACTCTCCAGGCATAGAAACGTTTCTTAAGGGGAGTTCCACAAAGTATAAGACTGAGGTGTGAAGACCTTTCCCCATGAATTGTTCCAAACAGCATTGTCTACCTGTCGGAATGTCATTAGCGAGAACTTAATATAAGTTGCTCCACAGTGAACAAAACACATGCTTTCTGTGTTTCCAGTGCACTTAGCAGAGATTCCGTTCTGAATAACTCCCTGAAACAATCAGCAGTATGACTTATCTTTGAAAAGATAGCATATCCATTTGTCTCACAAGGATGACCTGTACAATTCACTACCAGTAATGAAAATTCAAGTGACTGGAGGGCGAGCTGAAGGGCACTGTCTCTCCAAGCCACATCTGTGATGATACAGATTCTACAAGGTTCACTGAGATTAGAATCTGTGAGCGTGGATGGAGCCTTAGACCGCTGCAGATGTTCGTGGAGCAAGGCTGTCTGAGAGAAAACCTTCTAACTCGGAAGGGTCTTAAGATAGACCCCAGATAGACCCCACCCCCTCCAGCCTCAATGCATGTCTAAATAGTGAGGACTGCTGAGAGACTCTCAGATCAGCCAAACCAGCAGGAATAGACATGAACCAGACTGCCTGGAAGAAGCAGAGACCAGCTGAGCTGCCTAGAAGAGGCTCAAACCAACTATGCCATGAGGGAAGGGAACTCCCCAACTTGCCCAACTGTGTGCAAACACAGTTCAGTTTGCCCAAGGCCTAGTGAGCCGCCACCCCGTGCTGCCAGGGGCTCTGGTGATGCAGAAGACTGTGTCATTTCTGTGCCCATAAGTAACCCCTCAGCCATGCTCCTGTCCGAGGCGCTGCTGGAACTCCCAGTCCATCAATTGGACTGTGGCAGTATCTTTCGTGCGGTCTGTCACTAGTTCCTTATCTAGGATGAGTAGATACTGTCCACGTTTCCCAGGTTTGCGCCACACAGCCTGGATCCACAGCCAAGCTCTCTTGGGCTCCATTCAGCTCATGTAATAGCCATCCACTGCCTGCCTTTGCATCTAACCTAATGTCCTTGTAAATATCAGGTAAATCTTTCTTTGGGGGGAGGAATGTATTAGTTTAACAAATCACAAGTTTTCACCATGCTAAAAGCCAAGACTTTCATCAGATAACATCTGAAACTTGTAGTGGGAGACAGAAGTGGTGCGGTCCTTAGCTGGGGACCTGGCCCACACAGGGCACCTGGACCTAACTATTCATGTAGCTGTCTCATTGTCTCATCAGCTGGCTGTGTTTTATCAACCGGAGGAGAGACTGCCTGCTTTGGCTGTAAACTGCCTGACGTTTCCACTGATAAATTACATTTTGTTGTTGTTCCGTAAGTACAAAACCTTCCTGAGACCGTTCTCACAGTGCAGTATGGTTCTTGAGACACCCTGGAGTTGTCGCCTCAGGCCCTGCACTTGCAAACTCTTCTTCCCTTTAAGGTGAGAGGTATAGTTCACGGCACCAGGACAGCTGGCACATTTCCTGTGGCACAGGGTGCACTGCCCTCTAAAGAATGCACGTGCGTGCAGTGGGTGCTCCATCTGCCCTGTAGGAAAGGAGCTCTGGTCTGAGGGACTGCAACAGTCTTCATCCATGCATGTCTCGACTTACAAGACCACTTCCTTGTTTGCTTGGTAAAGAAAAAGTTAAAAAAAAAAAAAAAAAAAAAAAGAAGAAAAGAAAAGAATTACAAACTCTGCGAACTGTCAGTGATAGAGATGCAAACAGGTATGATGGGGACCTCGGAGGGTAAGACGTGACTGGATCACGGCACGGAAATGGCCTCTCCATTGTTTGTTTCCTTACAGTTCTACAGGCTGTGGAATTTCCACAAGCCATTTAGTTATTCCTTCAGAAACTCCACTTGGCTCTTTGCGGATCTGGTGCTATTCTGTCAACATCACGTTATATTGAGCTCTCACAAAATAATATGATTGAGGTTTGGTCCTTTAAAAAATTCAAAACATGGAAAATGGGGAAAAATATCAACCCTAATGCATTTAGGAACAAACAACCCATTACAGAGAATAAGTGTGTCTGGCAGAATTCTAGAAAAGACAGAAAACAAGAGGAAACAGCATTTCTTAATGTCATTTAAATATGCACCCAGGAGACAGGGAGATAGATGTGCTAGGACAGAGAACCAACAGGAGCTCCGCTCTTCCTGCACACACGACGGGGCCTCATTAGCAGTAAAAGAGCAGGTGTCTGGGGACCCATTTATAAAGGCTAGTAACGATTATGAGCTGCTGGGGCCCAGATTTATTTTGGTACTAGGCAACAGATTTTAAAAGATACAAATTTAAATCTACCCATTAGCATGTGAAAGCAATGCCCGGCTTTGCAGTCCTGTTTAATGGAAGGTATTCTCCTGTAGTCCTGCCATGAGGACAGTGAAGTTCGCAAGCATTTCCCAACTCCCACAACCATCTGCGTGCTGTAGCTCATTTGAATAGTAAATGTTTGAGGGATGGCCTTTTGTTTTGACTTGCCAAAATGAAAGAGGATCAATCTACAAACAATCTGCAAGAACTAAGTTTTTGTCAGACTTAAAGAAATGGCAAACATGTAGCTGTGTCTTGCAGATAATGGCAAACATGTAACTGTGTCTTAAACAGGTCATGGCAAACATGTAACTGTGTCTTACAGATCATGGCAAACACGGAGCTATATTTTAACAGCAGGGAAGAATAAGGGAAAGAGCACATACCCGAGTTCAGCCCCCGGCACTCACGGGGCAGCTCACAACTGCCCGCAAACCGAGCCCCCTCTTCTGGCCTCTACGACACTGCACACATGAGGGGCACGCTCGCGCGCGTGCGCGCGCACACACACACACACACACACACACGCACACGCACACAAATATATAAAGTAAAAATAAATCTAAAACAATTTTTTTTAAAAAAAACCAGGAAAGGGAATCACACAGACCTCTTGTCCTGGATCCAGTGAATTTCACCATATTTTATATTTACTTTGAAAATCATTGAGGGACAACAGTTATCCTCTAGTAATATTTTACTGTCTCATTTCAGATGACTAACATGTATCTATCTCCTTCCCTCCTTCTTCCCTTCCTGTCCCACCCCCCCTCCAGTGTCTAGCTAAACTGCCCAAGCTGGCCCCAAATTTATAGTCCTCCTGCCCTGGCCTCCTGAGTAGCAGGGATTATAGGTATGGAGCTAGTTTTCTCTAATACACTTATTTTCAGAACACAGAAATTAGTGTAGTAAATACGACTGCCACCACGGGAGAAGCTAACACCCAAGGACAGGATGAAGGTCAGTGAGCCAACAGCTACTCTTGGTATCATGGCAAGCTTACACCTACCTGTGTCTAATGCTCTAGTTCCACTTAGTGCTTATGTAATTTTCTGATTGTGCTATTTTGTTCACTTACTTAATACAAAGGGATTGTACTTGTACCATACCTTATGGAGACTAAAGACCTACAGTGGTGACTATTCAAAGCCACTGTAAACATGAAATGGTAAAAAGGAAAACTGAGATGTTAATAGGAACGGCAAAGACAGAAACACAATTCTTGCAAATACAGTGCTCTTTTCCATGGAACTGGCTTGATGAAGCCAAGGGCTCTCAGTTTGGGTATTAGTAGCATCTTGTGCTGGACCTTTGCCGTGACGGACTACAGAGTGTCGGTTTGTTTAACAGTATCCCAGCGTCTATCTGCTAGATGCCAGCAATAGGCTCCCTCCAGCTGTACTAGCCAAAACTGTCACTAAACTTACTTAACTAAGAAAAGGACTCTTCTCCCTTGAGTCTTCTCCTCTGTAGTCCCCTGCTGAAGTATGAAGTATGAAACTCTGAACCACTGACACTAAGAACAGCACCTGGTTAAAAGGTGGGGCATAAGGCAGGTGAAAGCAGGCCAGCAAACACCGAGAGCCCCACATTGTGAGACTCAGTGACCAATGTGAAGTGGCTCAGAATCAAATTCAAAAAGAACCCGGCCGTCTGGAGGCACAGTCTAAGAGACAGGCCTTCCCCCCACTGGTGCCCTCTGTGCCTCTCTGACTGGAGGCAGAGTCTCAGAGACAGGCCTTCCCCCCACTGGTGCCCTCTGTGCCTCTCTGACTGGAGGCACAGTCTCAGAGACAGGCCTTCCCCCCCCACTGGTACCCTCTGTGCCTCTCTGACTTGGAAGCTCTCCACAGCCAGGATAACTGTTGAATTTGACAACCAGAATCACCAAGGCAGAGCTGTTCATTTTGGTTTTGACTTTTCATTGGAAAAGTCACCAAGCGGTTTCAAGTTCTCACATTCAACAAATTTGTTTTTTCAACACTATAAAGGGAGAGAGAATGATCTGGATGTTCACAAAGGAATGCCTATAGGCTGAAAAGTTCTCTTAATATTGTTTTGCTTTGACTCCAAGTATAGTGATATCTCCAACACGAGCTATTTGGACATAACTTGCTATATCTTAATTTACATACTGGGTAATATTTTTTTAGCGACAACAGTATTTTGTAATACACAAAAAAAACCAATGCAAGTGCTAGAGATACATGAATATTTGATTTCTATAGATGACAACTTATTTTTAGTTGGAAAACTGCAATGCCAAACTATTTGGCATTTAATACTATTCTCTGCATACATTACAATATTCATGTATATTATAAATATCCAAATCCTATTTGAAAACTTGGAATTAGAATGTTAACAAAATTGTTCTTCACATTTTAAAGAATGCTCTCATCTTTAAAAAAAAAAAGTAAACATGCCAATTTGATAAATGAATTTCAACATCTTACTAATAAACTGAAATTTTTTGACATTCATTAAATAATTCCAAATCTCTATACTGTAATATCCATTATAATATATAATAGTATATACTATATACATAATAAACTTCTAAATCTGAAAGTTACATTGGCATCGTACATTTCATATCAGTTCCTATGTAAAATAAGCACATTTACACAAGTTCCAGTGTCACATAAGCACAGGATTAACCTAACAAAGGACTCTTTCATTGTAACAGCCAAGTGCTGGCACAGGCTGCAGAGGGAAGAATTTTGAAATAAATGATGCTCTTTGATCTGCTTCACTTTCCAACTGATATTTCAAGAGAAAAATTTAGGGTTGATATTTTCTACTTGACTCTAGAAGAATCTTTCCACTAAAATACTATTTCATTTAAGTAGCATACCCTGGATATTTTTTAGGCAATGGAAATTAGCCTTCCCTCAAAAAAAGACTAAGCAAAAGGGGCCTCAATTATAAATAATACACACAAGATAATTAAATCACATATGTGGGTCAGTAAGATGGCTTAGTGGCTAAGGCACTTGGGGCCAATATTGACTTGAGTTCAATTCCTGGGATTCACCAGTGTAAGAACCCTGTCTTAGTCAGGGTTGCTATTCCTGCACAAACATCATGACCAAGATGCAAGTTGGGGAGGAAAGGGTTTATTCAGCTTATACTTCCACACTGCTGTTCATCACAAAAGGAAGTCAGGACTGGAACTCAAGCAGGTCAAGGAGCAGGAGCTGATGCAGAGGCCATGGAGGAATGCTGCTTACTGACTTTCTTGCTTCTTCTCCTGGCTTGCTCAGCCTGCTTTCTTATAGAACCCAAGACTACCAGTCCACAGATGGTACCACCCACAAGGGCCCTCCCACCTTGATCACTAATTGAGAAAATGCCTTACAGCTGGATCTCACGGAGGCATTTTCTCACCTGAAACTCCTTTCTCTGTGATAACTCCAGCTTGTGTCAAGTTGACACACAAAACTAGCCAGTACAATTGACCCCTTGTCAACTTGACACACAAACATCACCATTAAGCCTCGATCTTTATTTTCTTATTCACCCCCAAGATCTAAATAACTTTAAAAGTCCCACAGTCTTTGCAAATTCTTACATATTAACATTTTAGTTCCTTTTAAACATCCAGTCTCTTAAAATTCAAAGTCTTTTAAAAATTCAAAGTCTCTTAACTGTGAGCTCCACTAAAATACCTTCTTCCTTCAGGAGGGAAAATATATCAGGCACAGTCACAATCAAAAGCAAAACCAACCTCCAACTATCCAATGTCTGGGATCCACTCACGATCTTCTGGATTCCTCCAAGGGCCTGAGTCACTTCTCCAGCTCTGCCCTCTGTAGCACAAACCTTGTCTTCTAGGCTCCAGATGCCTGTACTCTACTGCTGCTGCTGTTCTTGGTGGTCATCTCATGGTACTGGCATCTCCAAAACACTGCTGTCTTCCACTGCAACTAGGCTCCCATAGGCTCTCCCCATGGTGCCAAGCCTCATCTCCTTTGCATGACCGCTTCAGTCCTAGGCCATCAATTGCAACTGAGGCTGCACCTTCACCAATGACCTTCTGCGGCCTTTCACAGTGCCCAGGCCTCAGGTGCTCTTCATGACTTCTTCATGCCTTCAAAACCAGTACCACCTGGGTGACTCTTACACATTACCAAGTCCAGCCACCACACAAGGTAACAACCTTGGCTATCTCTGGAACGCAGCCTCTGTGCTCTCAGAAAACACTTCTCAGAAGATTTCACCCCAATGGTGCTGGTCTCTTCTTTTTTTTTTTTTTTTTTTTTTGAGACAGGGTTTCTCTGTGTAGCCCTGGCTGTCCTGGAACTCACTCTGTAGACCAGGCTGGCCTCGAACTCAGAAACCCACCTGCCTCTGCCTCCCAAGTGCTGGGATTAAAGGCGTGCGCCACCACTGCCTGGCTGCTAGTCTCTTCTTAATCACCGCTAATATCTTAGCTCCAGCTCACCAGCATCAATAGTCCCAGCAATGCAATGGTTTTGCTTTAGTAGTTCTGGTATCTTGTTAATCACAGCTGATTTCTTCAGTCCCAGCTAACCAAAACCACAGAATCTTAAATCAAACTAGCAATGGCCCTGATAAGAGTCTTTAATCTTCCCATTGAAATTTCACAAGCCAGGCCTCCATCTTCTGCACTGTTTTCAACATTATCTTCCAAGCTCCTACACAACATCCCACAGAGCTCTTATCACCGAATGGATCTTCTAGCCCAAAGTTCCAAAGTCCTTCCACAGTCCTCCCCAAAACATGGTCAGGTTGTCACAGGAATACCCCACTACGCTGGAACCAATTTGTCTTAGTCAGGGTTGCTATTCCTGCACAAACATCATAACCAAGAAGCAAGTTGGAGAGGAAAGGGTTTATTCGGCTTACACTTCCATGCTGCTGTTCATCACCAAAGGAAGTCAGGACTGGAACTCAAGCAGGTCAAGGAGCAGGAGCTGATGCAGAGGCCATGGAGGAATGCTGCTTACTGGCTTGCTTCTCCTGGCTTGCTCAGCCTGCTTTCTTATAGAACCCAAGACTGCCAGCCCACAGATGGCACCACCCACAAGGGGCCCTCCCCTCTTGATCACTAATTGAGAAAATGCCTTACAGTTGGATCTCATGGAGGCATTTTCTCAACTGAAACTCCTTTTTCTGTGATAACTCCAGCTTGTGTCAAGTTGACACACAAAACTAGCCAGTACAAACCCCAAGTTGTCCTCTGCCACACACTAAATAAACAAACAAATTAGAATAACTTTTAAAATTAAGATCACTTATATAATACAATCCAAATCACAGCCACTTGAAATTCATAGAGATTTTGAACTATCGTAATGGAAGAGCTGGCCAACAAACAGGAAAATTAGGAATTGCGGTACTCTGCAATTCAATCAAAGGCAGACACTTCAGGAAAACCTACTGAATTCTACAAGAAAACAGTATGAGCTTTGTCAGGGCTGCTTCTACTTTCATTGTCTAGCTCTGTCAACCCAGGAGGGCAGGGAAGGCTATGAAAGCCACTAGTTTTGCCCCTTCTGTCAGAGAAGGACTCATTTGCTAGCTAACAATGGGCTTCATAATCAGCAGAGATGGCCTGCGGCTCCAAGGGCCAGAATAAGTGGATTTCATTTGAGCAAGCAGCAGAGTCAGTAGGAGTCAAGGACTTAACAGGCAGTTCCAACCACCAGAAGGGGAAAGACTCCATATACTTTGGGTCAACCAGAGGCTGTATACACTGCAGTTGAGCTCCAAGAAAGCCCATGTATTCCCAGCTTGCCGTGTGTACAGATGAGACATGAGAGAGTCCAGCAGGAAGCAAGCCAGGGCAGCATGAACCGTCAGTGTGCTTCCCATCTTGCACGGATTCACTGGGCGGAGCTAGAAGCCTTACTGGTTCCAGGTGGTTCAGCAGAGCTTATGCCCAATGTCTGGCTGATCACTAAGCGATGTAGACACGGGGGCAACTGCTAGAAACTGAGACTTACAAATACAATCAGGAGAAAAAACCTGCAGAGCACACATATTGCAGCTGCATACTGTATAGTGCAAGGAAGCCACAAAACAAGCAAATAACCAAATTGCCAACAGAGAGGGGAAGGCCAGAACCTAGACTTGCTACAATATATTATCTAGAACGTCCAGTATTCAACAGGAAGTCATGACTCGTGAAAGAAATGAGAACGTATGATTCATGAAAACCAATCATCAGAAACTGCCTAGGAATGCCTTTAACTGGTATTATAAGAACGCTTTAAAGAAAACCAAGTGTTGTGCCAGGAAAGCGTTTGTGAACCCAAAAACCCACCAAGGAGCCAACTCCGATGTAATCACATTAGGGTTTAGGGCCTCTTTATTACAAACTCCAATTTGGGCTTACTCACCACTGGCCAGTCCCAAACTCTCACCAGGACAAGGTTCTATAGGAAATGAAAGGGGGGGGGGGGGAGTCCAGCCTGGCAAGTATCTAACTAAATGTCTACTGTAAGCCAACTGTAAACCAACAGGAGAGGGTGCTCTGAAGCAGGGCCATATACAATCACGAATGGTCTGAAAGCACATCTGAAACAACCAGACTAGTCTTTGATTAACTGTTGCTAGGAAGTAGCTGGGGAGTAACCCTGCCCAAGGAGAAGCTGTGGGTCCTTCCTGGTACTTGAGTGCAGCTGCAGGTCAAATTCTCAGACTTTTTTTCTTTTAAAATGGAGGACGGTTCCAAGATGGAGTAGGTTTGGTCTCTCACAAGTTTTCAGCGGTGGTGTGCACACCTTTAATCCCAGCACTCAGGAAGCAGAGGTGTGATCTTTGTGAGCTCGAGGCCACCCGGGTCTACAGAGTTCCAGAACAGTAAGCACTACACTGAGAAACCCTGTGTTGAAGAGAAGGAAGAGGAGGAGGAAGAGGAGGAGGAGGAGGAGGAGGAGGAGGAGGAGGAGGAGGAGGAGGAGGAGGAGGAGAGGGAGGAAGAAGAAGAAGAGGAGGAGGAAGAGGAGAAAAAGGAAGAAAGAAGAAAAACAAGCTTTAAAAATTGAATGCCTCAATGAATACAGGACCTAGTAAAAGGCCTGAGATAATAATCATTATTATGATGATGATGATTTTCTAATAACACACAAATAGAAATCCGGCAGTTGACATGGAAACATCACTAGAGGGTAGCTAGGGTGTGAACCAACTGGTACAGTGGTACCTAGTGTACACCAAGGTTCAAATATGAACTCCAGCAGTCCATGGTGGCGCCCACTGTGATAATTCTAGAACCTGCAGATAGGAGCAGGAAGAGCAGAAGTTCAAGGTCATCCTGAACTATATAACACCCTGAAAAACAAACAAACAAATGCAGTCAAACAAAAAGTTTTGAAAGTCTTATGAGGAAAAATGACTCACCAAAATGACAATACAATTAATAGCTGATTTCTCCTTAGAAATCACAATGGCCAGAAGGCAGGGAACGGTATTTTTAATTGATGGAGTAGAAGGTGAGGCGGCGTATTGTGGGCACAACTTTCACCCCAGCACTCGGGAGACAGAGACAGGCAGGTCTCTGTGAGTTTGAGGAAAGCCCGGTGTACACAGATAAGTGCAGAGCAGCCAGTGATACACAGTGAGATCCTGTCTCAAAAAAAAAAAAAAAAATTAAATGGGGAATACAAATATTCTGAGATAGATGGTTTTGTTGTTTATTGACTTACAAAAAAAAAAAAAAAAAACCCTAAAGGAAGAATTGTGAGTTCAGAGAAAACCTTGGCTGACTAGTGAGACTGTCTCAAGAAATCAAAATACAAACAAAAGAGACCCATGAGAAATAAAAACAAAACAAAAATCCTCCTAAAACAATAAACTTAAAACGATACACTTAACTATATTTATGTAAGAGAGTAATCTGAGAAAAACAGAGAGCAGCAAGACACATCGCCACACCCTGACAGGACAGTGTGTGAATGAACTGACAGTGACACCGTGGACTTACACCAAGGCCCCACCCACGTGCTGGCATTAGACAAAAAAGGGTGAATACCTCGAAAGCAAAATGTTAGAAAGTGATAGACTATGCAAAGTCACCACATAGCTGGGCAGCTGTCTCAGTGCTGAGCACCACAGACTTTAAGAACTATTACTACTTCATGAAAAACTCAGGAGGAACAGTGTAGACCATCCCCTAATAATCACAGTTATAAATGTATGTACACCAATACCAGAGGTCCAAAATAAAGCAAAAGGTCAAAGAAAATAGCAGGCGATTCAGAAAGGTTCAGCGCAGGGCTCACGTCTCACTTTACATCATGGATACAAGAACCACATGGAGGCCCAGCGAAGACATCAACGACTGTGACGGCCATCCTCAGACGCCACACAGTAAGGACAGAATACACACTCTCCCAAGGACACGAGAACGAGTCTCCAGATGCTGAGCCTTGGCTGCCCTTCTGGAGGACCAAGGTTCTGTTCCCAGCACCCACATGGCAGACAGCTCACAAACGCGATAACTCCGGTTCCAGAGGGTCTAAAATCGAATTCTGGCCCCAAGGATACAAGGCCCAAACACGATGCACAGACAGACATGCAGTCAAACGCCCACACTGGTTTAAGCAGAGAAGGGAGGGCAATACTCCACAACATAACAGAATTAAGAAAGATCTCAAATGGAAAGAAACAAAGGAAACCCAAATATTTGGGAATTTAAACTTTTAAAATAGCCTATGAGTCAAACAGGAAACGCCTACAGAAAAAAACCTCAACTGAGTAAAGAGCCTCAAATCCATAATTTTTACATCGTAAGATGTATCTTTCTTATGTAAAGATCATTCTGAATGAGTTTGTTCTGCTGCTTTAACTAAACGCCCTTTTCTTAATGAGGTATAAGAACATCAAAACGAACAGAGCCCTAAGCTGAGAAAGTCCCCAGGCCACTGCATTTCTCATGTTCCAAAGGGAGCTCCTGACTGTGCATGCGAACCACCAGCGGCGGCATCAGGTGCCCTGGGGCTGCACCCACAGGGGACTGTGAGCGGCCTGCTGTGGGCACCGGGTCCTCTGCAAGTGCCCTTAGCATGACACTGTCTCTCCACTCTCCTCTAGTTTAAAGTCCTGAAAGAGGAGTCCTCAACAATCAAAACCAGCTTTGTCAATATAAACCATGATGGAGTGGTGGAGTGGGAGACCCTTGAAAATATCATGGCACAACCTTACCGTTTACAGTGCTGAACCATGCTCAAGATTGCTAAGATTTTCAGTACTGTAATCCTGAGGTCCAGGCATTTTTAGGACATATCACCGGTAAGAACTTGTAGAATTCAGAGAACATTCACCAATAATTGATAGGCTGCTTCAGTAAAGCATCAAACATTCTCACTTAATCATTTACAGAAGGTCACGTTCAAAAGGGATCTCAGTTTGGAGAAGACAAGACCATGCAAAGATACGCTATCGGTGACTCCCACGAAGGAGTGTGTCAGGAGAGGAAACTCCTGATCTACAGCTTCCATTGAGAATTCTGCACTAAATAACAACTGCGAAATTAAAGACTCTCCAAAGACAGCAGAGTTTGGTGTACAATGGTGAATTTTTTTTTCAATTTTTATTTTTTGATACTTTATTTACATTTCAAATGTTTCCCCCTTTCCAGGTCTCCATTTTGGAAACCCCCTATGCCCTCCCCCTTCCCCCTGCCTCTATGAGGGTATTCACCCACCTGCCCACCCATTCCCATATTCCCACCTTGACATTCGCCTATACTGGAGCCTCTTAACACCCTTAGGCGCAAGGGCCTCTCCTCCCCCAATGGCCAACAAGGCCCTCCTCTGCCACATATGTGGTCCGAACCAGGGGTCCCTCGATGTGTATTCTTTGGTTGGTGGTCCAGTCTCTAGGAGCACTGGGGGGTGAGGCCAGTTGACGCTGTTGCTCCCTCCATGGGGCTGCAAACTCCCTCAGCTCCTTCAGTCCCTTCTCCAACTCCTCCATCTGGGACCTCACACTCAGTCCAACAGTTACTGTGAAGTGAAACTTGGGCATTCCGAACTTTTGGGCTAATATCCGCTTATCAGTGAGTATATACCATGTTCGTACTTTTGTGACTGAGTTACCTCGCTCAGGATGATATTTTCAAGTTCCATCCACTTGCCTGCGAATTTCATGAAGTCATTGTTTTTAATAGCTGAGTACTATTCCATTGTGTAAATGTACCACATTTTCTGTATCCATTCCTCTGCTGAGGGACATCTTGGTTGTTTCCAGCTTCTAGCTATTATAAATATGGCTGCTATGAGCATAGTGGAGCATGTGTCTTTATTACATGTTGGAGCATCTTCTGGGTATATGCCCAGGAGGGGTATAGCTGGGTCCTCAGGTAGTATTAT